>OX402581.1:17715921-18965921 GCA_948098905.1 Tiliacea aurago | reverse complement strand
GGTCATAATCAGATGCTCAATATAATTCAGACTCTGCCGTCAGCATTTTTCCATTTTCCGAGTCACATCTTTATTTATTTATTTGTGGTACAACATTTAAAAAACCGGTCAAGAGCGAGTCGGACTCGCGCACCGAGGGTTCCGTACGAATATATGTTGTTGATGATTTCTGAAAAACTGTGCTATTTAGAGACATCGTTATATTTTTCCTGTAATCTTTACATATGCTTCTATTATATAGAATAATGTCAGATTTTTATCTCTGCAAATTTCGCGGAGATAAGGGGGAGGGGGGGACAGTTTTCATATTTTTCATCAAAAGTAGGAAACTATGCTGCCTAAAAAAAAAAAAGAAATGTTTGAGAATGTGCAACAGCGTTCTTTCATACGATACCCCACATGCCCTAGTAGCCCCACTTCTCATTTTTCAGTCCCTTTTGCAAAAATTATATATTTTTTAAATTTCTTTCTTACTTGCAAAATAGTTGGGCAAACGAACGTCATCTAAAACTATTCTAAATTTCAAGTTGATAGCATTAGTAGTTCTTGAGATATCCAGCTGTGATAAGCAGACAGACAGACAGATAGACTTAGTATCACCATAAGGGTTCCTTTTTACCATTATGGTTCGGAACCCTAAAAATCGTCCGTGTGGTGCCGGACGTAAATAATAGCACTAACCCATTTCTCCCCGTGGAAGCCGTAAAAGGCGACTAAGACTAATTACTAGAGAATGGGCAGCAGCGTTCTCTATGCATTGTAACACCATACTGCGATCGCCAACCCGCCTGCCAAGCGTGGCGATTATGGCAAACCCCCGCTTTGGGGGAGGCCTATGTCCAGAAGTGAACATCTTTCGGCTTAAATTATAAAAAAAATGGTCGATGCAAAATTGTCTTTAAGCGAAAAACTCGCACTTCTTAAGCCAAAGATCCTTTACTTTAGTAAGTTATTCGAAGCTGGTTTTCGGTATATCTACTTATGCTTGTCACTTGGAATTGTTTGAACCTACAAGATAGGCTTTCTCGGCGTCGGACCTATTAACTAACTGACTTTTGTAAATAATGCGATTTTTCTGGCCACTAAAGATCTGTAGAAAACGATTTCTTACCTATACTGTAAAACTGTATACCTGAGTAGTCAAAAGGAAAAGTTGGACATCGGCTGTGCAATAGCTAAAAGTAAATTAACTTTAAGAATGTAACAGATCATTAAAATGAACCACTTCAACACAGACGACGTTTAAAAGGCAACTTTCCACAGCATTTACCAACATAGCAACAACGTAAAGATAAAGAGATATTTATTTGTAAACATGTGTAACATTATACTTATAAATGCAAATGTGGATGTAAAAGTGAAAAACTCGAGTTCAACATGTTTTGCCACCATTGGCGTACAAAATTAATTATAGCCACTTGAAATATAACACCATTTAGAAAGAGAAAAAAAATAAAAAAATGAGTAATAACAAAATTAAAATATAACACAAATAGATTAGAAAACATCATTTAAAAAATCTTTAACATAATAGTAACATTATCAGTAAGTAACTTTTGGAGTAAGCATAAATTTTAATTACTTTTACTACGACCACTGCTTACCTTTCGAATACGATACTATGTCGGAGTTCCTCGTCTATCAAGGGTTTTTATCGATCTGAAAATAACATAATCCTAACGTTTATCTTTATAGCCATCGGAACCTTAAGGAGAAGGTGTTTCGTAATGTCAACAAAGTAGATTTTATAGTTTTCGTTAGCGTCTATTGACCGTTACATTCGCGATTGGAGTGAACTTTTAGAAACTCAGGATATGAACATATTTATTGTACGCTACGTGAGCTCTGAATCTTACAAAGTATAATTGAAATAACTTTACTCCACCTTGCAGTGTTCCCTATAACAATATCTACTATAAAATTTGTGGTTCCTCAAATCTTTTATGTCATCAGAGCGTAGTTTTTTGAGCGGAGACAAAACCAAGCTAGTCACATTCCGAGAAGCTGAATTCTTTTTATCTATTTGCTTATACAATTTGGTTTTCACTGAAAATCACTGAAAAAATGCAAAAAAAAATATTTCTAAAAAGGTCATAGTCAGATGTAACATTAGTCAACTTGATCATAAGGATCAAAGTATTTGTTCAATTAAATCAAGTGCTAGTGGTCATGGTTCTTGATTCAGTTTAAACTGAAATATTTTCATGCACTGAAAAAAAGTGTTTGCTTTAACAAAAATCTTATTTAATGTGATCACGCATCTTGACTCCATACGAGCCTAACAAGATCTTGACTTCTGAAGCTAGGAGAACTTTGTTAAATTATCATATTCCGTCAACTAAGTAATTCATTAGTTTAATTACGGGTACTTATTTAATTTAACTCAAATGTTGGTCAGTTTAAGAATGTTATAATTTTAACAAGTTGCTTGTTACCATCAACTTAAATTATTATTTGATATACAAAAGTGAATAGGTAAGTAAAATCAAAATAAATAAAATGAATTTGTTCTGGCAAATATGCTATCTTGTTTAAAGTAAATAAATAAATAATTGTTCGAAACATTTTAATGCCAACTAAAAGAAAATGTATCTTTAGTTAGCTCGCATTTTTTTCAGTGTGAAACAAACTAATTTATATAAAAAGAACATGCCGTAGAATGCGCACATAACGTAGTATAACTGAAGCGTATACTCAATATGTAGCAAGTTTTACGATCATATAATTGAGGTGCGATGAGGGGGACGTTCTATAATAAAGTAATGAATGATGTGATAGTTTAATTGGCACATCCGGCGCTGCGCCCGCGCGGCTACTTTCATTACCAACGTTTGATGTGCCCGCTCCTAACTGCACACCTTGGGTATTAGGACATTCGACAACGTACTCGTCCGTGTGTAATGTACCTAAACTAATTAGGCAATTTGTTAGATGTTCATTAGAACTTAACATGTTGTAGTGTTTAATGTGCCGAACTTTTTGGTAACAATAACAGATTTGGTGTCGGTCCATTGAATGCGTAATTAAATTTCCAATATATTATAGAACCTAATAAAATTACGATACATGGTTACAATAAATTAGAACCTAGACTGTTTAGATATATATCAAACAATAGGACGGAAGCCATAGAAATGGATTTGTCCGCGATACCGCGCAACTTCGATATCGCAATAAGTAAGTATTTACTGATGATGGTTCTGATGCTAGACCAGTTCCTATATAGCCTACAGATATAATTACACAATATATGATGTCATACATCATGGTACCGGATGTGGAGACGATAAGTTAGCTCATAATAAGCGATAGAAAATCTGTAATGGCACAGATGAACTTTAAGTCTACTGCGATTTGATCTCGTAATGTTGGAATAATACACTATTGTAGTCACGAATAGGTGAAAATCTTTGCTTATTTACATATAGGTGGCACATTGCTAATAGTGTATGGATATGGAGAAGGAATGTATACGATAGATATGGGCTACTGCAATCCGGTAGCCCATATCCAGTTGGTGCACGCTGGTGTGTATGCAGTACATGTACGATAATTGCAGGGTGTTTCACTAAATCCTAGATATCCAGGGAGATTTAAAAAGACAAATTTCTTTCAGCATTTACTCGTAACATCCTGTATGAATCATAATTTCTGTCATGTCCTAAACACCGACAACTTTGCAAGACCAATAAAATCCGATACGAAAGCGTAGCATGACGTAGCACATTGCCCAAATCTTCCATACAAATAGGTAAGCTCCAAAAACATTTACCTACCTACCATTGAGCACACGCGTCCTCAAATCCGTCACCATACGATCCGTAGTGACTTGTCACATTGTGCGCATCTGAGATACGATCTCCGCTTGGTGACGCCGCTGTTTGCCGAAAGCAATCGAGCACCATCTCGCCGCGCCATTGTGGTGACTCCCACGGTGTCCATCCATCACGCCACCACTAAACCCTCAAGACGAAGCCGACCCGAAGAGAACCTTCAAAGCCAAAGCAAACAATCGCCTCGAATTTATCAAATATTACAGAAGATTTTCGATATGACACGGAATTTCAAACTGTTTTTTCTTTCGTGATTTTAAGTTATGATTGTTGTACACACACACATTTGATTTTAATTCACTTACCGCCCTGGGGATTGAAGTTCAGTGGGAACATACTTAATCAAACAGTGTATTCTTTGCTTTATACGCAGTATCACAAGACAGAAAGATAGTCTACCTGACGTAGATATTACAAAATTAAAATGAATATGATTGACTAGCATTTCCGACATTCCTAATCAAGGAGTAGCAGATATACTTCGACGTATATAGCAGGTATAATCTAAAGTCTTCTGCCTTCAAAACAATAAGATATTTCTTTTATCTAACTGGAATACGTATATTTAACTCCAGTTAGCTTCTGCAGCGGTTACCAACAGTTATTATATTATTTATACCAATTTATACCTTATAATGTCAAATAACAGACTTTAATTCCTAGCCTCACAGAAACACAAAGTTTAAAAAAGACAAAAAAAAACAATACAACGATTAATACGGTAACCGAAAGGTACATTAAACCGATTGTTTTAATATATTACTTAATTTCAACGTTCAATATTTGCATTAAACACATCAACACGCTAGCACCCACTTTTTCATCGCCTCGCCCAATTAACAGTGACATTCGTTTAATTATAAAATGTAATTACTTTTTTTGTGAACTTAAACGGACAGAACACAATATGTTTTTGGGCCACACCTCATGTACAATAAAGTTAATGTCTGTAATTGTATTCTTTATAAATAATTTAATGCATAAATTAATTTAAAAAATTATGAAAAGGTGTTTTTAAACTGTAGCTAAGTTCATTGCAAATTTTATTAAATTAATGACTCTACTTTTTTATTATTTAAAGAATGTGAGTAGGTACCACAGTTTTAACTTAGAACTGACTTATAGCCAAATGATGATGTATGATATTTATTTCTGTAAATTTGTTCAAAAAAATACTTTTACACGTCAAAATTAAGTTAAGTTTTTTAAACTAGATGAGTTCGGTGTTTCCTAACTGACTACTCTGAGAAAACCGAAACAAACTCAGAGGCTCTTTTAGAGTCCACACATAATCTTGGTCAGGCCATATGAGGACCATGCAGATTAATGTCTAAGATGGTCTTTTGAGGAAAGAACCATACAGATTTGAGTGGACCTGTCCAGTCAATGCACACATTTGTCAGTAATCGCGTAGGTCAACTCAGAACTTATCATTTTTTATGATTTTTACCCGACTAAGGCGAAGCAAAAAGGAGGGTTATGATTTTGACCGGTATGGATGTATGTATGTATGTTCATTTGTTCCCTCATTACTCCTAAACTGCTTGTCATAATTTGACAAATGAGGTATTGTTGGAAGCGTCTTGATAGTCCGCTGGTTATAGGCTATATGAGGTCACATTAAAATCAATTTGGCGCCCTCTAGTGGACATTAAGTCAAAGCCAAAAAATAATGCTTATCCATGCCGTGTTAGGTATCAAATGAAAGGCCTTAATTAGCACAATTCAAAAATATATATATTGTCAGCTGTTGCTCATGGCTTTGCTTGCATTTACCCAATAACAAATTGCTGAAAAATTCTCATTACTCACGATCTCTTCAGGAATTAGAAAGGTTAAGAATTCTTTCAAATTTCGAAACATAAACTTATGCTATATGTTTGGTATATTACACAGGTAAAGTCCATTTCACGAAAAAAGTCCCGCGGAAATAAGTGGAACTAATTATTATTATACGCTAAGTTAGCAACATTCCTAAAATAACCCATGCCTGCAGCGCCACGTCTGCGGGACTTCTTTCGTGAAATGGACTTTACATATAAAACATTAAACCTAATGAATGAATGAATGAGGTGCACTCGAATGAACCTATCCAAAAAAAAAAATTAAAGCGCCTCTGCTAATACTTTATCACTTAATTATAACCCCAAAATAATTTAAATAAAAAATAAGTTCAAAAACTAAAACCCGACTACTGAAAAATCACGCTCTAAAAAGTATGAAACAAGAAAATATTCTCATCTGAAATTATTAGGTACAAACTACTCAATTATCGTGTATTAAATAAACAACTTACACGTAATATATTTTAATGTATTTTATTTAATAAATAACATAGTGAAGTTCAGAAGACAGCCGTGATCGTATGCTACCTAACCTATCAAAACAACACATTCTAACAGTAGTAAACGATCATAATCTTTAGGGCAAAGTGGCATACGACCACGGCTGTCTTCTGAACATCACTATGAATATGTATTATAGTAGTATTTATTTATTGCTTTGACTTAGAAGCTTGATTTTTTTTGAGCTCTGAGGGACTGCTAGTATACGTATTTGATATTAATTTCCACTTGATACCTCCACGCGTTCCAGAGAAAAAGGGTTTTGACAGACTGACAGACAAACAGATGGACAACGAAGTGATCCTATACGGGTTCCGTTTTTTTCCTTTTGAGGTACGAAGCCCTAAAAAGAAGGGAAATCCTAATAATAATAGGGCATCAAAAAATTCGTCCGCATCGCTGTCAACAGGAAATGTGCCCAAAAGACTGGCAGCATTGCCACGTTGTATGGGAATGCTGATCCTTTGGCCAAAAAATAAGCCAGCCCTCTCTAGTCACGCGAGGATTCGACGAACCGCTTGGCGATGTCTCGAAAAACTAAGTTGGCACTCGGACCCCATGGCCTAGTCGGTAGGACTATCTAGTATTTCAACCCTTTGGGGTTGAAATACTAGATAAAAATAATAATAATAAAAAATACAACATTCAGTATGTAAAAATTGGAGCAGCTCAATCGTAAGCCTGTTTGTTCTTTAACAGTATAAAAAGACTTTCTGACGCAATTTACGTTGCATGATTTGAAAGTTTATTGAGGCTTAGATCTTGAATGTGGCTTGAAATTTTATTATAAAAGCGTATCTATACATTGACATCTAAACGAGCCACCTATTTTCTTGAGCTTGTTGTAAGTACAAGAAAGTGAATAACTTTGAACAACACACAAAGCTCACAGATTATTGTTATGCAGTCGAGCCTAGATTTTACAAGGACTAAGTTGATATCTAAAATCAATTAAGCAGACCTGACCCAAGGTAGGAAGATTATTAACGTTTGTAAAGTTGGTCAGCTCGATGTAAACCGATAGATGTCAATATTGATAATGTTTTTGTGCGAATAAATAAGAACGTAAATGTCTCCATTATGAAGTCTCAATTATCTTTTTGTGTGATGACTAGATAATATAAGACAAGTAATAACGAAAACAAGTAATCCATACGTTAATGTACTCAAATAAATTACTTTAGGCCCAAAGAAAGCGATCAAAATGTTTTAAACACTATGTAATTTCGTAAACGTATAATATAGAAACCGGCCAAGTGCGGGTCGGACCACGCACAATGAAGGGTTCCGTAGTTGGGATGAATTTATCCCAAGAACAAACATAACATTGTAGTTGAAAAACATGATCCCCCATACATTCAAACTGCAAATGTAAGTTTGTACGCACAATATTGAGTGATTTACCATGTTATTTTAAGATCACAGACTTCTTATAAGTTTTCCTGTAATATATAAGTAAAGAACTATTTTCTGTATTTTTATCAAAATTTTATGCTCACTAGTTTCGGAGATAAGGGGGGGGGAATGGTAATTTTTCATCTAATTTCTTAAATAGTTTCAAAAGTATGTATTTTAAAATTATTAAAAATTTATATATGAAATCCTTAAAACAAGCCCTTTTATTTGATATGTCAAACGGTACAGTCAGTAAAGCTTATTTTTTTAATTTTCTAATTTGCCCTCCAAAAGTGACCTCCATATTTAAAATGAATTTAATTACGAAACACGTCCGTGTTTGAGTCATAGCAATTCATATGTGTACCAAATTTCAACTTAATCGGTCCAGTAGATTCGGAGCAAATCAGCTGTGACGGATGGACAGACAGACACACGAGTGATCCTATAAGGGTTCCTTTTTTCCTTTTGTGGTACGGAACCCTAAAACCCGGCCACAACGAAGGGTTCCGCAGTTGGGATGAATTTATCTCTAGAACAAACTTAACATTGTAGTTGATAAACATGTTTTCCCATACATTCCAACTGAAAATTTTTGTTGGTCGACTATTATTCGTTAACTTGTAAAGCCTACTTAGCTGTGATATTGCAATGCGTTATATAGTAATATAACTTAATTTTAATTAAAATTTCAACATTCCTGGTAATCAAGTGCAGGGGCACATTGACTCAAAAATTTGCTTCTTAATACGCAAACGGATACCTGAATCGAGAAATGGTTTTCACAGACCCGCAATATTTTAAACGGCCTATCCAACGATATCCCACACCATGGCATAGACAAGAAAAACAAATCATCCACACATTACGTGCAAGGCGTACATCGCCACAATTTTTCTTTTCAGTTCTATATTTATCCACGTTGTTGGAAATGAAATGAAATGAAATGAAATGAAAATGAAATGAAATCGTTTATTCTGTAAATAGGATATTAAAATCACTTTTACACGTCATATAAAAAAAAAAAAAAAATCTAGATGTAGCCGACATTTCCTATCTGACTACCCCTGAGAAAAAATGGCGAAACAAACTCAGGGGTCAAAGTCTCTTTTAAAGTCCAGACATAATCTTGGTCAGATCATGTGAGGACCATGTAGATCCGTGTCTGAAATGGTCTTTTGAGGAAAGAACCACGCAAATTTGAGCGGACCTGACCAATCAGTGTAAGCATTTGTCAGTAATCGTGCAGCTCAACTCAAAACTTAAGGAGCTCAACGACTCGACTAACAGTACCAAAAAAAGGACATTTGGGTAGGCCGCATAAAGCGCTCAAAATGTCAGACCATCATTAAAACTTAACTGAGAAAAGAAAGGAAAACATTTAAAGAAAAAAAAAAAAATGACCCACATAGTGCTCACATTCACAATAAATTAAAGCAGTAAATATAATACTTTTCAAAGTAAACATTCAAGTAAAATTGTATACAATATTCTGCAATGTCAATATGTATATAAAATCATGCATAATAATTAAAATGTCAAGTTTTATCACAAGGCTAGCAGAGCGAGCAGCTCAATCCCAAGCTTTTTTGTCCTCTAAATAATCAGAAATCTTATAGTACCCTTTTTTACAAAGTTTAGTTTTAATACAGATTTTAAATCGTTTAATGGGTAAGTTCCGAATGTCAGTAGGAAGTTGGTTGTAAAAGCGTATACATTGACCCATGAAAGAGTTGCCTACTCTGTGGAGGCGAGTGCGATGTACAGCAAGATTGTGTTTATTCCTGGTATTTAAACTATGAATATCGGACATTTTCTTAAAATTTGATTTATTTTTGTGTACATATAATAGATTTTCAAGTATATATTGAGAGGCTACATGTTGGCGTGATTAATATGTATACCCATACCAAATTACAGCTTTAGGCCCGGTTTCCCCTTTAAGATACCAATAAGATACCGTTACCGTACCATCGCATCGAAATAACGATATCTTATTGGTCGTTTACAAACATCTCCTCTCCTCTCCGCTTTGGTGGAAACCTCCTAAGAGTCTCTGAGCTAAGCCGCGGACAGCCAGACGGGCATTGCGAAGCTATAAGGGTTCCTTGCTTCCTCGCTGCCTACGGAACCCCAAAAGCGCAAGCCAAGTTCCATAATAATTCTAAAAGATCATAGCTCTTGCATAACTTTCATAGAACACGTATCATATCGTTGTGTGATTCTTTCATCAAAAGATCATTTCAGGCAGCAATCTACATGGTCTTCACATGATTTGACCAAGATTATGTCTGGACTTTAAAAGATACTGTGATCTCTGAGTTTGTTTCGGCCTTTCTTCTCAGAGTAGTCAGGTACGAAACGCCGACCTCATCTAGTTTTTTTTTAAAATATGGTTGACGTGTAAAGTGTTTGTACAAACCTTCTTACAGAAATGGGGTCGACAACTGTCAACGTGGCGCTAGTAGCACAAAGACCAATAACAAAGCAGTTTTTGTAAGGAATTAGTAGTGAATTCATAATTAGAGACAATTATTGAGGAAGTGCCGAGATGTTGTTTACCAAATTGGAAACTGGAGGCCACCAGTTTCCTCGAAATGAGAAACTTAAAAAAATTGAAAGGCACTTCTTTTTCTCAACTCTTCTTTAAACTTACATATTTTCCTAGTGGAATACATGTTCTAAATCGGAAAATTGTCAAGAAATCAATGCATAAAAAAATCCGAAGCGTGTAAATGTTTATCTCACTTAATGACAGGGGTTCGTACAGTAGTGGCGTCATCTGAGATCAGCTTTAACTTGCCGGCACATTAAATTATTTATTTATCATAAGAATACTCTATAATAGAAAACATGAACGAGTATTCATGATAGACTATTTAAATTAAAGAATGCTTACTTGCAACAATATAACTTTAGCTTTAAAACTTGATTCCTATATCAAAAACTTCCTGTTCTTGTTAGCTAATATTTTGTTACCAGGGTTTATGTTGCAAAACCTGTGAACTGGCGACATGGTGGGCTATAAAATAAAAGGTGTTATTATTCAAACACGCGTCGTCCAACTTTGCTCACATTCCGGAGGCATCGGGTTTTACGACTCCTGCGCTGCATCGTCGATCACGAATGTTAGTTCTGCAAATATTGTTTAGGTGTGCTGAATTTTTGTTTTGTTCGAACACAAATTTTGAGGTACAATGCTTGGGCGCATCATTTCAAATCAGGTTTTAAGACTGTCACACGTGTATGAGAGATGTAAAAGAGATGACGCTCTAAAGCGTAAAGCGTAAAAGCAGACCCTAGTAATAATCTAAAAAGAAGAAGATATCATAGGAAGTTATATATAGCGCTTGCGACCACAGACCAACGAGGCACATTTTATATAACTTCCTATGATATCTTCTTCATTTCAGATTATTACTAGGGTCTGCTTTTACGCTTTACGCTTAAAGGCTTCTACATACCGGGGGGACTTGTCGCGCGACGCGACGCGACACAAAGGCACTTCCCGTCCCGCGACGCGCGGGGCCTTTGTGCCGTGTCGCGTCGCGCGACAAGTCGCGCTGGTATGTAGAAGCCTTTAGTTAGAGCGTCATCTCTTTTACATCATTCATACACGTATGACAGTCTTAAAACTTTGAAATGATGCGCCCAAGCATTGTACCTAAAATTTGTGTCCGAACAAAACAAAAATTTAGCACACTTAGCATGGGGTCCTGGGTTCGATTCCCAGGTTAATTTTCAATTCTTTATTGCGTACCTTAATGTATATTAAAGTTGGTAGGGAAATAATTATATTAGACACAATTATGGACCCTGTCGGGCACAGCATAGATAAAGTAGGAGAGAGAAGGAAGAACCTTGGGTGTTTAATGTCATAAATTTTATTATTAGTTAAGTAGTTAGTAAATAATTATACTGTTTTATTAATACAGAATTGAATTTAAGAATTATAACTATTGTTTTAAAATTATATAAATGTATTTATTTAGTACCTATAACATTGTAAAAACCCTTAATTTTTTTCAATGATTAATTATCGTTTTATTTAAGTACTTATTATTGTTTTTATATATTACGTAATTCATATTTAGTATCCCTAGGGTAAGTTATTTATTGGACGCTCCATATTTATAAAAAAAAAAATATTTGTATAACTAAATTGGGTCGCGGTCGGTATAAATAAATTTATAGGTCGGGTAAAGTGTTATTGGGATTTTCTATTAGGGATTTCTCAGTAGCAGCCCGGAGCCTGGATTTGTGCCCGGTGAAGGCAATAGGCTCGCCCCCTATTACATGGGACTTAAACATGACTTGCGAAATGTGGGTGTACTATAGGTACGAGTACATCTCTGCCAAACACGGGGATTACAGGCGTGATGTGTAAATATAAGAAACAATTATAGTCAGTATGCCTATCGAAAGGAAAAAAACGGAACCCTTATAGGATCATTCGTGTGTCTGTCTGAGTGTCTGTCTGTCTGTCCGTCTGTCACAGCCGATTTGCTCCGAAACTTCTGGACCGATTAAGTTGATATTTGGATGAATATTGAATAATATGGAGGTCACTTTTCTAGGGCAAATAAGAAAAAAAAAACCGTGTCACATATCAAATGAAAGAACTTGTTGTAAGGAAGGACAAAAAAAAAATATCAGCAGTTCCATACAATAATTCAATACCTTCTCGACCCAAATGTATGGTACGGCTGTATATGTTCTGATAGAGTCATCAGATACAACTAACTACAATCATAATTAAATCAACTCCTACAATTAGAAAAAAAAAATATATGAGTTGCTCATATTACTGACATTTAATATAATTTTATTATTTTGCCTTGCCTTGTGCAGATGTTCATTGCATGAGATATGTGTGCGGCGATCGGCAAAAAACAAGGGGAAGGAAATATGATAGGATGCAAACAAAGTGTTGAGTTAAAGGGCATTTCGGCTTAGCTTTATAGTCTGGTTTATTTTATCAAAATTATTATAGGTGCTCCTAAGGTTAGCATTACTTATTCTGGCTTACTGGTAGATTTGATTCGAGTTGCTAGACTTGAAAACGTAATCATTGTCAAGTTATTTAATAAGAAATATTCAAGTTATAGAAAAAAACTATTAATTCATTTTGGGATAGGTATTTTTGGATAGTTGTAGGTCGTAGGTTCGAACCGAGACAGGTGCTTTAAGGGTCTTACACACTCACGCGATATCGCGGGCGCGAAAGGCACCGACAAAGAAATTGTCTTTGTCGGTGCCCGTCGCGGCTTTACTTTGTGTAAATTATTTCATCACCACTGTTTTCAAAACGGTGAAGGAAAACATCGTGAGCAAATGTGTTAGAACCAATCATTCGAAGATATACCTATGAAATCTACCAACCCGCCTTGGGCCCCCATGGTGGATTACGGCTCACTCCCTCTCACCGAGAGGAGGCCTGTGTCCATTATGTATGTAGGTACTTATGCTATGTATATTTAATTTCAATCCTCATTTTATAATAAAATAGTCCTAATCATCGTCCACTTGAAGCTTAAAACCGATTAACTGAAAATCGTTAGCCGTTCAGGCAAGTTCCGCTAACAAACTACTTACGTAGGAGTTTGGCGAATGTGGTGACTGCTAAACTTGCAGCTACAGCTGAGCTAAGCTAAAATAATCTGCTAACCAAGCTGCACAAGTTATGCTGCTGTAGCGACACCGTTGGCAATAATGTTGGCTTTTATTTAGAACTAACTTTTGCCCGCGGCTACGCTCGCATTTATTTAGAATTTGACAGTCAATTCGGGTTGTACTCTGCTTGTTGTTTGGCCGTTGCAATCACATAGGCTTAACATGCTACTGAAGTTTCTGTAGTAATATGTAAAATACAATCGTGATTCGAAAGACACGTGGCGCCATCTATTATCATAAGAACGTTATTGTTGTTCTCCTCGGGAACAGTACTTTTTTTCGGGATGAAAGGTACCATATATCCGTTTCTGTACACCTGACAACGTATATGCAAAATTTCAGGATAATCGGTTCAGTGGTTTAGGCGTGAAAAGGTAACAAACGAACAAACAAACTTACTTTCGCATTTATAATATTAGTTAGGATTAAATAGCTGAACATTTATTCCGAAGTATGGTATATTTAGGTGCGTGTATAATTTTATCGGTATTTTTATTGACTGGCCATCAGTTAGGCGATGATAGGATGGTAGAATAGATCTATCATTGTCTGCATTGTGAACCTTCATCATTTTCTCGTATCGACACTAGTAAAATAGTTTTATAAGAAATTGCCAGTCAGCAACGAGGTATCAGGGCTGCCCAGGACGAACTTTTAAAGTATCGCCGATTGTAGAGCCATGTATTGTATTGTCTCTTAGAACACTACGATCTTTTGTTTAAAAAAACAACCGACTTCAAAAAAAACACCACAAAGTGAAAAACCGGCCAAGTGCATGTCGGACCACGCACAACGAAGGGTTCCGTAGATTCATTATCCTAAGAACAAACTTAACATTGTAGTTGAAAAACATGTTCCCTCATACATTCCAACTGCAAATGTCAGTTTGTACGCATATTATTGAGAGATTTACCATGTTATTATAAAATCATATAGGTACTTCTCGTAGGTTTTCCTGTAATCTGTAAGAAAATACCTAGGTACTTATTCTGTATTTTTTTTAAATTTCAGGCTCCGTAGTTTCGGACATAAGGGGGGAATGGTCAATTTTCATCTATTTTTGTAAATAATTTTAAAAGTATTTATTTTAAAATTATAAATAAAATATATCTGAAATCCTTAACCACAAGCCCTTTCATTTGACACATCGCACGGTACAGTTTGCAAAACTTTTTTTTTTAATTTTCTATTTTGCTCCCCAAAAGTGACCCCCATGTTCAAAATTCATTTATTTACGTTACACGTCCGTGTTTGGGTCACAGAAGTCCACATGTGTACAGAATTTCAACTTAATCGATCAAGTAGGTTCGGAGCAAATCGGCTGTGACAGACGGACAGACAGACAGACAGATACACGAGTGATCCTTTACGGGTTCCGTTTTTTCCTTTTGAGGTACGGAACCCTAACAACTAAAAACATGGCTTCTCCAAAATATTGTTTCATACAATAAAATAATTATTTGAATATAAGGGTAACACAAATTAGATTTATTTAATTTTTATAATACAAACGTTGTTGTTGTGTTTTTTTATATTGTTTAATAAAACAATATAAAAAAACACAACAACAACGTTTTAAAATAAACTCTATTGAGTTTATAAATTCTTTGTCTTTGGATCTGTATTTTGGGTTTTGGCACTGACATCCAAAATTAAAGTTATTTTTCACTTTGTAGTGTGTTTTTGGAAGTCGGATGTTTTTTTTTGTAGAAAGTTTTTTTATTTTTATTTTTTGTGGGTCCGTTTGTAATTTATCTATCTATCTTTAAGCTACAATAGCCTAATGTAAATTGCTCATCACCTTTTACAAAATATTGGTTTTTGATGCAGGGACGTTAATTATTGTGGAGTTCTCCTGGTAAGAACCAGGAGAACTGGAGCTTCACTTCACCATAAGCATTGTGATGGGCAAAAATTGCTTAGCATGCATATTAAAGTACCTAATCGAATCGCAACGCGTGAAATACTTATTATTAAGTAGTTCCGGTGGCAATCTGTGGTCTTCATCATCAATCCCACTTCATCAAATAGTGCTTTCCGAGAGCAAATGCACGAGTTACTATAAAAAAATACTCAAATCGTTAGGCTGTGCCCATAAAATTTGAGGATTTTCATCGATTTTCATGGGAGCCGCTCATCAGATTCTGACTTGGTGACAATGTTACCACCTCGAGAACATACACTTAAAAAAAAACAATTTTCAAAATTGGTCCGCAATTGACGGAGAAATCAGTAAACATACCTACATAAAAAAAAACATACAAACGAACATATTAATTTTTTATTACTTACCTCCTCCTTTTTGGACGACAAAAAAAAATTAAGTTATTAATGGATAGTCCTATCTATTTATGACTTGTTCTCTAATCTATAAGTAGGTACTTTATCTTGTCTGGGGTTTACGTAAAGGAAGTAATTGAATTAGCGTTAAATACTCGTACATGGAATTGCAAATTAATTTTTAATGAGTACTTAAGAGTCATACAATGTTTATTGTAATTATTATTGGTAGGTAATGAATGTAGGATTATAGGAGAAAACTTCCAGAAACAAGTGTAATAATATAAAGCCAGTCAGTTATTTAACAGTATTTTCTTCGCCATTATTCTTTTATAACGTCCTGTTGCAACTTTATGGGGCTGGAATCGATATTTAATTAGCGACTACCAATTTGATGTGATTATTTCTACATATACTGACAATAATGTATCTTTTTACGACACATGTAATAGCTTAAATCGATTCACTATTTTTACTATCATTTTCAAACTCCAACTCAAAGCATTTATTTCAATTAAACCAATTACAGGCACTTTTGAATTATCAAAGAGTCGGTCAGTTAGTCAGAAAGTTGAAGCTATTGTATTAGTTACTTCTATATGTAAGAACAATGTATTTTTTTTAATTAAATCAATTCAAAATATAAGATTAAAAGATTACAAATAAGCCCTGGCTGATGCCATAAAGACGTTATCCTGTCCATATTTAAATATTTCATACAAAAAACCTATATAAAAAGGACGTACAGTTTTTATCGAATTTGAATATTTACCTACCGGGAAATTCGGACTATTAGGAACATTTTAAAACTAAAAATAACCAAATACTTCCAGTCGTTCTCAAGTGATGAGTGATGCCCTTACCAACGAACAGCATTTCATTTTTATTTAAATAGATTAGCCGCAGCAGCCAGCGTGCAGCGCCGCGCAGTTTTCAGCAGAGGCCTCTGCTGAAAATCGCTGATAGGCTTAAAGGAGCATTGGTACTTTCAACAATTACTTCAACAATTTTTTTTTTAATAAATTAAAAAAAAAAAAAACAAAGTAAAAAGTACTTAAATTAAAACATAAAAAAACAGGCAAGTTTTTCCACATACACCCATAGTATCCGATAATTAAAATGAATTATGAAATAGAACATAATAGATATTATATGATTATATTAAATTATTGTTAGGTATACATTCATTCATATTCATATAAATAATATATTATAAATTCCAGTAAAACAAAATCTTACAATCAATTACTACAAAAGTATGATCTATTTGTAGCTTCAGTTGGTTTTATATCTCTGCGCCAACACACATTGCATTTCATAAATTGTCAGAGTCAAACAAAATATTCCCCCATAAAAACTTATTGCAGTATTCAATTAAATTATTAGTTAGGGTTTTAAATACTTCATAACTTGATCCTACCTAATGATACAACAACAGCTGTATAAAGTATCATTTACCCGCCTGTAACATCTCGGCGGAAACATTTCGCAATGTAAAGGTTTCCCTCAGACCGACGCCGCCGACAAGTTAATTTTACGCCTCTACACTCACTCATTTCATAATAATAAAATTACTGTACAGCAGAATCCGTTGCTTTATTTGTGAAAACTCTTCCATCGAATGCAACGTTGGCGAAAACACATTTTATTATGTTGAGTTAGAGTTTAATTTCGTTTGTGGAATACAAGGTATCGTTCTCTCAAATCAGAGGGTCGCCTGATTGGGGTATCATAAGCTTGTGAGTGTAGTTTGAAACAGACAGCGACACTGATACTCTTATTACCAAAACGTCAGGGGTCAGACATGCGTGTGTGCGTGTGTAAGGGTGTGTGCGGGTGGGCAAATCACCACGAAACAACTTTACAAGTGTAATTGTCGCGGCGGGTGTCGGTAATTGATTTATTCCACGCTTGTAACTGCGGCCCTGTACTGTTCTCATTGAGTTCTGTGATTGCCTGCGACAGGGGATTTCGGCAAACGCCTATCGATAGTTATTGCTCGATGATTTTATTGTTATGTTGTTTGGGCAATTATTATTGGTTTCGTTATTGTATACACCACTTTATAAATTATTTTTGATTATTTTTATTATTCATAATAGGTTTAAGTCTTTAATTAGAATTAGTGTAGTTTGTAACGTTTTTATAGTTTATTGGTTCCTTTTTTTATTCCATGTTTTCCACATGATCAGCAGTTATCATGCTCAGTATTGGAACCTGTATGAACATTATATTTGAAGCAATATACATTTCCTTGAAAGCTCCTCCATAACCTTATGTACTACATTTTTTAACGTTACGATCTAAGTATCAATTTTTACTCAGCAGTTATGAGCTATAAAAACACTCCCACAGCACATTACTATAAACATTACATTTTGCCGATACAAGTAATATTCAGAGCTCAATATAAAGTTCATAAATATTTAATAGATATTTTCCCACAATGGGGTGGCCATTCACACCCGTTAACCCTCAAGTGTGCCGTAAAAATGGGACTGATCGGAGTGGAATATATTCCATTTGGCTGGCCGGTCGGCCCTCTGAGGTCTTACTAAGCAAAATTGTTGCTTGTTTCAATTATTGTTCGCCTTTCAATCGCTTTTAGATGATTTATGGAATTTGTGGCTACTGTTCATTTGTCTGTTTTTTGTTGTTGTTAAGATGACGGTGACAAATTTCCGAGGCAGAGAATAATAGTGATTAATTATTGTAATAGATTTTTATCCATTTTTTATTTATATTTCTCTTTTATTAAATTAGATTATAGATATGATTGTGTGCGACAGTGGGTTAGCAGAACAAAATCTTTTTAAAACATCTGTTTGACTAAGATTTTTTAAACTCACACATAAAGGTAGGTAGGTATATCTATGAGATTGATAAGTAAATTATTACAACAATATTACTATGAAACCTCGACACACTTACACAGTTACACATAACTGTCAAAACGTATGCAAGTAAATACCTGTTCTACAATAAGTAGCCTATGAGTACAAGAGATAGTCTCGTCGATAATGACCAGTGTAAAATCGTAATACATGTCAACTTCTCTTAGTTGTAACGCCTATCAGCTGTTAATTACCGCCTACACCGCTTGAGGTCGCCACTGTCGCGTCAAGATATACCCAACTGTATATTTGCATGTCTGGGATATGTCACTTTGCTACCATTTTGGATATATTATCGAGTATCGATGTCAATAACGCCCACGCGAATATGTCACTGTTCTGAGAAGTTCTTAAATGTTAAGCTAAGGTTAGACAGTGACCGGAATTGAAATAACTATGGTTTTTTTTATTATGTGTACCATATTTCCTCTCGAGTGATTTCGTGAAAAGGGACGGAAGTGTGAAACAGGAAGTGACAGCTTGAGCATGGAATTTGTAAATACTTTTAAATAGCATGGAATTAGTAAGTACTATATAGATTGTAAGTAGAGGGGGTAGAATTTCGACCAGTCGGCGATCACTAGTAATGAATAAAATTATTCGAATAAATATTTAAGTATTTAGGTTTTTAAAATTTTCATGATAATTTCTGTCGCTGCTCCAAGGTGAGATGTCAGATGTTACCCACACATCATAATTCTGCGACACTGTTAGGCTCCCTTGTTTTTTTTTATGGAATCTTCTTATTCTGACATATTTTCAGTTCAGTACTATCAATTCCCGGCTAAAATTCCACATATTCGAAACTGGGTAGGTACTAAAATCTCTTCAGTGGTCGGTCACTATACATACATTATATATTATAGTTTATTAAAGTCACTACCTACTGAAAACTAGGAAATTGCTATCTATATATTTTCTATGAAGCTATTCTCTATTCGTTCCTAATGTAGATGTTGCCTTAAGCATTTCTACTTGTAGGTACCTATTTACATAATCGTATTGTGTATTAAGTAGGTAGCTCATACATGTAAACATACAATGAATCAAATTATCGGAACCGATAATTACAAAGAGGTAACTACTACCAGTACGCATGCCTGTCTCATAAGTAGCACGTGTAGCTCCACCATTAGACAACACTATTCACGCCTCCGACTACTATCAATACACACGTCCCGATGCTGAAAAGACATTAAACTTTCCCTAAACCAATCAATTTTCGACTTTAACACCTTCAGATAGAACGAAAGTTTCATTGTTACCGCGGTTCTTTTCAATTTTCCTCCAATCGAATTTGGCTGTAACATCAATCGAGTTCCCACATTTTCCGGGCGCACTTACACAATATCAATCAGGTTTTATTGGTGTTGTCGGGGGGTGCCGGGGGTGAGGGGTGCGGCGGGGTAGTGCCGGGGTGCGGTGGGCGGGGAGGGGAGGACTATTTGTATCAATAACCTGTCAATGGGCTCAGGACCCGCGGGACCTCTGCCCCGTAAACTTGATACTTGTGTATGTCTGTGACCGCATCGATTTGATTAGGAATGCATTACGATAGGCGTGCGAAATCCTCGGTGTGAAATATTCGTTTTCAATACAGCGCAATAAATTACGATCCTATTGAAGACACGCACAACGCAAGTTATCTTTAGGCAAATATTATTCAATAGTGTGATCTACTGATAAACAAAACAAACGGCTAGTAAATAATCTACATCCCAGAAAACACCGACAATTTGAAAAAAATGTTTTGTTCTCAAAGGTCTGTCGGCAAAATTACCATAACATTCATGGAATAAAACATAACGAAAAAGGTTCCATTTACAAAGTTCCCTCGTAACACTACATTATCTGCTATCAGTGGCGGTCGACAAAGTAAAATTGGGGACACCTTATTTCCTCGGCTGGTTTGCAAAACACGTTTACGCTTCCCACCTATCCCCACATCTCAACGCTTATAGATAGTATCTGTTACACCTATTAGGGATGCTAGAGAGTGAGAGGGTAATGCAAAGTTTTACATACAATGCGTGGTTTCGTTGTTCGTTTTCTCTACCTTCTCATTTGCAGCCGGCAATGTGTTGGTCGAAATTAGCTTCGACCGTAATTCGTACGTGTCGTCAGGGGTGGTGTAATACCAGTTCAGGTGGGCGCCTTCTTCACGCCGCTGCCGCCGATAACACGCTAATGCCCTCAACTTTGCACCGCAAGGGGAGGCCGGGGGAGGTGCCGGAGTGGGGGAAGAGGAAGGGAGTAGCCATTCGTAGAGGAAAAACGGGAAAAGTCAGATCATTCGCGTTATTGAACGCGAATAACTTTATCGAGTTGCAATATGCGCTGCGAGCTCTGTGAACTGCATTATTTTTAAGTGGGTACTCTCGTGTGTATAGGGTAATAATTAGATTGCGCTACAGACAGTAGGTTACGTAAATAAAATTCTTATCGAATACTCTTAACATTTATTTTATTCTTCTTGCCTCGAGTGGAGTCATTATAGGACTTTCATAGTAAGTAGGTAGATTTCAAGGTGCTAGATGCATGTAAGTAAGTGATAATGAAATTAAACGCTATTGTATCAAATAAATCGTGAGACCCTTTATTTCTTGTAATTATTCTTTTAAACTGTAGTGTTTCAATTAATCCAGTTGTAGAGCAGACGTTCAACATTAAAACGTTAATAAAATAATCATAAACGGTGAGTTATGCCGCGATACACATAAACGCCACGCATGAATGAACACACGGGGTAATAAATAAAAATGGTCAATTCCATTAGCGCACCATTCTGATAATGTGCCCACCTTAGCGATGAGGCCTGAACACCTATTCTATATGCATTGTTTCAGCAAACGCGCGCGTTTACGTTAATATTTCATAACACACGTTTCGCGTATACCGCGTAAACGGCAGACCCACGATTGTTCCGGTAGCGACTGCCAAGGTAAGAGCACATATATTTGCGGTAATAAACGTGAATTTATTACCCCGTTACGTTTGCAGTTTTACTGAAATGTGGAGATGTGTGGGTCGCCGAGCGACATTAGCGCCGGCTGCCGTGCTCCGCCCTGTCTCCCGACCCTCTACCTATTTATTAAATCAAGCTTTATGTAAATGATATAGAACATTGTTCTTTAGATCCCGAATGTTGGGAACAGAAGGTATGTCTGTTGCTCAAGTGTCTACGTTACATCGTAAAGTTCTGTTCCGGTTTGATTGCGAGAGAACTTGTGCTCCACCTTGCGAGGCGTAGGCCTGACATATAAACCCGTTCTCATTCTCATTGCATGATAACTCTGGTTGAAAATAGGCACGAGAAAAAACTACTATTTTGTTTTTGGATAGGTTAGTATCGAATTCAAATAATTTATTTTCTCATCTCAAACAATGACATGATATACTTACATATATTTAAAACAAGCTTAGGACGTAACGTGACAAAGTTTGTACAAGTCAGACGCAGTGTAAACATAATTAGTTACAGTAAAAGTGAAGGACCTGAGCATAACAATATAAATCAAATGTAAATCCAAAATAAAAATTAAAACTAATTGATAAAACAAAAACCGGGCAAGTGCGAGTCGGACTCGTGCACGAAGGGTTCCGTACCATTATCTATAAAAATGGCAAAAAAATCACGTTTGTTGTATGGGAGCCCCCCTAAAATATTTGTTTTATTTTAATTAAAAATTAAAATTTTTGACGACATGGTTGGCACAGTGGTTAAGCGATTGACTGCTGCGCTGCGTGTCGCGGGTTCGATTCCCGCACGAAACAAATATTTGTATGATGAGTTGTTCCGGGTCTGGCTGTTTGTGTATGTGAGTTTAAATGTTTGTAAACGCACCCACGATACAGGAGAAATTCCTAGTGTAGGGCGAAATTTAAAAAAAAATAATTAAAAGTGAATATACAATAATATATTCTGTGAATATTTCAAGCGTCTACCGTCATCAATATAGAGCAAAAATGAGCAAAAAAATCACGTTTGTTGTATGGGAGCCCCATCAATATTTATTTTATTCTGTGTTTTAGTATTTTTTGCTATAGCGGTAACAGAAATACATCATCTGTGAAAATGTCAACTGTCTAACTATCACGGTTCATGAGATACAGCCTGGTGACAGACGGACAGACAGACAGACGGTGGAGCCTTAGTAATAGGGTTCCCGCTTTACCCTTTGGGTACGGAACCCTAAAAAACTATAAAACACAACAAATACAGAAGTGGAAACATTAATGAAATATTAAATTTGGGGAAGTTAGGGGATGGACTATTTTGGATGAGTAAGTAATTCCTCAGATGCTTTATAATCTAAGTTAAGGAGCCATTCAACCACAGCAATCTTACATGCCTTTTTTGTCAGGGCATTAATGTGATTAATATAATACGTGGCAATGCGATTAATTTTAATATAGTATCGGATACGAGTAGTAGTAGGTCGAACCGAGACAGGCGCTTTACTTTGTGTAAATTATTTCATCACCACTGCTCTCAAAACGGTGAAGAAAAACATCGTGAGGAAACCGGCATGTCCTAGAACTAAAATTCGAAGACATGTGATATCTATCAACCCGCACTGGGCCCGCGTCGTGGATTATGGCCCACTCTCTCTCACAGAAAGGAGGCCTGTGTCCCAGCAGTGGGAACATTATAGGCTGATTATGCTTAAGTATCATTACCATAATCCAAATCACTCTTTAAAAGTGGAACTTTTAAAGAGAATATTATAGTATTTCAGCACATACCCTAGTCAATTCCGTACAATGCTTTGAATATTGCGGTTGGTTTACCTACTAGTTTTAATCTCTACTAAGATTGACAAAAGTCAAGATGGTGCTATTTACTAAAACTAAGATCAGTAAGTATCTCCTACTATTTGGAGGTACTTATCTCCTGAAAACACACGACAAAACCAAACACAAAGATCAAAACTTCGATAAATTGAAGAATTCTCAAGTAATAGGACGACATCACGTCACCTCCAACACGTAACGCGGTGTCGTCGACATCAGAGCTAAGGAGTGCGAATGTTCACGACCAGAAGAAACCGAACATAAACATTCGGGGCACGTCGGCACGGCTCGGGAGCCGCAGTTAAAAGGGGATTATGAGCCGAGTGGCCAATAACGCCGCATTACATGTTCCTGCTCCGCCAGCCTGCCGATAAGCCACACTGAATAAGGCTTTGTCTCTACTTACCTACCTCTACTTATGTTTCAGTTGTATCAGTTCATAGCTCATAGTTCCGAGGTGGCTTGAATCAATGTATGATAGGAGCTTAGATTGTTTAAGAGGACATCAAAACCGTTTGCAAATAGATAGGATCAAAAACCGGAACAAAAAGTCTGATGAGTTACTTCACGATAAACACCGGCTTATCGTTAATCAGTAATCTAACGAGTTCATCAGATCCTTTGCGATCCTCTGCAAAAACTGCCCCCATCACTTTATTTAATTAACGCAACAACATTACAACCGGTACTAAAATCAAATGAAATATTCAGTCAAACGTTAAATTCAATCGGGGCAAATCAGAATAGAAGCGTCATCCGAACAATATCTACGATTGGAAACACTTTTACAAGCAATAAATTCTTGGTGGCTGTGTCACTGGCTACAACATTTATTAGCTACAATCCCGATTAGATTAGCGTTGCATCCCCGACCCTGCGGGCCGCGACCGGGGCCTGGGGCCCCAGGGACGTGAAATTTGTCCCAGTAATGTAGCCACGCGCGCAACTAATTCGATGTAGTCGACCCTTCCTCTATGTGACTCGAATGCTTCGCCTCGACACTGGTTCATTTTAATTGAATAGTTGGCGTGGGGTGACGTCGTTGTTTTCCTAAAGATAACTTTATAGCCGCTTTGCATAATTGCCCGCCGGCGCTCTAATTTGTTACAATTTCGCAATCTGTCACACTTTCGTACAAAACAGACAAACGAGTGCGAATTTCAACAAAAATTCTGAAAATACTGTAATGGAATGTTTTATCCAAAGCTCTATTTTATCATTTGTATGTAGTTAGGTTGGTTCGTAGTTAAAAAAAAACACGCGGGGCAGTCTTTGGGGACTAGAAGTGAAAACAGTATACCTACATAATAGCTTATGGAAAGCGTTCGGTGACGATGGCGTTCCATGATTTTTGTTCACCCAAAAAGTGCTAAACGCGCCTAAAGAAGTTTTCACTTCAAAAACTACTCGGTCGTTCATTACGTAATAAAGTTATTGTGGTATAGTCGCCGGGCACGTAACTTGGCAATAATCGTTAGATTTTTCTCTCCTTTCTTTAATTTTCTTCTAAACAGAGACGTTCAAGAATAAATTCTGGCAATAACCATAAACAAGCAATAAAAGTGATAATTTTTTCATTGCACTAATTGTATAAATGCGTAAACTTACTACGCCAAAAACTTTCGAAGTTACGTGCGTGACTATACCCACCTATTTCCGTCAGTCATACTTTTCATCCTCAATATCTGTAAAAAAAACATTAGGCACGAAATAAAACAAGAAAACAAAAAGCTTACTTCGTATCGGCCGTGCTAGAGCTTTGAGCCGAGCTTCTCCATAAACTTACGTACATATTGCGACGCCCACCGCCATCTAACGGCCCTTTAGTAAATTACAAACAATTTGTTGTGAACTACTACTTCTCTTGTCGTTTACAAAAACGACGACATGATTTTGATATCAATTATATTACTTTACTATTACACCCAAACAGCGCAGTTTGTTGGTAAGTAGAGAAACTTCAAGAAAGTTAAATTTAAGTGTAACATGACCATAGGGCTTGGGGCTAAGTAATACCTACCAGCTCCCCGGGTCGATCGATCAGGGTCCCAAGTCTGCTATTTTTATAAATTCAGTCATTCCAACACGATCCCATTGTCATGCCATTGTCATTTTGCTAAAAGTTCGTAATCTGCTAAATTCATTATGGTCGATCAATGGTCTGTCAATGTTCTCGTAATAGAATTGTGTTACTTATAATGGCATTTTCGTATTACCATTATTATAAAACCCATTCAATGTTATTCATTTGTCATTATGTACGAGATTACCAATAAATGCAATTTCTTTCAATGTAGTGTCAGTGGCCGACCATTGGAAAGTCATAATGACGCCATTATAATAGGAGATCACCAAACTTGTCAAAATCAACAGTTATGAAATCCAACCATTATAATAGCAGACTTGAGGCCCAGGTTAAGCTACGCTTGCCGCGGTTGGTCTGTGGATGGGTGACCATCCAATGCATATCTAGTCCTCTCCGTGCCTCGGAAAGCACGTTACGCCGTTAGTCCCGGCTGTCATTTGTAGATCTTTGACAGTCGTTATGGTCGTAAAACCAGTTAATCCTGGTGTAACCTTTCTCTACGTTTATGAGTAAGAGCCTAAGGGGACTTGTTTCCACATGTATTGCGTCTTGCAGATCACATGTGATGCACTAACAAAAGATAGATTTGTTAATCGCTTGCAAACAACTGGTGACTTACATGACAACTTCATGAATGTGTTTTTATGTTCAGTGCTGGAGGTTGCAGCTTTAATAAAATTTTGTCATTAGGTATGCTGTTATTGTACCCCTAGGTCTCGAACAGCAGTAGGTATATTTAGCATTGTCATACATTATTTTATTACGTTTTTGTAGCTATACTTTTTTCTCTGCTGCAGCCTGTCCACCCCTTCCTGTGCTCCGCAGACAGGCAGATTTTGGATGAAATTCTAATTCAAGAACTGCCTTGCCTTAAGAGGCCGGTGATGGATGCGTAGTTCATACAAAAGTAATACCAAAATAATTTGTAAATCAAACATGTTCCTAAGATAGTGTCTTTATTCCGATTGGAATACAGAATATCTAGTTTCCCAAATATATATTTTGAATCGACACTGATTTAAACAAGAGTTATGAGAAAAATAAGTTCCTCATATCTCGTCTTTATAACATTGTCCTTTCAAAATATATATTTGGGAACATAGATATTCTGTAATCCAATCGAAATAAATACACAGTACCTTAAGAATGTTTGATTTACAAATTATTTTGGTAGGTTTTTATGAACTACGCATGCTACGCTGGCCCCTCAAGGGGAAATGTTACTGCCTGACTTAAATTTTGGAACTGCACTGGCACTACATAAGGTAAATGAAACAAGTCAGGTATATGTTAACAAACATTTAATTTTTTTCTTTAGCTATATATTATTTATAATAACTATAATTTAACTACAAAGTAACCGTGTAGGTACATCTATGCATCCGTTTGTAGTCGGATGTAGGAATTAATTGTAAACAGACAGCAATATAATTTCTACTATTTAGTTATCAATACATCTATCTTACTAAATTTCTAAGTTTCACTAAAACATTTTTCTGTTGTATTGCACATTTTACCTAAACAAGATGAAATCAGCCAAAAACCGTCGAATGTCACCACTATTGAGCTATCAACGTTCACGACATCGATTCATTCTATAATGTTCGCACCCTTTCAATATTTTTGTTTTCAAATAATCTGAAAGATACCAAACAAAATGTACACAGCAACTAAATGCTTCTTTTGATGCAATTAACTCTAGTTTGCTATAACATGAATTTAGCAGAAACCATCACTACGAGACAAAACTATTAGGAACATATAACAATAATTACAGATTTAAAGTACAGTTAAATAATATTTTACAATATAATACAACTTTTTCACAGTCTGAGTAACGACAGAGTTACTGTAGCGCGCGGTGTTCAGTCGTTCACGATTCAAGACGTACTTCTAAATGTCCTCTACGCACTCGCACTCAGTTTATTCACTTCTCGGCGCATAAAATTATCGAAGTTCTCGACGCCATCTCGTTTCGCAGCAAAACACCGACGCACTTCAAAATTTCCTTTTGTGTTGTCTCAGAAAACATTCCATAAAAAGACTCTCATACAATATCGCATATTATTACAGGGAGATCTCGGGGAGGTTTTATTCGGCGTTTTATCACTAAGTAGGGCTGTGGGGCGGGTGCGGCGCGTGCGGGGTGTGCGGGGTGTGCGGCGGGTGCAGCGGTGACGGGTGCGGGCTGGCGTCGCGCAGCGAGTCCGGCGAGGAGCCTGGAGACGCGCGGCGCGGTGGGTACGGCGAGAAGCGGTGCTGCGCCAGCGGTTGTGGGCCCGCGCCCAGTGCGCCTGCGTACACTGGCCGCGGCAGCTGCAGCCCCGAGCCCGACGCGAGGTGCTGTTGCGCCAGGAGCTGCGGCGCGAGGCACGCCCATTGCCCCCACAGCGCCGCTGCCGGCACGCCGTACAGCGGGTAGGCCGCGCGCAGGAACAGCTGTGACCGAGCTGCCAGGATCGCCTTCTCCTCTAGCGTTAGGTTATTATTGTGCTGGTCCAGGTCGAACGGCCGCAGCGGTGATCGCAGGAAGTGCTGCTCCGCCAACATCGACTCCATAGTTTCCCTGAAAAGGTACGGAGCCACACTTTAGACAACGTGAACGTTTTCGAGTAAATTGATGCAGATATGTAATATGATTGTATGATCGTATCTACCTATGACTGGCGGCGCTGTAGCGCGCGTCGTCGGGGAAGACTGATGTTCTTTCGTGCTCCCCCGTGATATAGTATCTCAACAGACAAACAAAAAAAAATAAAACACCCAATAATCAAGAGAACATAGAGCAATACGGCATTAGAAATGCGAAAGCGAGCAATAAGATATGCGAAGCGAATGTGATGAAAGAAAATGTTAGATTATAAATTACACGGTGGAAACATGATGTCGGCTCACCCGCTATTAAATAAATTGGATTGGCTAAGAAGCAATAAATACAGAGACATAATTGCTCGCGTGGAGATATCAATCAGCATCAGACAGTTATGTTTGTTTCTGAGACCATATCCAATGCATGTACGATGAGAGTACTAACCGAATTGTGTCGCACGAGCAAAGACACTTAATGAACACTCATGAATAATAATTAATAGCTGCCACTTTCGAGTATCTATCTAATTAACTATCGTCGTTACAAAATAACAATTTCTTTCGCTACAAAGGTTACAGTATGAAAATATCTTCATAAACGAAAAATAAATTAAATATTCTCCAGCAACAAATGACACTCTAACAACTGACGTTATTATGATAGTTACCTCTCGAACTCGGTGAGACGTGAAGAGTCACGGAATCCCTTAGCGAATGGATTACTGTCGATTTTCAGTTTCGTGATCTGAAACAAAAGAGACACTATGATTTCCTCTGACTGAAGGAGCTACCATCTAATATTTATAAAATGTGTTCTAAATAATGTAATCAAATATGGATGTAACATAGCGGTGTAATAGGGTTTCAATTATACGTGCATGGCAAGAGAAGGGTCGACGATTATCATAAGGAGCTGTTCAGACGAAGCGAGCTAATTTCATTATGCAGCCATTTATATTGTAATGGGTCAGTAAAGGTTCTCCATATCTCAGTGTGAACGGGCCCGTAGCACCGCCTCCCGCGGTGTTTAGCACACACCAACTAATAAGGTTAACTTATTGACGACATTCCACATCGGTTTATCACTTTAGTTGACTACCACGGTATTACAATACTGTGCACATTTTAAATGTGCCACGTAATATAAGTTTGATAGTAGAATTTAAGCGAGTATTGTTGCAGCAACAGAAGCTGGTAATATCCTCGTATTTCTAAATCTGCATATTTGGAAACCAATAAGGAAGTTCAATAGTATTCAATTTCTCTTCCAGTATTGTTTGCACAACTGTTAGAAAGTACCTTGGGTCACACAAGTGATACTAATTGCAAGAAAATTTATTGAAATATGTAAAAAAGTTTATGGCAAATGTTTGATTTAAGCTCGGGGCGAGGTGTTAAAAAATGTGTTTGGCAGAGCAGAGGCAGCGTCGATGAAAAATCGCCCCCTCGCTGAGTGGCAGCGCCCCCGCTGAGGCTCCACACAATTTGTGAATAATATTTACGATAAAACCTTCCACAGAAACCTGTTATCATTAAATAGCGCCTGCTCGCCTAATATCCGAGCGGATTAAACCAATATCGAAACTAATTTTAGCATATTCTTGGCAGTTTTATGATGTCAAGGTGAGAAAAAAAATATTATTTTTCGATGGCGAGCAATAAACAAGTCATCGAGATTGGTCGTGGTGGTGTCAATCTTTCAGCATGTCCAGTCGGCGACGGTAATTACCTGGCGATTGAGTCGCGGGATGCCCCCTCCCCCTGCCCGTCGCATACCTGTCGCTCTGCCCACACGCCCACGCGATACCTAATTGTACATTGTTCTCACATGTTCACACTCACAATACGCGGGTTTTAGCACAATGAACTCGAGCAAGTGACAGAAAAATGTAACGTAACAGCCAAGTGTTAAAATTGACGAAAATGCTGTCAAATTTAAAATAGTGTCGTTTGGTTTCCTTCCCAGATGAATTAACTTTTGTATAGCATGAGTGTATTTCTGTAAAACTTTTATGAGTGTTTATGAGACCAATATAATTAATTATTTTCTTTGACTACAATAACTTCAAAACAAAGATGTGTTACAAAAAACAGTAATCACAGCCGAACTAATTCATGATCAGTGTTACATTGTAAAGCGTTTACTTTATTACAGCCGAAAATTCCACCGCTGCGACAATTAACTTCTTAATTTTAGTAAATATATTTTTATACATCTTTTGAAGTGGTTTATCAGAGGTGCGTTAATTCCGTTAATCTATGAAATGCTTTGACAAATATCTCCGTCTCATTGTTCCTGATCAAAGGAAAATCATAAACAGTACAAAATATTGACCAGTCTGTGTCAAGTGTTCTGTTTTGCGGTGAGTAATTTCATGAGCAACATGTCACTCGAAGACTAATGATTTCGAAAATAGTTACAGGGAAACTAGACAAAGAACATTTGTTACCACTCGTGGCCCATTTCACATTATCTCTTCTAAAAATATGCGCGTAGTCGTCATCTATTTAGTATCCTGGTTCTATCTGATCTGTGAATGAATGGTTTGTTGCAAATAGAAGATTTAAGTTCACTGATAAATTTCATAGTAAGGTCATCGTATTTATGATTATTTTATTGTTTGAAGCTCCCATATTCAGTGCTTCTAAAGATATATGCACCACTAGCCCAATTGGAAACAAATATGTAAATTCCACTCGAATATTTTGTCCCGTCGTGAAATCGGATCTTTGTTCAGAAGGTAAGTATTCGTCCGCCACTACGCCATTCAAATATACATACATTCATTCTCGCGATATGAATGAGTGTGTTGTCAGTTTCTTCGAAGAATGACACTTGGTTTGAATTAGATTAGCATGCATTTGAGTTTTGAAGAGAAAGATGGACAAATATAGGCTTGGCTATAATAAAAGTACCAATTTCTCTAGACAAGCACTATATTTAGGAGGACTGGTGTTAAATTTTTGTCGATATTATGTATACTAATGTATTGGTGGAGTGCATTAAGGCAGCGAAGGGGCGCGGCAGTGCGAGGGTCACCGGCATGTCGCGGCACCTACTTACACTTGCACACCCACCTGGCAGCGCCATTGACTACAATGGCGACACTCCCGACGCGCCTGCGCCACACGTAATGACTCCACCACAATGCCAGTAGTAGCTGACAATATTGACGGATTATACATTATGTATGCCACGCTGTCCCACCATCCGTAATTGTTTCCATGCCTCATGTTTGTTTTTGAATTCCGTTTACGTAAACGACACCCAGTCTACTCCCACTGGAAGCCATGCATCTCATCCACAATACCACAGTATTCAATTATACAAAACTACTTAAAATATATTATCGCTAAGAGAACACTGGAATAATGAATGAGACGCTTTCTCGCTACTGACGTTTATTAGATTTAGTACAAACATAACAACGAGGCGTGTCAAAACAACCTAATTTAAGTATCAACAAACGTTCGCCCTGGGCGGCGGCGGCGGCGGCGGCAGGCGCTCCCGTTCACTGACAACATTAAAGGCGCCATAATGACATTATTCCCGAGCGGGAAACAAAAAATCTCACAAAAAGACGTCAAGGAGAGAAAGACGAGTGTCGCGCCATCGCCCCGCGACCGCCGCGCGCGCAGCGTTGCAAACGATGCTCTAATTATTGGGGTGGTGTATATATTGTTTATGGAAGTACCAGCCTCGTATTCCCCGATCCATACTCCGATTTGACAGTAAAAACTTGTCCTCAGATGTCTTGCACGTGCGCTTATAAATGAAGCTGCGGAGTTGAGGAGAATTTATGTCTCATTTAAGCATTTACATACATATGAAGACATAAGAGATGGATATTTGCATAAAATATATTTTGCCAGATGTTATTAGTTCAATGTTGTGAGATCGATTCAGCTTAAATACACCAACAGAAAAAATAACTGTTGTAAAAATGGATGCTAATGAATCCCCGCTTAGAATGTTTAGTGACAGTTCATAACAAGACGAAACGGTGTGCAGTGTAAAGGAACACGTGAGCGACGATCGGGACACGACAGGAACATTGTGAAGAATATATAAATGTCACGTTAGCGTGCGCGTGCGCTCCTTCTACATATCTCATTGATTGATGCAGTGCTGCGACGAACGACGACTCAGCGATCTACTACTGATGTATTAGTATAGACAAACCAAAGGCGGATTTAGTTGCACCTCCTTGTTGAGCATAATATACACGAAAGTCACCCATAAACCCGATGTATTTCAGAGTTCCCACAAACTATAAACTAAACAGTTTTAAATATGAAGAAGATATTTGAGAGATACTTTCTACTAATATACCTGTGTGAAATATACGGTTATTTTCTATTGTGCTGCTGCTATTAACTAGTAAATGCTAAATGTACTTACCTTAATCTGTTTGAAACATATTTAAAAGCATTTAACGTTTTAGTGCTAAGTCATAAGTGCAGAAGAAGAGCTGTTTCTCCTAATTTTACTCGTTCGTTAATTCGTGATTATGAACCTCTGAATACTGCGGCAGTTAAATGAATGTAGTTATGTAAAGCTGTTTAATGAGAGTTCCTCAAAGTGCTCTGCTATCAAAAGTCTCGTGAATCCCATACGACCTACAGCTGCGCACTGTAACGACGCTTTCCAGAAAACCGATGCTTTATTGACAGTAATTCGTAAATGCACCAAAATAATGAACGCTGCATGTGGCATCGACGTACAACCGGGCCAATATGTGATAATATTCCCAGAAAGTGTTCGGAACAGTGCGCATTAATTTAAATTCCGAAACTTGTTTAGTAAGCATTCGTACCTACATGGTTGTAAACAACATTTGTCAATAAGAAACAATGACTTTCAGGTAACGGTTTCGTGAATTTAAAAAACACTTCGAAATGTAAGGGATGTGTTTTTATCGGGTTATTTTATAAAGACTTAGTTTTATGTCCTTTTTTACTTTATTTTGATTCATCCAACAATGGAAATCAAACTGTATACGTACAACTTGTATTATGAAAGTACTTACTTTAGACAAGAAAAAACAACCAATTTCCAAAAAAAAAAATTAATTTCGAAAGTCGGTGTCTTTGGCTGTATCTTAGTTTTTTGCTGTATTTTTTTTTTTCAAAATTAAAGTTATTTTTCAGTTTGTAGTTTTTTTGGAAGTCAGTTTGGAAAAAGTTTTTTTATTTTTCACTTTTTAGTTTGTAATTTATCTAAGTTGCACTTTCTCTTATCAATTTTTCTTATTTATTTATTAAAACTTTATGCACAAGTAAAAAAACTACTGTACAAAGGCGGACTTAATGCCTGTGGCATTTTCTACCAGTCAAACTAAAAGCCAAATTAGCCAATTTTAGGTTTGAAATTTATCTAGGTAGGTAAGTTACAACAGCCTAATGTCAACTGATCATAACCTTTTACAAAATATTGCTTTTCCCTATGCAGGGACGTTAATTGTTGAGAAGTTTTCCTGGTAGGAACCAAGAGAACTGCCATTCACTATAATTATGCATTGTGAGTTGTGACGAGAATAAATTGCTTAGCAACCATATTAAAAGTCCCTAATCGAACCGCAACCCGTTAAATACTTATTATTAAGTAGTTCCGGTGGCCATCTGTGGTCTTCATCATCAGTTCCACTTCACGAATATACCGACTTCCGAAAAAAGAGGACGTTATACCTCCTCTTTTTTCGGAAGTCGGTTAAAAATACAACAAAGGAAACGACGACAACGTTTGTAAAAAGTGGGCACGATTTATTACCAAAGCAATAAATAAATCTTAAATAAATTCTCTGGTTTAGACACCTTCGTTCTCATCCAATGCGTCAATCAGTTGCAGACTCTCTCCCAATGGTCCTATAGACACTATAAATGATACTGTGTGCAAGTTGTAGAGATCGTCTGCAATCTCTGTCACTACTCTTAATATCATTCTGCACATCCACATTTCAACTGCCTTCGTGAATTTCTGTATTTGATAGTAAATTTACCTTTATGTATTTCATTGTGGTATAATATATTCCGTATGCCCAATAGCTTAGTAGGTTGGCAGTCGATCTACTGCCTCTCTGTTCAGACGATTCATCAGGTCGTTTATGGGACCCACTGTTAAAATGAGGTCTACTTTACATTCGTGCCCGTAGTTACGACTGTAAACTCGAAATATTAGCGAATAGGCAATCTGCCACATCTCAATGGTACGTTAATTTTTAAAGCATCAATAATTAGTTTATTTGTATGTATAGATTCTATCCGGAGTGAGTTTGACGTGGATCAAACTGAAATATGTTGTTATTTTTTCAAGTCAAAAAGACGTTTTCCATAAATTACCAATAGGAAAAAAGGTTTGCAATAAATCAAATAATTTGATAAAAGCTTACGACAAAAGTAAATAACCAAAATATAAAGTCATTATTTCTATTTTTTTTTATTCTGCTTGTGCACTAATTTTCTAACTCGTCAAAAATTAAGATCTATGAATACGACACTTTGTTATTGGTAAATTATATTAAAGACTTGGTATACAAACAAATATTTAGTTTTTCTGTGGTGGCTTGGTGCGCAGACGCAATAAATTGAGTCAGGCCGCACACGACGGCTCTGCGTGACGTCACACCTCCAGTGATCGATGGTAGGAGAGACCGAGAGCACCATATAACTCACCTCGTAACGCAGCATAAGTGAAAAAGAGACACAAACCCAATAAATAATTTAATCTTAAATTATTTTAAATCCACTTTTAAGCAAGTACGTTGACTTCTTGTATTTTTGACTTATGTGCCTTTCGTGTTATCGAGCGGTATTATTTATTGAATCATTGAATAATGAACTGATACAGTGACTTTGATGTTTTTATGGTCATTATTTTAATTCCTTAAATTTTCTTTTTTTACTGTAATTGAAAAATAACCACCTACTGCCTAGTTCATACCTACATAGTTTTCTTTGCACATTATTCAATAAACTCATGTGCATTTGTTTTGACAACTTACTTGAAAGATCTCTAATGAAAAACCTTTTTTTAAAGATTTTATAGCAAGCTTACAAAAAAGCCAAAAAGAGCCAAAAAGAATGAAAAATCTTAAGTTAATTCAGGAAACTAATGACAGTTTATAAAAATATTTCTACAAAACGATGATAAACAAACGAGCAATAAGTTAACAAATATAAAAGGATCGCATTGAAAAGAATGAATCGATTATTTGGTGAAGAAAAAGAAACGTGAGGGGGTGAGGTGGCGGGGAGTGCGGGAGAGACACCTCGTGACACCTGACCGCAGCCATTTTGGCCCGTGAAATATGTTTATTTGTCATGGTTCCCTTTGTTATTGAAATTGTGTTTGCCTTTACTCCTTCATTATATTGTTCGATTATACTCGCGTAGAACTCGTTTATGAATGCTCGATGTGAGAATAGCTTCGGAGATTTTAGAATATTGATTGTTGATACTGAGAAATGAGATATAAATTTCAATTAAGTGTGTATTGAGCGTGTTTGCATCTACATGAGAGTGAACGTGCGCAGTTATTTTCGTGATTATCTCCTCAAGCCGCGTAATAGTGTGATGCAGCATGACCAACACAACTTCTGACACGATTTCTCTAATCGTTTTATTTTGTTATACGTTTTGTATTTGTCAGACATGTTGTGTGCTTGTTAGATCAGTAGTAGATTTGTTAGGAACAAACGTCTTTGAACTTAAGTTGAATGTTAATAAGTAGGCAAGACCTTCTAGTGAATAACATTACGATTCAAAATGCGTATATAAACCCATGGCTTTGATTGATTGTATCTACAAAATCAGTAAAGAAAAATAATCGTTTTTATTTTTATAACGATGATTGAAAGGAATAAGAAAGCTGACCCCGGGTAGCGGCAGGTGGAAGATGGTAGACTGAAAATGAGAATTAAATAATAATAAGAAAATTTGAAAAGTTTCCACCAGTCTAGAAAATATTTTTGAATAAGTATTTCCTTTCAAATAAAATAAAACGAAATGACAGAAACTGTACAATTATAACTTAAGGGAATATTAAATGTATTGTCCATATAGGACTATTTCTGGGAAAGAATTTCATTAATAAACAAAATATTTTCTGTAACTATGTAGAGTATAATAAACATGTTCATAAACGTTTAAAATAATCGTCGCAGGTTGCTATCCGCAAGTTTTTACTTCAAGAATATCCTCTAGAGGCAATCGATCATAACAAATTCACAAGTCATCGGCTAATAAAAAAACGTATTGTGTGCTTTGAGGATGCGTAAACTCCAACAAACATTGTCACCTCGATGCGAGTCCAATCTCAGACAAAGGATTCTAGAGAAAACGAGCAACAGGACAATAGTGTGGTGGGTGTAAAAATGTTAAATATTGAAGCGGGTCGGGCCCACGGCGCTTTCCCGGGAAACCGCCCCGCGGCGCGCGCGCAGGCGACGCTCAGTCTCACACCGCGATACACACACAAAAAACACACCTCACATTTTTTGTACAACGCTTTATCTCATCTTATATCAACGTTTCGATATGATAAAGCACCAATAATGATGTTTCATTCCCATCGATTTAACAAACGTCGCGCGCGCATTAAATGCTGTGACACTTTTTTTCTGAAAATATAGATAGTGGTTAAAATATTCACATTTTCTTATCTCTTATTAGTGGTGTAGGATTATGTGTTTCATTTTTTGATGAAGTGTTAAGCTGGCCACTTTTTATACGACATAAAGTTATACGGGCACTATCGATCTTGGTTGGCACGCCGCGCAGGTGCAAACATGCTAAGTGTATTCTTATTGTTATACGGGATTGAGTTATCAATGACACTATCTCCGCTGTTCGACAAACGTTTTAGCTGTCAGAGTTGTGACGTCAGCCAAATCGAGGAGCGCGCGCGCCGCCCGCCTGGACACTTGCGATTGAAGCTTTGATACCGAGCTTTTTACCTCGTCAAGTAGTTTATCTATGTTTCGATTTAAAGCTCAGTTTGATCGCTATGAAATGTCCTTTTTATGTCTTATTCAATATCACATTAGCCGGAGCCCTCTTCTACCTTTGTAAACATGCATTTAGTAGCCATCGGCCTTCTATTTATGTATTACATTGTAGGCATCTTGCATATCTAGCTACATCGCATTCGTAATGGATGGCACTGTCGCTAGGCGCAGGCAGTAAATCTAGGAACGCGTTAGAATCAATGAAAATCAATAATCGCCGACCCTGGGGAGCCATTGGAAGCCGGCTGCGAAGGTGGAGCCTCCGCACAGCGCTCAATGGCGATGCTTGATGCTTTACGCTAATGGTCACCTGTTTCTATCAATATTAACTATCATAATGTAAAATGTTTAGTTTATAGGGAAGATCTATAAATGGTAGGTTCAGCTTCTGTTGTATAGTTCAACATCACAAAAATATGGGGCTACAAAAAGTCTGCTTCTAAGAAATGAATTTGTTTAAGTAACAAAATATCTACAAATGGAAATACTAAACCTGGGCCCGTAACTACTAATTAACGAACGAATGAAGATTTACGTACCGCGTTGTCGATTTAAAGTAACATTTCCTTTATGATCCTCAAAACGTCCTAATTATTTTACTACGCGGGATGATACAAAACGAGGAACTTGGAGACGCCCAAACGCTCTTGTGACAGAGAATTAATTGCGCGTGGCGACACATGCGCTGCAGGCTGCGGCCGTGACATCCGCGGGGGCATGAGCGGAGCGAGCAGCGGGTACTTGTTAACTGCTCTACATACTTCACGTTACTAAATCAACTTGTTCAATTTATTTACTGAACATTTCTCAATCATCGAACTACTTCTCATAGTCACACCCAACCTGTCATTAGACATTTCTCACGCCGAATAATTGCGAAGCACAACGCACGAGAAACTTTTGTGAAGCTTATTTTCACAACAGCCCAATGACTCACGAATGTTTTACCGTTGGTGATCGAAATTGGCACGTGAGTTTCAGAGAACGTTTAACTTGAAAGTTGACATAATTTAGCGGACCGTTCTCGGAAATCTTCGGCGAGCAAATTATACATGGAAAAGCACGGGCTGAGACGTCCCTGGACACGATCGACTCGACATCGACTAGTGCTTTATATTTAGCTCGGGTGAAAACTTTAATCGTCACCGTGTGCAGGCGTCAGGCGCGCTGTCCGTCCGTCGTCGGCGTCGCCCGCGTGTGGCCGTCGATGCACAAAAAATTATGTGTCACCTCCCTTTGTTCAGACTGGACATACCTTTCACCGAGATGCAATTAGTGCGACTCAAATAGCATTCGTCGATACTCAGCCGACCGGCGCTATGCGATTTCAAACGTTTGTCTCTCTGATCTATTTTAGAAATCAAATGATAGAATTAAGAACAGGACTCCCGATGCCAAATAAACTGCGTACGTGGCAAATGGACATCAATAGTAAACAAGGTGTGCCAAATCTGTCACGGTACTTACGAGTTGATTCTGATACGCGGTGACGGCTGTGAAGACGCACTCTGGGAAAATGAACGTCTTGAATTCTTCTTGTTCTAAGTCTGTGATGGGCGCGTTGATGGCTCCTTCTCGTCGTAGCACCAGGTGAATGCGCGGTTGGTATTTGTGCATTGAGTTCAGGACCAGCTGTGACGTAGAACAAAACATGTTTTAGATTCAGCTTGTCTTTATTCTATTAAATCAAGTCAGTTGATCAGCCAAGCAGTATTAGAAACGGTCTACGTGAGTTAACTAACCTGTCCATTCTTGTCCATCTCATTGTTGGTGAGCTTGACCTTCTCAAAGGAGACGACCTGCTTGCGCAGCTGGTCGCCGGAGAAGGGAGAGTCGGGGTGCGGATAGAGGCGCGCGGGCGCGGGGGGGTCCGCCTTGCCGGCCACCAGCCAGGAGGAGCGGTGGTACGCGTAACGGTACCGCTTGCCGTCCACTGGCACCACGTCCAGCAGCACGGCGTAGCGCGCGTCCGCGCGGCACCCCGCGAATGACACTCGCACCGTCGGGAACATACGTCTGGTACGGACAAGAAACTTGCATTAGTATTTTTGGTTATGGTAGATAGTGCGTTTGCTGCATATTCTGCTGAAGGTCTATGGTGTGTTTAAAAGAGGTAAAAGACAGACTTTTGGTGAAAATTGGGTATAACAAACAACCGTTTTACTTTTTAAGCACACTTCATTACTAAAAACACAAAGGCCCCGCGTGTCGCGCGACGAGCGGTGCCTTTGTGTCGCCTCGCGAGTCGCGCCATTATGTAGAAGCCTTTAGTCTTCGGTTAATATTTATGTCATTTGAACAAATGTTACAATAGAAATTATTATATTTTTTCATGATATTCTTCACACATACCTACATACATTGACAGACAAGGAATGAGATAATTCTGAACCATCTCATTCGTTTTCTGTTTTTACTTACCGTAATTGATTACTGGAAATTATACATTTGTAGGTCAATTTGCGGTATTGAAGGAGCCTTTTCAGAATCATTAAAATATTTACAGCACCTTCAAGTGCCTCAAAGAAAGACGTAATGATAAGGCTTTCTTACACAAATGACCAAGTACAAAGAAACCGCGCTAAGCTAATTTTACGTCAAAACGCTTGTTTGTGCAAAACATAAAGTTATAACAATAATATACATTTCTATATTATCGACTTCCTCGTTCCATTGTTGTGTTAAACCGTATATTTTCACATTAACGCAATTATCCGTCAATTACTCGGCTGAACTGAAGTTATCGCTCGCTGAGACCGACACAAATCTACTTTCGCTCATTAAGAGCTGGTGTTATCGTATCGCAAATTAACGCATGTAATTAGTACTCAACCTCGGTATACCACGAAAATAAAAAATATATGGTACTCCTGCATCAATACCCTACTACTTAAATCTTCTGTAGTTATAAAGACTTAAAGTTTATTAGAGCGGGCATCGCAGGAAAATCCAGTTCATATTTCACAAATGGTGCATCATTGCAGCGTGTCCCTCAATAAATGAAGTCCCTAGTTAAGAGGGTTGCCCGCCTATATTTAGGTACCCTCCCCACCGCAGAAACATTGTCAGCAATAATAAATATTTACAATAAAAACTACAAAAAATCCTAATACCTAACAACGATAGAGCTCAAATTCGAATACTCCTTTGTTGTGGCACAAGGGAAAATAAAGGTTCAGCGTGAATTGTTTCATACGACTTTGATACTAGGCTGTCGTCCCCTTCCCCTCCTTAACGCAGACATTCTTTAATGTCTCCGTTGGAGAAAGATGAATGGGTAGACATTTTTGTAAAGATGTATGTTTTTGTTCACTGAGTAAAATCGCTTGCGGTTGGTCGACATAATAGCTCCTGTTTCATTCTCTTATGCCACTGTGGTTTCCTGTTGTCATTCCTAATTTGAAGAGGGGAACTGTATATAGTTAAATTAGGTAGGTAATAGGTAGGTAGATCATTATTTAGCACAAAATAAAAATAAACTAAAAGTAGAACAACGCAACGTTGAAGTAGCAATCACAAAAAAACAACCGACAGCAACTGATCAACGATAATAAACTCGTTGTAAGCAGAAAGGAGTGTCACAAAAACTGGTGTCGGTAGCGGGCGCGTGAAACACTATCTCCTAATCGACATAAAATGGTAGTCATTGAGGCGGCGAGAACGGAAACAACAAATCTTTAGTTGTAAGCTGAGTCGCAGCTTCGTCTATCGGCCTCTCACTTTTTGTCGACAATGCCAGAGGCGCAGCGGTGCGCGAGAACGCTTGACAATTCGCCATCGGGCTTGCGCAAACGGTATGCGGCTTTTGACCCGCGAACTACAAGAACATATATAACTGATGGGATATGACTGTCGACCACCCAGGCCGTTCGTCATCATTGTGTACAAGTATTATGATTTACAATATAATTTTGATTGGGACGTTCGTTCGTAGGAAATTTTATGTACCCATATAACGCTGGGGTATTCTAACAAAGGCGATGCGACGTAGAGTCGTTCTGCGAGTTCTAATGATTTTACAAGATCGAGAGAGTGGACGAAAATAAGAATAGCATTAAGAAGATTTATGCACGTTTAGCTGTGGCCGCGCGCGTCGATTTGTGAGACGCTTCTTATAGCAGCCGCGCTGGTGCATGCTCGTGCAGGCGATCGAGCACGGGCAATTGCGCACATGCGTTAATGGCGACACTCGGCGCACTCGCGATATATTACCGCAATGATATATGACCACCGACGTCGTCCATCATCCTACCACCCAAAAGTTAGCGGAAAAGCGAGCGAGAGCAAAAGAACGCCGAGACGCACATGACTCGCTTTAATGAGCATGTACCGAAGACAGAAATAAGAGGCGCCCGTTTACAGCGCGCTTTTATCGTTATGACATTGTTAAAATACATTTCTATGATTGAAATTTATACGTGTGTCATAAATTAACGTCTGCTTATTGTTCGGATGAAAGTTCTCTCTCTACTGCTATAAATGGCAGGAGAAACCCATTTTATTATAAATAAGTCGGAAATGTTTGCTTATCTGTCACGTTGATTGCAATTTATTTAATGGTGGTTGTGGCCAAGGCGTTGCTGGCGTTCCTTGAGGAGCTGGGGTGGATCGAATAATCGATTTTCCCACCCGTACGCAAAATACGCGCATATTGACGTGGAGTTGCGGACACGGTGGTTGTGATGTGAATGTGGACGATGTTTAATGGATTGTTAGTGTTAACGTAACAATTAAACGTGGAGCAGAGACACAGGGCAAGATGAGTGTGTTGCAAGTTAAACGAGCGCGAAGAGTAGCAGCAGTGCGCGCACGCATGTCGTCTTAATTAGAAAGGCACGAGCCGAGGTGCGAACTCGTCAATCATTGTTTCCTTCGGCGTCTCATTTGATGAATCTGTTTCTATGGACAATTGGTTTTTTTTCAACCATGAATCCTTTAATGATGTTACTTAAAATATCACAACGAATCTTCGAATTTTATTTATAGCCGTCTTGTGAATTTGATACTCAATTAACACATTTTATTAGCAAGATGGGATTTTGACTGCTTTTATGCGACAGATAACGAAATATTTATGAGGAAGCCATAGGAATAACTATTAAAAACTAAGTATATATTTTGTATAATTCAACACGCAATAAAAATGAAATTTTGAAAAAATATGACACATACTGAACCGTAACATCACACAGTAAAGCCGAATTAGTACGTCGACAGCTAGAGAGCGCAGGTCGTGATTATGCAATAGAAAGCTATGCACGCCATTAGCGCAATGTTATCACGTCGTGATTAGGGCCCGCCGAGCAGCCAATCCGCGCGCGCTGCCGTCTAATTATACAGGAAAGCGCTTTATTAATAGCAATTACACCCCGCCGCCATATTGCCAAGCGTTTTAATTAACTCAATTCGTTGATTAGAGACAGATGGCGCGAGATTGCGAATGCTGAGCACTCATTAGCGCAGTTTTGACGCTAGCCACTCGATAACTGTAGCGTGATATTATTAATGATAATACTTGATAATTTGTAGGTGAAACTGCGAATGTTTACATAGAGATATGTTACATATTTGCAATGTAAATTTTAGATTATTATTTATTGGACCTTTGAAAATTTTTACGCATGGCTTGAAAAGTTGGTTAATGAATTATTTAGAGGTGGTTATAAGATAAAATGACGCTAGCCACTCGATAACTGTAACGTCTTATTATTAATGATAATACTTGATAATTTTTAGGTGAAACTGCGAATGTTTACATAGAGATCTGTTACATATTTGCAATGTAAATTTTAGATTATTTATTGGACCTTTGAAAATTTACTCGCATGGCTTGAAAAGTTGGTTAATGAATTATTTAGTGGTGGTTATAAGGTAAAATTGTAGTACACACCAGATACCTAGGTGCCAATTGCTTATGCAAATTAGTAAGTAGGTACCTACCTATTTATGTACAGGTAGGTGCATGATAAACATGATTGGATTCAATTTACAAATTGATCGCAATCCTAGATATTGGATATGTGATTTTTTTTTGCATTTTCAACGACGAAGTATTAATGCAAAACGTGCAGGATTCGTTCAAACTTTAAATTTTATGTATTACGCCAAACTAAAAAAATATTAGGATACTGTATGTTTTTCTCACGCCAAAACAGAATTATCTTACTTCAATTGCATCGTTTTTTTTTTCAGATATTCATGTATTACACCGCTATCATCGACGTTAGCTACATTATGTACATTTGCGTCGTGCCCTGTCGTACACGGCAAACTCGCTTGGGCAGCCATTACCGCGAATTATCACTAATAGTTCTCTATACCCGGCCTTAAGTGATTTCTGCTGCATAATACAAGTGACAACAATCTGTGTCGGTGGCCAATGAATATTTCATGTTGGATAATAGGCCTACTTACGGCCGATTGTGGTGCAGTTAAGCGATGATAAACAACGAGCGACTGCGATTGAGTAAGTTCGGATAATCTCGTCAAACGTAGATTGGTATCAGCTGGTCTATGAGACACCTTCGGGCTTCCTCGTCGATGGTTGTGCTGTGAAAGTCCCTTTCGGTTTGGATCGTGTTTATTTGAAAATGGAAGGCGGTTGTCTACGCGTTGTAAAGACCAGCGGCGGGGCGAGCACGGCCTACTGTGACATGACTTGAGTCACACATTTTATCACAGTTTGAGCGATAAAACTGTTTTGTCATAAAATGCTAGTACAAATTGACATGACATAATTTATCATGTCTTGTCACAAACGTCTTGGGCAGCCCGTGCTCGGCCCGCAGAGTGACTGTATCACAGTCACTCCGCGGGCCGAGCACGGGCTAAGGCAAAAGTTTGTACAATTATATATAGAGCATTGGTTGCGTATTGGGCTTGTGGAGTTATAAATAGGTGATGATGACATGAATGTCATACAGAACTGGCACAAAGAAATGTGAATCCGGTTTCGTAATGACATTTGATTTGCAAATGTTAGTTGCAGCTTCTATCCACGGTCTATAAACTGCGAAGCACTGAAGCAGCCAAGTGTAGTGTTCGTCATGGTCACCATGTTGGATTGATGGGAGGTGTCGTGTACACACTGGCTGACTGACGAGCTTGACATGGTCACGACTCGTCGCCTTCCCGATCCGACATGCGTTTGAAACTTTACACTGTAGCTCCTATTACGAGAAAACTAATTCTAACTTCGAAATCGTTGAAGAAGTGTTTATGAAAATTAATTGAGGTAGGCTGACTGGGATTGCAAGCAGATTTTTTGAGAAGGAATAGACTGTACTTACACATACTGTACTATTTTATATTATAATCTTTAATTTATTTTCTTAATTAATTAAAAACGGACACACACTTTCTCTGTGTTTATTATTCTTGCGTATGGCACTCGTGGGTTGCAGCTGAAAATCAGCGTGAGGTCTTGTGTTCTCATCTGACATTATGCTGAGCTGAGGCCCTTTTGGCATTATAATGATTGTTTACTGTTTTTTTATAGTTAAGTATAAGGTGTATTTTTTTCTGTAATGCCAATAAACGCATTTTTCTTTCTTTCTTTTCTTTTACTTATGACATTTTATAATACAGAATGGATCCATAAAGTTACAAGCTGAAAAACGGTTCAAGTATCGGAGACTTACGAAAGGATTGAAGGAAAACCTATTTGCAGCCCACTAATACAGACAAAATCCGTAATTGATTATATCGAACCTACAAAAACTCAGATCCTCCTTGTCATTGCAATTCGGATTATAAAATCAATTAGACCTGTAGGAGTAACATAAGCTATCAGTAAGATCTGTACCTACATCAAATAAAGTCCGTGACATTTAATGTCAACCTTCTCTAAGGGCATGAGAACAGGCGTACAAGACTTAACTATTGAATGTTGATTTATTCATACGTGTATTGCTCTTGTATTCAAGTTATTTTAATACAATCCTAAAGATCCAAACTGGTTTGAACAATAATTGGAAGTTCCTATTACGTCTTCATCTCATTTCAACGTCTCCCACCAACGCTCACATTTGACCTGAAAATATCAATTGTTTTGAGTCGTCTCAAAAGATTTCGTCACGTTTTTATGCGGCATTAATATTACTGGCAAACGCGATACATTCCTTTTTATATTTACGTTACTTATTAAACTTTTTCACACAATCTCGATTTACGATTATGAAGGAAAAGGGCGTATCAGCGGCGCTGACGTGTGAGTGACGTGATGACAAATGATCGCGCGCCGCTTGGGATCATTACATCCAGGATCGCCTGTACGCCATCTCATTATGTTACACTAGTTTTTTCACGAGTGCTAATTAATTATTATGTCCATCAGCCTGTCCGCTTATATCAACAACATTAGAATAGGTTATTTGTAAGCTATCATCAATATCGTATTAAGATACCGCTGTTTTGTCAGCATGTGTGGTGGCATCGAATCAATCCGGAGTTTGAACATTGAAATACACATGTAGCCGTGTTAAGGCGTTAGTGAAAGAAAAAAAAATCGTGTCATTCTTAGTGAATTTTTCCCGTGGGGAGAAAGTAAGAGATTGATGCGCATTAGAGTCAGTTAATGAGCTGTGGGGCGTGGTTGGGCGGCGGCAGAGGCGCGCGTGAAATATAGTTCTTCCTGGGAGGTCCGGGTACGAAACCGCGTCAAATTTTCGACACTCGCACGATTTTGTCAATCCCGTTGATTTATATCTCTGTCGGATAGACGGAGATGTGAGATAAGTTCAGCCGCCCGGCGTGGTGCCGTCACACGCCGCCAGCGACTCGCTAATGCTAATGCCCGTAAAGGTATTTGTAACGCTTCATTTATTAATAAGTTTCAATTGCCATATCAAAATGTGTGCGTAATAAATCATTTATCTTAGTCTGCTTTGACTTGTATCTGGCTGGTTCCGCTTGTTTCGTTAAACGGTGAAGCTGATGCTTAAGTAGACGGTAAAAAACTGTATGTAATGTGATGACACACGACTAGCTAAGAGTTACATTCTACAAATAAAGAACCAGTTGTTCTTTTTATTTTTGTATTTACACCTTAGAATAAAATTACTCTTCGTAGCCTGTTGATAATTCATTGGCTGTCTTCATTTTCATTGCCTGAAAATTGTTCTCACTAAACATACACGTGTTTTCACTCCACAGTGGCATTTGGCGACACCACCCTGACATTTATCTATATCCTACTAAATATTTACGTAAAAACCGTGTTCACACAAACAGAAAATTACAAGGTACGACATGTCCGCGGACGGGCGGCGCGCGTACCAAATAAAACATTTGTACAATGCACTACGTTGCCATTAGCACAGCAGATGTGGCGTGTAAGTATTTATTAGCGGCAACATAATTAGTGAATTTAAACAAATATTACTTATGCGTACCATTTTAATTGCGGCGCGCTGCCGAGGTAATGACACACCGTGTGTACCTGCCTTTATTGTAGCGCGCTTGTTGCGCCCTGCACCGGAAACCTTGCCTTTTTGTCCCAATAGGCGGCTTTCACAAGAAAAAAGGGCATTCAACAAAATATTGATTAGACGAACACATATTGACAAAACTAATCCGTAGCTACTTAACATTCTTGGGGCTTTTGAGATAGTTGGTTTGCAATGAAATGCTTGGACTCTGTGGAGGCGGATCGTACGGTACTGTGTGGAATTTAGCGTGGAATCTGTCACTCGCAGCAGACGTATGGTGCTCCTACGCTGGAGACGCGTCATGCGGTCGCGGAAGTGGACGACTAGCTAACGTTGCTGTCCGGTTAGATTAGAATCAATCTACATGTATGTTAATGATGTTGGAGACTTGCAATGTACTTGCGTATAGCTTTATCAGTGTTAACGATAAGTGCCTGTTTCGAAATAATATTTTAGAAAACGATCAAATATGGAAAATCTGAAACGTAAAAAAATTGGCTTTACCATAATTAGAAGGATATCGTATTCTCATAACAATTAATTTCCAAACAGTAATTTTTCGATTTGACTTTTCTCGTAGCGGCTGCTACGAAATTGCTACGAAACGAAGTACAAGACGAAGATTTAATGAAACAGAAACCACCAGATTTCCTTGATAGTCTAACCAATTTGTAGATACAAGTTATATAAAATCCTTGTGTAATTCAGTATAGTTCTACTGGAGGCGGAGACGGCGCGCTCGGTATCCGCGCGGCCGCCGTCGCGCGAAATTCCGACACCTCGTTTTGTTCCTATTGTTTGCGCGGTTTGCTACGCTAATGGTGTCACATAGCACGCCGAACGATGTCAGAACACGCTCGCACTCCTCTTGTTGCCCGCTTATTTCGGTCGTTAGTAAATTTTTAGAGAATGAATAATAATGTACAATGTTTTGTGGGAGGAGCGTACCTGTCAGTTTTTGCCGTGTTTGTGTACTAGGAACAGAAGCACACACAAAACGGATATAGAAGGAACAGTCAGTCAACTTCAATTTAGATTTAAACAAATATCTCGGTACTATTTCGCCAATGCCAGCAGCAAGAATCCGGCAAACAGAACCACTCCGTACAGATAAACGTACAGGGCTCATACGAATTATTCCTTGTAAATCCGTCGCTAATTCCCGCAAAGCCCACAATTTGGAGTCACGTTCATAGACGGCGGCACGCTACATATAGCAAGCAGGTACTCACACCTGTAAGGTTCACAAAGCGCGGCGAGGAGTTTCGCAAGTCGACACCGAAATTGGGAAGTTTAGCGACAATATTGCGAAAACTGCCGCTTGCACCTCCCCACATCGTCTACCCCCGGCTCGCTTATTATAGCGATGTTTAGTAACCCGTGCATGCTTACTAAATTGCCTACAAATAGTACTGTTGCTGTACCAAACACTGGTATTGATGAATTCACGTGATCGTGTTGGTGTTTTTGGTATGCGCATGAAAGTGCAGGGAAACGATCCCGAATTTTGCAATCCCAAATATCGGAACGAAAATTCAGGATTTTTTTTATTTTAAACTGGATTTCGAATTTAATACGATACATATAAAAAGCTTAGTACTCTAATATCTTTTAAATATAATATGTATAGTATATAACCTTTTCATAAAAGAGCGTTAATAAGTCACAACTTCTCAGCAAAAAAATAGAGATCAAAGAATAATTTGCAACAACTGTTCCATAACTTGCTAAGCCGGGCTTAGGTAACAACCTACAGCTAGGTAGGTAGTAAGTTAGAAATACTAGGGTACAGAGGGCTATAGTTAGGTTGTTTTCATTTCCATAAAGAGGGAGCCATTGCGACGGCCGCGTAAACCGTAGTCCGTAGCCAACAGTTAGTTATGTCATCTAACGCGTGTACACACCACTATAGCCCTTAAATCAAAAGCAATATCGAAGATAATCGTGTATACGATGTTTGACATTGCGGTTTTTATATGTAATGACATATAGTTGTGGTTTGAACCACCTATGTGTTTTTATGTTTACCGAAGCTATGGTGAATCAATTCAGTAAATTAATACTTGTACATACAAAAGGAGGGCGTTTAGTGCAAATAGTTATTTTTTGTCTTTTACCGTGGTTGTAGGCTTGACATTGATTGATGAGGTTTAGGTAAACATTTTCATTGATTGTAGAATATCATAATTTGCTTTTTTTATATTTACATCATATAAAAACTGACAAATAATAATAATAGTACAAGTATTTAATTAAATTTTATGAAATATAAAAAAGAGGAAATAATCATAGCGAATCAAAAAAATGTTTTGATGATCTATGATTATCCTTTATATATTCCATAAAATTTAAAAAGTTTAAAATGGTTTCAAAAATCTCTTTAGTAAAATAAAAACAAGAGTGTGTTGACCTATCACATAAAATTCTATTAATTAACTTCCATCCCATTTTTTAAGCACCATTTTAACAGCAGCTCGACGACAGTGCTGCCACAGCCACGTCATTCCAACCTGTTAACGGCTCATAAAAACAGAACCCCTATAAAAAGCGAACTTACAAACTAACATTCACAAAAAATATTACGTAAAGCTGAAACGAAAATTTAACTTTAGCTACCTATGTCAACGTCTGGCCGGGACGTGCCCTATGTCTGCGGCTGCTAATGTCGTCAGTTCTAGGGGTTACAGGGGTGGTAGGTGGCAGAGGGTGGCAGGGGGTGGTAGAGGCACGTACTGACTGTTAAAACGCTACATGTCAACGGCGAGCGGGCGGAGCTTCGTCTCAGTACTAGCGATGGAGGCTACACGATAATGTCGTGACCTATATGATAGCTGGCGACTCGCACTAAATAGTTTCGATGAGTTTCAGTATTAGCTAGTTTGCGATTTAACCTCGGGAGATTTGTTTAAATGACGCTAGAATAAAATATTATTCAAATCACTATTAGAACTAAAAAAAAAATACTATTAAATTACAATCAAATTAATATTTACGCTGAAAAAAAGTGTTTCTTTTAACAAAAATCTTGTTTAATGTGATCACGCACCTTGGCTCCATACGAGCCTAACAAGATCTTGACTTCTGAAGCTAGGAGAACTTTGTTAAATTATCATAGTTCCGTCTACTAAGTAATGAATTAGTTTAATTACGGGTAGTTATTTAATTTAGCTTAAATGTTGACCAGTTTAAGAATTATATAATGCTAACAAGTTGCTGGTTACTATAAATTTTAATTATCATTTGATATACAAAAGTGAAGAAGTAAAATCAAACAAAGCAGAATAATCACCGGTTTTTGTTACATCATACAATGTAACAAAGACCGGTGATTATTCTGTACTCTGTAAGTACATGTCACGATGTCGATATAAATAACACGAATTTGTTCTGGCAAATATGCTATTTTGTTTAGGTATAGTAAATAGATAAATAATGATTCCAAACATTTTAATGCCAACTAAGAGAGTATGTATCTTAGTTAGTCAGCATTTTTTCAGTGTACATTAGGGAGACAATCGGTACTATTCTAATACCAAAAATGACACAAACAACTGCCGTTCACCACTTTGTAGAAAACTGGGAAGAAGACGCTTTAATTTGCGGGTAGATCGAGAAAAATCTGTTCTACATAACACATCTGTACTTCAGCTCTGCTATTTCAGTTGACATTAATTGTTTTATTATGTAGTACAAACCTATTAAGTGTTACATAGTAACGCGAAATAGTGGTTAACACTAAGATATCATTGTATTGCGAAGTGTTAGAAATATGTTTACGTCCATATTCATTTAACGTGCCAAAATGCGTGATAAAATCTCTAACATTGGAGCTGTTTGTACGATCTTACTAAAAAGATATTGAACGTTATATTAATCATAGAGTAATTAAAAAACTGTCAATGTGGTGCCGGACGTAAAGAATAGCACTAACCCATATCTTCCCGTGGGTGTCATAAAAGGCGACTAAGGGAAAAATTACTAGAGAGCAGCGTTCTCTATGCATTTTAACAGGGTGCGCCAAAGTTCACCTAAATTTTCAACTCCGATAATTGGAAATCCGAAAATGTTCTTCCTAACATTTTTTTATCCCAATCACAATTCCTAACTACTCTGTCTCTAATGTTCATAATTCCGAAGCATTCAACTTCATAATGTCAGTAGCAATAAACATCTATTATACTTTTATTTGTTTTCCTATATTTTCTCAACATAACCATCTTTTACACTATTATTCAAAGTCATATTTTAATTTTATTTATAGCGGTGTGTACCTGCAAAGATATAGGTTAGGTTAGGTTAGAACTGTGACTAACTACGCGCGAGCCGAGCGAGCGAAGCGAGCGATGCCGCGGTAGCGGCAGGCGAGCGCTACCTCGAAATTGGTCGCGAAATTTTTCTAAGTATTTTTTTCATAGTGCCCCCAAGACGACACTGACCTGAATTTCATTCATTTAAGACAAAAATCTGTGAAACGACCTTTAATCATTCTAAACAGTTGGTTTTTTAGACATAATTATCTCAGGTATAGTTATAGTTTTAGGGATAAAAGCGTTATGATAAAAAACAGTAGGAGTTTAAATATATTTACATTAATGATATTATTAATTACAATTTTCGGAAACATGAGTGTTATGAACATCGCCGGTAGCACTACAAATATTTTAGGAAGAGTGATCATTCGGATTACAAATCATTAGGAAGAACAATTTCGGGTAAATAACTTTAGGTGAGCCAATATGGACCCATTTTAACACCATACTGTGATCGCCAACCCGCCTTCCAACCGTGGCGATTATGGCAAACCCCCCCTTTGGGGGAGGCCTATGTCCAGCAATGGACGTCTTTCGGCTGAACTGATGATGATGATGAATTAAAAAACTGCCTCGTTGGTCTAGTGGTCTCAAGCGCTATTACTGTGCGTGAGGTCCTGGGTTCTATTCCCAGGTCGGGCAAAGTGTTATTGGGTTTTCCCATCTCGAATTTGTAATTTGTTGTCAGTAGTAGCCAGAAGTCTGGATTTCTGTTCAATCAATCAATCAACTCAGCCTATAGCAGTCCACTGCTGGACATAGGCCTCTCGTAGGCTGCGCCACAACACCCTGTCCTCCGCCTTCCGCATCCAGTCTATCCCAACCACCTTTTTAAGGTCGTCGGTCCATCTAGCTGGGGGGCGTCCCACACTACGCAGATTTCTGTTCGGTTGATGACAATAGGTTCAACTAGCGAAATGTGGGTGTACCATGGGTTCATTTCTGCCTAACCCTTCGGGGAAACAAGGCGTGATGTTATGTAAGATGGCTCTATTGAGTACTTCAGACGGAAGACAACATTGTTTCTGATTCTGTTAATAATCACAAAGAGTCATTAGTGACTCGGCCAGTCCCTTGAGAATGCCTACATGAAACGCATCTGTCATCAGCTCGTTGTTGCGTCAAAGACGCAGCGATGCGCGCGCGGTGGTCTTTGCAATTCGTTTTGTGCTGAAACAACGCCTTGTGTTTATTACCTCTGAGAATTCAACTGATCTATTTTATTGTTTTTTTTCTTTGCCAACAAATTCGTAATCGTTTCCCAGAAGTAATTCCAACGGTTCGTATGCTGACGTTTAATTTAAAACAATTGAATACTACTGTATTATAGTTCCACGTCTGCTGCCTAGTAGCAGCAAATAGCGAAGGCACCGGATGTCAACGGCGCAGGGCGGGAGGGCCGAAGTACGTACATAAACATTTTCCGCGTACTTACTTCCATAAATTAGTTCCCGTGAAGGCGCGGTATAAATACCCGCGAAACGCCGCAACACTCGCTCATTACCTACTAATAGTTTTACTTATCGGCTTCCTGTACACTTCACAACAACTCGGCCTGTTGACGACTCATGAATCATTCGTCCAGCTAGCACGTACTCCGTTACGTGACAACCCTTCGACCCAATCGATATCTGTTGTCCCCGAACTATCAATACAACAACTCCCCCGACGGTAGACAAAACAGTCATCAAAATAATAAGCACCTTCTCCATTGTCAGACAACAATACAACAACGATACGTCTCGGCGAAAATTCCAAATTACACCTCACGAAGTTTCCCAGCCGTTTACCCGTATTAAAAAAAGTTGTTCGACAATCACCTATCATTACGGGAGGCGTCGGCCTAACGCGCACACAAAGGGTGCTACCACCGGAAGAAAACGACAAAAATTAAAAGTTTCCTCCAAACAAAACAACAGCTGTCATATTAAACCGTCAAAGTAAAGATTACGAATGAAATATTCACGGTGAAAGCGGGGCTCAGGCCGTGGTTATGTAAATAAGTGGCTACGAAAATGTACATAATTAGTTTACACGTTTTCTCGAGCACCCCGCCGCCCCTCGCGGCATATTGGCGGCGCGGGCGGGGGTGAGGGGGCAGATTAGCTCGCGATACACTTGCTAAGGGTACATTTACATGAATCACACATCTATTACACGCGTATTCAAATAGGCTGCATGTGTTCACTTCACATAACCTAGATAACAACAGATAGGGTTGAGTGTTTGAATTATTGATGCTCGAAAATTAAAATTTTCCATTTCGTTTTATTACAATCATAGACCAATTAGTGTTTCAGTTTCCACTTTAATTATAAACACGGCAATCGTTTCCATGACATGTTTCAATATCATAGACTTGTCATTAGTAGCTATTAGAGGTTCTCAGTAATTTATACATTGTTTTCTAATGAAAGGGTTTGATCGCGCTGAAATGACAGCTAATCTCTTAATAAGACACAGTAAAGTGAATTCTCGATGTGACAGGGTTGGGGGGCGGTGTCGTCGACGCCGCGAAGCGTCACTCGCCCCCTCGGCCGCATCCTCCTTAATTCTTGTGTCGTTTTCAGCTCCGTCAAATATCGCGTTTCCCGTTTGCATACATTTTCAGTGCTCCCTACGGCCGCGCGTCTCGCCGTCGCTCAGTCGCCGTCTTTCACGAATAAAATTAGTGTCGGCAGCGTGACACCAACTGAATTTAAGCTTGATAAGATATTTATAAAGAAATTTCCGATTCAGCGGCAAAGTTCAAAATTTGACTCTGACTCCGCAAAGAGTTTGGTGGCGTTTTCAATTTAAACTTGGAGCAAGTTAAATAATGTGCGAGCTCCAACCAACTCGATTCATTTAAGGTTTTAGTGAAATTAGCTTTTGAATTGGAATGACACTGAAATATCCACGGCATCAGTTGGTAAAGTTTAAGCTGTATTAAGGTTTCATTAATTAATCCTGCTTTTTCGGTAAAATTTTAAATGCCAAACAACTTCGCTTGAGATGAAATGACTGCCAAGTTATGATCTTCTAATTTAAACAGGGTGATATTGTTGAGGATTTTATAAGTTGTAAAGTAAACTGCAGTTATGAAAATTAAACAATACTTGATCTGTTTGTCATTTTGACGTTGTATCGGACTCTAGGCTGTGTCACAAAAGTGCGCTGTGTCTAGTGGCGTGTGGTACGAGTATACGGCGGCGGCGCGGGCGCGGGTTGTGAGTGAGTGGCAAGTGAGCGGCAATGGTCCTCGCGGCGCGTGTGCATTTCGCGCGTCGTGCCCACCTCGCGTCTAATGTCGCACATAAATCAGAGGTAACGCGCCACCCCGCCACCCCGCCGACCCGCACCCCCCACCTCGCCACCGATAAAATTCTAAATTGTTTTCTCGCCCCCGGTGGGCGCCGCCCTCGGTTCGCTCTTAAACGCCGTTTCAAGTTGCACTTGTGAATCGCACTTTTTACTGTTCTTGAAATTGGCGTTGCGAATTGCTTTTCAACTCTGCTCGATTCGAGCTTTTATAGGAGTCGGTTATGTTTAACGATTGTACGAAAAATTTGACAATGTTTTTTTTTAAACGAACTATCGATGCGAATGGGCAGAGGCGACACGTTGGCATTGGTAAATGCGAGCCAATTAGAAGATTAAGCGTTGACAATTACGGTGTCGGATCGCGATCGTATATCAACAATTATCGCGCGAGTGCGACAAATGGCGAGCTGGGTTCGTGCACGTGTAAGCGCGGTGTGCGCCCAGCGTTATCTGAACAGCGAAAATATTTTTAAAGCTGTGGATACGCCTAAAACGAACCATTTCGATAAATTTTAGGAACATGATTTCTGTATGCAATGAAGAATAGGTACTACATTGTACCATTGTAATATAATTCATAGTTATGAAATTTTACAATACATGCCTGCCTAAATAATGTAAAATGTTATATCGAAGTGAGCTTGCTTTTCAAAATCAGATATTATAATGTATAGTTCAGTTTTAAATAAAATGCAGAACTAAGACAACAAATGTAAAGATACTGAAAATAAGCATTGAGAATTGGTTGATTAAGAGCGTTTACACCTTCAGCATTTCATACAAAGTTTCAAGCCCTTGTTTTTCGAAATGACTGAACCGATTTTAATGAAACAAAGGTCTAACAAAAGTTAGTAAAGAACATTTTCAAAAACTAGTGTTACAGTTAAATTTGACCGATTTTAAATTTTTCATAGAAATAGAGATTTCCAGTTATCTGTTTTTAAATAAGACATTTCGAAAATGTTCTTTATTAACTTTTTAGACCTTTGTATCCTGCTTGTGCGTATGAAGTATCATTAAAATCGGTTCAGTCATTTCGAAAAACAAGGGCTTGAAAGTTTGTACGAAATACCGTAATGTGCAAACGCTCTTAATCAATTATACAAGTTCAAACCACAGCTGCTTAGGAAAGAAAAAAAAAAATTTTTGAATTTGAGAAAAATGTTGCTGCCTTTTAGATGCGAGATTTGGTACCTGAATACCTTAATCTATTTATGAAGTTTATTTTGGAAAAATGACAAATAAGCAAAACTTTAAAACATAATTAAAGCACATCCAAAATTATCGCTTACTTCACAAGTTGCACTTTTAACAAACACGATAGGTGTGTTGGTAGGTAGGAATATACCCACGGGGCAGGCTACAATATTGTTCAATAAATCGCTACGAAGTTAGTTGTGGGAATTCGTAGCGCGATGGGCCATTACAAGTAAAAATGAGCTGTGTCGTGGGACATTACACTAATATTTGAAAAGTTTAAATGTTAACTGCAGGTGCATTATTTAGGTATGTCCACACATTTTAAAGGGTCATATTAAATTATTGATTTTAAAAAAAAAAATATATTTCAGCAACCACGGAAATTTTTAACGAGCGCTTAAGAGTTTTTCCATTCCGGTTTTCTAACTCAAGTAGCGACTAAAACGGATTATTGTACATTCGCCCATAAAGTAAATTCGTCACATTTATGTACACTCCACAAGTCCACATTGATATTGTATTCGCCACTTGCATTAAAAATATGTGTAAATTCGTCATAAGTCTTCATTTTAGGTAGGTTAATACGTTACGTCATTTTTGCATAAAATACTGGTAGCAAGCATAGTAATTGGTTTTTAGCGCTTGAAATGAAAAATAGATAATGATTTCTAAAATTATGAAAGTAGGTACTGGTTGTACCTACGGAAAATAATGTGAACTAACAGTAACCACACTGAAAAAAATGCGAGCTAACTAAGATACATTAATCATTCATATCTGTAACTTTTATGGTATACATAATAAAGAGTATTCTATTCTATTCTATTCTATACATTTTCTCTTAGTTGGCATTAAAATGTTTGGAATAATGATTTATTTATTTACTATAAACAAGATAGCATATTTGCCAGAACAAATTCATTTTATTTACATCGACAATGTGACATGTACAGAATAATCACCGGTCTTTGTTACATCATACATGCTTTTTTTTATTTTACTTCTTCACTTTTGTATATCAAATAATAATTTAGTTGATGGTAACAAGCAACTTATAATTCTTAAAGTTCTTTAAACCAAACTGGCCAAATTTTTTGTTAAATTAAATAACTACCCGTAATTAAACTACTTAATTACTTAGTTGACGGAACTATGATAATTTAACAAAGTTCTCCTAGCTTCAGAAGTCAAGATCTTGTTAGGCTCGTATGGAGTCAAGATGTTTGATCACATTAAACAAGATTTTTGTTAAACCAAATCCTTTTTTTTTTTCAGTGCTTACATCTTTCTTTTCACCTGCACTCCTGCAAATGCTATCACGGCTTATAAAAAACAGGACATTGAAGACGCTTGGTTGATCATCATGAAATATGCTCCACAGAACGAAGCAGTCACAAAATTGAACGACTATATTTTGTAGCCCAATGGTTAGAAAACACTATTACATAAAGAGTTTATTTGGAATGTACATGGGGCTCGTCATAGGACAATAAATCTAGCAGAAGCATGGCATAAACGTGTGAACAACAAGATGGGAAAAAATATAAACAATTTGACGAATTTACAATAATCAAAATTAATATGTGACGAATTTACTTCATGAAAATAGAACTGTGCCTACACGTAATTTTTTCCGTGGCGATCTTACTTTGTAGCGAATGTACAATAATAACCCTCTGAATCCTGGTGCGATATTTATATAAATAACATAACCTAACATCACGCCTGTAATCCCCGAAGGGTTCGGTATAGTTGTACTTATAGTACACCCATAATTCGCCAGTTATGTATAAGGAGCACTGTAGCATGTATAATTCATACAAACATAAAACCAAAATAATTTGTAAATCAAACATATTCTTAAGGTAGTGCGTCTTTATTCCGATTGGATTACAGAAAATCTATGTTCCCAAATATATATTTAGAAAGGACAATGATATAAAAACGAGATATGAGGAATTTAAAATTTCTATAGAAAACTCATTTTCTCATAACTCTTGTTTCAATCAGTGCCCATTCAAAATATTATTATATATTTGGGAACCTATTATTCTGTATTCCAATCGGAATAAAGACACACTACCTTAGGAATATGTTTGATTTACAAATTATTTTGGTATTACGTTTGTATGAACTATCCATCCATCGTAGTGTTCCTTACACACACGTATTATCATCGCATTATTAGAAATAAAATATATATATTTTTTAAGATTTTGGATTATTATCTCAGCGTTGGCAAGTGACAACACAGAAACTTCACTTATTTTAGAGATCCTTAAGTAAGGAACAAGCTCTGTTTTCTGTACAGAGTAGTTCCGCATACTTAAATTCACTAGGGTTTCCTGGAAGGATAAGTGAATTAGGTAGACTGATTATTGCAGCATTGGGGTTGTTAGCTAGTGGCGGGTGGGTGATTATATTTCAGATCTTAAGTCCCAGGCAGTACAGGTCGAGCCTATTGCCTTCAACCGCCCGCATATATCCAGACTCCGGGCTGCTACTAAGAAATTCCTATTGGAGAAACTCAATAACACTTTGCTCAACCTGAGAATCGAACCCAGGACCTCATGTTCACCAGTAGCGCTTGCGACCAATGTATCGAGAAGATAATATATAAGGTGATTAAAAATTAACCCGACATACTTTAAGTAGTGATTTAGATCATCGAACCGAATAACCTGTACTATGGGACCAAGTTTAAAATCGCGAAAAAAGATCTGCTGTTCCATACTAAAGTGTCCTTACTAGAGAATGAGCAGCAGCGTTCTCTATGCATTTTAACACCATACTGCGATCGCCAACCCGTCTGCCAAGCGTGGCGATTATGGTAACCCCCCCTTCTTTTGGGGGAGGCCTATGTCCAGCAGTGGACGTCTTTCGGTTGATAAATGATGAATGATACTAAAGTTTATACCTACTGTTCTAAACTGTATGGGACAGTTGTTGTTTCTTTCACGATTTCAAAGTTAGTCCCATTGTAAAATTTATTCAATTCGATGGTCCAAAATATCACTCCTTAAAGTTTGTCGGGTTAATTTTGAAACACCTTACCTATACAACTTTATTTTTAGTTTAAGCGAAACCCGATACACATGTCTAGTATTGTTATGTAAAGAATCTAAGTACAAAATTTCAAAACTGTATCATGAAAAATCACAAAATTATAAGGTTGTTGTGTTACCGGGTTGTCCGTACAAAAACATGCTAACGGCGCCCCCGCGCCTCCAGGGTCGTCTTGCGCTCATTGATAATAATTTGGCAGTAGGTATCTAACCCTACGGTGATTTTATTATAAGTAATTAAATGGTGATAACATTTTCCATCACACATAAATATTTTTGGGACAAAATATAACATGGTGTAAAAATGATTGAAATCGATTCAGTTCCTTTATTCTGAACAAACTATATTCATGTTTCGCATATATATACTAAAAATAATGTTGTTTATATCTATGTTGCTAACATAATTATCTGATAAACCCAAGATTACACAAATCGGAGAAACAAGACCAATGATTTACCTGCTACGACCTGACTTCAAAAATTTACACTTTTGATTATCAAAAAAAGCAAACAAGCAGGATTTATGTCGCACCCATTATAAAGAAAGACGTCCAAATATTTCACTACATGCCAGAGCCCACAAAGAGTCGACGAGTAATTTATAAACAAGAACAATCTTAATTTAGATGCTATGTGATGTTCAGCTAAGTTAAAATGCCTTTGAATACGTATAACATAAAAGTGTGTTTATATATCATATGTGGAAGATTTACGATGGTTAGATGCTGGTGAGAAGTAAATCAAAGAGCGGGTTGGCTGCCAACTGTGTGCTCCAACGATTAGAGTGTTGGCAACCAGATCCGGCGAAAACATCTTCAGCGGGCTACGAGCCGCTATCGACGACGGATCCTATTGTGTATTAGTAAAACATATTAATTTAAATCTGTTAGCACTGTTCCCACATATATACGATACATTATATTACTGTTTGCATATCTATGTTAATTTAATATATTTAACTTTATCATTTTCTTTAGAGTTTATTGATCTGAATGCAGTAAATCTAGTATATTTGTAAATCCGGTCTTTCGATAAACTTTTGGGTCACAGATGTAGGTATTTGGCCATAGTTTCGTAGATGATTTAGATTTTTATTAGTTACAGTTAAAATATGATAACTATTTATAGCATTTAGTTTAAAACACGCACTCTCTACATATTATTTAATCAAATACATTATTTTACTAGCAAAACCCACTCTTTTTAAAATCAGAAAAAGAAAAAATAATACCTCATAACTAATGATAACAATTAATTCAATCGACAGAAGTTGTCATTTCCGATATTATCGGCGTAGATATTAATAAAACGCTCCTTATTTGTCGGACACAATAAACAAAAGCATCAGATGGACTCTCCGTTTATGAAAGCTTTTGCACACAAAGCCGCGTAATCGACAAACATCAAAATATTTGCCGAGCGGATGAAAAATGGGTCCCCGTTGAATAAACTAAAAGAGCGGTGCACAACGCGGCAGGTTTTAAAACGGAGTTTACAGAAACGCGATTAGCATGCCAACTAGCGACGGACAAACCGACACATTTACATTATTCTATTACGCGTGCAGCGATTATCTTTTGGGGTGAGATAATGTGCGGGGATTTCATATTGTTGCAGTCTGTGTTGTATTCTTTATGGGGCATGAAATATTAAATCAGTAATAGGGATTTGATTGAGACCGTTTGGAACTTATTACTATGGCAAACATTTTAAGTCGAACTTGTTTGTGTTACGTTTATATTCCATCAGGGCCCATTTAATCGAAGATCGTTTTGTGCACCTGATTCGGTATCACCTACTCGACATATTGCACGACAATTCGGCCGATCTCTGCGGGGCAATTCAATTACAGTGAAAGATCCCTCATAAGCGAATCGTTTTTCCAAGTCATTAATTTTTTCGAACGACACGGGGCTCCGCGTGATACGGCGGGGTGGGTCCAGGCGCGCGGCTATCTCGCGAGATAATGCTGATTTATGCGGGCGGCCGACGGTCGCGATTCGTCGCACATCGTCGCCGCGACATGCGAATGTCGCGCGATCGCATCGTCGCCCGCGTCAGTTTGTTTAGCCGCTACCCGCGTCCCGCGCCCGTCGTTCATTTGTGACGGTTAGTTGGCGAGATTTATGCTAATCGACGGGGCCGACTCGGATAAGCTCGCGTGACGGTGTGTGGCAAATTGTCTCCCATTGCGACTTCCCAAAGCCCTTTGTAACGCCTGCTATCGCGCTCCATCTTTTATTACTTATACCAGCCGTATCTAAAGCATCGATAATGTGGAAAAAGAGATAACGCGAGGTAATTATGAAGATCTATCGCATCTAAACATCCTCATAAAAACGAAACATGGCTACAATCTTTTTTTGCGAACGGTTATTATAGCAAATCAACACTGGTATTATTGTATTCTGTGTTGCTAAATTCGGAAATGAATGCGACTGGTAGGTATACAATATTTCCAGATGTCGTATTTTATGGTGCGTGGTAGAAAAACTGGACGCCCGAAGCGTCGTTAACTCGAGAACATTATAAGGAATAAATAAGTGAGGTATTAATACAGCTTTATAGTCCGTGAAAGAGCCTTCATTGTTTTGTACATTATACCCGGCCTTTGTTCACATTTAGTTGTATGGAGACGACGTATTTAGCATTAAATAAATTCCAAGGCAAAACTGTGAAATGGGTTAAATTCCCTAATTAGATTCAGGTATCGAGCGATCGGATATTGTTTAGCTTCAGCAATAGTTTCGAGAAACGTCTATTTGTTATGTGAAATAACGAACCCAAAAGAGAATATTGGTGGAGCGTTTATAAGCGGCGAGTATCGTGCGGTTTGTCTGAGTAAGCTGCAACGTTATCAAAAGATTAGGTTTGCGAATTTGTCACGATCGGTGGGCTGTCGCGTTGATTTACGCGGGCGTCGATAAGCGCCGCCGGTGCGCCGCGCCGCTCCACCGCGCGGCTCACTACCGTCCTAGTGTTTCCTCGATAACACTTACACACAAATCATTTTCACCTGAACGTCAAATATAGCTAAGCAACTGCTTTTTAGATTTAGTCGCGTTTAATCAGAGTTATATGTGACAGCAGTCCTTGCACCTCAATTTAATTTACTTTAGCAGTTCCACGGTGAACTTTTTTCAAAGACTATTGTTAAGAAAAGATACGTCAAAATTTTTCAATTTTATACGGAATTTCTGAGTCGATAAATTAGATATATCTATCAACCGGCACGTAACTATTTGAGCATAACCCTAAACCGGATAAGCTCTACTATGTTTTCATTTTTCTACAGTCTCTCTGTTACAGTCAGGTCCAAGTTTATGGTGGATACTTAGAAATCATTCAGACCGGTATTACATTGTTATACTAGGGTAGAAAAGAATCAATTCAATTCAATTCAAAGGACTTTCGGTGACTTTCACACGTGTTAAACACTCTACTTTTCATATATAAAACTCATTTTGAATTTCAGTACAGCTTACAGAGTTAGTATTCCGTCAAATTATAATAGTCTTTTTCAAATTTTAAATATGGACCACACCGCTTCACCACCGCGAGCCGTCTCTATTAATATTTTTTTGTTTTTTATTTACACTGGCTGTTTACACACTCACAAGACCGCAGAATTTTTGATTTAATCGATATTTTTCTTAATTATGTAAATAATTTCGTAGCCGACTACCTAACCAAATATAGTTCTATTTTTAAAATTCTATGAAAAGGAATTACTATGAGTCTTTCCCGTCCAAGGGTGGGAAGCAGCGTTTTCTACCCGCTACTCAGATCAAACAAACACTACTTTCCGAGTATGAGAAATGAAAAAGAATTTTCTAAGATGAGTGCATCGGAAAAGCCTTCAGCTTGTAAAGAAGAATGGCAGTTCTGTTGTCGCTTAATTTCACAAGCGTTCATGAATATAGTGTATGCATTAGCTTTTTTTTTATTAAGCCGCATGATGAAAAAAAAAAGAATTTTATTAAATCTGAATATCAAAATCAATTATTTGGAATATAACGCAGAACCTGGGACTGTAGGCGACCGTAGCAATGGAGTTACTATATTTACCAGAATATTTAGTTTTTATTTCTATAATATATTATGCTTATTAGCAGGATTTTTGTAGTACGAGTACCTAGTGGTTTCATCGTTTAAATTAAGAGACTTTTGATACCTCGTGTTTAAGTTTCCGTACCAAAATGATAAAAAGGAGCCCTTATGGTGAGACTAAGTCTGTCTGTCTGTCTGACTGTCACACCTGGATATCTCAAGAACTACTAATGCTATCAACTTGAAATTTAGAATAGTTTTAGATGACGTCAGCCCAACTATTTTGCAAACACAAGAAATACATTTAAAAAAAGATATCTTTTTTGCAAAAGGGACTGAAAGGGGTTCTTAAAAATGAAGTGGAGCTACTAATGTGGGGTATCATATGAAAGAGCGCTGTTTGCACATTCTCTAAAATATTTTTTTTAGGCAGCATGGTTTCCGACTTTTGAAGATTACAGGAAAAATAAAACGATTTCTCTAAATAGCACAGTTTTTCAGAAATCATCAAAAACATATATACGTACGGAACCCTCGGTGCGCGAGTCCAACTCGCTCTTGACCGGTTTTTTTTTAGAGGTGCTGTTCAATTCTGTTCCATTAAATCTAAGACACTTTGCAGAAGAAGACTTTTGTGCCTAATTGTATTTGGAACATGTTGTATGTTATGTAATAAATAACTGATTAATGTAGCTAATCGTTAATAAAAGTAGTAAAGAATCCAATATTTATACCTTTCTTTGGAGAATTTAGCTTTCAAGCAACATTAAAATGTATAATGTCTTCCTACAAATCAGAAATATCATCATTGTCATATTTTAATGACATTTTTAAGATCACTTCTGTCTTCTCTAGTGTTATTTGTTTTGAGGTGAAACATATTATAGAACACGAGGATTGTACATAAAGGCGTGCAGAGATGATCGAGTCTAAAGCCATGCCATAGGTTAGGGTTCCTGCTAGCATGTGTGTGTGTAATGAGTATGAGTATCTTACGGTGATGCCAACGACGCGGCGATAGCATGACGTACGCGGCGGTTGATCAGGGGGCCTAAAATGGACGCTTTGGCAGAATCATAATATGATCTGCGTACAATTCATACATCCCACAATTCATCTGTTTGACAGCTGCTATTTGACATCAGACTTTATTATAGCAATTCATAACTTGTGGACCATTTTACGAAACTCCATACAAAACTGCCAAACAGATGAATTGCAGGATATGAATTGTACGCAGATCATATTATGATTCTGCCAAAGCGTCTATTTTAGGCCCCCAGTTATTCGACGAAGTTCTTGTCAGATTAGAATGTAATACAATATAATGCTTTATTCAACTACCAAATAAATGTTTCATTTTTGCTTAATCCATAAATAGGTAATAAGCCGACCAAGATAATAAGACAATATGATGGGATGCGTGGCCTGCCCAGACTGAATCCTTCACATGTCTTAAATTCTACATAAGCTTTAGTAGGTACTCCTTACTTATAATAAAATGTTAGGTATTTGTAACATTGCAAATATTTGTAAATAATATCACGTCACGACTGCCAGTGCTCTCATTAAGCCTGCTGACAAGTATTGTCAGTGATAAAGCCTCGTATTCACTACGCGACACGTGTCGCTAGAGATTTCGGCCGAAGTTGGGCGACGTCGGGCGATGTCGACCAACGTCGCCAAATATCTTGCCTCACGACGTTTTTCAACGCATGTCGTGCGAGCTCGACTTCGCTCTACATGTGTAGAGACACGTGTGGCGGGAAGCTTTTTATCAGTCCAAGCCTGTTCGGGCACTGTGCACGATGCACGACGCAAACCGATAGCGCGTTGGTTTGCAGTTGCAGAGCAACAAACCATCGTGCATAGTTCATGTTGGACGTTTGCTTTCTTCATCCAAAATCATTTCGTTTTATTTGCCTTATGCTTTACTGAGACATTTAATTTGTAAGACATTTGTAAATCGTCAAGAAACACGTCATAGTTATGGCTGCTTTGAAAGCAAGTGCATGGAGCACTATAGGACATGACGACCAATGTTGCCACGTACAAGGCTTAATATACAAAGTCTACTAATAGTGCCATTTTTCCCTCTAGTAGTAATCATTGGAACTATTCATTTCCGCCATATTTTAATGTCTTATTGATAACAATATATTATATTATACTCCTATAATGTAGAGTCAGTCGGGTCAATAAAAACGGAGCCACCCTTGCTATTTAAACAACGTTTTTCTGGCAAAACCCAATGTTAAAAAAATATGCAATGTTTACCTTATAACTTAATTTGACCGAGATCTATCTTTTCAGAGTATTTTTACGAATGTACGTGAAGTCTAAATGCGACAACCAATTACATAGAGCAGGACTCCATGTAATCTGGGTGTCGCATTTAGACTTTCTTCTTTCAGATCACCATCAGATAATTTCATGTTTAATGAGATGAACATTCGATCTGTTGTAGCTGTAACGAGCAGATTATTTGGAGGGCAATTATACATTATGTTCAATTGATGTGATCGTTACGTTTTTGATTGTGGCGTTCATTGTTTAACGTGCGAGAATCGCACGGGCGCGGCGCGGCGCGGCGGCGGTCGATTGCCCATTGTTCAGCAGCGCGCCGCGACCGACACGCCTCGCGCCGTCGCCCTCACTGTGCCACCTACCTTATCGCCTCTGAAACGCGCCGTCGATATTACCTTGATCTCGTTAACCAACAATCGCGATTCGATTACCTACCACAGAGTTTTTAATTTCTCGTCAAGTTCAACACGAGAAGCCTAAAAACAATTCGTTTCGTCATTTCAGTGGTTAATAACTCGTGCTTTACGTCAGTACCGCTTGTTATGAATCCGCCTCTCGGTCCAATTAATGAAAAAATAATTGCGATAAAACGACTTCTGTTTTCAACCGACCGTTTTAACGCAGGTAATTAAAAATAAATTAATTGCAATTTGATCGTTTGTCATAATTGACAAAAACCCAATGTACCGGAAATCAAGTACCTAGGTATCTACATACAAGTGATGATATATAAAAAGCTATGAGACAATCGTCGTTTAATTAATTTAAATGTGTTCACCGTAGATAAATGAGTAGGCGTTAGTTATTTGGCACTAATACTTCCTGACTAATGTATAACCTATCTACTTCGATTTATATCTATAACAGTTAAAACTATTAAAAAAAACAATAATAACTCACCTTCCAGTCTTAGTGATAATCATTTCTGTTCCTAATTCGTTGAACTTGTCCCAGAGCTCTTTAGTTTCGAGGTGGCACTGTATGTGTCGCATTTCCTCGCTGGACCACCGTTCCGCGAGCTGTGGGTTCCTGGGGGGTGGCGAGAGAGGCCGGGAGCCACTCGGGGCTCCGCTGGCGGACCCAGCCTCCGACGTCGACGACACATCCACGGGGGAATCCCGCTCGAACTCCGCGAGGGGCGGGGATGGGGAACCCGAGGCAGATGCTGTCGCGTCCACGAACTTTTCTGAAAGAATAAATGACATACGTCAATATCTTCCTTCATTAACATGCGCGGTCGATAATGTATGACGATAAAAAAAATCTTTAAATTTTATTATTGTTTTACTAGCTAATTTAGAAATCTCCAGAAAAATAGATGCGTCATTAAATACGTATATTTAGCTAAGTAGCCACTAAAACATTTTTCCGCTTTGTCGTGAACAAAAACCTGTCATCATAATGAAGTCATTAGAGGCTACAATCTTAGAAGCAACGGCATCAAAACAATTTGGAACATCTGTAATTTCTTTATCACATACTTTTGACACATATTTTATAAATATATATCTCTTCGTCCTCTATCTCACACTCTATTAACTGACAGATTGACAACCGACAATGTCTTATTTTAGGTGTTAAAAAATTAAAAGGTGCGGCGTCACTGGATTCAGCATCTTGTTTTGATAGACCCTTTGTCAAATTTAACGTGTCTTATCGAGTTGTGAGCAATTAGACTTTTTACTAGAGTAGGTATATTTTGCCGTATCTATCCTACTTTTTATATCATTTTTGAGCACATTTTCTGATAGTTCAAACGAAACAAATTACATCGTTTTGAAACTTTAAAATAATGAGAGAATTATAATTATAGGGTCAATTTTATTTAGGGCCCTTCAAATCCTGCTAAAATTGTTTCAAATATCCATGATTACGACATTTTGTATATATATGAATAATAAAGGCCGTTTCAGAAGTAAGTTGATACCTATTATTTACGCCTACTTTAAAGTATTGCAGTTTTAAGATACTTTTACAGCAGTGGCCACCTGAGCTAAGCTTCTATTAAAATTGGCAGGGCAAAAATGTTCAACAGCATATCGGTAGGGAACCTACTTGCCATTGAATAGGCCCATTGTTATGATAATCCTTATCATCGCTTCAGGCTGTAAATTTCCTCTGGTGGGTGATTACGAATACGTAGCGACAAAGAGCGACCCTGAGACGATAATGTTATAATCATCACGTTAGCCATGCCGATTGTTAGTAGCTGCCAGCTAGGCCTGCGCGTTGCGATTTGCCTGTTGTTGAAATATATTGTGATTGCATATGTTTTATTGTTTTGTATTAATCCTCTAGATTCATTGCTGTACTTATATTTTGATGGTATTAATCATCCATCAAGTTTAAGAATGATATTTGAGCAAAAGTCTTGACTTTTAACAATACTTGAGAATCGTTCTGAGCCCTAAAGTTCTGTAAAATATTTAGTTTCGTAGCAAAAATTCTGTAAACGTAGCCTTTATCTTTCAATTTGCTTATCAAGGTAGGTATTTAATTTTCAGCTGTAATAAAATCAATCCAAGCAGTGCATTTAGGCACATTTAAGCTCTTATTTTTTTCAGTAACTGTTAATAATTCTGAAGCATTATGTGCTTTTACAATGTTCTGTATATTTGTATGAAGTAAGTATCCGATAAATATAGTTAGGTATAGTTAAGAATAGTTACAGTTTTGCTGACTTCAATTTAAAAAAACTTTTGAAACAGTAATTTACTGTAATATGTTTTTTATTAATTTTAATAGTATTTGAATAGTTTGAAAAATAATAAACAATTTCAACACATAGTTAATTTAGAAAGACAAAAATATTTAATGTACTGACACTTAAAACTTGCAAAGAATTGATTTTAATTGAATTAAACACAAATTGAATACTAAATAATAACTTCAAAGTAAGCTTGTAGACGTTCTTTTTAAATATGACAGACATGAATTTGCACAATGAAATACACTTAGTATTTCATTGTGCAAATTCATGTCTACATAAACTAATACTAGGTGGTGCTTATTGTGTATCATATATGACAGAGATTAGAAGAAGATATTTTTATTCTGGATGAAATTTGGCACACAGTTAGTTTATAACCTGGATTAACACATTGGGTACTTTTAATCCTGGTAGTATGTTCCCGTGGGATATTTTCTGACATCCACGGGGGCTAAACCTCGGGCTAAAGCTAGTCCTTTATTAAAATTAAAATAAGTTGTGCTTAAGTTTTGAGCTACAACAAAACATTGACTTTTCAGACTCAAAATATTTTTTTATCTGTTCGCTACGCGCCGTAGCAACGATGCAGTGGTGCAGTACTTACTAACGAATTTGAGCATGTATTAATTTAATTTACTTTATTTTTTAATCTTATTTAAGTAGTTTAATTCGATATTAACTAAGTAAAACATGTTGAAGAAATTCACAGCGCGTGTTTGATCAGTGACAACACCTATCCATAGTATATTTATAATTAAATAGTTACTTACAAACGTTCTCATTTCTGTTTATTTTTGCTTAGTTGAAAAATATTGAAATTATATTTCTAAGCCGAAATCTATGGCGGCAAATAGTACTTGGGACTTAGACTCATTCCCCCTTATTACAAAATAAGGTTTATCTTCAGACCCAGGTTTAAAACATGGAGCCATTATTGAATTTCAAACTTTATTCCGACTATGGTAAACTTCCTAAACACAAAACTGACAACTTAGTACCGAACTAAGTTTTCAGTTTTGTATAAAGAACGGTATTTCAATCACTGTTACGTTATATTACAAAAACTGGCTGCATGGTTTTCCATGTCAAAATATAAATCTTGTTTTGTAATAAGGCGGTTTAACTTTAATAATTAACTATGTGTAGTTTTATATCATTTGATTATTTTTTATTTTATCTCAATGATTCGTGAGTGATTTTTTTAACACGTCATATCCTTACATTTATGGTATAAGTTAGATGTTTATATTTATTTTTAACTTGATTTATTGTAAGGATGTATATCCGCATAATATCCAGAGTTTTAAACACTTACAACGTTCATTTGAATTGCTAACTTAGAAGTGGGATTGAGTTATGATTTTTTGACGAATCTTTCCTATTAGACATTTTCTCAAACTCACAGAGATGATAATATTGTTTGGAGAAGGTATTACATTTGGCACTTCATAGATAACGGAAGAGCCCAAAAATAAGTAGTGAAAAAATAACAATATTATAACAATGTGTACCTAATCTAACCCTTTCAATTGTACTTTTCAAAGCCCCAACATTAGTATCAATAAAAATACTTTACGCACCTGATAAATATTCATTAAAATATATGACGCAGTCTCGATTCAAAATGTTTCTCGCTAAAGATATAAAACTTAGTTTCCATTTTAATTTTATGACACTATCAAAGTTACTGTAACTAAAGGGCAGTATCATAAATTACTCATGTGTTTACAAAAAGATCGAGTATTTTATTGACGGACATTGTTAAAAACGTATGTTTGTCTAAACAACATGAAAAAACAGAATGATAACTTTAAATACATATCATCCTTTTTTATCTTTTAAGGTTTTTCTTCTGATTCTTTTGTCCAATACTTAAATAACACAGGTCAAGTTTATAATGTCATTATGTAAACGTAAATTTTGTGGCGAACAATTTGCTGATAGGTTACATTAATATTTATTCGCGATAAGAACTAGCTATAAATAATATCGGAATGTTTTCATTTTACAAGAAAATATTACAATACCTTTAATGACTGCCATGTCGAAGCGATAGCTGTTGTGTTCGATTAGGGAAATAGCTTTTAACATTGTCATATTTTCAACGTTTTATGTATTTAAGAGTTTTATTGAAATATAAGTTTGTATCTATAGGCCTAAATAATTCATAAGATTTGAGTAATACACTTATTAGAATAATAACCCATTGACGTATTTTAAACAGACGAAAAAATAATAAAAATACCTAATACTCTTCAAGAGGATGAAATATCAAACAGTTCATAAAAAAAATTCGGAAAAGTTTCCCTTGGTTTAAAAAAAATATAAACAGTGTTGTTACTATGAAAATGAACTTACAATAAAATTGATGTCACTTAAGTAGGTTTGGAAAATATCAAAAAACTTGCTGCTTTAACATCTTATTAATAACTATCTGCTGCCCGCGGCTTCGCCCGCATGACATTTTCTAAACATATAAATCTTCCTCTTGAATCACACTATCTATTAAAAAACCACATCAAAATCCGTTGTGTAGTTTTAAAGATCTAAGCATACCTACATAGGGACAGACAGGAAGGTGGAAGCGACTTTGTTTTATAGAAATCACGAAAATCTTGGGAAGCAATCCTTAAAATTAATTGAAATGCTTAATGAAGGACATTAATTAATTATTATTGTTTTAGTGTAGGTGAGATTCATTCTACCTGGCCTTAACCTTGTAAAGAGAGCTTGTCAAACAATGTTTATAGCTACTAGTTCCACTTAGTAAAGTTTTTGTTGAACTTTGACTTCTGACAGGAACTTAATCAGATTGGAAGTTAAGTTTGGAGAACTTTTTAATGGGTTTTGACAACTTGAAACAGTTCGTTCTTAACTTTTCACACTAGTATGATCTCACATTTACTCAACGTTTAATAATCATTTGAATGGTTAGTTCAATTATGCATTATTTGTTTTAGGTAGAATTTGTCTACCTAGAAAAAAAAAGGAGATTTATTTTGAAGTAGTTGCAAAGTTTGAAAGACTCACCTAAAGGCATGAGCGTGTCTTCCCTGGGATCCCTGTGCCTTCGCCTCTCTCTTCTTTCCTGGCGGTCCCTGGCCATGATGGCGGCGATGGAGAAGTCCGTGGCGCAGGGCCGCGCGGAGCAGTCCTCCTCCATGGCGGGCCCCTGCCGACCCTCGCCCTGCAGCAGCATCAAGTTGACCACTTGCGAGCCCAGCCTGCCCCCAGCTGACCACTCGCCGTCACCGTCCGAACATCCCATCGATGTTCCAGTACATAATCTTTGCAACTTTCAAGTTGAGATTCTGCTGCAATTTGCACTTGTTACTGGTGACTATGAATACTGTCCAGATAAGCTTTGAAATAGACAAACGAACGGAAGAAAATATTTAAAGTTAAATACCTTTCAAGAAAAAAACAATAGAATTTTCAAGATTTACAGGAATCGTAAAAATCACAGAGTTCCGAAAAATATGAAAATCACAAACTTTTCAGCGAGTATTTTACAGAACAACGCAAGAGTGAATGGTCGCTACGTAGTTCGGTATCGTAATCACGGTATGCAAGTTTCGTACAGTATGTTGAAACTTTTTACGCGCGCTCTGAACGCGGGTAGAGCGGACCGGTGCGGCTCGGCGCGCTGTGGACTCGACTGAGGCGGCGGCAGGCGGCAGGCGGCGCGCCACAGGGAGGGGCCTGCATCGCCGCCCTATGCCACCACACTCCGACCACGCACACACAACCGCTTTTTTATTATTTCTTTCTTATTAAGTCCGTCCCGCTCGCGCTGGCCTCGCCGCTCGCGCCCGTCCCTCTCGCCGAGCGAGTTTTTCTCCGCGTGATAACTATTGAAATTCGCTAAACGGCTCACCGCGGCGCGGAAAAGGCTCTCTCGTTAAACGGTGAGCCGATTGTATCGAGGTATTTATTCGAATTACTCGGTGCACCGACGCTTCGCATCACTATTTATGCACTGTGAGAGCTTGCCGCCATGGATGGAGCTGTGCCCGCGCGCCGATTACCGCATCACAATATTCGCGGTTACATCGTGAATAAATAAGCTCTTAGTTTACTACATGACGCAAATAGCCCCAAGTAGATGGGTCGCTGCTTGCACATTTACATAGAATTGAATGAGTGTTCGTAAACGCCTACACATACATTATGCACGCAGTGAAGTAAGTGATACATGCACTTAAGTTGGTAAATTGCGCATGAGTTTTTTAACAAACTCATTACCTATCTCTATTTAAAATAAATTAACACAAGCAAAATAGAATTTAATTAAACAGCAAGCCACGTTAGCTTATTTGCTAGTTCTACTTCACCGTAGTAAAAGTTAACGGAAATCGACTGAACGAAAAACAGGGACAAATCGAAAACATCCAATTGAAAATTTAATTTAAATCAGGTAGAGAACTTCACTTATTTAAATTCTTTGTTAAAAAAGTATCCGAATCCGATGACTGTGACTATACACTGATTAGAATTATTTTCCCCGAAGTAGCGTCCCACTTAACTGAATCGAATAAAGAAAATCTCTGAAATTCGAAATACGCGAGACCCATCTAAGCTTTGCAGCCCCTTAAGAGCGTTTACGACGTACGGCATTTCATACAAACTTTGAAGTCCTTGTTTTCGGAAATGACTGAACCGATTTTAATGAAACTTCATACGCATAAGCAGGATACAAAGGTCTAAAAAGTTAGTTAAGAATATTTTCGAAGTGTCTTATTTAAAAACAGACAACTGGAAATCTGTTTCTATAGAAAATTTAAAATCGGTCTAATTTGGATGTTACACTATTTTTCGAAAATGTTCTTAACTAACCTTTTAGACCTTTGTATCTTGCTTATGCGTATGAAGTTTCATTAAAATCGGTTCAGTTATTACGAAAAACATAGTCTTGAACGTTTGTATGAAATGCCGTAAGTCGTAAACGCTCTTAAATTCTATTGCTAAGGCAATGTTATTGTAACCTTACCTTTCAGAGTAGGAACAGTAACCGCTCAATTAGAGCGACTTTATAAACTTCATTACGTGTGCAGAGCGGAGGCAGGAGGCAGAGTAAACAGTGGTAATGCGTAATCAACGCCAGCGCTGCGCCGAACGCGAGATTGCCTCCTTTATAGCGTTAGATCAAATTTGCGGAAAATTAAACTCACAGACTTTCTCATAGTTTTGTATTTATAATAATTTATTACGTGCGAGGAGCTCAAACTAACCATGTCGATAGGCAGTAAAGCTTATCGAAGTTGAGCCGGTAATAGCGGCACAAATGGCCGCCGATACGCGAATTGTGACGAATCGCATTAATTATTTTGTTGATTTCCATGTAAGGCAACGATAATAACTGTTATTATTCGTTAATTTTGAATACCCTTCGATATTTTGAATAAAATTGATTACGTTTTATAATAATGATGAATGCCGCGGCATGAATTCTTTATGAAATTGGGCACCAAGATGTCGTAGGTACTCGAAAGAAATATTATTCACTTCATGTTGTGAAAATATGTAGGTTCAGAAGTTTGTTTATTAATTAATAATTAATATGTAGTGGCACCGAGTTGCCGTGTCTGGCCATACCGCTGTTATACCCGCGTTGGTTTGTGTGGTATGTTTAAAAGTTCAACAAATGCTTTAATACTGTTTTTTTTATTCATAAACAATAAAAATAAAAAATAATTACAAAGACGACATAACAAGTAGTTTATTTTCTAACTACTCTTAACTATCCTAATCCTAACTAAATTATAAATGCGAAAGTGAGTTTGTTTGTTTGTAACGCTTTCACGCTAAAACGGCTGAAGGGATTTGCATGAAATGTGGCGCATGATGGGTTGATCATGACTTGGATTAGGACATAGAATACTTTTTATCCCGGTATTCCCACGGGATCGAGACGTATGCGGGTGAAACAGCGGAGCGCAGCTAGTCACACTAATATTATAAAGGCGAAAGTTTGTGAGTGTGTGTGTTTGTTACTTCTTCACGCTCAAACGGCTGGACCAATTTTGATAAAATTTTGTATGTAGGTAGCCGACACCCAGGATTAACATATAGGTTATTTTTTATCCCGATATTCCCACGGGGTCGAGACTTATGCGGGTAAAACCGTGGGGTGCATCTAGTATAATATTATAATTCGCAAGTGAGTTTGTTTGTTTGTTACGATTTCACACTAAAACGGCTAAACGGATTATGATGAAATTTGGCACATGGGTAGACAATGATCTGGGTTAGGATATAAGATACTTTGTATCCCGGTAGTACGTTCCCGTGGGATAATTTCCGACCTGCACGCGGGCAAAGCCGCGGGAAAAAGCTAGTTATTTATAAAGACGACACAATAAGTAGTTAATTTGGTTTATAATTTTGACAATATTATTACTTAAATAATATTTTGTCATTTTTTTTTTGTCAGTCGTTGAATATTTCAATTTAATTAATTACAATTTAATTTTGGGTTTTTATCTGTTTTTAATTTAAATATATGAGTGTAAAACTATGGACTAGAATTATGTCTGAAATAAATAAATTATTATATTTTTTTTTTAAACGTTGCCCCACACTAGGAATTTCTCCTGTATTGTGGGTGCGTTTACAAACATTTAAACTCACGTACAAACAGCCAGACCCGGAACAACTACTTGTAGGTCATACAAAAATTTGTTCCGTACGGGAATTGAACCCGCGACACGCAGCGCAGCAGTCAATCGCTTAACCACTGCGCCATCCGTGCCTTCATTATCATAATATATTGAAGAAATCCACATTGCGTCCTTACATTGCTACTTCCCTGAAAACTTTTAACTGAAGTTGCCCTGTTCGTAGCAAACTTAACCATATGCTTCGTAGGTAGGCGATCTTATTTTGTCGGGTGACCACTGAAAATCAGCGCTGTGCTGTGGGTCCCTCATAGCGCAACATCATGCTGAGTGCAAGCCTTCTTGCCACAGTCATGACGTGCAGCTGCCGACTATTTGTTTTTATGTGCTCGTAATTATAATATAATTACGAGCTATCTACATATTATGTAGATCTGTTTTGTGTAATGTTTACCTACTCGAGTTTATTCGTATGTTTTCGTATGCACGTGTTTGTGTGACAAATAAAATTATTTTTCTCTAAGTATTTCTACACTGAAAAAATGCAGATTAACTAAGATACATTTTCTCTTAGTTGGCATTAAAATGTTTGGAATCATTATTTCATCATTATTCGAGCTAAATTAAATAACTACCCGTATTTAAATTAATTCATTACTTACTCGTAGTTGACGGAACTATGATAGTTTAACAAAGTTCTCTTAGCTTCAGAAGTCAAGATCTTGTTAGGCTCGTATGGAGTCAAGATTTTTGTTAAAGGAAACACGGTTTTTTCAGTGTATTTGATAGTTATGGTAAGGAAGAGGAGCTCGTGGCTCAGTAATAACAGCCGCATGGCTCGATCTATCAGGTTAAGCCTACGCTTGCCGGGTTGGTCCGTGGTTGACCATATTTACATACCGAGACTCCTTCCGTGCCTCGGAAAGCACGTTAAGCTCCCAGCTGTCATTCATGGATCTTTGACAGTCGTTACGGATCGTCAGAAGCCCGATCGTATTACCCAGTTACTGGGTTGTGGAGGTCAGATAGGCAGTTACTCCATGTAAAATACTGTTTTAGCTGTATCTGGTCAACATAGTAGGGAAATGGCTAGACAAATTGATTGGTAAGGAAGAAATACTTAAGGGGACGATAACAGACTTTTAATGATTTTATACTGAAGATCACGTCTAAACGAGTAGTTTTAATGATTTGAAAAAACTATATGATAAATGAGAGCATTTTATCAACAACTTAATTTGTGTGCGTATTTTTCTGAAACCTTCACCAATTTAAAAATAATTTAATTATTGATCTTTTAGTATACGCGTTTTATTAAAATACCTTTTGTTTTGTGTATAATAAATAAATAATGCGTTAAATTGGGGACAGCGCTCCTTGATGGGCGAGTCCTATTACTGGCTGAACGTACGAAGCATTGCGTGAGCTCAGTACAGAATACGCAAGCTAACCACTCAAGGTCACTGGCATATATCTGCGTCTTAAGAATAAGTTAGTTACTGACTGCTTTATCGTGTGTATAAATGAAAATGGAATATTGTTAACTGCTAAGCGGTTTACTATTGATAACGACTGGACCAATTTGGCTATTTTTTGTTTTTAAATGTTCATAACAGTCCGAATTTGGTTTTTATTGAAGGAATAATTGAAAAAGTTTCCCAGAAAATGTACGAATCTAGCAAAATCATAAATCAAAATATTTTATTTTACTTAACCTGGGAACTTATGAAACGTCAGAAGCTGATGCACGGTTCCAATTGGTCGTTTCCTATGGAAAAGAGCCGGCAAGAAACTCCACGGTCTTTTAAAAATAATGGAGCAAAATCTTAACGTCCTTTTTTTATTGTGTTTTGTATAAATAATTATGGTTTAGATAGAACAACGTATATGGGTCAGCTAGTTATATAATAGAATAGAAATCTCATAAGTACTAGGTACATGGATTTTTAGCGGGAAAAATAGACTTCTACGATATAATTATGAAGGTGGGAAGTGGATTGAAGATAGGAATCAGTTGTCCGAAGATAAAAATACGTTTGTATCGGAGGATTGGTCTTTGCAAGCTAACATTTTTTTTTTTTAATTTCATGAACATATTTGGTTGCTCTTCTACTAGCCGAGTACGGCAAAGCCAAAGGAGGGTTATGATTTTATTAGGCTATGTATGTATGTTCATACATACATAGCGTCTGTGCAAGTCCCAATAAATGCTTTTTCTTTCTTTCCTTTCTTTCTTTCTTTCATCTATTCCCTCATACCTCTTAAACTACTTGTCGTATTTTGACAAACGAGGTATCGTTGTAAGCGTCATGTTGTTCCGCGGGTTATGAGAGATATGACATCACAAAAATCCAACATGTCGACTTATAGGACGTAAAGCGTACCCGTATTTTATGTTTTAATAATTATTATTGTGATCAATACGACATGGATGTCTTGTTTATACCTTTTTACTATGTTGGCGTTTTATTCGTCGTCGGGTTTTAGTTTTTTTTTTTTTGTTGTGGGTAATGATAATAGCTGTACTAAGGTACAGCTGATTTATAATAAATAATGATACATTGCTCACATCGTCAACGGTTTTCAAAATAATATTGTATCACCAGTTAATGGCTAGTTGTTTAAAAAGAATGAAGGTAATAAATCACTGAATTTTCTATGTGATAACAAATTTCAAGGTTGGCTATCAAAAGGCACATACCTGAACATGACTGTATTCTGGCATTTTAAAAGAGTTAAAAACTTAATCTTATGGTAAATACTTAAGTAACTATTAGTACTATTGTAATTTGTAAGTATTACATCCTACTGTTAATATAATTGTCTGTTCTTGTCAAGTTCATTAACGGGCGCCGTCAGTAGGGACTAGTCATTTCTTAGCTGCCACGGCTTATTTTAACTTATTTCAATTTTTCTATTGTTTTTTTTTTGTTTTATGTTTTTTACAGATCATTTTAACGTGCAGGTCTTTCACATGTATAATTTCAACATGAATGATGTAACCAAGATATTTTAACAATATTTTAATTTAAAAGAGTGTCCGTGGAGTTTCTTGCCCGTTCTTCTCCATAAGTAGGTACCTACTACGCTTTGGAATGGGCCACTAGTTTTACATCTTTTTGAATGAGCGACCCCTTGACAATTCAAAAGTGCGTAATTGGTTTATTTGGAATAAATGCTTTGAGTTTGAATTAACTATTGATTCTTTAATAAATGATGTAGATCCCTACAACATTCAAGTACCTACCTATAATAAACTCGACCGAAAAAAATAACTATATATCCTGATTAATAATTGTCATTTTTAACGCCATTATGGATGCAGAATAAACCAAATGAATAAATAGGAAATTCATTATAATACTTATGTGTGTGGATCTCAGGCGGAGAGCTGCGGGGCGAGCACGGCCTACTGTGACATGACTTGAGTCACACATTTTATCACAGTTTGAGCGATAAAACTGTTTTGTCATAAAATTCTAGTACAAATTGACACGACACAATTTATCATGTCTTGTCACAAACGTCTTGGCACTCCCGTGCCCGGCCCGCTGGTGGTCCTCGACGCAAGGGTGCAGGAAATCCAAGGAGGCTATGCCATCCTTAGTTAGTAAGCTAACCAGGCATTTATTACGACTGGACAGGACCGGCTTGCGCCTGGTGACGGGGACCATCACGGGACACTGCTCGCTAAACAGACACTTCCATACAATAGGCATAACGGACAGCCCTCTGTACAGGACTTGCATGGAGGCTGAGGAAACCGTTGAGCATGTGCGCTCTTTGAATGCACTCGCGTCACAGAAATTAGAACAGAAACCCTCGGGGCACCCAGATCCTTCACAGACGTTCTAAACAGACCAAGAGACGTAATCAAGTTCTGGAGGGGGGCGGGCTGGTTGGAATGACGTCAACCATGGCCCACGCACAATGGTCCGCCTGAAGGACAAAGTGCAGAAACCAAACCTTCTAACATAGAACATAGATATGTGTATGAATGTGGAGCTATGCTGCAAATGATGTCCCACCTCTTAACCTGCCCTCTGTGCCCCAAAAAAATGCACCAATATGACCTCTGCGCTGCCATCAACGAGGCCGTGGAAGCAGCAAAGTTTTGGGTCAACATAATCTAATTCAGTGTGGTACAATCAACACAACGTAGTAGAATTTAGAATATGAAACCACTAACACAAATATGTACTACACTCATATCATCCTACTCAAATTATTTCTTTTAACTTTATATTTTTCTTAGAAAAACGAATAACTCGGAGTCGTTCATTTTAATGAGTTTTCAGTTTTACACTCACACTAAAAAACGATTTTACAACTGAAATAGTCGTAACATCGATTGCCACTCACAGTTTTGCACCAATAAAAATACAGAATCCATACGAATATGGATTCTGTATTTTTTGTGGTGTGAACATTTGAGCTAAAACAAATAGTACATTATGAATAAAGTTTAAAAACAAACTCACTTTTTTTAACCACCTGTGAACAATTTTCATGGAAGCCTGTTGTCCTAATTTAATTTTCATGGGGTTTTTAATTTTTATTTAGCTAAACAACTTGGTACCTAACTTAAATACATATACCATATACCTACTTACACATAAACTTTATACATAAACTTATAAACGTAAACTTTAATATCCACTTATAACGTATCTAGGTAGAGCCTAGGTATTTTATATGTGGATATTAAAGTATAAGTTAGCTTTGAGTAATTATGTTACTTTTAAAGTCAAAATTGATACCGTCAAAATGCTCACACAATATTCAAAATGGAACACTATTATTCTTTGCTTTTCTTACATGTTTTTTTTTTTCATTTTATAGTACTTTGGGTACAAATATTCCCCTGCGATAATAACTAAGTAACTCCCCACGACTCATCAAAATAAAAACCAATGAATCACCCCGATATAAAAATTCAATTATCACAACCTACCCGGGTTATATCACTGCATTACATACAAATGACACTGCAAACATTTCAGTTGTCACAGGACGCGTCCATTTCACTTTTTGTCCAAATCAACGAGCAAGTTGTGATTAAAATTTAAAAGTAGCAACTCGTGTGAACGCACTCGCGACGACGACGAAAGAGGGGGAACGGACGCCCCTTGTAGGCGGGACGGCCACTCCACAAGCGAATCTCAACTTTATTTCAGAAACATAGAGTTGCTTTTAATGTTTTGTGTTTGCGGTGTGCATCCTGTGCAAGTCTGCGTGGGAGAGGCAATTCTTCGCTAAGTATCGTCCGAGTACGCGACAAGCTTCGTTTTTTCGATGGCTAGCCTTTGGTAGTTTTAGAAGAGGTTTCCAGAAAATTTCGTTTGAAATTAAAAATAGATTTCTTTAATAAAGGTGACATTACTGACCAGTCTATGTCTGAATGGTAGAAGATATATGGGAACGTTAACATTTTTATAAATAAAATGGTCCTGGCCTCTAAATTTTACCCAATTTATTTATCTAATTAATTTGAATTTAATTACAAAATTAGGTACTGAAGTAAAATATATTTGTGTATTTTCCATAAAACTATTATTTTTTCTCAATCTCTTATAGTTGTTGACATTTGTTAAGCAAAGATCTTAGCATTAACAAATAAAAAAACATATCTGATCTAAACCTTTAAATCAATATCAATAATAACCCCACTGCCGTATCTCTACGGTGGGGCTTGCGCGCTCCGAACTCTAGGTCTGTGCCGGTAGAGTTTACTTTGCCGGGACGGGTTTAGGGTTTAGGGAGCCAGACCAAGAGAGATACAGAAACCCGCAGGGCAGCATGTGACGACCTGTTGGGCAGTAGCGACCCCACGGACCCTAACTCCCGGGAGCAGTCTTGTTTCTCATCTTTGATCCTGCCTAAAGGCCGACTGGAGTGAACAGTGACGAGGAAAAGAGCTTTCACCTCATTCTTGCCTTTATGAGCCGGCTTGAATAGAGATTCGCAAGACCAAACGTGCTTGGAGGAAGGAAGTATTCCAGTAAGTGCTGGTAGGAATCTTGACCCTCTTCCAGGCTCTGGGATTGTTCTGATAGTCGTGGAATACCTTTCCAGGCCTCTAGCACCTCAGGATATGTTGCCCCCTTGTCACTATGTGCTAGCGACAGTTTCCGGGGGCCAATTATTGAGTATGCAGGTCACCTCCTGCCATTTTCCGTGTATAATAAAACATTGGTCAGGCAGGGGACATAGTTCTTCCATAGTTCAAGGTAACCAATCCACTATAGCTACCCAAAACCATAACCCAATATATTTTGTTTCCATGCATGTTCCACAATAGTCCTGCACTAACCGGGGGTTGTCCTTGGGTGCACTTTCATAGTGCATACTGGGATAATGGTCGGTTGGTGCCTTATTTCATTTAAAATTGTCTAAAGGGTTTCTGCGAGTTGGCTTCGGCCCCTCGATGCCTTCCAAAGGCCCGGACCTTGGGTTTCCCGAGATATGTCCAAGACATTTTTAAAATACAAAGGTTAGCCAAATAGCCCCAAACTAGGCATGCCTGTATCTTGGGCACCAAGAAAAATTTACTAAGAATCAAACATTGTGTCAATAATTATTAATTGTTATTAAACAGGTTGTAATTTCAGACCATCATCAGGAAGAGATCACACTATCATGGTTTTCATCAAAAATGAGTGTGATCTTTAAAACACTGAAATATATTTTCTAATCTTGTTCTTTAACGCAATATTACCCTATATATAACATATTTCCCAAAGTTAGTCTATTGCACACTATTGCACCGGCAAGTCCACCCAATAGATGGCTACGCAGCTGCCTACCCGCTCTCGGGAACGATAAAATTTTAGCACCGTTCCCTTATTGAAACAGTTAAATCATACAGTGTAATATTACCCACATAATGCATGGAAACTATACCTAATAGTGGATTTATGTAACTATTATACTTGCTCCCTTTAAGAAGTCAGCAGAATATGAAACAGGGAAACATGTTAGATACATAATAATACAATTTATTTCAAGCGACACAGACCCTAGAAAAATACCTCCCTCTACATACATATTTTAATATAAACAAAACTTGTGTTAATAAAAAAGCTTAAGACCATGTTAGTAGCATTTCACTTTGCACTAGCTTGACTTTGTGGAATTTGTCCGCGGAAGCGGCAGAACACCACGTCCTGCGGCCAAAAGTCTTCTTCCATGACGAGGGGCAGAAAACAGTTCGGTACACGAACGACGAATGCCTTGAAGTTGACGTTCCGGTGCGATTCCAATATCTGCACCCTCGGCGTCTACCTCGTCCGTACTCCACGATGTCCTCCGCCTTAGCGGTGTAGTGCAAGCGGGAGATGTTCACCGGTGTGTTCGGCTTTGCGGCACGCAGGCTCACTTCGGGCTCCGTATAGGAGCTTTGCCGCAGCGGTTCTTGTTCGTTCACGATCGGCGCTTCCTCCTTAGCACCGTCACGAAATCCTCATCATTATCGGCCCTATTTTGCGCCTTTTCTGGCTTGGGCTTGATACCAGGATGGACTAAAATGGAGATATTGAAGAGTAACAGAAAACATCATCTCCCCAGCCTTTTTCACACTGTTGGGTTCGGCGTCCAGTCAAACCGGATGCCGTTGAATACCAGTATTTTACATGGAGTGACTGCCTATCTGACCTCCTCAACCCAGTTACTGGGCAATACAATTCACTTTGGTAAGACTTTCGGAGTTCTGACTATCCGTAACGACTGATCTACAAATGACAGCGTTTCTCGTATCTGTTTTGGTTGCATATGAAATGAAACGATTTAAGTAATATCAACAAATCAGATGAACTGACAAACGACTCGACTCTTATCTCTCTCGGGCCCTATCAGAATACCAGTGCTGCGGTATTTATTTTTTAAATATCTCAGCATTATGCTGACATAGGGGGGCCTTTTCGGCATCACACAAGTCTTGATTGTTTTTTTTTTGTATATTGTTAATTTTAAATGCTACTTTTTGTAATTCTTGTGGGTGTCCCAAATTTTTTTTTCTCCAATTTTTTTTTTTTAAGTTTCATCACTGAGTAGATAAGTAGATACTATTTCTCTCATACATACTTAACCAAACAACATAGGTACTACTTGATTATATTTTCGTATCGTGTCTCGATACACTACAGTGGAAAATATGAAGTTTTCAAATTAAAATTCTTTATTTCAGACATGAGTCCATAGTGTTAGTATTAACAAAATAACTTAATAACTAGTGTTAGTAATAAGAAGATAATACATCAAAAATATCGACAATATTAAAAAAAAAACTTTTGAAGGGAAATTCACAACTCACCAACGTGAAACCCTAGGTCAGGGATGACGAAACCACTGGCACGCGTGCCATTGCACATTGGTGGCACGTAACAGTAATTAAATAAATATAATTTGGGCACGGCATCATTTCAGGAATGTAGTCGTACCTAAGTCATCTAGTTTGCAACAGCAGAAGTCACACTAATTTGTATTTCATTTAAACCAATATAAAACTTGTTTAATAATAAAGGAATTATTGTGAAAGTATATATAGTTTTTTTTTTCCAGTAGTCACTAAGTCAAGATTATGTGATGGTACTGGTCATGACCACATTCAATATTTATTTGGAAAAAATTGCACGTAGATGTATGGAGGTTCGCCATCCATGCCCTATAGGTACTCTGAATCTGTCAATCAAACTCTATTTATCGTCTGCAACTATAGGCTGTAAATTAGGAAACAATGATATACAAAGTAACATAACATAACGCAACATTACTTACGCCTGTAATCCCCAAAGGGTTAGGCATATTTCCTCAGTTAGCAAACTAGGTGGATAATAAACACCGCCGAGACTAATCAGTTTTTATTTCTTTATTAATACGAACTGAAGTCCTTAATAATTTATTATAATCGAGCCTAATAGACTATTAAGCAATTAAACTCTAACTTATTATTTTACTTGATAGATTACGTTATAAGTACTAGTGTCTATTTGCACTTTTACACAATTCCGTAAGTAGGACTTTTTAGAGTCTGATAATTAATAAAAACACTTTGTTCATGTGTTACATGCATAGCATAGCATTGTTACTATTATTCGTTCACTATTTATACACTACACTAACTCAAATGGTTTCATTCTCTTTAGCCTACGCACTATGTCCGCGACATTCACGATCTACTAAAGACTAAGACTAATCAGATATTTTTGTTAGCTTTTCACTAAAGTTTTGATATAATTATGTATACTCGTATTAGAAATAATAATAAAGGTTATTAAGGATTTTATTTAAAAGAGTACGTCTGTTATTTAATTTTAGTTTTATTAGTATAATATTGTGGTGTGTATTTGAAGCTCTGCTTACTAACATAATTCTTAAGTATATCTACTAACAAAAATATAGATCACATAAGTCTGTTATAAATAAATAAATAAAAATAAATATATTTACAGATTATAAGAAACAAGTAGGTACTTACCTATTAAATTTTTGGAAGAACTGAACCAGTAAATTCTGATTGTGGTTTTCCCATAAAAGACGTTTCGTAAATGCTTTGTTTTTCAGGCAGTATCTTCTTTTCAAATTGAATCAAATAAAATTATTTATTTTCTTAATACAGGTAGGTATAAACAGATGTTACAATAGTACATTTTGATACAAGTGGAGAATGTTTGTTATTGCATTGGAGGCGGAATTAACACCCGAGCCGTAGGCGAGGTTGTTTTTGAGCCGAGAACTGCAATAACAAATGTCCACGTGTATCAAACGACGTTTTTCAATACACTTTTGAAGAAATAAAATAAAATAACAAAAAATATTTTTGTCAAGAATTATTAGGAAACTATGATTTAATTTTGTTTTTTTTGCGCTCTTTGCTTTCGCCAGGTTGAAGGAGAAGCAAAGGTATAAAGCCTATAAACAGCCTAATATGAAAAATAGAAAATTCAAATATTTTTGAGTTTAGAACACAAATAAATGTTAATTTGTTCATAAACGTTTTTTTTATTATAATAATCATGGTATTCTACAAATAAATAATCTGAATATATTTATAAACATTATTCAAATATTCCAAAAATATTAACGCCGTAAAGACACATCTTTGCCGAGATTTAAAAAAAAAATCACCTCCGAATAGAGAGGACCGTCTCTGGCGCGAGACGGTGTGAATAGACTGAATAGAGGCATTGAACCAATTTGGACTAAGTATAGGTATAAGTTATCTGTGGCAATTTTTATTCTCCCGCACACGTGTTGGAAAATAAAAAATCGCACGCGTGTGAAATACATTGCATTTTGAACCTAATCGTAGTGCGATATGAACCAGTTTCGAGGAAATGTATTGAAAATAAATATAAAGTACTCTGTATCATTACCTAATAAGGTGTGCAAATATTTATATTATTGTTAATCTAATTAAATAATTATAAAAATATTAATATTATAATTATTACATTATTTTGTCTTAATAAAGAAACAGTAGGAACTACTTACTCAATATAATTCTTCTGACATTGTAACTGAACCCCTTTTGAGTAACACATAATTAAAATTAAAATAAATGTCTTTTTACATTTTACAAGGCTGTAAACAAAGGTTTCATGTGTATTGTTAACCCATTTTTTCGTGTTTTATAAATTTTTTAATTATCTACTAGATAGTGACGTAAAAGTGGATGTTACCTACGCGTTATTATCTTAATTACATAGGTGCAGTAATTATGTCTAAGAATGTTTAAGTTACGTAGGTACTTTTTAAGTTTAGAAAACAAAACATGTTTTACGATTTATTTTAAGCACAAATCCTCAAATTAAAATACACACACGACATTACATTTTTTTTGTTTTTAAAAACGAAGACTAACCTGCATACCTATCTTGTTTTCTGTTTTGACCAATACTATAGATAACCTAAAATTCTTGAAACAACAAAATAAAATTTAAATGATTCAGCAAACAGTTCGAATACAATATACCTTCTAAATGACGTATCAGGAGGGTAGTTAGACGAACAAAAAAGGCTAAGTACAATGTGTAGCATCTGACCGCTGCTCGGTGGTGAAGTACACACGATCCATCTTCTTCGCACGATTCTTTTTGTTGCGGCACCCTGCTCCAACACTGACACTGGAAAGAACCAAGGAACTGAAGGATTTATCATTTATTTATTTATTTTATTATTTATGTACACACAGTAAAATACAGAGAGATACGATATAATTATAATTCATCGTCATTGTGTTTATTTAATGTGCATAATTTACAGATTTTGCAAGTGTCATCTGTTATTTTTTTCTTATTATTATTTTTAACCTTTGCTATTCTATGCCATTTTTCTTTTTGCATCCCCACATTTTTTTTTTGTTGATTTTTTCTACCATAAGGATGATTTTTCAACGTCAGGTATCTTTTATCCGTTGGATAAAATTGACGTTTCACACTTTTTGTAAGTAAGTATAGTAAAACTGTCAGAAATTCAAAATTACTGCTTGGAAAAAGATATCCAGCGTTTGAAAATTAGCCCTAAGTCGATAAACTTTAACAAATAAAATTTTAAGATCATCTATTACCTACTTGGAGTTTATTTGAACTTTAATTAGGTGCAACAAATCGATTATAAGATTTGTCTTAAAGATAATTTAATAGTTTATTATTGTTTTCTCAAAGCCACATACCCAATGCTGCATTGTCCGTTTTGTCGCGCGACCACGGCGTGACGTGGCAACCTGCAACCGTTGCGAGCAACACGAGAGCGACATAAACGTCGCCCAGCGCCGCTCCTTGTCACCTGAATAAATTACGAAGGTCCGATCTTAATTAATGTGCGACACATCCTACTACTACTTTTATCGTGATTAAGAGCCTCCAGTGTGCGAACCTAAGCGGGTCCCGGTCACTAATAGGCTGTTTATGGTGAACAAGATTACTTGTGTTTTGGTATAGAATTCGTCTTTCCAAATACCGGGATGAAAAAATGTGCTGGCTGAAAAAACATAAATATTACATAAAATAGGTAGTTGAAAAAAAATAATGTTTCCTTTATCAAAAATCTTGATTAATGTGAACACACATATTGACTCCATATGAGCCTAACAAGATTTTGACTTCTGAAGCTAGGAGAACTTTGTTAAATTATCATAGTTCCGTCAACTAAGTAATGAATTAGTTTAATTACGGGTTTATTAGTTTATTTAATTTAGCTCAAATGTTGGCCAGTTTAAGAATGATATAATGCTAACAAGTTGCTTGTTACCATGAACTTAAATTATTATTTGATATACAAAAGTGAAGAAGTAAAATCAAACAAAGCATGTATAATTTAACAAAGACTGGTGAATATTCTGAACATGTCACATTGACGATATAAATAAAATGAAATTGTTCTGGCAAATATTCTATCTTGTTTATAGTGAATAGATAAATAATGATTCCAAACATTTTAATGCCAACTAAGAGAAAATGTATCTTAGTTAGTATGCATTTTGTCAGTGTAACATCACGCCTTGTCCCCGAAGGGTTAGGCAGAGGTGTACCCGTAGTACACCCACATTTCGCCATGTTTAAGTTCCATGTAATATGGGGCGAGCCTATTGCCATCAACCGGGCACAAATCCAGACTTCGGGCTGCTACTGAGAAATTCCGGATAGGAAAACCACATATCACTTTGCCCGACCCAGGAATCGAACCCAGGTCCTCATACTCAGCAGTAGAGCTCAACACAGACAACACACACAAAATACACGCTCAGTACATAAATATTAGTTTGTACTTAATAGTTATCTATTAAATACCTTTTGCCCAGTTTCGTACCTACTTATACTCCATTTGAAATAAGATTAGACATTTAAATAAACCTCTTTTACAGTCCGTTCAACCGATTTTGCCTTCTATTGCGTAGGTGGCAAGACAAATGGCAGCTGTAATAAACAGTTGGTATGGTAACCACGTTTTTGCTTTTAATGCCATCTTTATGCCTACGGTATAGAAATTAAAATCGGTTGAACGGCCTGTAATAAAGTTTATTCAAAGGTCTAATCTTATTTCAAATAGAGTGTAGATACAAAAAAAAAGCATGTCTTTGGGGACTGCCGATAGAAGTGAAAACAAAGTAACTTGTGAATTATATCGAAGCGTTCGGTGACGATGACGCGAGTTCCATGATTTTTGTTCACCCAAAAAATGCTCAACGCGCCAGCAGTTATCACTTCAAAAAACGTGCATTTCTTTAAAGACATATTAGTGTAAATCTAAACGCTTCATGTAACATATCCGCGTCGTGACAATACGCCGCGGCGCCGAACCGACACGCGGGCGTCGGAGTCTCTCCGGGGACTCGCTACATCGTATTGGTTTCTCTCCACTTTTGTTTATTTGCTCTCTTTCCGTTCCTACAACCCCCACTTTGATAGCACACTTGAATCATCCATGTTCCCCCAACAATATTCTAGGTAAATAGGTTACGGATTTAGATAAAGTGGTTCTACAATTAGTTGAATATTTTGTGGTAAACACACAGCCTTGATGATGGAAAACATGTTTAATTTTCAGTTTATTAGCGGCCGGTAGTTAAAAGGCCACGTAAATTATACTCATGGCCCGCTTCTAAAGTTACCGCGTTTTACGCTGAGAAAACAATTATGTTAAATTAGCAGCAGTAACTCCATTTAGTCTAAGAATAACATTCTACAATACTAATTTTCATTATACTGCACGTAATTTCTTCATGCACACTATGGTATCGTGTTGTAAAGATTGCACTAGAATCTCCACTGGTCATTTCATGCTTGACCCGCAGAATTTCGGTGGTGGGTAGTAAAACACTGAAATGATAAATAAGTGTAATATAACACACCCTCGGCTAGTCATAATGTGCAAACGCCAAGCTCTCCGCGTTTGGCTGACACTGTTCCGGGCATAGAAGCTAGGGAGTGGTCACAATGCGAGCGACGAAAACATCGTTATGATATCTTCTTGAAAACACACTTTAAAAAGAAACCTTATGATATTTAATACACGTAAGTACACGTACAATTGTTTATTCAAATGATTTCTAAAAGAATGTGTGTCAATGAATTCTAAAGTAGAAATTACAAAAAATAATACATAGTTGATAAACTAAATTGATAACGAATTGGCTACGCCTCGTAGACCCTCGTAGCATCTAAACTACGCAACTACACAAGTCGTGAATTACGCTACTTTGAGAAAGACAACGTTTTTGTCTGGGTTTGTTAGATTGTCACAGCAATATTAGGTACTTTACTTGAATAAACAAACATCTTTGAACAAAATCGTTTCACAAATACAAGACTACGCTGCACGTAGTACGCGTAGAGGCTCGTAGACATAATCGTAGCACTAAAGGACAATGACCAAATCACTATGGGAAGTGATGCATTTGGTTTTATACCGCGATCATCGTTGAAACATTAACAACAAAAAATAATTGATAAACGATTTTTCTACAAATTAATTCAGTCCGAGATGATATATTTGAACTTGATTTTTTAAGTAAAAAATATGTTCTAAGCTGTACAAACGACGACAAAAAAGTTAAAAACAAAAACCTATAGGTTATGTTGCCGTTTATTAACTTTCGTTCGTCATAATATTCTGCATCTAATTATTAATATTCGATTGACGGCCGCGAAAACATTTAAATTGCACTATTTTTGGCCATTGGCTTTTTATTGACAAAACGATTTGTAGTCAGTGTTCTAAAATTTGAATTCTAAGTCCCGCTTGTAGTGAAGCGGTACCCAAAGGCAGCGAGGCAGAGCGAGGCCGCGAGCTTGCTTTATCTGCGCTGGCTGTGCGCGAAACAATATATTTATTGGACAGTGGCGCGGCGCGGCCCGATTCAGAGGATGATCTATTCGCTGTACCCTTACGTTGCCACCGCGACGGAAGCGAGCACAGATGGGAAATGGTGAAAATTGAGAAAATAGTCAGTAGGAATGAGATTTTCTATTTGTTTAAAGCTTATATTTTGTGCATGAAGGGTAGTTCCTGGTGATTTGCATATGAAATTATTCGACTGAGAATAAGTTTAACAATTGGTTTGTTTTAATGTTAAAAAAAGATCATTCAATGTTAGGTTAAGATGAAAAAGAAAATATTGCTGTGCATTTTCAAGATGAGGTTATGCTGAAAGATAAAAAGTAGCAAAGCTGCTTTAAATATTCAGTGCAGGGCGTTAGTCTGTGTCGCGGCGCGGGGCGGCCGCCGTTCTTCATTCAGTAAGGTCACAGTTCGTAGCGGCGCGCCGCGGTCGCACTGCCCCTGTTTTACGATACACCGCCAGTTTTGTTTCCAAGATTAAGCGAAACTAAACTGCTGGCATCCACTACTCACTGACCTCACGCTTATTTATTACTCTCGCACACCGAAATCGAGACTTATTTTTCGGTACGACCGCCAAGAAAAACATCTGCAACCGTGCTACGTACTCGTACAAATAAACCGCCGGGACATCTCAATCACGGTACTATTTATTCAGGAACTGGTCTCCGGAGAGGCGAACAAGATGGATCGCGGTGTCAACACGAATTTGCATCCCTTGTTTGTCTCAGCGGAGCGTCGGCGGAAAAAATACCGCAATCTCATTGTGTTCGGTGCAACGGGCGCGGGCGCGGCTCGGCGGCTCACATCAGTTATTCGCCGGTGCGGCCGGCTAACACGATTATCTGTCGTTTCAAACGAGACGCTCTTTTTTCCGTTCCCTTGTTTTCCAACTTCACGTCTGCTCCATGTTTTTTTCTGAATAGGAAATGGGATACGTCAGACGAAAAATTGACAAAAATATGGCCGACTCCGATGGAAAATAGTGAGTTTGCGATAGGATCTGTCGGATCCCGCGTTCGTTGTAGGTATAGAACGTTTTATTTACAAGATTGTTTTCTTGTTTGTCATGTTTTTGTTATTCTGATTGTATTTTTAGGTAGGAAGAAAACCATGGCGGTGTCACCCCAAATGTAGCGGGAGTGGTAGCAAAATATTTGTTTTTATAAGATGACAATTTAGGATTGAAGCAGATAAGGATCGGGTAGCCTATTCGCCAAATGTTGTGAATTCCGAGGTAGCCAGAGGAGCATGACATGCTTCAAGCGACGTCACGGACGATTTCCGTGCTTCTAGTCTGTGGCCGCTGACTATTAGGTGGGCCTGGATGGCCCGGAGTTCACGACCGTCTCACTGCACAATGTAGCTACACAACTTGTTATTATACATATTTAATTAACTGTTTATTTAATATAGTCTACAATAATGCTGAAGTATTAACAATTTACCCGATTTGTTTAGTAAAATCAACAGTTAGTGCACAAAACTTTCATCAGTCTCATCTCATTAGCGCCATCGGTAGCGGTCCCGCACAAAAACTACAGCATCCACAAAAACTAACCCGTGAGATGACAGCAACGATTCTAAATATTTCGGCAATGCTCCGATTCTGTGAAACAAGATGCACGCCTGTGATTTATGATCGTAGTAAGGCGTTACAAATTGTTTTCCGAAACTTGTGTTTGTCTTATTTATTACTTCTGGTTAATGACGTTTCCTACGTCTTTAACCAGAAGGTTCCGGGTGAAGCTGGTAATATGTGTGTGCCGCTGAATGTCTCTGTATAACAAAAAATGAATAATCATAATTCAATGGTGTTACAAACCGATGTTTAGTCTTAAATTACTGAGACACGAGAGATGTGATTGCACCATGAATTACACACGCAACCACACGCAACGGCTCATAAAGATCGCTCTAATGTCTTCATACGGCACTCACAAGCGCCTCAACACGAACTCGCGCCGGACGGAATAGATCCACCAAACTAATAATTTCCCGCGTTGAGGTGAGGCCGCGGAGTAGCTCACACGCTCTAGCCAAACCGCTGATTACGACTTGATTACACCCTACAAAAACTTTCATAACCCGGAACTTCCATTGCCATTAGTGACTAAAAAAACAATTATTGACGCCTCATGATAGCAATTAACACCCATCTGTTATTACGTCCAAATCTTTACTTTCGGTAGACCTACTATCATGTGTAATGAGTTGCTTGGTGCATCGGTGATGTTCTAAAGGTAACATTGTATTTTTTTCGTATTGTTGGAAATTGTGTTTTGTGACGTCAGCCGTAGGGCTGTTTCGGATTCGTGAATGCCGTGTAGTAGAATCGTGTCGAGTAGACGTGTGAAGATGACGCGTGGAGCGGCGCGCGCGCGGACCACCCGCGCTCGACCACCGGCCGCCAGGGGGCGTGCGCTCACACGTGGATAATATCCCAACATTTCATAGTTTTTGTGACCAAGTGCCATATTTGCAAAAAAATATAAATGATGTTACAATTCGAAGTTCTACTTGAGTTCCATTCTATTGGAATGGCGCCGTTGTGTTATGAGGCAAGTGACGTCCAGCGTTTCTTATCTGGAGATAACAATCGTTTTGTCCATTTACATACGTCAACAAGGTTGACCCAGAACCGAGCATGGCATTCTGTGATGAGGTCCGAGTGTTGTTCTGGTGTGGTCCGCGGCCGGGCCGGCTGTCGGCGGCGCGGCCGGCACGCGCGCTATGCGGCCCGGCTGCGCGCGCGCAACTACTCAACTGCTTAATAAATGACCAGCGCGCAGTATTAGGCGGATCGCATACATCATTTATGTAAATTGTGACGAAGACATATCTAGCTCGGTCGGTCGCTGCCTTCACTCGACACGACGCGCATTCCGTCTTATTTTATTATGCTTTTGTAAGTAAATAAATCCTCGAATAAATATCAAGGCTCATTACAAAGTGTCACGATATTACAGCGAGTAATCCTCTCCTTAATATAGTATTGCTTATGGTATCTCCATATTTATTTGTAAGCTCAAGTCAAGCACCGTCAATGCCGGATGTATGTAGCTTTGCATAAGAAACAGGCGAGTTAAGTACCTACCTACAGTAAATTGAGACCGTTTGCTTGCTCATGGGTTACGAACATTAAATTGGCCGTTTCCCTCTCTTTGCGGACTCTTTGCGGGTCGATACACTGGTAAATAACAGTTGAAGAACATAACATTGGGGGTACTCTAACTACATAATCATATAACTTCCTAATAGCTATGAAAAGCTAACTGAAAATCCACAATCTTTGTACTTTTTGTAGCCTTTTTTTTTTTTTTTTGGTGTGAAATTATCAAATAACTTCTCCCCGCTCTGGGCGGAGCGGGAGGGCGTGTCAGACTTTTACTGACTAAAACCCACCCGTATTCCTTCATTTGCCTGTGTGCCAGGGCCACGATATCCCTTTCGGACAAACTCGCAACCCTGGCAGGCATTGGCCCTAACGGACCCCGTCAATTGCTGCTGACAACTCTTTGAGGCGCGCGTGGAATACAACGCGCCGTCGACTTTTTGTAGACTTAAGGGGACGATAACCGACTTTTAATGATTTTATACTGAAGATCACGTCTAAACGAGTAGTGTTTATGATTTGAAAAAAATATATGATAAATTAGAGCATTTACTCAATAATTTAATATGTGAATATTTCAGATTATATTTATATTACATAGTGAAATTAATTTGTAAAGTTATGTCTAACGCGGATAAAAAACTGAGAATGGCGCAAAATCTACTGAGCGTATTTTTCTGAAACCTTCACCAATTTAAAGATAATTTAACTATTGATCTTTTAGTATACGCGTTTTATTAAAATATCTTTTGCGTATTTTAATGCGTCAAATTGGGGACAGCGCTTCTTGATGGGAGTCCTATTACTGGCTGAACGTACGACGCGTTGTGTGAGCTCAGTACAGAACACGCAAGCTAACCACTCAAGATCACTGGCATATATCTGCGTCTTAACAGTTGTTTCATCTTTGAAATGGCACTTCAAATGTCCGAAATGTTTTGTAAAGATGAATGTAAAGATGACTTTATTTAGCCAACACGTCACAGCATGATACACCAGGTGTATATTTGTGCCTTCGAATGACTATTATATATTGCACGTCGTTGTTTTCATTCTTATGGTGTAATAATGCTCATTCACTAAAGGTGCCCCCTTGAACAAGAGACAATCATTGTTTGAAGAACATCTTTGTTGGTTATTAAGTGACTTGTCAGAAATATTTGAAATAAATAGTGGGAACAGGGTTTGATAGTGCTTGCTGTAGAGGGGTTTAATTACCATGATGATCAGGTTTCTGATTAATTGAAGTGTATAAAAGATTTTCAGTATGTACTTTTGAAGACAGGTTTACTGTTCTTTCCTCAAAAGACCATTTAAGACACGAATCGACATGGTCCTCAGTCCTCACATGATTTGACCTGCTAGATTAGATCTGGACTTTAAAAGAGACTGACTCCTGAGTTTGTTTCGCTATTTCTTCTCAGGGGTAGTCAGATAGGAAATGTCGACTCCATCTAGCTTATGTTTTAATATTTTTATAATATGACGTGTAAAAGTGATTCCGATATCTATTTACATAATAAACGATTTCATTTCATTTGATTTTAGTTTGTCAAACTTCAAAGTATGCAAAACATGATATTATAGTGAACTTTTGTCTATGTTCTAGTTCTAATAGGTATTATTTTCATCAACAACATCGTCTTTTATCGAATAAGTATTTTTAAATTATATTCCTGTCATTTAGAAATAGCTGTAAATATTCAAATCCATTAAAATCAGATGAGGATCTATTCACGGGTCACCTACATTTTATACTGTTGTGATGTAAATTATTTATTACATTAAGAAATCCGTATTAAGCAATCTGTGCTTCATGATGATTAATTAAATTCACTGAGGAAGGAGATCAACAATTGACTTTTTCTTCATATCAAACTTAATATTTACAATAGGAACCACCCTATTACACAAAAACCCCTAACCAGAAGACATCTGCCACCATCATACAAGTGTCGTTAGCTCCTACTGTGCCATTGATCTCGAAGGACACAAAACTCACTCGCGACTCACTCAAGACTATCAAACACAATTTCAGTGGCCCCCATTGTACTCGTGAATTATTGTGGGCGTCTCCTAGTATAAACTAAATGGGTAAGCAGTTACCCACAAGCGCCATATTTGCGGTTACCCGTGTGGCCTACACAATGTCTTGAGAAAAGTTTGTCCTTTTTATTGTGGTAAAGTTTAAGGATTTTGTAGGTGTATGATTTGGCGATATTTTTTTTTACGTTGGCACTGGGTTATTTGGGCAGTCGGTCCATGTAAAATACTGATATTCAGCTGCATCCAGTCAGATTGAAAGTTGACCCCAAAATAGTTGAAAAAGGGTTAGGTAGATTTTTGGCACTGGAAAATGTGTAAATTGCTTAATGATATTGGCGTAAAAATATTATATACCAGAAAAGAAGGTCCCTAACTTATGCTGCGAATTGACTCTGCAACAGGGTAAAGTCATTGAGTAACATTTCTGTGCATTTTGCGTTTTTGTGTAGTTCACGTAACTGCGTGAACTAAGCCTGATAAAAGCGTAAGTAAATAAGGAAGTTTATTTATTTGTATAACCATGGTGTACATATATTGCATGCAAGATATTAAATACAGAAAGAAATGATCATGTTCAGCCACGTATCGTGGCGTACAAATTGGTAAGAGAGAGATGATGAACAAACTGCTACTATATTTATCAAAATTACATTATAAAATTACTTATTAAGTCATAATTACATATTACACGTTATTATTACAATTTAATGTCCAAAAAAAACAATACATTATATAATATGGAGTGATCTTACAACACAGTGGAATAAGAACATTAAATATTCGACTCGTTTCGTTCTTTGACATGATGATGTTGTCTTCATCATCATTTCAAAGAACGAAACCAGTCGAATCTGGAATTAACAGCAGTGTTTCTCAGTAATCTAGCTACTATCGCAACTTCAACATATGATACATGAATTCAATCAATTGGGCCACCATTATTATATTCTAAATAGATTAATTTTCAACAAAAAATAGGAAATACAGAGCGAAGGGCGTTTTAAAAAGCAATTTATTCTAGACCACCTAAGGTAAAAGGGGGCAATCGACCTCCTACACTGTTCTGAGTACCTACTTCAAAATAGACACAATTCTTAATCTCACCTTCATTAAACTACAGTAAAGTTGCAAGTTCATTAAAAACCTATCAAAACTCGACCACATGGTCTTGGTCGCCCATGGAGGTCCATGTTTGGACTAGGCGACCACTAACGTGGCACCCCTGCGGTTTCGCAAAACTATATTTTTTTCACGCCCTGTATCTTGGTTTGTCAACTGGCACATTAGCCAAGGTGTTTCCATCATGGTGGTCGTTTTTTGCGCCCATACACCCTGTTAATTGGTGACAATTGTGATCTCCGACCATTTGGGTGAAGAGAGATGTTTTCCTACAACAGATGTGTTATTAATGTTTAGAGGACAAACAAAGTATATTGTGATACGTTACTGGAGTTATATTTTGTACCTATACGTCTCCTGAACCGATGACTGAGGATTTCATCTCACACAACCCACGTCACATTAGTCTTCAAAAAACGGAGATGCAAGATGTCACAATTTTCGCGGAAGGAATAATTAAATGGGCTTTGATGCTTCTTCACTTGCAACTGTAGGCACTTTCTTTCTTTCCACATCCCTTCTAAAGTAGGTAAACATTACCTATAAGTACAGGCGGCATACAAAAAGGCCCATTAGCCCGATGGCAACAAGTATACACAGTGCTGCAGGGCCACAGATAACTGGGGCACATGCATTTTTTCCTCAGTCTATTTACGTGCTCAAGAGTGATGTATTCGGCGGCTCACTAAGAGATTATACGTATTCTGAGCTGCCGACTGTCGAAGCTCCTGGCGCCACACATTTTGATACTGTTCTAGTGCTCTTAAGAGCTCTTTGTGGAGTTGTTACGTAAATATGAATCGGCTTTGTAAGTTTTTATAGAGCTTCTTTTGGTTATTGGTTGTTAGTAGATAGCCCTGAGGAAGTCCACCGATTACATGTGTTGGGGAACTTGTAAGGTCACGTAAAAATTAAATAAGTTCTCGCAATTAATTTAAGTGAAATTGTAACTTAAACGCAATTTTCAGACCAATAAAATTTGTATTCGGAACATGCACCGTTTGATGTTTTACACTACCAATATGAAGTTTTTCCCCTGAGGATTATTTTTCCCTTGGTATTCGATCTTTACATAATCACCATAAACTTCACTAACCTGTAGAGCGTAATTAAAAACACTTACTGGCGTGCTAAGAATATTCAACGGTGCGATTCAATTTTCTCATCATTAAGTTGGCGGATAAGCGTATAAGTTTCATATAAGGTATATAAATTATCATGTGCAGAGCGGTATTATTTATGCGAGGTAGCGGAGAGAGCGTCTCGATCATGTTTGATCGCGATTTAAGCACCTGTAAGCTGGGCTCGCCCGCTCACACACGTAGCGTCCGCAAATATGGTGCATTATCTTTCCGTGGTTTGATGTTGCTTGCCTAATGAAAAAATAGGTATACAAGGATCTTTTGGAGCGTGGCCAAAATCGGAACAAATGCCGCCATTTTGTTTTTTCAATACATTTAACAAAACAATTGCACTCAATCTTGAGCAACAGCGCTACCCCGTCAACGTCATTCGAGCTCCAAAAAATCCTTGTAACAGTGTGTCTATGTTCTTGCAGATGTAGGAGACCCCAAGATTTAGTCTATCTTTGATTTGATAGCCATGGGGGTATCCAGTTTTATCCGTCAGTCTTCATCAGTGAATAAAGAGGCAGTTCTGATCGCTGGACTGTGAAATAGTTGAATACCCCACATGATTCCTCTTAAAAATAAATAAATATAACTTTATTTGCATCATAAAAGTACAACCATAAAATAGGTATTTTTAACATTTGGTAGGTAGACACTACAAACTTAAATAAATAGGTTCCTGCACTTAAATACTAACTAATAATGTGATATTATATTTCTCACCTTTCTAACGTCATAAAAATGTTGCCTTACATCAATGAAGCCGCTAGATTGCAGAGTTCAGCGCAAATCTGAATCTAGAACACGAAAAGTTTGATTCATGAGCTTAGTGTAGTCTTCAAATGTAAGAACTAGAAATAAAGTAAAAACTATGGCAAAAACCAAGTTTGAGAGGATAATCCTAAATAAAAGCGGGCTTTTGAAAAAACTATTTTGTTCTATCATTGGCCTACATCAGACTGTTATGCAGACCGTACGAACTGCAAGGTTTACTGTTGAAGCGTGATTTTTTGCAAATTCGGCCGCCAGAGGACCGACGTCGACTATTACTGCGGCCCTGCTGCTGGCTGCTGTAACGATATCATTTTATTACTTGGATGGGGGTGACCTGAAAGGAACCATGTGTGAATGCATCCCAAAAATTTTGAGATCAATTAGAAGAAGAGAAATGAGAATGAAGAGAAAATATAAAGGAACATTGGAGGAGTTATATAAAGAATATAAAGAACATTTTGTATTGCCTCTAAATGAGATTGAAGCCATATAATCGAGCCGTAGAGTCATATTTTCTTATACAACCGTAACATTTTCTAAATTAGTGCTTTTCAGTTTTGCTACTCAAAGGTAAATTCGGGAGGGGGAGGCCTATGTCCAGCAGTTGACGTCTTTCGGTTGAAATGAATGAAGGTTCTGAGGAATATTTCAATAAGTTTGTTAAAAGTACGAATTTACCTTTGAGTAGCAAAACTGAAAAGCACAATCGTGCCATAATCCTATCATAATTTGCCATAATCGCCACACTTGGCAGGCGGGTTGGCGATCGCAGTATGGTATTAAAATGCATAGGGAACGCTGCTACCCATTCTCTAGTAAGTCCCTTAGTCGCCTTTTACGACACCCACGGGAAGGATGGTGCTATTCTTTACGTCCGGCACCACCCAGCCGCTTAGAACCTTATGCATAAGTATATATTAAAAATTAATCCGCATTGCATGAAGCCATCCTCGTTGGCAATCGAAGCTAATTACCGTCCCGTCCTTAGTTGGTGTTGATGAAAGAGTTTTTGCGCAGATTCGCAGTACTCTCCTTATAGCACATAAACGATACCGATATGGTAGTATAGTATATCGATATTGTATCGATACTCAATGACGCTAAATATATTACTTGAGAGAAGCGCTCGCCGCTCGGTAGCCGCTTGTATCGATTAATTGTTTTAAACGATCCATGCGTAGCGAGCGCTAACATGACGACATCTGCCGTCGACTGAAACTAAGCTACTGTGTTTTCTATGCATTTCCAACTAGAGCGTGAATGAATTATTTCAAACGTAATTTTGAAGCGATGCAAAAGAGAGTAAGTATTTATTGCCTTTTAAAGGGTGCACTGTTTGATGCCAGACCATTTCTTCCCGTGGGTGTCGTAAAAGGCGACTAAGGGACTTACTAGAGAATGGGCAGCAGCGTTCTCTATGCATTTTAAAAACAATACTGCGATCGCCAACCCGCCTGCCAAGCGTGGCGATTTTGGCAAAACCCCCCCCCCCTTTTTGGGGGCGACCTATGTCCAGCAGTAGACGTCTTACGGCTGAAATTATGAATGATGATGATGAAGGGTGCTCACAATAAGCTACTATTGCTTTTGAATGTGGTATTTGAGTTAGCTCCGTACGTATTTAATCCTCTTTGTGTATGTTGATTATGTTATTTATAAGTTCCTTTCAATGTTCTACATAGCAAGGAGTGGTATACGATTTTGTATGGGTTAGGTAGCATAGCAAAAAAGCTAAAAATAAAATACTTTCGGTTTTCTCCTATTAACTTTTGTCGGTTTAGTACCAATATTTAAAAAAAAACAATGTTAAGTTTTACACCATATAAATATATAGAACTTCTTTCTTATATCTATGCCTTACACAGAGATCGTCTAATTTAAAATTGCACGCCCCTTCATTGCTTCTTCTGTGTATGTACACATTTCAAATGTTTGTACAGACATTTTAGAGGGGAAGGCGTGCAGTTTTAAATTAATTTGACGATTTCTACCTACTTCTGTCATTTAGAACATCATCTGCTATTTTGGAGTCCATTTCCAGTCAAACCGGATGCAGCCTCTGTCATGCCTACTTGTACAGTTGTACACTGTCCTCAATAAAGAAACCCGCCTAAAGGGTATCCTGAATACCCTATTTAAAAACCGGTCAAGAAAGTCGGACTCGCGCACCGAGGGTTCCGTACGTATATATGATGTTGATGATTTCTGAAAAACTGTGCTATTTAGAGACATTTTTTTACATTTTTCATCAAAAGTTGGAAACTAAGCTGCCTAAAAAACAAAAAAAAAAGTTTGAGAATGTGAAAATAGCGTTCTTTCATATGATACCCCACATGCCCTAGTAGCTTCACTTCAAATTTTTAAGACCCCCTTTCAGTCCTTTTTGCAAAAAAGATATAATTTTTTAAATTTCTTTCTTGTTTGCAAAATAGTTGGGCAAACGTCATCTAAAACTATTCTAAATTTCAAGTTCATAGCATTAGTAGTTCTTGAGATATCCAGGTGTGACAGACAGACAGACAGACAGACAGACTTAGTCTCACCATAAGGGTTCCTTTTTACCATTTCGTTACGGAACCCTAAAAATACGTAACATAAACGTCACATTCACTTGTTTTTTATCGCTGTAAGCAAAGCTACACTATCTACCAATTATCTTCTGTTTCAAGCCTTACCGCAACAATAGTAAGTACATAATTATTATAACTTGTTACAAGGTTCCATTTACCTCAGCTGATTGTTACAACTTGCACAGACAGATTTAAGGGTCAGATAATCGCCGTTGTCCTTGGCCATACAAATGCGCGTCGCGCTCATGCCACGCAACCATTAACTTTCATAGGGAATATTTATTTTTAGTAACGAAAATATGAATATTTAAAAAAAACACAGATAGGATTATAGACAATAAAACAGTATATTCATACAAAAAAAAAGCATGTAAATATCTTAAGCGGTTTGAAAGTAATATCATTTTTTATGCTTTGGGTAGACATTACTTCCTGAATTTATTTCGTATAGTATTTTACTACAATATTTAAATATTCACATATATAATTGATGTAAATGCGTTCTAGTTTAACATATATTTTTAGCATAACTTACTTACTTACTTAACTTACGAGTACTTGCATTATATGAAGGCGTAATAACAGATTTAAAAGTCAATAAAATCATATATATATATGCGGCTTAAGTAGCAGATTACGCTGTATTTACCTTTCATTCGCAAGACAGAAACGTTTATCACATTAGCTAACTTACTGGCGCGGAATTACTTTAATGAAGATTCAGTGGAGTCAGAAGTAATGTAACGCATTTGTTTTATTCTTTCAAATGAATCAGGAGTACGTGGATCAAAGGTACTGAAGCAGGCGTGTGAATTTTGGCTGCTGCTACATTGGCACCGCGTAGGTTGGCTAATGGCAGTTCGCGCTTATTGATTGAAGCAGGCAGCTGGTAATAAAACGCGTCGGTGCTCGTAAACTGGCACTCGATCCCGTCGCTACTGGCGCCCGCGCACCGATCAAAGAACGTCGCCGACAAAGATGCCGCCGCCGCCCTCCTCCCGCCCTGTCAACGCGGTCATGGTCCATACTTAATGCTCGCCCCCGGCTGAAATTACGGGCGATGACTGCTATCGACAATTGAATATTAATATCACGAATTTACATAAAATTCTCATGAAAACGAGATAAAACACAATCGCGCGAAGCATGCAATGGCCGGCGCAACGCATAAAACACACAGTAACATCGTCGAAGCAATCCTAATCCGGCTGGAACGAGCCCAAAAACTGTGAGCGTCTCAAGACGAGAGTCACCGTTTTAATTGGTTGCATTAGTGCTGAGCCCCTTATTAATAGGTTGATTACTTGCGGAGCAGCGCGCTTGGTGCCACCGGCCGCCGATCTGCGTCCGCCTCACAGACCTCGACTTATGCAACGACGCTAAGAAAAGCTTTGCGACTGTAAAGTAGTTTCAATTGCATGCACTTCCAACAAATCCGTGGTAAATAATATAAAATGCAGCGCGCCAGTCTTCAGTGTGTAGCGCAATCTGAGCGGAGTACTTTGTTTTGCATCACGATTTTTATGGTTATTTTTATCCTAGTGTGTTCGCATAGCCTAGAATTGATACTGGCGTTCATTGAGGTGCAGCGAATTCACTTCGCGAAGTACTTTAGCGAGTCGGAAGCTAATAGCCGTACAGCGAGTTGAAAATATCAATATCGTCCGGAAATAGCGGCCATATCGGCATTCAGCCATAAATCTGCGAGGTGTCGGCCACTATCGGCCGCTCACTCTCCGCCTGATGGTTTGTATCATTTGCAAAGCAGCTTAGGAAGTATTTTGAGTGCGTCTTACACATGTAGAAATGGAAAGAAAACAGCGCCGAACGCAAATTGAAATCTTTCAAGGAGTTCGAGTCATTATGATGTGTGCTTTTAAATCAATTAATTACCTCAATTGGTTATTAAATTATTAATGTTTGTAAATTGACAAATTTAAATGATACTGAAAACTTTGGTTTTGCACTATTTTATTTAGGAATTTATGAACATTAGCAGGTTCTGCCAAACTGCTCTGTGTAATTCACCAACCCGCACTGCCCACTCCCTCTCACTGAGAGGAGGGCTGTGTCCCAGCAGTGGGAACACCAACAACAACAACCAACATCAACCAACATACCAACATCCAACATACCAACCTGTATCCAACATTATAGGCGGATTATGCAGACTCTGTTCCAATACGAAGTATAACCAGATTAGAAAAAATCACCACAAAATCCCTAAACCTAGGTGCTACTGTGCTAGACTGCGAGACCAACAAAAAATTGCAGTTTTGTAAGTTTATAGTTTGGTTTTAAACGATGGCTATGGCTTGATTTCATTGTATGTGCCATCTCGTCGTAGGTTTAATATGGACGAAAAAGACCCTTATGTACATAAGTGTCTTTTGAACAGTCGAACATCGTTTTTGAAAGAGTCGAATCTCTTCATATATACCTACTTATATGCGATAGGCTGAGCCGTTGCTAATTTGATGTTAAACGTGAAACTACCGATATTATAACCTGGTGTGGTTGCAGCCATGCTCCTGAATCCAGCTGCTGTTACTCATCTGTAGGACTTCAGATGAAAATAGTGTGCACCCTTTATAATGTAGGATAAACAACACACGGTATTCGTTCAAAGAATTTCTTTAATGTCTTATGAAATGTGATTGAGCTCATATCAGTGGCACATAAAGCAGTGTTCAATCGTTATCGTGGCTGCAACCGTGCCGTACATCAAACGTGAATGTTTTTCAGACAGGATCGAATTATTATCAACGGCTCGGCGGCAAGGCAGCGATGCTGTGGCACGTGCTGTTTGACTCAGCGCAGTAAGTGCTGCCCGCAATTAAGATTGCGCCGATGAAGACACACGCTGAAGTGTTTTCTAATTATGTACACTATCAATCACGACTCAGCCCGAACAGGCCAGAACACCGCCAATCAAGTAATTGCATCGCGTGCATCAGCTTTTCGGCCCTCGATAATAATAGGCATTTTATTGCCCGTAATGGAGTCTCTAGGGCCCGCCGGTTAATGCTCGGCATTTGGTACCGTCGCTGCTTTTAATTCGGATTAATATGCAAGAACTGAGGAAGTAAACAGATCCGTCCGCGATCCGAGACCCAATATAACATTGTTTTTGTAATCAATTAAGCAGACGATTGTTAGTTTATTGATATTGCACGGTAATGGAAGTTTGATATCGTTGAGTGCCGACTATAACGTTGATTGCTTTTGAATCACGCAACAGTTATAAAGTTGGGGAATGCGTTGCGTTCTTCGCTATTAGTCATCATGTAATCCAGCGGCATCGCTCCGCGTCAGCTAGATCCTTTGACAAGGCATAACGAAACAGATTTCAATTGGTGGCTTGGTGCGGCGGAGTGCCGTCACTGAGTGACCCGTATAAAGGAGGTGATGCTAATCGGACAGTTGGGCTGACGTGGGCACCGTGCCCCGCCGACCCAGCTCCGCCATATACGCGCTAAACAAAACTCGTGTTGTGATCGATCGATATTTTAATTCTTCGCTTTTGTTACATTTTTTGAATATTTCACAGGTGAATCCGATGATCAATCAGTTTTTTGTGAAACAGTCGCTGTAAATACTTGGGTAACACTAAAAACTAATGCGGAAGGCTACGTAACTGCAGTTCAACATCATCGATAACGTCAGCCCAGTTACCAAATATGAAAAAGTGAACAAAGGCTTGTGTAAACCGAACTCATAAATCATAATTCATTAGAGCTCAGTAAGCCGCGTGACCTATTGCGAAATTGACTTGTTCCGCGACATGCGAATTAACTGAAAGCGGGATTGCTCCTACAGAACATCCATTGTACTGATTTGTTGAGTACATATCGGTGTGTGCGAATCGATGCTGTTCAATGACTAGTACAATAAACAGAAATGGATGATGCGCGCACAAGTTCAACAAACGAGAATCAATTGTTATGGAGCTGATCACCTATCACCGTTCAGCGTGTCCGTAAATCATGATCAGTCGATGATCGAACGTGATGCGACGTCAGATTAGGACGCTCCTAGCTTTTTGTTTGTAATTTGTGATGGCCGCCGAGATGCCTGGATGACTTGCGCGCGCGCAGCGGTGCGGGCGGCAGCCGCGCGGTGAAAGAAATCACTAACATTCACTTCAGTTAGTTAACTCTGATAGTAATTTATCAGTGTGATTGTTTTTATGTCATTGATCCTCGGACCGTAGAAAATGCGCCAAGTAGACATTGAGCTCGGTCCGGCTACTAACACGATGATTAGACAGATATTACTGTGGTTGAAACTTATTTTTATTACCTAAGTCAAGGAGAGCTTAGCAGGTAAGTTGTCTGTCACAAAGAAGCCTTATGCGAATATTTGCTAAGGCGAGCTATTTGACCAACTAAACTTTATTCAATGATTTGTAATATTGAGCGAACCTTTAAATTAGCCTCTCAAAAATTCAGTCGTGAAATGTCATCCGACTCAATTTAATAGCACATTGTTTTGGAGCAACACAGTCAGTTGGCAATTGTTTCGAAAGTGTTTTCCGTACGGCTGAGTGAGTGGGCATCACTAACGAACATCCTCGGGGATAAGTTGGGGCTTGCCGGGATATCGGCGAAGCCGCAATTACCGGCGGCTTTGCGTTCCGTAGCCACCGGCACTGGCTTCCTCCACGACTACTAATCGCAAGGGTCATTGGAGTACACCCTTAATCTGCGCTTAAATGATACGTGACTCTGTTTAATTATGTGTATAGGTAAAGACGTTGCTCTGTCGGTGACAGTAGTTGATTTACGTGATGTGGGTACACAGGTAAGATTATGCTGAAAACTTTTGTCATTGGATCTAGCCGTCACTTTTAATTTAGGCGGGACATACAATCCAAAAAAGTTTCACAAAACCGATTTGAATTAACTCTTTTTAGGGTTCCGTGCCTCAAAAGGAAAAAACGGAACCCTTATAGGATCACTTCGTTATCCGTCTGTATGTCTGTCAGTCTGTATGTTAGTCTGTCAAGACCCTATATCTCAGGAACGCGTGTAGGTATCAAGTTGAAATTAATATCAAATAGGTAGGTCTGCCGTCCTTTGGAGCTTTAAAAAAATCAAGCGTCTAAGTTAACGCAATACAAAAATACGTCGATCTAAGCGACATTATTGCGACATAGTTCGATAATCGCAAATGAATCTAAACCTAGGCCTAACCTATTGGACTCTTCCCGTTGACCTAAAATCATGAAATATGGCAAGAAGCAAGGTCTCACAGCACAAGTAAAGGAAAAAGTCCGAAAATCGTTAATTAGTAGTTTTATCACATACAAATATATGCGATTACAATCATACATTTGCAGTTGGAAAATTGACCGTGGAGTATATGGATTTAGGGGAGAACTCGTTTTTTTTAACTACAATGTTAAGTTTGTTTTTGGGATTAATTCATCCCAACTACGGAACCCTTAATTGTGCGTAGTCTGACACGTACTTGGCCGGTTTTTCTAAGGACGTCAAGAATGTTTGACGAGTAAGTAAATTCTTCTTGTCCTTCGTATCTGATAGGTTCCTATTCTTCTCGGAAAAACGTAACGACTAGAAATATACCAAGTTGTTGCTATTTACAACCGAGCGACTTGGTTCGCAGGGAGCCTGCAATATTTGTTGCTAGAATTGAACAAGTGAACTTGGTTAACGTAAATTGGTAACGTTACATCAGTTAATTTATAATAAAAATAAAATAACCTAAGTTGGTTACTTTTAAGCTATACACTCTGTAAACATAACAAACCTAATTTTATTATTAACCGAGCGACTTGGTTAGCTATAACCAAGCAAATTTTGTTGGATTTAGCAAAGTAACTCAATAGCTACAACCATTCTAATCTATCAATTTAATCGGTAATTGTAACGAATTAACTTAGTTATTATGACATAACCGTAACTGTCACTACAGATGATTATTATTATTATTTTGCTATATTTAGCAAAATAATCCAGAAACTACAATCGAATAAATTGGTATTCTTAGGCATATTACTTGGTATGCTTAAGTGGGTTAATTGGGTAACTACAACAAAAAACACTTTGCAAGTACCAATTCTAGACAACACATGTCAAGCTGTACATTTTCAGTAGAAGGTGACTCTCATTATAGGGGAAGCCTACAATGCGAGGTGAGCATCTAATGAACATGTATAGCTTGACATGTGTCGTCTAGAATTGGTGCTTGCAAAAAGTATTTAGCTGTATGTAGTATTTAGCTATTCAACTACTTAAGAATACCAAGTATCATGACTAAGAACACCAATTGTATGTATGTACATGACTGTGGTTACCTGTAGTCTGTGCTAAATAAATGTATTTTCTTTCTTTCTTTCATCTATCAGGAACAGATATTTCACAGGTGAAAATTATAATGACAGAACGACCTTGGTTCATTTGCCGACATACCAAACTTGAACTATAATAAATGAATGTCTATGTAAATAGAAAATATACCTTTAGTCATGAACGAACAGACAAATGAAAAGGATGAGCCATATTTTAGGACGTCACGTCATGCTCCCTGGCAGAACCATCTTGGTTTTAAAAATATAATCAGATAGGGAAATATCCATAAAATTGTAGTAGGTACTATTTAATAAAAACCTATATCACAGATAATAATACAACACAACAAAATAATTTTAACAATTTTTCACTTGTGCTTTACTTTGATCGGTGTTGTGACGCGTCCGTCCCTTCAGCGAATACAAAAAAAACCGAGCTGCAGAGCTTGCTTGTGCTTGGGCGCCCTGTTGTTAGGTAGCTAACTTTATGTTTAATTCTAAATAAGCTACTCGTTCAGAAATATTTGCAATACTCGGTTGTTAACTGCCGAGCTGCATTTATTTACCGATATATAGTTTGGTTATTTGTTTTTTAATATGTATCACGGTTATTAAAATCATGGTGACATATCTAATTTTAATCCAGTTATAAAAGGTCTAACATTAACCTGCCAGAGCCCCCCACCGCGATGACTTGACATACTAGTCAGGTAAAAAACTTGTCTATGATTAACCAAATTCGATTGCTGTTGAAATTACTAAGACACTTATTTGGAAATACACAAGTGGTTGTTAATAATACCCGAAAAATCTAACAATACTTGCTTGGTTGATATTACCAAGTTGTTTAGGACATTTTAAATAAGTCTTGGTTATTTTTAGCCAAGCCAATTCGGTACTTTGCTAAAGCTTGATGTTTTCGGTTTTGTGTAACGACACAAGCTATTAGAGACTTGTTCGTAAGCTAAGGTTTTTAACAGGACTCACAGTATCATCATTTGTGTGGCTATGATTGGAAATAGGCCACTCTATGTTCATTTTTGTATACAAACATGTTTTTTTTTCTAATAAACCTTGAAAAAATCCCCTATCTCACTATACATTGTATCCTTATTCCAATATATACCCAACTCCACCGGTCGGCAGCATGCAAAGGTAATGGATACAAAGCCTTGTATATCAATAAGCGGCTAAAGAGCCGGTAATCCGTCACAAGGCGACGCGACAGCCACCAAAACACAATGCGACATTACCACCACCTCTGCCGCTGCTCGCCGAATGTGAACACGGAACTATGATTTATATAAGTAAATGGTTGATTAATACAACGTAGGAATAAGGAATCGAAATGTTTCAGGAAAATCGATTGATTTATGAACATGAAAACACATTATAAAGGTAAATAAGTGTTAGGTACTGTACTTTACTTGAACTTTTTAGTTAAATAAGCCTCATATTTTTGTCGAGAGACAATCAACATTTTACCATTCTATAATTCCAACCGACTTAAAATGTAGAAAAGAACCTTACATTTCGACACAAAGTTTTAAATAATTATTTACATGTCTAACTTTCAATGAATAACTAAGCTTACGCAATTAGTTTAGTACCTAATGTAATAATTTCGGCTTTAGTATTAAAATAATCAGCACTTAATTTTATAAACGGCACAAAATGGCATCCTCAGTATGTTTTCTGATCCGTTTGGTTACATTATCATCAGATACTTTTTGGACAGTCTTATAGTTCCCGAATAAGGTAAACATCGTGGCAGTCAAAAGTTATAACTGTTTTATGCGATGGATGTTAGTGTTATAAGCCTTGGCTTTCATTGCGTGATTAGCTCCTAAGCAGTGCTTATCTTGCTAAACGAACTATTAACAAATCTCTACAACAAAACACCAGTAAATTAGCAACACAATAGCTCTAACAGTAGAAGATTGTTGCGATTATCTGCAAGTTGGGAAACGCAAACAAGTCTGACACGAAAGCGGCAGCAACTCTTGCGCAAGCAACACACCAGCTGTCAATCCAATTTATCGAGCGTCGATCAACTCTCTCACCTGCCGCCACTGTCTGTCGAAGGTCTCATAAAAAAACATATTACGACAATTCGCCAACAGTTATGGATTTGTCACGGCAATTATTTTGTTTCGAGTCAGAATATCGCGTAAATTATACGCTGGTGTAATTTCTTTCTTAACGCGTAAATGGTTGTCATTGAATGCCACTAAACTTATAGGTGACAATCCATTTACTGGCGCATATAATATGTCACTGCTAAAGGCAAGCCTAGTAGCACTACCATGTCATAGATCTTGTCGCGACAGAGCGTGCTAGGTGCAATGGGTAGGTATATGAAGGCTTCAACATACTGGCGCGACTTGCCGCGTGATGCGACACCGGTAGAACAATTTCTATGAAAAATTCAAGGAAATTGTTATACCGGTGTCGCGTCGCGCGACAATTCGCGCCAGTATGTAGAAGCCTTGATACTTCTTTCCGTCACGCCATCTTAAAGTGTCCACAAATGTCACACATGATACACGGGAACACAATTTGTAACGTAGACAGTTTAAATTAAATGTGTCTTCCGGCTTATTACTAACCCGCGAGGATAAAAAGGCGTAAAGATGAAGAAGATTAACATCGATTTTGTGGCAGCAACACGAACTTGTCTTACATGAATGGATATTGTGCGTCTGAGTGGCCCGGGACTGTAGGTAGCGTTAAAAAAGCAATCGTTCATACAGCTTGACATCGGGCTGTGTGGCCCAAGTGACAGTGTGGCGAGCTAAACGTTCCTCGTTCGTGTCCTGATTGTATCGCGTATCGAACTTCGGAGAACAGTTTATTTTTCTTGCCAATAATGTTGTATGAAATTGATCACACTGAATCGAAGAATGTCTCCGATAGTGATGTCTGAACGAATCGAGTAACAGCGGTCATTTAACTATAGCGATTATACTTTATTGTTCTTGATTATTTATATGTCTAAATAGAATTTCGCGCTGCAAAACAGGCCAACTTTGATAAGCTGGTGTGCGTGACAGCTACATCTTACACTCGCGCCACGTCATTCTGCTGTCATCGTGTTATTCTAGTGTGCGAGCATTTTGCGGCCAACAATTGGACGCAATTTTTTTCGACCAGTTCACAGCTTTCCCTATCTATCTAGACATATTTATATCTTTGTTTATTGTACTGTTTTATAAAACCCCTCAAGTCAACAAGCTTGTTCCTAAAACATGCACCTTGTCATTTCCATATTTTATTGTTTGTCCAAGTTCACATTGTTACGGTGTTACCTAGCTGTTTTGATGGCTGCCCTGTGGAAATAAAGGCCATGTTGTTATATTATCTCGGTTTACGTCACTTGTCGGTTACGCATAATTCTTCATCGAAAGCAACTGTCAGTCAACTGTCAAAATAACACTATAGAATGTGTAAGTTTGTCGGCTAATTTCCCATAACATCAGGAATTTCGGTGCAGTCTACAACACACGTGGCGAATGAATAGACTACGATTGACAGGATAAACGCTATTGTCAGATAAATCTGATGTAAACATGTAATACCAACCGACCATAGCTAAAATAAGACCATTTAACGCATTTCAATTGTTTTCTTTTTTGCTTTATCTATCCCGAAATCATTACACCTCACGAAAACTCAGACACTAATTCCGCGTAACACTCCAAATTGCTTATATTAAAACCCGACAGAAGACGATTATACTTATCTACCGAAAATTATAGTGTAGATATATTAGAAAGCTACTGTCTAAATAAAAATAACAAAGGAATAGAAACCGATTCAGCTGCTACGTTTCGGGTGTGCGCGGTTCCGTACGTGCGGCGGACGTGCGGCATCCGACAAATTATAGACAAATCTCGGGAGGTATTATTTTTTCAACGCGCCCGGGTGAGAAATGCGTGATTGAGGGCCGGCACAAGATTACAGGCTACAGGAGACACGCCACCACCGAGCTCTCTCACTCACTTATTATCATTATTTAGCTGTAATAAAGTGTTAGAATAAGTAATTATTGCCACCCAAGATACTACGGCTCCGAAACATTTTTGTAATCTCTGCGGTCACTGGTACGTTCTCTGTATCATGACAGTCATTCTAGCAGAATGTTCCCATTGTGCGGGACACTTAACAGACATTATAAAGCTTACGTGCACGGCATTATAAAAAGCGATTCTAATACCGTTCACATTAACTTTTTTAGCTTCTGCTCAACCGAATGTTTAAGCCAAATTACCCGCCCGAACCCAATTTAAGACGATCTCGGCGATAATATAGTCCATAATAAAATTGGAATAGGTAGACGCCAATTTTGACACGTCGAATATTGCGTTAACTGTCATTAACAATTTTATGCAAATCCTAATTTGGATCACAGGTTTAAAATGGGAAAATTAGGGAGGAAATTATAGGGCTGGCGCGCCGATGGCACGTTTATGATGCGTTGCCACGGGCCGCGCTCTGTCCGCCAGACTGCACCGCCGCCGCGCCGCGCCGATACCGACTCTATGTTAAATTGTAACATCCAAGTGTAAAATTATGCTGAATATATTACATGCATACGCAACTTTAAGGTATAATGATCAATGTTATCGACTTTTTTTACAGAAATCCCCGATTAAAATATTACAATAAGGCCTCAAAGACGCAAAAATAAAACGACTTGACGGCAACCTGTGCTGCCAAAATATTATAATTGAATTCACAGTTCTCTCTTTCGAAAGGTAATAACAGTTACATGGTATGTCACTTCTCAGCAATTCGAGGAACAGTCCAAGAAATCGCTAACAAATTAATGATATGTGTTTCGAGTGTTGTGTTGGCGCGGATGGGGCCATGGGGCCGGCGCGGCTCTGATTACAAGGCGGCCGGTAATAGTCCCGTCGCGTCCCACCCTATACTCAACTTAATGCTCTCGCAATTTCACTCAAAATAATGAACACAGTAAAAAATAAGTTTTCGGCGGATCCTTAAATGAGAGCTGGCGACGTGAGCCGCGGACTCCTGGCACACGGTACACGGAGCCTCTTGTATTGATCCCTCGGCAGATGAGCTTCATTCGTGTTTTGATCTGACGAAATTGTTCTACGAACTTCCAAATTGCTTTTTGCGTTATTGAATGGGGTTTATAAGATTGAATCTGCCGATCATTTTAGGTAATAATGTAGGTATACAAAAGCGTTAAATTTGCGGATGCTAAACAGGTAAATTTTTGAATCATTCTGTTTTTAAAGATGTTCCTCGTTAATTAATTATTAAAGGATACGAGCATACCGAACTTTAGTAGCACTTATAACGAAATTATGAAATAAAACTAAAACACATGATACCTAACTGGTATGAAGGGAAACCGAAAAAAAGTCTTCAACAACCGCGAGAAAAACACTGCATTAGAATTTCCCCATCGAAACATTAGGTACAATTTAAAAATGTAAACATGTCGTAGTTGTAGCGAGCAGTTGTTTCCGGGGCTGCGGTTAGGCGCGGAGATAGCGCGTCCCCGAGGGACGCCATCTGATAGCGCTGGAATATGACGACAGTTCGCGAGCACACTCCTGAACCATACCGTACACGTAAATGATAAAGATAAACAGAACACTGCCTCCCCGCACTGGGCGAGATGTGGCGCATTTTAGGACTTTGCAGCTTATCGTGCGCCTATTAGAAAGGATTGCCGTATGTCTACTGATATAAGTCTTTTGCAAAATGATTATCGTAGGCTTTTAACAAACGTTTTTGTTTGTTGTCACTCGGGGTTGACTGATCAGTCGTGATTTAAATATGGAAACGTATCTTCGTCATTACTCTAACGTAGTTTTCATTGGGATTGAATATTTTTAGGAAAGTATGTCCCAAAAACTGTGTTCTTAATAATTTGATCAATCAAAACTTACTATACAAAGACAGAGCAGAACAAAAGGAGGCCGGTGGCTACACTGGGGAAAATCGAATGCAGATTCCGTGACACAGAGTCGCCCAACGTATAGGCTTGTATCGAAAAAAGATTAGGTAAAGGCTCGTACAGACCGGCGCGATATCGCGGGCGCGACAGGCAGCGCGACACTTTCCATGAAATTTTCATAAAATTGTGCTACTAGTGTCACGTCGCGCCTGTCTGCGGGAGCATTAATATGAAGGAAATTCGTAGCCTACATTTCCAGCGGTTGAAAAAGAATTAAAGCTTTTCACAATTTTTACAGGCAATAAATGTAACGAACAACATAGTATTAATTAAGATGAATAAACGAAAACAGGATTCAAAATTAATAGACTTTTAAGAAAGCATTTGATTACTTACTTTTGTTTAACACAACAATTATTTACTTAAGTAAATTGCCTAAAAATATTTAAAACAAATTACCTGCTAACGTCAAAAGTCAAAACTCTATTTAAAAGGACTTCGAGAAATTACATCGAGCGACAACATCAAACAATAATTTCGGAAAAAGCAATTATCATTATCCAGATAGGAGGGTCGGAGGCGATCGCATTAACATCATAAAAGGGGCGAGTTTGTGTACGAGCCCCCGGGACTCCCGTCGGCGACGAGACAGTTACATATTACGCAATAAAGAGCTGTTCTCGCGAAAGGAAGTGTGAAAATGAACAACATCAAGGGGTTATCTTGAATTACTCACTAAAAACTTATTGCCGGGCGTCGCGGGTGTGTGGGGGCGGGCGGGGGTGGATTTGCCGCGAACAGATAAGGGCGCGCTATTGGGATCGCGCCGTTCTCATCCAATTACACGGTCGAGCGCCCGCGCCGCGCCGCACCGTACAGTGTCGAGATAAAAACGGAGCTGCCTCGGCGCTGTCTCCGCGGGGATTGTCGCTCGCCTAACGTTTTCACCTACGACCGTCCTCTGTAGCTACCAACTCAATTTGTGTCCCGAACTCCCGACACGGCGACAGCTATCACCCCACTGAAACAACCCAACCATCTCCGTACGCAATAAGGTCAATGTGGATAGATAAATAGAAGCTGTTTTCGGACTTCAGCCGTTACTAATTCTGTTTTGTTTTCTTTTGTGCCATGTACTTGCTTATTATTCAGTCACCTGAAGAGGCTGCGTAGAGGCTTGCGTAGCAAGAAAAGACGAGTATTTCCTTATAGCATTTGATTTGTAAGTAATTATTATTTATACAAATATAATATATTTTCATTTTATAACATTTTGACCCACCCATAGAAATATATACTTCGGTTTACTTTATAGTGGATATAAGAATAAATTACGGCAGCATGGACAAAGGGAATTACAACTTTCCTTTCTGCACGAATAGACACGTCACATTAATATTTGCAACCCCTTGTACATATAACCTGTTATATGACGCTCCTACCTGCTTACAGACGGAAGTAATCTAAGTCGACGTGCTAAGGGAGTTGGTGTCGGGCGCGAGACCGCGGGATTTGATTCAATTAGAGAGATCGCCGTGGGACCGCACCGCCGCCGCCGCCGCGCTACGAAGACGCCGAGACGTCTAGAAATCACTCGCAAACTTGACTCAGTTAAAGTTGGATGTTACGAACTGTGGCAATCGTGAAATTACGAATAATGAGTTTATCAATATGCATGTTTAGTCCTAATTCCGTTTTCAACTCTAAGGCCCCAATTACACTATCACATATTTATCATACAATTATGATTTCATATCTGTTAAATTCTATGATCATAGTTTAAATGACGCTGTTCTTCATTTTTACATATTAAACTTATGATCATATAAAGGTCATACTTAATTAAGATGGATAACGATTTAGCCGTGTTTTCCGTTGCTATGAGTGCAATTTTATTAACTGCATTAATAAATAAGACAAAAACAGGTAAAAATTTGTGAAAATAGTCGTTTTCCTCGTTAAAGTTTATTAATATTATTGTTGTTTCGATATTCCAGTGGAAATTCTTGCATTTTGACGCCATTTTTGAGATTAATCGGATATGATCATATTTGTACGCTTGCTGTCAAATATGATCATAGACATTTTGAATCATATGTAGATATTATACCGTCATAGGTCTTCATATAAAAATGACTCATACATCTCTGCTCATCTTTCTATGATAGTGTAATATGGCTCTTAAAGTGACAAGTACTACCGATATCTAAGCAGAGCTTTTCCGGAATTTTTCGCCGGATTAGGCGCTACCTAATGGTTTGGCTATAGCCAAACCATAATTCCCGTCTTGGGCTTAATAGTACCGTAACCTAATAAATAACAGTGACATTTGTTTTCGGTACTAAGCCCCACCCTCTGTCACAAGCAGAACCCAATCCGACAGCGCGGCCGCCGCCGTATGTAAATAGTTTACCGAAAGTCGCCGCTCGTCCATCACGCGTTGTCACATAAATTATGCCGCGGCGAATCCGCGGTCGAATCATTGTTTGACTTTTATCTTATTACGTACATCTCCCGATTTTGTTCGCGTCATATTTCTTCTGACTTATCGACTTTTATCTATCGTTTTGTGGCGAGTCGCGCTATCGATCACCCGATCCCTGCCGCGAGCCGACAAATGTCTCCGAATGTTTTGAGTGGATTAGGCGAACTGTCGGTGTCGGTCACCGGGCTAACTAATGCGCTCCTGAGCTTATTTGGAACGCGTATCGAGTTATTGTCGCTTATCTGATGATGTGCGTGCGCGCTCCTCTCTGGCGGTCACTCGGTGGCCTGACGTGCTCCCCTGCCGCATCATCCACCACTCATAATGAATAATGACTGATCTTCTGTAATGTCTAAGAATTATTTTACATTGATCGCGGCAATATATTAAGTCACGCACTCGACTCTCAAGGAATGCGTGATTTAATATGTAAATAACCATAACACGACTTGATCATGAGTTGCACTTCTTCATATCAAAGATAGATCGGTACTTATCAAGGCTACGCATACAGAGAGACTTGCAAACTTTGATTTGAATGCTATTTATGTGAATGACGTCAGAGAAACCTGAGAGGTGTGACAAATGTTGAAGAAGGATGAACGGTAGTCGCCGCACGAGCCTGGCTATCTGTCAGATCTGTGTGAGTGTCACCGGACACCCGACACCTCGGTGGCATCGCCGGATCCGCGTTAAATTAATGAAAACATCCATCCATAAAGACCCAAACGCCTCTGCGTTCTTATGAATGAAATTCCAACCTGCACGGGTTCGAATCCTTTTTTATGATGATCATAAATTAAACGACCAATTTCCAGCGAGTGTCACAGCGCGGATAAAGGAATCATTTTTATAATATCCTCAGCGCTTAACAAGGGTACAAATAATGCCCACGCATATTCACGCGGCCATAAGTCGGGATCGAGAGAGCTGCCACTGACTGCTAAACTGTTAATATAAATAATGAACTGTGTTATGGGCTGGTGGTAGGTAGCACTTCGTTGACTAACGATGTTTTTGTGCTGCCCCTCGTAACTTGCGGAGGACGCGGACTGCTTGTTTCTTATTGTTCGCGGGTTTTGGCATCAGACCCTGACTCACTCTCATTGATTCCGATGCACTTCTTGAGAGATCGGTCACAGCTTGAATAAAAAAAGGTAAAGGTAGTTTACCTTAACTTTAAACGCTTTCAAGTATGAAGAACTCAATTGCATGTTAGGATGAAATTAGAATAAATTAATTGTTTTTTTTTTTGTATTACCTAATTGAAAACGAAAAAGAGTACTAACATCTATCCTGGAGGCTTTTTTCAGAGCGCAAAGTAGAGTTTTGCTTGAGTGATTGCTTTAATTTATCGGCTTTATTGCTATCTGGATTATATTTTTAATTTAACAGATTTTGCTGCCCATGTGTGTGCAGCAATGGAAACACGAAGTGATACTGGATTCACGATAATTGCAAAAACGCTGCTCTAATCTTCAATCATTAGAAGATTACGAAGATTTTACTTTCTCAAGATTTTCATCCTTGCATTCTGTGAAAGAATTACCAACATTTTAACAATAGCCATTTAAAACCTAGACCGACCACAAAATCCCTGAAATAGTACCTATAGTCTGCAAACTGTAACATGATACTGCGTAAGCAGGAGTATACCCAGGCTACCGGTCGCCCACGCGTGCCGTCGTCCTCAACCAGGCGTCCGCTAATTTATCGTCCACCTCACTCACCTGACTTATGACATCTGCGCTTGCGCTCTTGCCCTTATATGTACACAGTTTAATGGACGAACGACACTGGTTGCCACGTTGTTCTCGTGTGATAATGTCGTGAGATCATTGGGAGTAACTTAATAAGTTAGCTCGTTTTGATGTCTGTTACTGTTTGGAAAAACAGCAGTCTTAGTTGGTCTGTAGAGTCCAGATAGAAGTAAAAACTTAACTGATTGAAAAGCAAATAATAAAGATTTCATTTCATAATTTTGATATAAAAAAACTTTTTAGGGAGTCGGTTATTTATTTTTGTAAAAAGTTTTTTATTTTTCACTTTTTAGTGGGTCAGTTTTGAATTGATCTAAGTTACAATAGCCTTATGTTAACTGGTCACCTTTTACAAAATATTGCATTTCCCGATGCTGGGACGTTGATTGTTGAGGAGTTCTCCTGGTAAGAACCAGGAGAACTGCCACTCACCATATGCATAGTGACGAGCATAAATTGCTTAGCAACCACATTAAAGTACCTAATCGAATCGCAATCCGTTAAATACTTATTATTATATTGTTCCGGTGGCCATCTGTGGTCTCCATTATCAGTTCCACTTCACCAAATGGTGCTTTCCAAGAGCAAATGCACGAGTTTCTATAAAAAATATCCAAATCGCTATAGGTTTGCCTATAAAATTTGAGGGTTTCCCTCGATTTCCATGGGATCCCCTCATCAGATCCTGATTTGATGGCAATGGGACCACCTCGGGAGCATATCCTTACAAACAAAAAAATAATTTTCAAAATCGGTCCATCATTGACGGAGATATCGGTGAACAAACATAAAAAAAAAAAAAAAAACATACAGCCGAACATATAACCTCCTCCTTGTTGGAAGTCGGTTAAAAACGGAACCCTTATAGGATCACTTCGTTGTCCGTCTGTTCGTATGTCTGACTGTCTGTCTGTCAAGATCCTTTTACCCAGGAACGCTTGGAGGTATCAAATTGAAATTAATCTTAAATACGCAAGTCTACGGCTTATATTAATCTTCCACATAAAGGTACATGGAATCTTGTAGCATTATATTCAAATGAGTAGCAATATACAACAACGTGATCGTTAGTAGACAGGCTTCTCCGCAGACGTCAGTGGTCGAGTGTCATTGTGGCCGAGGTCCTCAGCATCACAGCCCTGGGCACTATAAAGTGTCCGTATAAATGATTAAGTGTTAAGTTACGACGTTGGCAGGCGCTCGCGCAGCGTGGTTCCGTCTTCCATTCACTGACCAGCGGATAATATTACCTTACCGCCGAAAATATCAAATCGACAGGAAGATGTTATCGCTATAGAATGTTATAAAATTGAATATTTTCATATATTAGGCTGGTTTGCTCACCCCCGCGGTGACACTCTTCCGGCTCGCCCGTCTGTCCTGCCTATCCCTAAACATTTTTATGACACATTTTATTGTGAATAGAGATGTTATTTAATATCGCTGTTAACGTCTCCACAAAATTTGAAAAATGTTTTTAATACTATTCCTTCTCGATGTGCTGTGCGCAGTTGTCATTCCAGTTTATTATATGCTATAAATATTCAATAAATAACAAAAAGGTAAATACAGGTATTGCACCGGACGGACGCTACGTTTTTATGATGAAATAGAATACAACACATTGGTAACGCAGGCGACACAGCTTAATAAAACTTGACGATATTTCACTCAACAAATTAATCTTGTATTCAAATTAAGTCGATAACAATATGGTACTTGTAAGTATTTCCATTTTGATAGCATACAAGTATCTATGTTCACAGTAAAATGGAAATACTTACAAGTACAATATTGTTATCGACTTAATCTGAGTAACCGGTAATCGAAATGCCGAAACTGTATCTACATGGAAATGCCTTTCCGTTCCACAGTTTTTCTGGTATACAACACCCAAACAATTTAATAGAACTCAATTGTTTTTTCATAGCTAAAAAGCCCACATAGAGTTTTGGGAACGTAAGACATAAACATGGAGATATATCGGACATAACGCCCAGCGTGACAAAGACGCTCCTGCACCATTCACCATTAACTTAAAACAAATCTACAAAAAAACTCACTTTAAATAAATACACTATTAAAAAGACGTAAAGTACACACTAGTCGTACAAATAGTTCGTTTTATGTAAACCGTGAGTTTCGCGTTATGTTCATAGAGTATTTATCGCCAAGCGCGGGTTATTAAGAAACCGGTTATCTTCACGCGTGATGTGTGCACCTAGAGGTGGGCGCCCAACACTTAAAAAGACTCATTATCTCGCCGGGAGACTCGCTTATTAGCATGCTAAATTGATTTCGACGCCTACGCAAGATCGGACACCATTTTAGCTAAGTCCGATATATAGGTATGAAAAAGGGGAAAAAACAAACACTGATAAAAATACCGTTTACTATAATATCTTATTTAAAATCAACTAATTGTGTCGGTAGAAGGCTTAAGAAACTTATTAATATTAATTAAATCCTGCTTTGCACGTCAAAGAGTAGCCGAAAGCAGTCCAACCTGATTGTTGGATGTTTTGCACTAAACGGTTCGGAAAAGTTGTGCAAAAAATTTTACGCTCTAAAAATTTTTATCAGGAATTGTGTATAAAAATGTGTGGAGTGTGTCGCGGCGAATATCAATTAATAGGCGTTGGTGCGCGCGGAGCTGCAAAAGTGTAAAGTGCACTGAGGCGGGGGGCGTTGCGTAAATCAAGCGCGGATACGCGTGAATTGCCAACGTGGAAATATGTCCATCCGAGACTCGGGCGCCGCGCACCTCGCGGCTCGCAACCCTATTTTAGGGGAAGGGTTGATTTTGAACTAGTTTTGAAACTTGGCCCTTGGTTTCAGTTGTGTATCATAAATTGAAGGGATAATAGAAATTTAATACGTAAAAGTCACCTGTTCATACACTAATGGAGAGACGATTCATCCTATATGCCATTTAAAAGACGGGTGAAAGCATAATGATATAAAAAGCAAAGTTTCTTAAAACTATCTCCCTCCCAAATAACTCTTATTGTCTTACATACAGGTGCACTTCCAACTTACAAAGCAAGTAAATACCGAACGTAGTTTACAAAAGAACTCAATATGCCAAAACACGAGAAACAACCGGACAGATATCTGATACTGAAACTACAGGTGAACGGAGTAAATCTGTTCGCTGAAAAAAGTAGCTACGGGTCCGTTTGGCAGCGGCCACAGTGAAAAAGTAGGCAGGGGTAGGCGCACTATACAACACATGGCACGCGAAAATTATTGCCGCTCGGATTTTTCGAAAGCATTAATGCAAATTTATCGAGCCGCGCAGCGCTAATTGCGAACGACGCTGCCTCGCTGATTGTTTTCTCGTCCGATTTATGGCAACACCTATTGCCGATTTAAAGCTTTAATTGTAAACGATTCACGTGTTTTATTGGATAGTCGGTGTGTATTTATTCGAGTGCTCTCTGTGCGGTTTCGATTATTGATTTTCTGTCGGCTATGTTTTTTCGGGAACGCTGTTTTTAAGTTTCACTTGTCATTATCGATGAATGCGACGTTTGTGGCGGACACACTACAATGTGGAGCTCTTTTTAAATATAAAAAAAATACATTGACACTTTATTTCGTAATGATACTTATCGAATTCATATTGACAGTCGTTACGGGTCGTCAGAAGCCCGAAATTCTGACAACCAGTCTTACTAAGGGTAACATATTACCCAGGTACTGGGTGGTGAAGGACAGATTGGCTGTCGCTCCATGTATACTGGTATTCAGTTGCATCTGGTTAGACTGGAAGCCAACCCCAACAAAGTTGATACCACAGTTGATACAACAAATTGCCTTTTCCCAACAAAGTTGGGAAAAGGCTAACTTGAGATGATGATAACTTAAAGAATTCATATTTTTATCAAAACTTTTAACATATGTACACACGGCTACACATCAAGCTATCCATTTCCAGTACAAGCTGGCCTCTCATTGTACGAAAATCCTATACAATGCGAGATCAGCCTAAACTGGATATGTTTAGCTTGATGTGTAGCCGTGTGTACATATGTTAAAAGTTTTGATAAAAATATGAATTCTTTAAGTTATCATCATCTCAAGTTAGCCTTTTCCCAACTTTCCCAACATAGACGAGTAGGTATACCGTTCGTCACTATAATTAAGAGAATGACAAAAGAAGCGCCTGATAAAATATTCTAATAACGTTATTAACCTTTTGATCTCCAAGCAATAAATTATGATACTTAAAACATTATTACTTTTAATCTTATTAGCGTCTTAACTTAATTGAGTAATTTAGATGTAAATAGTTTCAAGATCTTAATTAGTAACAACAAACAAAAAAAGCGTCTTAATTTAAATATTTATAACTTAGCAGATAGGTGACGTAAAACATTATTGATGTATATCTAATCAGTTTTATTAGTTCGTCTTTGGATCTTCCATAGCATTTCCCTCAATCGTTTTCTATTATCAGTGAACCGGAATATGCAGCCAAAATACCATTAATTCTTATTAAAAAAAATACTTATAATATAATAAATACCCATTGACACCCGTACTCATAAACAAGCAAAAGTGATTCTTTCAGAAAAAGTTAATACTCAAGCAATGCTTCGCATTCTATAGTTTGGTCGTTGCTTGAAGTTAGAAATGTCAAAAGTTAGAATTCTTAGCCATGTACTGTGGCCTATTAGCCAGTACGGCTAGGCTAAGAATTCCAGCCTTTGTAATTTTTGGTTGATGAATGTAACACTTTACAATTCTTAGAGCAGGAAATCAGTTTTCTACCTTCCTTCACTTTCCCTAAAAGAGAAAGACCCAGATACTGATTAAGTTATTTCGTTTAATATATATTATAAGCAGTTCACTTTTTAAATATTAACAGTTATGAGCAGTTAAACACAGACCCCATTATTACAAAACAAGGTTTATCTTCAGACTCAGGTTTAAAACATGGAGCCATTATTGAATTTCGAACTTTATTCCGACTATGGTAATGTTCCTAAACAAAAAACTGACAACTTAGTACCGAACTAAGTTTTCAGTTTTGTATAAAGAACGGTATTTCAATCACAGTTACGTTCTTATTACAAAAACTGGCTCCATGGTTTAAGTCATGTCAAAATATAAATCTTGTTTTGTAATAAGGCGGAGAGTGTCAACAAAACTATTCGCCTACGGTAGCGCACTGGCGCTACGAAATTGTAGCACGTTGAGTGAGAAGTGGAAAACTGTCGTAAAAACCAAGAATTACCTCTCGGCGGAGGTACGGATGTGTTAATAAATTAAGTGACGTCACATCCAAGCGGTTAACAAAGTTAGCGGCGACGGCCGGGGGCGTTTCCCGCCTTTTTCGCTTAAGTTTTCCGCGCCGCCGGCACCGGAAGTTCGGCCATTATTATTTTACGCGGGCAACAAGCGGCGCGATAATATCCCGCGCTTCAGCCGGCCCGCTGCTTGAGACTGCCTTAATGGCGGAACGTGTCTTCTTACTTTGCGTTTAATAGGTGTAATAACTTAAACAGAATACCGGGATTTATTAAAGTTCCGCCTGATCTGACCAATCGATGGTATTTTCGAAAGTGGCTTAAATTATGCCATAAATGAGTTTATCTCTTTCTTCATAAATATTCATACCTTTGCTGTTTGCGTTTAGCTAAGTGTGGGAAATAAAATCATGGTCATTAATGGAGTTATTACACGAATACATTATGTTTTATGCCTTGATAAAATAGCCAAAACCATGCGTTAATAAAAGTCACAAAAAATAACTTTCCAAGAGCTTATTTAACTTCTTAAACAGTATCAAAACCCAACCCTTCATAGAGGCGAGCTGTTCTCAATTCGGCACACGTCACAGCGATCGGTGGCGTGTGTTTTGCGTAATCCCGGAATAAAGCTTAGTTAGGAGTAAGCCGGGGTCGGGTGGGGCGAGTCACTTGGCCCCGTAAATCAATCCAGGTCCGTCTCAGGCGACGCGGCAAAAATAAGAGGTCGAGGTTTATACCGCACCAAGTACCGAGCGCCGAGCGACAAATAAATCCGCTTCGGTCGGTTTTACAGGATATTCTTGCTTTTTCTTACCTTTGGAAAGTGAAATGGTTTTAAAAATTCGAGTAGTAGTAGTTTAAAAAACCGGCCAAGTGCGTGTCGGACCACGCACAATGAAGAGTTCCGTAGTTAGGATGAATTTATCCCAAAAACAAACTTAACATTGTAGTTCAAAAACATGTTCTCACATACATACATATATATATTATGTAACGGTCGATTCAATTGCAAATGTAATGTGGTCGAGTATTACTCGTTAACTTGTAAAGCCTACTTAGCTGTGATAGTTTTCCTTTTTAGGGTTCCGTACCAAAATGGTGAAAAGGATATGGTGAAACTAAGTCTGTCTGTTTGTCACACCTGGATATCGCAAGAACTACTAATGCTATCACTAAACTTCAAATTTTAAATAGTTTTACATGACGTTTGCCCAACTATTTTGCAAACAAGAAAGAAAGGAGAATGCCGTTGTGCAGTACCATCTTGCGGGGGAGCGTGTCACAACCAAAAGCAGTTCATAAAATTACTACTATTTTTTAAATCAGATTTACGGTTTTGTTATGAAAAAGATTCCCGGATTTTGGAAATGAAAAATAAAAGTATTTTTTTTTACTTTGTACGTATTTTCCACGTTTAAGTCACTGCCATTGCACTTCATTTCCGAATTTTGCTACTACCACAGACTACTACAGTATACGTAATAGTACTACGTAATAACAAAAAACAATATTTAAATACCTGCCAGCAAACATTTATATGAAGAAGATAATTATGTAAGTATCGTACCGATTTGCTTTTTAGAATACGTGATATTAGGTATTGTATGTTAAGTGTGATAAAAATAAAATCTTTATTTAGGTCACGCATTGCGTTTTATTAATTTAAATTATTATTTTGGAATACATTTAATGAAAAGAGGACCGATTCAAAAAAAAAAAAGGTCGTGTTTTTTGTGACGTATTGCATTTGTTTTTTTGGCTTATTTAAATTATTATCGGTAGTTTTTTGACGCCGGCACGAATGACGTTACTTTAAATCTTTCAATGTTGGTTTCATAGTGCGTAGTAGATACATTATAACTCAATGGTTTCATATGAACTATTTGATTATAATTAAAATAACGAGAACGGGCGTTCAAGTGCTTTTTCGTAACGTACCTAGTGTTAGTGTGATAATCCTTAGCGATGCCCCCATCTAGAGTAAGACATCGGCCAGCAAGTCGTCGTCGCCGATGTATAAACTGTTCACTGGTATTGAAAGACACACAATTTAGAGTAAGTACATGACACATAAAATATATCCGTGGCTATAATATGATTCGTGTTTTAAGATCATGGATTGCTCCGACGCCTGTTAGTATTACCGCATTAATTAACTAACGCACTAACTCCACCATTTCGAATCAGTAATTTTTACGAACCTAACCTCAAAATGTTAAGTAGGTAAATGGCAAATACATACAAATTGCGGAAATCCATGTAAAAAACAGTTAACAATATAGGCAGAACATTGAATTCTCCTCCAAAAACACTGGGTTTGGTTGTGACAGTGGACTTTTCGTTTGGTACAGGGCGTCCTATATTTGCCGGCATTCTCCTTTAAAAAGTATATCTTTTTTGCAAAAGGGACTGAAAGGGTCTTAAAAATAATTTGAAGTGGGGCTACGAGGGCATGTGGAGTATCATATGAAAGAACGCTGTTTGCACATTCTCAAACTTTTTTTTTTAGGCAGCATAGTTTCCGACTTTTGAAGAAAAATGTAAAAAAAAATACCGTTTCCCCCTCCCCCTCCGTACCAAAATGGTAAAAAAACCGGCCAAGTGCATGTCGGACCACGCACAATGAAGGGTTCCGTAGTTGGGATGATTTTATCCCAAAAACAAACTTAACATTGTAGTTGAAAAACATGCTCTCCCATACATCGATATACGTTACGGTCAATTCTCCAACTTCAAATTTAAGTTGATCGACTATTACTCGTTAACTTGTCAACCCTACTTAGCTGTAATAGTTTTCCTTTTAATTTCGTGATATATATATTTGCCATGAATTTTGTCACATATCCAAAACCAACCATTCAGCTGGCAGGGGGGGACACTTGACTCTAACAAATAGAAATAGCACTTTAAAGCTTAATATTACGCAAACGGATCCCTTAATTGAAAAATGGTTCTGATAAACCCACAATATTTTTGCGGCCTATCCAACGATACAACACACTATGGAATAGACGAGAAAACAAAATATCATCCCCATTTCACATGTAAGGGAGGTACCCTAAAAAAAATTTTTGTTTCATGGTTTTATTTGACGACTTTTTCGGCATGATTAATATGTATACCCATGCCAAATTACAGCTTTCTAGTACTAACTGTCTCTGAGCTAAGCCTGGGACAGACGGACGGACGGACAGAAAGACAGACAGACAGACGGACATGGTGAAACTATAAGGGTTCCTTGTTGACTACGGAACCCTAAAAAGGAACCCTTATTCTTTCTTTCTTCTTCTTCTTTAAAAAAAACGTTGCCCCACACTAGGAATTTCTCCTGTATTGTGGGTGCGTTTACAAACATTTAAATTCACATACACAAACAGCCAGACCCGGAACAACTACTTGTAGGTCATACAAATATTTGTTCCGTGTGGGAATCGAACCCCCGACACGCAGCGCAGCAGTCAATCGCTTAACTAACTGCGCCAACCGTGCTTATGGTAAGACTAAGTCTATCTGTCTGTCTGTCTGTCACACCTGGATATCTCAAGAACTACTAATGCTATCAACTTGAAATTTAGAACAGTTTTAGATGACGTTTGCCCAACTATTTTGCAAACAAGAAGGACATTTAAAAATAAATATGTTTTTTGCAAAAGGGACTGAAAGGCGGGTCTTAAAAAATTTAAGTGGGGCTACTAGGGCAGGTGGGGTATCATATGAAAGAACAGAACGCTGTTTGCACTTTCTCAAACAATTTTTTTTAGGCACCGTGGTTTCCGACTTTTGAAGAAAAATGTAAAAAAAGATACCGTTCCCCTCCCCTTATCTCCGAAGTTTGCATAGATAATAATCTGAAATTATTCTATGTGATAAAAGTGTATGTAAAGATTACAGGAAAAATTAAATGATGTCTCTAAATAGCACAGTTTTTCAGAAATCGTCAACATCAAAATATACGTATGGAACCTTCGGTGAGTGAGTCCGACTCGCTCTTGACCGATTTTTTTTCGTTATATATGTACTACTGCCATGATTTTTTTTACATATCCAAAAACAATAATTTAGCTGACAGGGGAGGGACACTTGACCCTAACAAAAAATAGCACTTTAAAGCTTAATATTACGCAAATGGATCCCTGAATCGAAAAATGTTCTTCACAGACCCTATAATTTTTAAACGAATTATCCAACAATACGCCACATCATGGGAAAGACGAGAAAAAAAATATCATCCCCACTTTACGTGTAAGGGAGGAATCCTAATTTTTAGGGTTCCGTACCAAAATGGTAAAAAGGAACCCTTATGGTGAGACTAAGTCTGTCAGTCTGCCTGTCTGTCACACCTGGATATCTCAAATGCCGCGCTATGTTAGGACACACCTTTACAGGTAGGTACATAACACAAAAGATTTTTCTTTTAATTCTAAGATAAGACAGTGTTGAGTGGAAACAGCTTGTTAGCGCTCATACGTCGTAGCGTATCTTCCATCTTTTTCTTCGTCATACTAAGGATGTCCCGGCCACTTACACGGCCGTGTTCCACTTTTCTGCAATTAGCGACCGAGTTTCAGCTCGGCTTTCATTAAGTTGTAAGTGGAGTGACACGTATTTCATTTGCAAATCATAATAGAAATCTGACCATTATCTGGATAGTCTTCACCAGAAGTGGTCATCGTGTTAGTGGTTCAGCAGCTTCAATATCATCATCAATAAAATTCATGGTCTTCCTTTTATTTGTGACACTATTTTATTTAGCAAAAAATAATCCTTATGATGAAGCCTTTCGATCGGTATGATAAAGGTACAGAATGATTATTTTTCTCGTGTAACGGGTTCGATTTCCGGTTCAACCATGTAATTATTTAAATACCTATGAATGCAGTTTAAATTGTTTTTTAAATTCAAATAATATCTTCTCTTTCAGTAAAATGTTCCATCTACAATATTCAAGGTACTTTCCCTCCATGTGGCATATCCGTGGGACGCCCTGTATATCCCCTGACATCATCTGTCATCAGAAGACAGCCGCCATGGCCATGCAAGCATGGATGCGATGCTCTGCTAGCTGCCAGTGCCACTCTTATCCGACCTTTTCAGTGATTCCAGTAGCTTCATAACAAAACTTGACCGCGCCACTTGCTGCGCCATAATAGATATAGAACTGCCCATTCATTTGATATATATTCGCTAACTTATCTTGTATGATTAACACGTTGTAGGAAATCATTGTGAAAAAAACCGGCCAAGTGCGAGTCGGACTCGCGCACGAAGGGGTCCATTATCTATAAATATGCCAAAAAAAACACGTTTGTTGTATGGGAGCCCCCCTTAAATATTTGTTTTATTTTAATTTATTTATTTGTTTTTAAAGTGAATATAACTAAATATTCTGTGAATATTTGAAGCGTCTACCTGTTGCCGTTATCAATATAGAGCAAAAACGAGCAATAAAATCACGTTTGTTGTAAGGTTTGTTGAAAGGTTTGTTTGTTCACGTTTGTTGTTGAACGTTTGTTGTAGGAGCCCCCTTAAATATTTATTTTATTCTGTTTTTTAGTATTTGTTGTTATAGCGACAACAGAAATACATCATCTGTGAAAATTTCAACTGTCTAGCTATCACGGTTCATGAGATACAACCTGGTGACACACGGACAGACAGACAGACAGATTGACAGACAGACGGCGGAGCCTTAGTAATAGGGTTCCCGTTTTACCCTTTGGGTACGGTACCCTAAAAACAAATATCGTTAACATGTTTACAAACATTTTCAGCTGATGTTGAATGAATGTTGCAGTATGTTGTAAATGCAGATTGTAATTAAGAATATACGCGCATAACATTAATTTACAACACAACACGACTTTACATTCACCCTCTAGAACTTATCTCTAACATTTTCATAGCGTTTATTTTCGCCAGTCATTATTACGCTTTCACAAAGCTTACGCAAACATATTTAAACGTTATTACGAACAAATGCCACTTTCTCGTGACGTTCGACACGACAATACCGAAATAATACAATAAAAGAGTTGACAGTCCATTGTCTGGTAAATTATTCACGAAATCTATTCGTCGCTCTAGATGTTGTGTGAGATTATCGTTATACGGTGGATCGCAGCGTTTCCATATTTCACGGTGGTGACGCTGATGACAGTCGTGACAGGCCTGTATCGAGTAGCCCACTTACACATGGTTAATGATGGCGCTTATGTTTTAAAATGTATTTATGATGTGTTGGTCTTATAGGTTTTTCATGTTTACATTTCGTGAAGAAGTTGCGTGATAGAGAAAGTCAGACTATCTTGGAATAAATTATGATGATATCCACAAAAAGTGATTACACCCTATTAAATTTATTCACCGAATCTACAAAATGTATCAATCAATCAGGTTTTTTATTCAAATGAACCGTATTTCCACTGATAATAATACGCTATAAAGCCACACAGTTGCAAATAAATATCAATCACACACCTACTTATTAAAATACAAGATATACTGCAATTTACGTATATAAAGAATGTGTATCGAGTGTAGCCTGGGGGTAAAGACAATTAAAAATTAATCTTATGCGGCCATTGATAGTTGGTTAATACGGCGGCATCCGGCAGCGCCCGCGCCCCGTCATTACGGGCCCGACGATTCAATTCGACACATCTTCAGGGTTTCACCTCGCTCAATAATTACCCAGTGCTATCATTAAGCCGCGTGCACAACAAAACGTAATAACCTTGCAATTAGACGGTGACTGTCATTAGATTGTAATAGAGTTTCGTACAACAATTTGTGAGTAAAATCGTCAAGCGTGTCACATTACCGGAGTCCATTAGGGCGTTTACACAACACGGAATTGAAATGAGCAGTCCACAGATTATCGTGATAGACAAACAGACCGCATTGTCTCGTAATAATACTTTATACGGCGTGTTCGCTATTAACAACTTCTTGTTGAAGTAAACTTTGAGCCGTTTGCAATTGATAACTTTGCCGCACCAATGGAGCACCCGTGTCGGCTGCCATATTGATGATGTATGTCTCAATAATATCAGTTACGCAGACAACATGGTGCTTCTGCATATGGCCTTTCAAAACTGTTGGGCATCTGTGAATAGTACGCTCACAGCCATGGCTTGATATATAATATCAAAAAAAGTCTTTCAGGCTAGAGGAAAATGTCCGACAACGATACCTGCCATAAAATTATGTGGTACATCTTGGACATTTATGATGTCCTCTGATCTGAAAGACGATGCAGACATAGAGCGAGAACGCATGGCGTTGGCTGTAAGGGCGAATATGATGGCTCACAGGTTTGCTCGTTGTACCACTGAAGTGAAAAGAACATTGTTCAGAGCATATTGTACATCTTTCTACACGAGCAGCCTGTGGGTCTCATACACGCGCAGACAGTACAACGCCTTGCGTGTCCAATATAATAATGCATTCAGGGTGCTGATGAGGCTGCCCCGATACTGCAGCGCATCAGGGATGTTCGCCGAGTCGCATGTAGACTGTTTCTATTCTACCATGCGAAAACGTTGTACATTCCAGGTGCGCGGTTAGCTCCAGCGGCAGCCTAAGGACATTCGCGCAGAGGTTCGATTGCCAGTAGCTGAACCATTGCTGTATGGTTCACATACTGAGCAATCGAAGTCTGTAACTGTATAGGGTAGTGGTCTGTATAATTGTGTTTATATTTTATTTTTATTTTGTAATTTTTTGTGCATATTATCCTTTTGTTGGTCGAAATAAACGTATTTTATTTATTTAATGAAAGACCACAAGCAAATAATATTGATATGATATTCCACTTGATTACAAAACAAGTCACAAGGGCTTTTTATCTCTCCCTATGGTAAAGGTCAACTAAAGGGTTTCCCTGACTAATCCTAAGGTAACGAACAGATTGCTAAAGGGCCGGCGGGCGATGCTACGCGCAACGGCACGAGCTTAGTAAAAATGGAAAACTCTGCGAGCATTCCGGTAATGTTGATTGCTTTTAAATACATAACAAAAATTGCAGACTGTTTATTCTTATTGAAAATCCTCAATAACAATATATCAGATAACCCTGAGTTATTGGCAAAAATTTATTTTAATGTGCCAATTATAGCATACTGTTTTAATCCACCAAAACGTGTAACTTAAACATCTTCGAATTATAGGCAGAACACCTAGGTACCTATATTGTGCACGCTAGTAGAATTTTCAATGATATATGCAAGGAATATGATTTTGATCCATTCACAATTAGTGTGAATTCGGCCAGAAGGTGATTAAGCCTCAAATTTTTCAAGTTCTGCTTTGTATATTATTTGTTTTTGTTTTTATTATTTTCTCTTTTATTTCAGTCATATAATTGCAAACCAAGCATTTATATTGCTTCTTACTTTAATTATGGCGTTGTGTTTTTTGTGCTCACACCACAAATTATTATTATAAGTCTATACGTGAGGATTTGTAATTGGCTTTCTGGTGACTATGGTTTACTTTTTTGTCTGTTTTTATTAGCTGTAAGTCCTCCATATACCTACTAAAATAAATAAATAGATTAAACTTACTGCTTCCTCCCATCGGGGTATGCGGAATCTACAGAACGCCTCCTGCTACGATCCTACATACTCCTTTTGCTTCGTTTACGTTCATACATCTATCTAACTTTTAAATACATTAGGTACCAGATATTTAAAATAGTCTATCCCATTCTGCTAGCTTTATCGTAAAGATAAGAAAAGTTGTTTTTCAGGAGAATATTCCTGAAAATTTAGTTTTTTATCTTAGTCGTGTTCAAAGGTCTACTAACTTGGGTAGGTTGGTACATACATACATATATTACATTGTCTACATTTGAATTGCATAAGATAATGGTAAGTGGAAGCGCAGTCTCCTAACACAAGCAATTCCTTGCTTAAAACGTGATCACTAACAACATGTATCTAAATAACCTTTGTAATTGTAATAAACATTTTTATTTTATTATGTATTATTTATTTTTATTTGGTAGATTGTTTATTAATCAAAAGATATCAAAATCTTAAATTCATTCACGGACAGATAACACAACCTAAACCGCTGACTCTAAAAGTATGAAATTTGCGTAATAAGAGTTCCTTTTATAACGAAGGGAAGCACTAAGGGGGGATATTTTCCATGAAGGGGTTAAATAGGGGATAAAATTATCTATGGAAGTGCGTCATTTGTACCGATGGGATATCCCATCAGGCACGTGGTTTGTCGTATATAAAATCATACGTAATCGCAAACTTAAAAAACCGGCCAATTGCGTGTCGGACGCACAATGAAGGGTTCCGTAGTTGGGATGAATTTAGAATTTATCCCAAGAACAAACTTAATATTGCAGTTGAAAGGCATATTCCCTAATATATTCCCAACAGTATATTGATAGATATACCCTGTTATTTTAAGACCAAAGACTTCGTATAGGCTTTACTGTAATCTATAAGTATTTCTGTATTTTTTTTAAGTTTTAGGTTCATTCGTTTCAGAGGGGGGAAAATAAGGGGGGAAATGGTCAATGTTCACCTATTTTCTAATAAAATATATTTGAAACCCTCACAGTTACATTTAATACGTCACATGGTACAATTTACAAAACTTTTTCATTTTTTATTTGCCTCCCAAAAGTGACCGCCGTAATCAAAATTCATTCATTTACGTTACACGTCCGTGTTTGGGTTACCGAAATTCCTATGTGTACCCAATTGCAACTTAATCGGTCCATTAGATTCGGAGCAAAATGGCTGTGACAGACGGACAGACAGGCACACTCGAGTGATCCTATACTTAAGGGTTACCGTTTTTTTATTCGGATGTACGGAACCCTTCAAAAGCACCATAATAATTTAGAAAAACTTTCAGTAAGTACCTAATTATCTACGTAGCCTATAAAACTAGGTTCTGCTGTCCTTATGTGCGACACTGCTGTGACAGACCAGTTCCATAATAGTGTCCCACGTAAGAGACTACTGTAATGAATATGAGCTAACCTCCGCTCAAAAATAGTTAGTTTTTAAATTAAAAGCCGAATATGGAAAAAAAAATAGAATACTTAAATATAGGCCCTTTTCTCGAAATTTTACTTTTTTGACTTATATCAACACTATTTGAGCGTAGGTGCATTATGATTGAATATGAATTTTAATTTGATTTATCTAATTTGTGTGTTGATGTTGTATATATCATTGTGATTTTGTGTTTATTATCGAATAATTTAAAGATTTTTTCTAATATCGGTTATATAATAAGTACCAGACATAAATGAATTTAAATTTTTAAACGACCAATTTCAAAAACTACACCCTGTACTCGAAACGTTAATGGCGGCCATGTGTCGAATATCCCCAGTATATCCGGACGATTTCGTCAGGTAGCACGATAATATCCACACATCGGGTATTAGGATCAGGCGATAAGATCGTATCGCCTTTACGTTAAATAACATGTTTCCTGCAATCGTCGTGGTAATTTTAATAATATAATTACGATATTCGTATGGCGGCTTTTCAGCCCTATAATAATGTCGAACACCAAACAATGTGTTTATACCATTCACGCCGAACTGTTATTATGTTTCCATACACACATTGATCGTGTAATTTGGGGATTTTTTTAAATCGACTGAAATGTATACAAGAATAGATTTTAATCGTTCTCATGAAATTAGGCTTTTAGTATGTAAAGTATATATAGGTACTTATTAGTTATTATGTTGATATTGTTCTGATCTGGTAAAAAAGGTGTTTAAAAAGGTCAATTAAAATAGTTGCCACTTTCATTAACTTATCGTGATAATGTAGAGCTATCTTTTTTTTTTTTTTTTTTTTGTGGGAAATCATCAAATAACTTCTTCCGCTCTGGGCGGAGCGAGAGGGAGTGTCAGACTTTTACTGAAAGGATAACTTTTGAAACTTGCTGAAATCGGACTTCATTTCATAAACTGAAGTCCGTCGCGTCGGTATATCATTAAAATTTACTGATGAAGGCAATGTTTGGCCGAACTCAGAAGCCTAAGATCGGACAAAAACACTGTAGTAACATAATTATCGCCAACCGCACATCCGGTTGGCGTTACAGTTTGCCTACCTAATATTGTAGGTAAATAGATTAGTCTCAATTTTCTTTCTAAACAAATATTGAAGAGAAATTCCTTTCGACGCTCTCACATCAGCGGGCCGAGCACGGGCTGCCCAAGACGTTTGTGACAAGACATGATAAATTATGCCATGTCAATTTGTACTAGCATTTTATGACAAAACAGTTTTATCGCTAAAACTGTGATAAAATGTGTGATAATAATTAGTAATTATAACTTTTTTCCTACTGCAGCGGGGGCAGTAGGAAAAAAGTTATAATTACTAATTATTATTTTGGTTAATTAGGTAGGTTTTATTTGGAAATAACAAAGGTGACTTAAAAAAAAAATCTCTAGATATTTTTAAGGGCCTTACAAATGTGTCTAAATAAAAAAAAATACTATTCTTCTGTTTCAAATGTAGAAGCTAAACTATGATACGCAAAAATATGAATAAATATAAGACATTACCCACCAGGTAAAGCGGAACTCATAAATCCTAGCATCATTTGCACCCTCCTACTATATTTATTCCACCATAAGGTTTTATTTCGCAGCAATTAGCTTAATTGATAAAATTAATACTGAATTTAATTTCCTTCTCGCATCCATCTCACGTGTAATTAGTTCCGGACATACTTCACGACTAGCTTGAAAGGAGATTTGATGCTTGTTTTCTTAATTTACTAGGTTTTTTATTCGTTCTTTTTTTAAGTGAATTCTAAGATGAATAATTTGGTAAATTACTTGTTATTTTTTTTTAAACAGAAACAACTTCCTACTTCCTTAACAAATAAGAAAGTAGGTGCCTATTATTTTGGTATCGATTTCTGCAAAACTTTAAACAAAAATAAGAAGGCCTTCCATTATAAATTCATAATCATTAAAAGCAACATAAAAGTCCCATTGAAGAAGTAAGGACCGCGAAGGATTTGAAAATTTCCACTCGGTGCATCTGTGTCCACAGTTTAATAATCTTACGAGAAAATGAGTTACAGGTTATATGTGAAGGGTGGGCGTTTTTGGGGGACTGTCTCATGTAATTTTTGACGTTCGAAAAGTGCTGATTCTCAGCCTAGTTTGAATAAATGACTTTTGATTTTGATATAAATTAATTTGTTTAAAAATATGTTTTGCATATTTTAATTTAAGTCACCATACAAAGTAGGTACCTAGTTTTTTAACAATAATTTCTCCAATTTCAAAAAATAATTTCTCCAACTGATAATGATTACAGGTTACTGAACATAAAATTTGATTGTGACTAAAATAAAGGCTGAAATGGAATTTAAATAAATATTATTAAAAAGAAGGGAACATAAACTTAATAACACAATTGCATAGCACAGGTACCCAGACGTAATAAATACGAAATTAAATATGAAGGGACTAAATGTCGTCACATTAGGGAGGTGCAACAATCTGCAGCGGGTTGCCGGCCACTAATGACGGTGTCAGCTTATTGTTTTAGATCACAACCGCCCTCTAATTCACTGCATCGCCTCTAATTAACCACTCGCCGACCTCAAAAAACACATCAAATTCAACCCTTAGTGATAACTGCATCTATGTAATATAGAACAACCCAAATAACGGACAAACGGAATTCGTTCAGAGGCCTTCCAAAATGTTGCGTAATACTCGTACTTACGGATATTAGAGTGAAATTTATTTTTTCTAATGTCCCTTTTCACCCCTACTTCAATTGCGTAAAAGTTTAAGACAAAAAGTTGTAACGGCCATCCAATTAGTTTAAGAATCCGCACAGAAGCGCTTCGCCGACCCTAAATTTTTCCCAATTAAATGCAAAACTCGCCCGGCACCGGCGGCTATATAAAATTTAAAGTCCATACAATTCGCGCAACACAAATTTTTATTACCTTTGCCCGGTAAGTAAACAAAAAGAACAAATTAGCCAGCCTCAGTACAAGACGTCGCCGTCGTCCGCGCTATATCCCACTCGGGACACAAGGGTGTAAAAAGTAAAACAATAAGGATTCTGTGCGGCTGCAAGGGGATATTTATTGTTAATGAAAATGGCGGGATTTGAACTAACGTCTTGTAACTAAATACCCCCTCACGGTTAAAGCGGGCACTAATTTGGTTTTTATAGCGCGTCCTTAATTTGATTTGGCGGCATCGCGGCCGCGCCACTATTGCCTGTAGGAGCAATTAATTTGCTCGGATTATATTTTTTCCCGGGGCGGCCTGTACGACTCTCCCCGAGCCCGTGGAGCTTGCTTACGCGCCCACAACACGATCGAACCGATGAGGAAAAAATAAAATAAAACTTAAGCCCCGTTTAATTTGAAGGGTGGTTCTGGGCTATTAAAGTAACACGCTTATGTATTGCAAATTATATTGAAATTTGTCTTCCATTACTGAGCGTCTTCCTCACACAAATGTTGCCCGCATTACGAGCGGGAGATTTTTATTCCTCGCTCCGCCCACCCTTGTCTCCCGGTTTTTTACGTCGGAAGTTTTGTGGTGCTTTTTTTCTCGCTAATTAAAACTCTTCCGCGCTGTTTCCTCTGAGAAACGAGATCCGATCAATTAATTTTTGGGCGGCGTAAGCCGTCTCGAAATTTACTGGGCTCAATAAAAAAACAATTTTCTTTGCAAAAAAGGGTATCAAAAAGTAATTGATCAAATAAAGGTTTACATTTAACAAACTTTTTAAATTGCCTCCGAGAGTTTAAATTGTTGTTGTACAATTTTCTGGGTAGCTGGGAAATACGTTAGTAATCAAGGTGTAGGTCATCTAATAGAATAGCATTGTTTATAGAAAATTCTATGCAATCAGCAGCGCGGGCGCAGGCCGCAGCGTAGCGGTGTAGTGCGGGCGATGCGAGATGGAGTCACGCGCGCTATTGTCTCGAACACCGAGGACAGACTATTTCATCTAATACAATCATTTGGACACTATAATATTATGTAAGTACGATAACTACTTACTACTGAGATGACTACTAAATTACTTGTTGCCTTCCGATATTTCATCGTCGCTAGCTAGCCACTGCACTGCTTGCATGTCTAAAGCAGAACCATATTTAATTTAGGAAATACATTGAAGACTTCATAGTGTTCACCGCATATCTTCTTATTTCAAATACAGGACTTAAATTTTGGAATTAACACGTGTCGTCACACTTTTAAATGCTAACTTCAACATCCAAGCCCAACCCATGACGTTAAAACCAACTTACAAAAATAAACCTGCAGACAAACACAAAAGCAACAGCACCCTTCAATCAGTTGAAATGAAGGCAGCAGAGGTTCAGCAGCAATTTGTCGTTGATAGCAGCGCGTCGGTAGGCAGGCCAGTGGAAGCACGCGCCGAATTAAATGGAAATCAATAGCAATCGCCGCACGTGACCGACGACCCTTACATCTCGCCGACAGCCGCCATCACTCACACAGCCCAAGAATATGGCAGTTCGTGACAGATCATGGTCTTAATAGAAAACGCTCACCGGTCTGTAGATGTAGATGGGATCGTGCCAACTCGTTTGTTTCGGTCAGCTGCAACCTGATTGGTCAGAAAAGGAATTTCCTATTGGGAAATTAGGAGGATATTTCCAAGGACCGTCATAAAATTTCGGTATTGTATATGTATCAATATTCCTAATAAAGACATCGTTATGAAAACTTATCTTGAATGGCAAGATTTCCCGAAACAAGTGACGACGGTTTCAAGATACAGCAGTGTCTTTTGGGTAAAGTACTATACAACATTATTTTTAGTGTATGCGAAACCTGAATATAGTTTGTTCAGAATAAGGAACTGAATCGATTACAATAATTTTTACACCCTGTTATATTTTGTCCCAAAAATATTTAAGTGTGATGGAAAATGCTATCACCATTTAATTACTTACAATACTCGTACAATCGCCGTACAGTTAGGTACCTACTGCCAAATTATTATCAATGAGCGCAAGACAACCCTGGAGGCGCGGGAGCGCCGTTAGCATGTTTTTGTACGGACAACCCGGTACGAACAACCTTATAACTTTGTGATTTTTTATGATACAGTTTTGAAATTTTGTACGTAGTTTATTTATATGAAAATACTAGACACGTGTTTCGGGTTTCGCATATACTAAAACTAATATTGTATAAGTAACATCTGAGTGCGATTACCAATGGCTATTTCCAATGACAAACTTGCGTCGTGAGCAAAAAGATGTTTAATGAACATTAAAAGTGTTTCATTGAGACCTCTGAACATTTATTTAATTCAAATGTTCTTTTAATCAAATCGGAAAGCTTTCGTGCATTACGCAGGTACAGGAGTCCGGTGGAACAATTCCTGTTGAAATCACTGCTCTCCGCCACAATGACGGATCAATCGGTGTAGCCTGCTATTACTGACAAAGATCAAACATGGAAGTCTATGAGTTTAGGCAGAATACTAAAGACTGTAGGTACTACATCTGAAGACTAGCCGAATATGATGAGAACAAGAATAACTATGTTTAGTGAGCATACAAATTAAATCTCGTTGGAGAAACTACCTATATCATCTGGTTATTGGCAGTCAATCGTCGAAACACTTAAACTAATGCATAAATATGACGTTCGATTAGAAGCTCGACAAATATTAATAAAAATATATAAAATTTAGTGCTTCACCTACACCTACTCGTACTTATCTGCAACTGTCATCAAGGAATCTAACGGAAATTGAATTACGGTATTGATTCATTCGCGTCAATAAACCTGAAAACAAATAAAATAGGCATAAAACCATCCCAGCTCCATGTCTAGTCTACACATCAATTCGGCGGGCACGTCCGCGCTCAATGCGGGCCGGCAGACAAAGCAGCACTTCCTTCGATTGTCGTCCGATGATAGATCAATCAATGCATTAGAAAGGCGGCTTAATTGCAGCCATTCCGAACCACTGTTTGTACTGAGGAATTACGTTAATGCTTGCTTTACATGGCTCCGTCGTGTCTAAGAGAAACTATTTGGAATTTGACTTGTATTTGCACGCGGATTTTCCCGATTTTCAGTGTTTTCAGGAAGTTCGGTAATCTTGCTATACGCTACATTCAAATGGTTGCCATTATGCAGTGCCGTTTTCCCCGTCGTGGTTAGTCTCTTAGTAGATAAAGAACTTGTCTTTATCCTATTCCATTATTTATTAATTCTTCTTACTAATACTACTGAATTACCATTTAATTTACACGACGTCATAATTATGACAACAATGATACTATGAAAGTCGCACAATATTTTCTACTTCCGCGAAAATGCTCATGAAAATAAGAAAATTATGACATAAGTATGGTTAATTGGTTACCTCAACTATGATATTATCTTCACCTTTCTCAGACCATCCTTATTAATGAAGAAACTATTTAAAAGTAAAGTTTTGTAAAATTATATTGGTATTTCAAAATAATCATAAAGCCATGCTGAAGTAGATACGTTCCTCATTACTAAGGTACAATTGTCTTTTTAATGCTAATGATTTAAACGGACTTTGATGTAGTCATTTGACTTAATCCTAGGTTTCCGTAAACCGCAACAAAGTGGTCCAATTAGCTAAACCAAGTCGGTTTCAAAATAACTCTTTAGAGAAAATTGCCAGCGATTTGGCTGAAATTACTGCGAAATCTGTTTAAATGTTAACTGAATTTGTTTATTCACGTAACAACGAAGTAGATACCGAGTGGTTGGCTTCAATTTTTTCTGGGCAATTTTCCACCAATATCAACGGGCGCAGACCCACGTCCAGTGCTTACATAGTAAAGCAATATCTACAAAAGGACAAAATATCGCTGCAAATAAACGTTTAACTTTATGGACTCGAAAGATATTACCGATTCGTGATCTCCTTTTTGTTTAGTTTCGCGTTTCGCCCGGTCGGCCATCTTGGCGACATGTGGCGGGAGATTTAGGCGGGAAACGTGCCCCGCTATATTAGATTATGTCGAAATGAATTGAGCGCTACTATTGGATATGTTATTGACGTAGATTTGCGATCGGAGGAACGAACTGATATTTCGTATTGTTATTAAAGGCGCAACGCTCCCCGTGGACGTGAGCGGCGTCCCGAGTGCCGGCCCGCCCGATACGACGCCCTTATGGACCTATCGTTTAGGCCTCTTTATATTTTTCTTATGTAAATACGGTTTCATATCCGATGAGCTTTATTTATGTGGGAATCGTTTTAGCGAGATAAGTCTCTCCTCTGTTCCACTGTTCACCTCTCACGATGTATGGAAATTTTGTTTGTTTTGGAATACTGATTTATTGTATCCTGTGATTCGCCTGTCTTTCTTTTATTGAGATACTTTACCTATCGGACGTAGAATAAAAAAGGTAGGGACTGTCTCTTGTAAATCAGTATTTATCTACATAAATAATAATAATAATTTTCAAAGGATGAATGTGTTTTGAAGAGCAGAGAGTATTTGAAGTGTCGCTAAACATCAAAGAGTGTATGTGCCAGGCCGAGAGCGTTGTTAAAACGTCTTCAAGGGCTTCAGCGCGGTAAACAGTAGCAAAGGCACTGGCGCAAGTCATAAGACGGAACAAGGGACACGCGATGGAACATACTGAAAGGAATTACAATGAATACTTAAGGTGATACGTATAAAATAAATCATAGCGAACAACTGGGCGGGCATAAGAAAGTGACGGAGTCAATTACTTCCCCATGCGAAAAAAAAGAGCGCAACAAAGCGCTGGAAACAAAAATAAAACAACGTAAAAGCGCCAAACCAAATAAAAATTGTTTAAAAATAAATTAAGCTATGTATTAAAAATATGTTCAGCCAGAGTTTTCAATTACCTAATACGCACATTTTGAATGTAATTTTGCAATGAAATTACTTAGGATTTTGGAATTACAGAAAAAAATATAAGAAAGTAGAGGTCTTATCGGGACTAAATTCTGTCGAGGAAATAATCAAATATCCAACACACTTTTTTAAAATTACAATTACACAATAACGTAAAGATAAACTAGGTATTCAACTTCCTAATACTATATCGTAATATCATTTTTGTCGCATAGCAAAGTGTAGAGCTATTTTCAAATCTTAATTCAATAGATACGTAACAATAATTGACGGCACGGTTAGCGCGGTGGTTAAGCGATTGACTGCTGCGCTGCGTGTCGCGGGTTCGATTCCCGCACGGAACAAATATTTGTATGACCTGCAAGTAATTGTTCCAAGTCTGACTGTTTGTTTATGTGAGTTTAAATGTTTGTAAACGCACCCACAATGCAAGAGTAATTCCTAGTGTGGGGCAACGTTAAAACTAAAGATATTTGTAACTTAGTTACAAACCTGAAAACAGTTTTGCACTCAAACAATTTCCCATACCCTTTCTCACCGAGGCAGTTTTCCGTCGCTTGCGCCGCTGCGCGAGGGCGGCGCACGCGATCGCGGCTCGCTTTGATGTCGCGAGGGTAGTTATGGAAATTAATAAAGTGAACAACGTGTAATTGCTTCCGATAAGCCGGGCGGCTTGCCTGCCTGCGCCGGAGCAACGTTTTTTTGCCTCTTTAACGAGCCGCGCACAATACAAACACCACGTCTTAAACGATACCCACTATTAATTTGTTCGTCGAAGTTTTTTTCTAACAATAATTGATTTTGTCGATGAGCTATTTAATAAACAATGTTTTTTGTTGCGGTTTAGTTTTTTTTTTGCAACTTTTAGGGTACGTAAGCGCTTAGGACTTAAGATTAAACTTTGGCATTGCACATTGCATTATCTATCGTAATTTTATGCTGGTTCACAAATCTGAATTTAGGACAAATACAACCTCACTTTCGTCTTTCTTTTATTCGACCGTTACCTAAACATCAATGAAAGTAATTGAAGCATTAATAGATCCTGTTCTCTACAAGTCATTATATTTAAAAACCCGGTTACACAGACCACTTTAATATAGTCATTGGTAGTTCTCAAAACACATAAGTAGATCGGCACCTGTCGGTCTGGTATGATAGCGGTGGCGGTGCGCCACAGTGCGCCCGCGCCGACGCCGACGGCGACGTTAAAAGCTCTGCCCACACATTCGCCGACCTCTTACTTTGTTCAATGTTAACTATCCATACACAGTAGCGCTCGTATTAACCCCTGGCGCCTCCACACACTCTTCACTTCTAAGTTTCTAACTCTTACAAAAAACATCTATTTTTAGAACCACTTCCAACTCATAAGTGGCGCTTATTTATTCCACATTTACGTCATGGTAATTCATCATCATAACATTAACCCTCAACATGCCAATACCAACCAATTTAATGACGAATACACAAAAAATACGTTTGAAATATCTCAGAACATCGCAAGGAATAAATAACAATGAATAATGTTAAAAGAAACCTATCAATAAAACTGAACTTAACGTATCCCGAAATAAAACACTTTGTTATTAAGTTGACAAGCAACCGTAAAAATGCTCCTTTAAAATGTAAAATAAACAGATCAATCATGTTAAAGCGATCCCACCGGGCTCGCACCGATCCCCGAAAAGAAGCCTACGTAAGCGTCTATTATAAAGCACAGATGTTACCACAAGACCGATTTCATACGTTGTCTCTGTCGAGCCCACGGCGACCAAACTGGACAAAGTGGGACACAAAATAAAAGTGATACTCATTTTTTATTCTTTTTCGAAATAAGAATTGTTCTACATTCGGGAGAGTGATTGACATGCGGTCGCCGGCGGCGCACCCCGACGCGCGGTATTAAAGCGTTTCACAAGATGGCCCTCGTATTATTATCATTTTATAATTTATTACGCTAATTATGAAAGGGTCGTATTTAAAAATAAAACAAAGGTATTACGGATGCCATATTTGTGTGGTAAAAGCTTTGCGGACGTGTAGCGTGTTACTTTTTGGGCGTATAAATCTAGGAAGGCACATCAATCAAGTTGTCGGATGGACGGGAAGTCCCGTTCCACATTATTATGTAGATCCGTGATTAAAACGTTAAAAAATATGTAGACACAATACGCAACAACCCTTTAATGTAACGTGTAATAATATCATTCGTAAAAGGTGGGTCGAGCTCGGACCGTCTATGACCTACGCCGTTAACTTTTTCATACTTGTGTCATAAAAAGAGTTATTATCATTTATCTGTAACGTTTGTTTAGTAAGTACAGGTTTACGATATTGACTCATAACAAAGTTACGTTACATATTCATGGGAGGCTATAATAAACCAATATTGTCATTTGTGCGGGCTGGCCCGGCGCCGGGCGGGTCTCTCTAATTGAAACCCGGGCTCGCCACTACGTGAGAAGACTAACCATCGGCTAATCCACGGAGGCTGGACCTTGTCCGCCCGCTGCCCATACACATCTATGTAATTGGAGATTTCACGAGATAACACTATGACCCCTAATTATGAAATGGGGTGCACACGTCCCGGCTCCGAGGTAAGATGAGACGCTACGACTTCCTGTTATCTGTTGTAATGCAGTTAAACTTAATACACTTTACATTGCCCACTCACAACTTTGATTCATTTTGTATTTGTCACTAATATAAGTACCTACCTATATATAATTTAATAAAATCAATAACTACATCTATATTTATTCCAAAAACTACTACCTATGACAGTAAAAAAAAATGGAATGGATACAAACGCTTACCTAAAATGATACCGAAACACTTCTGCAACCTTGACACATACCTACACATCCTCACACTCATGTACTCTCAGTCACACCTACAGGCGACACTTTCACTCACATAAACTCACAAACAAACTCACACCCACTCGTACATACATTTGATTTAATTCAAGTTAATGTTAATTTATGTAGTTGTAGCATAAAAATTATACGTTTTGCTTTTTATATAACACGTCGTGCTATGGAAGAGCGGACTCCTCTAATACAGTCACTATCTGCCTAAAAGGAGGATACAATAAAAAAAATGTTTATTTATACTTACTTGTTTTACCAACTTTCATTGTTTTGATTTTTTTTATTTATAGTAAGTATTATAACACAAGTGATAGTAAAGCCGAACGATTAAGTAACTAAATAAGTTATTTCTTACTTTACAAAGCTTTCCCAAAGCTTTGTATCTACGTATAGCTTTCAGAGCTATATTAAACACCCTGATGTTTCGTTACGACATTTAAACGAGTACATAACTATTCAGTGTAAGTGAGACAATGTTCACCCCAACCCCAAGCTATCAGAGAGATTATCATCGCTAACTTAAGCCCTTTCTCCAAACTCCGACTATTCAACTTTATCTAGCGTGTCAATTTACAGTCTACTTAGCAGATGCAAGACAGAAACAATCAAAGAATGCCTCTTTGATTAGTTAATTAACTTTATGATCATGCTGACTAGAAATCAAAACGTCTATGCCAAGTATTGCCTAAACCTTATATTGACTAGGAAGCACAATGCCTACCTTGCAATATGTATAAACAGTATTTGAACTATATTTTATTCTGATTATGAACCAAAATGCAGGCACCTTGCAATATGTCTTAGATACAGTATTTGAACTAAACCTTATACTGATTATGAAAGTTAATTATTTAAAAAAAATGGTTATGTTAGGTTAGGTTAAAACTGTGACCACCTACCGCCAGAAACGACTAGAATAAATAGAAAAAAAATATGGGAAAAACCTAAAAAAAGGGCTATCTACATATTAATATATCGTAGCAATGTCAAGAAACTTCCGCTAGAAAACACAGTGATAGTGTTTTGCATAACTAACCCACATTGAGCGACATTTGTGATTTAGATGTCCAGGCGATTTACTACTTAGAAATTATTGCATTTTAGGCATTTTGCTTGTTAAACATTTTGATCACTAGGTGATTTACAGCTTAGGCAATTTGCTGTGTAGACATTCGTTTTACGCATTTTGCTTCGTAGACGAATTGAAAGTTAGACAGTCTGATCATAAAGGGTTAATTATTTACAACAGCTAGTTACAATGAAGTACACTGTAATCTACAATTTTTATGATCTTGAGTTGGTGAACCGAAATAGGTTGTAAAGACAGTGAAAACGGTATAAATAGAATGTACCTACGTAGGCGCGTTTCAACGCATTCCGGAGCAGTGATAGTGTTTTGCATAACTAACCCACATTGAGCGACATTTGTGATTTAGATGTCCAGGCGATTTACTACTTAGAAATTATTGCATTTTAGGCATTTTGCTTGTTAAACATTTTGATCACTAGGTGATTTACAGCTTAGGCAATTTGCTGTGTAGACATTCGTTTTACGCATTTTGCTTCGTAGACGAATTGAAAGTTAGACAGTCTGATCATAAAGGGTTAATTATTTACAACAGCTAGTTACAATGAAGTACACTGTAATCTACAACTTTTATGATCTTGAGTTGGTGAACCGAAATAGGTTGTAAAGACAGTGAAAACGGTATAAATAGAATGTACCTACGTAGGCGCGTTTCAACGCATTCCGGAGTAGGGGTGAGCCCTTAAGCCGCAGGCGCACTTACGATTGAAACATCGCCGCCGAGCCTAAAACAGCCGAGGCTTAGCGCTTCTCGTGCCAAACTTGATACCCGTCTTCTAACTTGTGATTTGGGACTTAGGCGCCGAAGTAACGCAAATTCGCGACTCGAGAAAGCCAACGACGAAAAGACTTTGTAAATTAAGACTTTACAATTTATTATAGAGCTGTTGGATTTCTCAAGTAAGTGTCTTGAGTAACAAACGATGCGGACGACGAGACGTTTGACATGAGTCTCGTGCGGCGCCAGGAGCCGTCACGGGACTGTTCTGCGTCCACTCCACAAGACTGCGTGGTCACGAGCGTAATCCTTATTTATGGCAAGACGCCCTGCGATGCCTGCGGTGGACCTACTATTTGTCAGGCACAGGCGGCCGACCAGCATCAATCTCGACTGCTGGCTTAACGCGACCTCGATCCTTGACGACTCAATACGTACCCATTTATCATCCCGCCGCACAATAATCGAGTGGCAGTAACAGTGGCAACGTTATCTACTACCGATGTCGGTAATAAATACGAAACGGACATAAAGTGACCAACAAAAGTGAAACTGAATCACCCCCGACCACTTAATACAACAAGAGAGGCGCCCACCGGACAAACAGCTACAAACGGCCCCAGCGCTTGTTACCAGATTGCACTAAATTACGCGCAACTTACGCGGGCCATCTTTCATTATTACGACTCTATTTTGGCAAGTCACAACAGGACGGGCGTGGTGGCCGGCCCGATGACCATTATCCCTCTACTACCCCGGTGCAAGTTTTTTCGCCGGCCACACTGACCGGACCGCTGCGCTGCCCCTATGCGGGGTGCACACCGAGATAAAATCGTAAATTACAACCCAATTCCATGGCTGTTAAGACTTGACAGATGAAAAGGCTTAATGTGAGATTTCTGGTGCTATATCGTTAACATATCAAATGAAATGATGGTATTGTCCCATAGAGACATTGTATATGATTAACGTCATTTCTCATTATTTGTGGTCAATTTAAAGTTATTTGGCGTTATTTATTACACAAATATTTAAATGTTTCCCAAATAACAAATGTAAAGTTCATCTTGTTGCATTGTCCTACGTTGATTGATGATAAATAATGTGCGGAATGCAACATAGATGGTTCCTAATGATTTTCAAGTAGATAGTGAAGCTCTGTGCTGTGGTATCGATGGCTGTCGGGTCAGCGGGGCGCGTCGCCGAGTGGGAGGACATTACAGTAATGTTACTGAAAGACGTTAGGTACTCGCCGCTCGGCGCCAGCCGCTCTAACAATACCCCATTACGCTAAACTATTCACAGAGTAAACTGACAACCGAACTGTTACAAACTCTATGCGATAACAGAGCAAGAGGAGATAGGGATAAGGTTTTCGTTCAAATCGTAAACCTTTATTGCTTGGCGTTAGCATTTATTTATTTGTAGCAATTTTCTAATGATCTGCAACCTCTCTGATAATGACAGCCTAGTTACCTCAATTTATTCAATTAGCTATATGTTAATTTGATTAAACTTTCTGACTCCTGAAGTCGTGATTCTGCGAAACTTTAAGGCGACTTTCGTAACCATAATTAATTATCTGCGAAAATCTATTCGAAATACTTCAACTTAATCGTTAAATTTGGATGATGTTTAACCAAAAATAACGGACGGTTAAGTGTGTCCAATATAATGGCACTAACAATTTTATTATGTATAGCAATGACGTAATATAAATAGACGCGTCATACACGAACATTAGTGCACCCAAAAACAGCGTAAGCCATGATTGTAGCTAAATACTTGCATACAATCATACAGCGCGTGAAGAAAAAATTAACATACATACTTAGTTACGTCACTAGCTGCTGCATGTTCATTGGCGCGTACGTAATAATTATTATTATTATTGTAAATGTCAGGCAATCGCCTGGCATTTACTTTGCCATTATTGAGCGCAGCTAACGCATCTAAAGGTAATACATCATTGATTTATACGCTGTTTTTTTTATCGTGATAACTCTCTAAATATACCACACTCTGTGGTCAAAGATAAGCCATCGACCAAAGCTATGACGTGCCTGTCGCATGATCGTTAGTAGGTTTCGATGTATCGATGGCCAGTTGCCTCGTGTTGTGTCTCATACGCGATTATTGAATTAAAGTAAGGGATGGCACTGAATGCCGGACCCCTGCCGAGTCAGACCACAAAACGCTCCACTACAGTGATTTCATACGAGGATATGAATGCTCTCGATATTCTGTGTTTAGACAGGAATGATCGAGTGCCGGTGGCATTAAATACACATCGATGTGTAACATACCGTTGTATTCATGTTGAACATTTTATTCTAGCGATTTTTGATGACATTCTTGATTTGGTAACGATGACCTGAAACGACCCCTATCGTATGGCCATATATTTTTAAGTTCCGGATAACTTATCCCGTGTCATCACATGGTTTACCACGATGTTTTATCTTTTTATTTTCTATTAAATAATGTGTATTTGACAAAACTCAAACTCAAAACATTTATTTCAATTAAACCTATTACAGGCACTTTTGAATTGTCAAAGAGTCGGTCAGTTAGTCAGAAAGTTGAAGCTTTTTGCCCATTCCAAAAAGTAGATCTCTATTGAGAAGAACAGGCAAGAAACTCCAAAGACACTCTTTTAAATCAAGATCATATTACAAAATCCTGGGTTCATTATTCTTGTTGCTTATGTGAATATGTGAGAACAATGTAAAAAAAAAAATTACTTATTTAAAAAACAATACAAAATATCAGATTAAAAGATTACAAATAAGCCCTGGCAGTTAAGAGAAGACCAGTCTCAACTGACGGCGCCCGTTCACGAACATGACGCGTAGATCAGCACCATCCAACTCAACCATTTTGTAGGGAATCGAATGTTCCAACACACGCGCCACCATCAGCGAAACATTTAAGTGAGCATGACATACTCTCAACTGCCACACTTTTTTAAGTCAACATACATCTAATCATAATAAACGGCTCCATGGTACCTACTCACACACAGTATCCAGCACTGTGAAACTTGCCCTAAGACTTTTTCTCTTCGGTTCCTTATAACTATTATGAGTAGCAGCCGAATGAAACATAACACCTAGTACAAGACGTTAAGCAGACATCGTTCAAATAGGTACAAAAACAGGAAAAAGATTCTTTTATAAATCCAATAATGATGAAAGACAGGGTGGACGTAGAAGTATGGGTAATATTACTGTATTGTGTTGTGTGTATGTGTATGCGTGGTACAAAAACAATATGCGGGGCAGATGGATGGAGACCTTTACTTACATTGATTCAAACTATAACTCGCTGACCCAACAGACGTGGTCCTGTCTAATAATTCACAATCAATAAAAAAAAACAATATTCAATAAAATCTTTTTTTTTAACATTACAACATACACAACACACACACACACATACATACATACATTACAATATATTCAATTCAATATTCTTTTTTCAATTTTGTTGTGTTTGTGATGTACATATTAAAGAATACCTATTCTTTTCTATTTTGTTGTTTAATTCATGCAATAGAAAATAGGATGTTCAGTTTTTCCTGAATTTGTATTTTTTCCAGAGTCAAAGTCAAATTGCTTATTTCAAATAGGCCCATATAAATATGGCACGTTTGAACGTCAATATTTACAAAAAATAGAATCGATTCTAGTTGCCCCTTCCAAAAGGTAGTTTCGTATGGAGAAGGATGGGCAAGAAACTCCACCGTTACTCTTTTAAAATCTTGTACAATATTTTATATAGGTATACATTAATTATATGTGAAGACGATGCACCTAGGATAAAATTACTATACCACAATAGGTAATAAAAAGAATGAAGCAATAATTATGTGATAGATACATGGTACTCACATATTTAACAAACTGTAAAAAAAAAATACGGTTTCCTAAAAAATAACAATATCAGTGTGAGTTAAGGTGATCACAGAATTTAAAAAAAAGTCATAAAAATAATAAATTATACAATTAAAAAAGCAGCCGGTTTGATTTTGTCTAGACTCTCGATTGTCCTATGGAGCTGGACCAGCATGTTTCCAAGCATTCTTATCTTGGATATAATCCTCTAATTTGTAATATGCTTGTTTACAAAGAGTTCTTTTATTATGAGTTTTTTCCGGAAAACCTGTCCAATTTTTCTTTCCATAAAAACCTAATTCGGACTATAACGAACATTTTAAAACAAAACATTGCGATATCGGTCCAGCCGTTCTCAAGTGCTTACCAACGTTTCATTTATATTTATATAGAAGAAAGATTACCTACCCGTCAATAGTGAGTTTGTTTTTACCCCACTCAGTTGTTAGAATATAAATAAAATTCGTAGAGATTATTACATACGAAGTTAAGTATTATTGGAATAAATTTCCTTCGGAAATGTAGACCGTTTCACACGTAAATCTCAACACTCCATGTTAATTTAATTTAAGGCAACTTAAACTTGCAAACTCATTAAAAAGATGCCTTCTGAGTTTTGCGGCCGAATCTTCACTCCGCCCACCGGAAAATTCATATAGTCCTTGAACTCAGATATTTTTATGATACATAGGTATTAAACCATTTACTACTATTTTATAAGAGCACTTAAAACTAGTGACTTCTACTGCGCTCATCAAGGGACCTTACTATCGTAGCTATATAAAATAAACAAACGCTGCATTTACGAGCTATGACAAATCTGAATTACTATCATAACCTTTGTCCAATGCATTCTCGACGCATTCGGGCCAATAAAATAACTCATGTCCAATTTATGTTAATACAATAAATAGTGACATAAATAATTCCAGGGAAGCCACAGAAGACAATTTAAATTTATGTAGATTCGGTCTAATGTCTTTAAAGGAGCAACTAGGTATTCAAATTGAATGATTTGTGCATATAAATGTCGTACAACTTAATAGACGTATTAGTATATTGTGTACTTTAGAAAGTAGGTAGGCATGTACAGAAAAATGGAATGAATTTGAATAATGTTCCCAATATTTTTAGACAATGACAAGGATTAAATAAATTGGATATTCATATCAGTTTGGGAAAAGCGTAGAAAAGCTTGTTAAATGTATTTGCAACTGTTTGCAAAAACATAGTTATTGTTCAGAACTAAGTTGTTAAAATAAGATTACTTTAAGCAATCGTTAGTTATATTTTCAATTGTTTAAAGATAATGTGATCAGCTGCATTAATATAATTATGTTTTGGGCAATGGCTGCATTAAAAGTAATCTATGACATATAATACGTAACTATCTCACTTGCACGCACTGTAGCTACCAACCTGACGGACTGGTAAATCTTTAAACATTTCATGCCGTTTTGGAGCTTTCTTGTACAAAATAATGTACAGCTCGTACCAGCACAACAGAAGAAGAAAAATTGAGTGAGTGTAGTCATGAAATCCATCTTTGAGCGTAGCGTAGCCAGGAGCTACGGCGTAGCAGTACGTACTTGGAAAAGTTTAATAAATCATCTCTATTTTGCTTACGCATTATAATTACTGTAAGTACCAATACCAATGTTTTTTAACCCCCGACGCAAAAACGAAGGGTGTTATAAGTTTGACGTGTCTGTCTGTCTGTCTGTGGCATCGTAGCTCCCGAACGCATGAACCGATTTTGAGTTGTGTTTTTTTTTTTAAATGTGACTTAGTCGGGAGTGTTCTTAACGATACTTGATGGAAATCGGTCCAAGATGGCCGTAGCCACAAAATGACGGATTACATATTTTTTTATCATTTTAAACATCCAGTCTTACAAATAATCAAAAGTTACTAAAACACGAACCCTACGATTTCTTAACATTTACCCCTAGTATTTCTTAACATTTAAATAATATGACGATGTTTGTTTGGTACATTTTTGAAATTACACAAAGTTTCCATATGAATGTAGTGAACCGCAATAATAACAACATTCGAGTAATTGTATCAAGAAAACGGTTATTTGCAGGGAAAGAGCGACAAACCGACAGATGCTCCCGGCCATCTTGCGGCTGTGACACAAGTATCGCATGACGCGTTCGTGACTTTGTGGTCACAATGTCGCCGTTTAAAATCAAATTTCGGTAATATAATGTCGTCGAAATTGTTCGTAACGACTGAAAGCTGCCGGTGCCATGTAAATGATGTGACGACGATGTGACTTTTAATATAATTATGTACAGTTTTAGTAGGTAATTGTTACCAATTTTCTAATTAAAGACCGTTGCAATTTCACGACGATTTTTCGCAATTTATTTTGTTCTAAAACCCCCTCATTACAAAACAAGGTTTATCTTTAGACCCAGGTTTAAAACATGGAGCCATTATTGAATTTCGAACTTTATTCCGACTTTGGTAAAGTTCCTAAACACAAAACTGACAACTTAGTACCGAACTAAGTTTTCAGTTTTGTTTAAAGAACGGTATTTCAATCACAGTTACGTTCTTATTACAAAAACTGGCATGCCAGAACATGTCAAAATATAAATCTTGTTTTGTAATAAGGCGGAAAGAGTTCTTGTTAAGCGTTTGCTCATACATGTAGATAACAAATACTTTGTCAGAGTTATAAAAAACAATATGGGATACAAGGCCAGAACTTGTGAACCGTGAAATTGCCATCTGCGTCGCGAACACTGTTAAGTGGGTAGCTACGTAGTGTTAGCTATTTGCGACATTTTGTAATTTCTTTCATGTATTGTTAATAAAAACAGAGTAGTAGAAGTATATTGAAAGTCATTTTATATTTTTTTCCCCAATTTCAGGAGAAAACGGTCATAAAAATGTGAGCCTCAACAGACTACAGCTGTACAGAGTTTATTAATCAAGTGGAGCGACATCTCTGGGCTCAGTGGCATTTTTCTCGGAGGATGTCGTGTTCATTATTTCCTGGGAAGACGGGCGGTGTGATGAGAAATTAATCCGGGGGTGGGCAGGTGGGCAGGTGGCCGCCAGGGCGCCGCAGGTGCGGTGCGCGGCCAATTTGCCGCAACAATAAGCTGGCAGCGCCGCGCCAGCCTCTTCATGAGTGCACCTAATCCGTGCGTCTACGTCTCCACGCACACGCACACTAAACTTTGCCACTTTATGTCTTCAGTTGTCCCACTTAAGAACGAAAAGAGCTCTTGAACAGCGCGCGGCATCTTTGTAATTGTTTTTATTTTCGGTACCCTAAATGAGGGCTGAAAAATTATGAGAGTTTACTTTACGGTACGAGCTCATTTCTTTTTTAAACGCTTTTAACTTACAAAGTTTATAATACCTCTAAATACCTAAATACAGAAGATAATTTTTGTAAATGGGTTCCAGCTGCAGAACACTGAAGAAAAGCAGTAGATATGAAGGAAAGCGCACGGAGCTGCGGCGCGCCGTAATCCGAACATATCTCGGTACATTGCTCAGCGCGACACAGCGGGACTTAGCGAAAAGCCTCGCCGCGCAGATGCTTATCTCAATAACAGTTTTATTTATTTTTGCGAGCGGCTGATCCGCTCCCGGCGGATCCGTCTAATGAAAATAGAGGAAGGCGCGCTCATGCCGCTAACACCGCGCCGCAGCGGAGACGCGGCTGGGACAAATGTGTCTCCGAGCAAGGATTCTAGCACCCGACAAAACTATCTCTTGTATGTGGATATATCAACAAATGAGTAGGTACCGATTTCTCGGTTTTCTCATTTATCAAAGAAGCTACATGACTTGTCACAATCTTGCACCACTCGTCTGTTCCTTTTCTTTGAAGTGAGGATCCCAAACGCCGTACTTATTCGTCATCAAGAACTTTTGTTAATTTCCTTTTAAAGCTGGCTGTTAGAGAATTGCGACAAAGTTGCGAGAAGACATGGCACGTTTGAGTTTATTTAGTCGCGATTAACGACCACAACTGTCGTAACGCTGACTTCGTATGTCGTAAATCGAAACACATTGGGACTTGTAAGAACAGACGATCAAATTTGAAATATATACATAGATACTTAGGTATGTACTCATCCTAATTAAAATCATAATCACAAATTTTAAAACGTTTATGAGATTGAGAATTCTCATGCCAGAAAATTTTGGATAAGTACAACCTGGATGATCAGTAGTGCTATTCTGTAAAAATCTCACCGTGAAATCTTAAGTGAAGTGAGCTGTCAATAGTGTCAATCCCTATAATAGCGATCCGTAGCATTAGGTGGAATGACAGCTCACGTAAAACTCACTTAACCTAAGATTTTACGGCGAGATTCTAACAAAATAGACCGGCTGATACAGTTCCTAGGTCAGTGGACCGCGATGCTAACCTGCCCACTGGCTTATCTTTTTGTCCACGGATGGTAAGTAGGTAATATTCTCGTACAGCTCGTAGGTACTAAAATGAGAGAAGAAAAATAATTTTAACTGTCAAATAAATGTGGAGCACTAACTAGATTCAAGCACTAAAAGAATTAGCACTTTAAAAGAGTGTCCGTGGGGTTTCTTGCCCGTTCTTCTCCATAGGAACCTACTACGCTTTAGAATGGGCAACTGTAGCTTCATCTCTGTGGCTGACCGACCCCCTTGACAATTCAAAAGTGCCTGTAATTGATTTATTTGAAATAAATGCTTTGAGTTTGAGTTTAAACAATCATTCTGTGAGACAAAAAAAAAATCGATTAGTTATAACATTTACATTTGACAAAAAAGCAATAATTTCCGTAACATAGCCAAACTTACCTACAAACCATGACATCCACTCCGTTATTCCAAGGTATTCACACAAAACAAAATAACTCGACACATATTAAAAGCCAATTCTCTCGGAGACCGCAAACAACGGGGAGGTGAAAAATCTTGCGGTGGCGAGACGGGCCCGGCGCGGCGCACCGGTGGGGTCTAATTAGGTCATTTGCCATAATTGCTAGCTCCAGATTGGTTTTTTCGCGTCGGCAGCGTCCCGCGAGAGCCTCAGGACGTTGCCTTACTTTAATGAACACTTCTAGCACTGAGACAGTAGAATAAAAACTCTTATTTTCACAGCGGTCATCGGTACTTACTTTTTAGTTGATTTTAGTTCTCAAATGATTATTTATGTAATTAGGTTTGTAGGTATACCTATAAAATATTTTCGGTGAATGGCCTGTTCCAAAAGCGTGGAATTAGTATGTAGATACTACATACACTCCCGGACACCTGAATCGAGCCACCCTGCAGGTCTTTTTAAATTCTCTTTCTTTTCTCTTTTTAAAAAAACGTTGTCCCACACTAGGAATTTCTCCTGTATCGTGGGTGCGTTTACAAACATTTAAACTCACATACACAAACAGCCAATACATATACGTAATACATAGAAAAAAAAATTGTGAGCCGTCACGGGACGCCTGGCAGATGTGAAACATCGAAATCAAACAAACAAATATTTAAAAAAAAGTCAGGGTCACGTAGCGGAGGGACCTCGCGCGCGGAGTGAGCGGTGAATCGCCACGCGGTATGCGTCGCCCCGACAGCAATCGGTTTTACGTGCGCCTATAGATGTTTCACATCAAAAATGTGGTTATTAAGCCTATCATTTCCATTTGACGCTATTACAGATTTAAAATCGAAAAAAAAAACAGTTTTATTGCAATAAGTCGTCTTTTCGCGTTTATCAAGGGTAAAATTAGCGTGGATTTTTTAAGAAAACATTTTCACAACAATGAACCAGAGAAAACGTTCTTTTAGTAACTTGTGTTACCTCCAAGAGCATTTACGACGGCCGACATGCGGTGGAATTAATTAATGCCGCTGTGACGTGCTGTGGAATGTTATCTCCTGCTTTCAAGAAGGTAGTTTCAGCTCCTGTAAAGTTTCTGGAACTGGTTGGTTAACTCTAACACGCCTCTTCAGCTCATTCCATGAGTAGGAACTCTATTGGATTCATATCAGGGCTTCTTGCTGGCCATTCCATTACTGCGATGCATCGTCGTCATGCAGCTATTCTCGAACACAATAGCCCAAGGAAAAACTGACCTTGAGGTTGTGACGGGACCACACCCGTCACAACCTCAAGGTCAGTTTTTCTTTCGGTGGAAATTCCGTTCATTACCTACCATACAGTACAGCATAATCTTGATTTCATCCGTAAAAAGAACCTGGCGCCATTGACGTTGAGTCCAATGCAAATGTTCGGGTGCAAACTGTAGGCGCGCCATTCTGTGAGCTCGTGTCAGTTTGGTACCATTGGCTGGCTTATGAGGTTTCAGGCCACGTTTTTCGAGTCTGTTTCTAACAGTTCGAGCGCAAACAGTCAGTGCATGAAAGTGTCGAAGCTGTTCTTGGACCTTCTGAGGTCAGGTGACGATTACGCAGGCTGGTAGTAAAGATAAGCCGATCTTGTCGTGCTGAAGGGACTCGGTTTCGTGGCCCTCTCATGAGGTCTCCGGGTATCGTTGGTAAATTCTTTGAACGGCAGAAAGACCAACATAAAGTTGTGCACTTAGGTACGTTTTGGCTGACTAAGCCCAGAGTGAAGAAGTGCCACAACTTGCGCGGCAACTTCAGGTGCAGCATCCATAATTTGAACGTCAGAATCGATAAAAAAAATAAGGAAAAACAATTTCGATATACTTTCTATGCAAAACAAAACAAAGAAATAACTATTGACTTATGGATGCTCTAATCAAAGCTTGTTGCTTCTATACGAGCGACCAAACTCCGATTTACTTCTCTTTTTCAAATTCATGAATTCAAATTTGGAACAATGGTGATACCAAAATGATGGCTAGTAGGTATTTCAGCTTATAAAACTGCATAAAAACTTTTTGGATGACATAATATCATTATTTTGATGTTTTAGGCACGGTGGCTCGATTTAGGAGGCCAGGAGTCTCCAAAAGTTACTGATGAAAGTGTGAACAAACCCTATTCAGCGGGGTAAGTGCGGGTTTAATTTTGACAGTTCAACAACATTCATTGCGTTATTTACGTTGTTGAGGAGACAAATTTTTCGAACATATGAAGCAATGGATTAGCAATATACTTCAAAATCATTCAGATTTCAAACTGCTACGCAATTAGGGTGCAGGTTGAAGTCACGCAATCACTGTCTAAAGGGGTGAGTTTCAATTTTATATCTCAACATTTGTTTCAAGAATCATTGGTTGATTATTGAATTGTAATTCGAAAAATCATCTACGAGAAAGTTGGTTGGTATCGATAAAAATTAAGTTCAATATTATTGTCAAATGAAAAACATCTATAACATGATTTAAAATTAAAATTTCGGTTTTTAAATAATTCTTTACATGTCTAACTTTCAATGAATCACTAAGCGTACCCAACTAGTTTAGTAATGTATTTAGGTATTCAAATAATCAGCACTTAATTTTATAAGTGACACAAAATGGCATCCACATGTAGTATGTTTTCTGATCCGTTTGGTTACAATTATCATCAGATACTTTTTGGAACAGCCTTATAGTTCCTGAAACGGATAAGGTAAACCCTTTCCTTCTACTAGTGCCTAGTGAGTAAGGATTTAAGTAGATAGTAAATGATGATTGACGGGCCTAGACTGTCCTCCCATACCTATAATATTAATAAAAACATTGTTAAAGCCCATTATTTTTAAAAGAGTAACCGTGGAGTTTCTTGCCGGCTCTTCTCCATAGGAAACGACCAATTGGAACCGTGCACCTAACTTCTGACGTTTCATAAGTGCCCATGTAGGTTTATCTATACCTACTAATATTATATAGCGGTAAAGTTTGTGAGTTTGTGAGGTTGTAGGAATCTCTGGATCTACTGAACCGATTATGAAAATTATTTTACCTATAGAAAGCCACGTTATTTGCGAGTGTCATGGGCTATAATCAAATCAAATATTAATCCCAAAATTTAAAAGGCTTTCCGCCCAACGAAGTGGGCATGGGTCAGCTAGTGTAAAATAAAAGATTTTGTTTTTGATGGGCAAGAGCAGCAACTTTCTACACGAGAGAATATAGCTATTCAAAATCATCAAATTTTGTGATTCCAATTAGGCTAAGAATCAGCACTTTTCGAACGTCAAAATTACAACAGTCCGCCCTTCACCACTTCCTAGTGCTTTAGCTGGGGCTGCAGTCTCGACATAGATAGCGATCGCTTTACGACTGAATATGGTCACAAACTCCTAATGGGGTCTCTAGACGGTCAAAATTGCTTGACAAGATTGTGATTTTTTTCATGCTTGTCAAATTAATTTTCGTGTGCAGACTGCGAACGTCATTAGATACACGCAGTTAAATTTATTGTCTTATTGTCGTCCACGTTTTATATTATTTTAATGCAAAAGTGAGTTTGTTTGTTTGTTACGATTTCCCGCTAAAACGGCTGAACACGATCGATTTAGATGAAATTTGGTACACAGGTAGACCATGACTTGGGTTAGGACATAGGATACTTTTGATCTCGATATTCCCACCAGATCGAGACTTATGCTGGTATAGTGGTATGAGAAACGGTGTAAAGTTCACTCATCCTCCATAGAAAAGGGACGATCCTCCGACCAGACCGGTGGGGCACAAACTCCTAATGGGTCTCTAGACGGTCAAAATTTCTTGACAAGATAGTGATTTTTTTCATGCTTGTCAAGCAGTTTCAACTGTTTAGGGACCCCATTAGGACTTTGCGACCGAATTCAGTCGTAAAGCGATCGCTATCTATGTCGAGACTGCAGGGCCTGGGAAGAAATGGCGCAACAACTACGTAGGTAGGTACTTTAGTTACATTATTGCGATAATCAATCCGTAAATTATAACATATCATCACGCCTGTACTCTCCGCAGGGTTAGGCAGAGCACCTACAGTACACCCATTCGCCAGTTACGTTTTAAGTCCCATGTAACAGGGGGCGGGGGAGCTTATTGCCACAAACCCAGACTCCTGGTTACTACTGAGAAATTCCCGTTGAAAAAAATTCAATAACACTGCCCGACCCGGGAATCGAACCAATCGAGGAAGTCATACCAATAAATTCGTAAACAAGACAGTTCTGTAGCGGTATCCGACTATTTCAGGCATCGCATAGCCTGGAAACTATGGGGCCACCTCCACGAGCGAGAGAACCGCGGCGATATTATCGTCGTGCCACGTATTTCTATACACTCTCTTGAGGGCCGTATCCACGAGCAAGAGAATCGCGGCGATGCGACGAGTGGCTGAGTGCGACCGAAACGTCATCTATCGGCTGGCTTGGCTGGCGGCGCGCCTGCCGCGCTCTCGCTGCGGAACGAGGCGCTCTCGCAGCGAGAGTGCGGCGAGCATGCTGTCTTAACGCAGGCGACCCTACGTCCCAACGCGGTGTTCCGTTACGAGTCGCCGCGGACTCGCGGCGATTCTGTTACGAGTCGTCGCGGACACGCGGCGATTCCGTTACGAGTCGCGACGATACGCTGGCGGAATAATCGCTCGTTCGTGGAGATTATCCGACATAGAAGCGCGGATCCGTCGGGTTTCTCTCGCTCGTGGAGGCGGCCCCTAAGCTAGCCGTAGGTATAGTACCTACTTACTAAATCAAACTGAAGAATACGGTTGATCAAAATAATTAATTGTTTAATCCTAAAAGTCAATTATCATGAATCAGTAGGTAACACAAGCATTTCCTTAACGAACCACAATCACTGATAATTACATTGTATGGTTGCCTTTGATAGTTAATTTAAAGGAACACAACCATGAGTAGTATTCGCCCCTGAAGACTATTGGTATGATGAAGCAGAGCTAGGTACGATTACCGGCGGATGCTGCCTTTTGAGCTTCTCTCGTTTCCGGAGCTCATCTCGCAGAAGTACCAGGTTCTCATAATGCTCTGCGGAGGCATCCAGTAGGTCCACACATACGCGGACTGCATTCGCCTGCCGATCGCGCTCCACCTCCATCGTCGAATCCGTGGCTTGGCTTACCGTTAGCACCTTTTCAACCATGTCATCTAACCTAGATGGAATAATTTGTAAGTGAATACAGCGATCGAAGTGGCGGAAGAGTTATGTCCAGTCCAGCCGGGGTAAGCGGAAGTCCCAGTCGCACAAGATCCTATGACCCTGGTGCAAGTGTGGGAAGGGAATACCGGGGTGGTTTTCAGTCAGTAAGAGCCTGACAGACCCCTCCGCCCGCCCCAGGGCGGAAGACATCCATGAGGATTTTCCACCCCGGAACAAAAAAAATGGTTATTTCCAGCTGTGAACGTCTTTCACACAAAGTGATGATGATGAATAAAGCGGTGCGACTGTCATTTGTCATGCCGCCAACGCAATCGAAGTCAAATTCGGTTGAACGGTCACCGTAAAAACGGTTTATTTAAATGTCTAATCTTATTTTGACTGGAGGCGATCGCGGTATGGTATTAAAATGCATAGAGAACGCTGCTGCCCATTTTCTAGTAAGTCCCTTAGTCGCCTTTTACGAAACCCACGGGAAGAAATTGGATGATGGTGGCGTACCTATTCTTTTAGTCTACGAATACAAGTCACTAGTGAGCTATGGAAAGTGTTATGCTTGTCTTCCTCTTAGGGAATTATGCCATATGGCTAGGTGAAGCAACGGTCTTCGCAGAATGGGTGGTAGCAGCTGGATGAAATAAAGTGGAATGTTGTGCGATTCGAGAAGCCTTTCCATGTCCAGCAGTGAACTGCTGTAGGATGATCATGAATAACCGATTAACACGGTGCTTGCGAGAGTGCAATTTTATTAGTAGGACTTCTAGCCGCCAGCGGGAGATATAGGTAAGGGCAAGAACGTAGTGCCTCCACAACAATGAACAATAACCATCACCATGTGCTCTCTATCCGTCGACAAAATCGACATGAACGTCGATATAACGACTAAGGTCAGCAACATCCTCATGAACACTATTAATGGCAAGATTCACAAACCGCACTTTGACTTTGAGCAGAGTCAAAGTAAGCGTAAGTATTCCTAAATTGGTATTTAACTGTGTTCTAAATTTATAAAGCATCGGTAGGTACCTACCTAGTTCATCAAATTCAAACTTAAAACATCGAAAGAGAAAATGAGCTTACTTTCGTTTCCGAATTTCAAGATAAAAGCAGAAAAACAGCATCAGCAGCAAAATAATGGCAGCGTTCAACTGCGGCCAGGTGAGGTCCTGGCTAAAGATGTGCAGGCGCGAAATCCGCACCTTGGGCACCACATCCCACAAAGAGAACCCTGGCACCAGCATCGTCACCGGTAGTGCGAATACCACAACCACTCCTAATATCAAGGTTATATCGCAATCCTTATCAATCATCACTGTTTAGGTAGGTAGGTATAGCTATTGAGGGAAGATTATTGAAAAACACTTTATTTTGACATGACTAACCAAAAATGATCACGAAAAATATTGACGGATTGTCTGAGTTTGCCACAGACTTCTTATTGTAGAAAAAGAAAAGAGGTATAGATCGTCTAATTTAAAACTGCACGCACCTCCACAACTTTAAGTACAAACATTTGAAATGCGTACGCAACAAGCAGTGGAGGGCTTAGAGGATAAATACTCAAAGGTAATTTTAAGATAATTTTCGGAGAAATCGGTGACCTCCTCCTTTTTTTTTTTTTTAAAAAAACGTTGCCCCACACTAGGAATTTCTCCTATATCGTGGGTGCGTTTACAAACATTTAAACTTACATACACAAACAGCCAGACCCGGAAAACTACTTGTAGGTCATACAAATATTTGTCCCGTGCGGGAATCGAACCCGCGACACGCAGCGCAGCAGTTTTTGGAAGTCGGTCACCGATTTCTCCGACAATTATGGACTGATTTTGAAAATTATTTTTGTTTGAAAGGGTATACTCCCGAGGTGGTCCCATTGCCAACAAATCAGAATCTGATGAGTGGATCCCATGGAAATCGAGGGAAACCCTCAAATTTTATAGGCAAACCTATAGCGATTTGGGTATTTTTTAAAGTAACTCCTGCATTTGCTCTCGGAAAGCACCATTTGGTGAAGTGGAACTGATGATGGAGACCACAGATGGCCACCGGAACAATATAATAATAAGTATTTAACGGATTGCGATTCGATTAGGTACTTTAATGTGGTTGCTAAGCAATTTATGCTCGTCACTATGCTTATGGTGAGTGGCAATTCTCCTGGTTCTTACCAAGAGAACTCATCAACAATCAACGTCCCAGCAACGGGAAATGCAATATTGTAAAAGGTGATGAGCAGTTAACATTAGGCTATTGTAACTTAGATAAATAAAAATCTGACCCACAAAAAGGTGGAAAAATAAAAAACTTTTACAAAAACCAAAATAACCGACTTCCAAAAATAACACTACAAAATGAAAAATAACTTTAATTTCGGAAGACGGTGGCAAACAACTATAATACAGATCCAAAGACAACGACTTCCGAAATTAAAGTTATTTTTCACTTTGTACCTAGTGTTAATTTTGGTAGTCGATTATTTTTTAAATTAGACAATCTCTACCGTAGTTATTGAAGAATGAATATTTTACTATGTTTTGTGTTCATAAACAGCCAGACCGCCTTATAACTACGACATTTAGCTATGCCTACGAATTTAAACGCCTATTCTTGACCTCAAGTTCTCCTCAATAAAAAAATTCTAAAGGTAGGTAAATGGTCCATTTTATTCCCGATATTCAGTTCACATTATTGGGACCAACATCTTATTCACGTTACGACAAAACATCAAAGAAGCGATCGCCATTTGTAAGGTTTAGTGCCCAAAATTCGCGAGGCAGCAAATGGTCCCTTGCGGAACCTGTGTCCGTCATATGGAGCGAGCCGTCGACGCTCGCGCGGCATATCAATTTCGACTAGGTACACACAATAAAATTGGACGGTCTCCGGAGAGGGCTTAAACGATTCGCCGTTTTGTCTCGGGGCCCAGCTGCGTAATGACCGGAGCAGGAAAAAATTGTCAGCAAGAAAACGCGAGGGTAGTCGGGTTTATGTGCACGCGGCAGCTGGCGGCACCGGGCGGCGACGCGCTCCTAACTGCCTCTGCTTACCTTGCAAAGCCCGCGCCAATTTTATTTATCGAAAATATAAACCGATTTGCGGAGGGCCCTCGTAAATTTTGAACGGCTGATTTATGGCGGTTACCAGGCGCGCTTAAAACAAAGTTGCTTCTTAAAGGACTTCCTTACCTATCTATTGCTTCCGTATAAAGACCTGTAATGAAAAACCAGCTATCCAGATAAATAGGTCTCTTTTATATTTTTCCTTAAATTAACTTTGCTGCGGGATACTTATTTGAGCTTCTTGTGTGCCAAAAATTTCGTAAGAGACGATGCTATAGCTCAAAGACATGGACAAATGAATGTCACCCAACAATTCCGGTTGCAGCGCAAAGCCTACGCTTGTGGTTAGGTAAGGTACGGGTGAACTTAAAACAGTCTCTACTAATCTACTTTCCACTTGGGTACCTACCTACCCAAGTTATAAAATTGACGATTAATTGCGACTTTGTTAATAGCTTGGTGTTGGTGTTGTGGACTTTCCAGCTTTAACGCGGCATACATCTGCGCGGGCTACTAATAAGACATCCCTTATGGAAAAACCCATTAACAATTTCCCCAACTTCGAGATCGAACCCTCTCCAGCTCAGCAGTCGCGCTTGCGACCACTAGACCAACAAAGCAGTCAAACGCTCAAATCAAAACCCAAGTAGTTATATTTTCGAATTTCCTTTAAAACGATACCTAAATGGATGGACAAATCTGGATGTACTTACATCGCGTGCCACAAGAAACTTCCTCGAGGAATTAACAAGCTTGGGGCTGACGGGATCGCAAACAAGTCCCTCAGGGCGGTCGGACAGCAGTCCTCGCTGGCCTGCCGTGTCTAAGGCGACCGCCACGCAAATCAATTAGGTGATTTGAAGCATTTGAGGGTTGGCTGCGGCCTCGCGTGACGGAACCTCGCTCGAGTCAACACTGATGCTCATGCCCACGATATTGCTTGCGTTTTTGAGAACGATTACCTACGTGAAGTGAGTAGGTAGGTGCTTGGGAGTTCAGTTGAGCTGAATACATTATAATTATATCGATAACCTACCCACTACTGTTTAGTCCGAATTTTAGCCACTTTATATGTAGGTTCAGGGTGGGAAACGTACACGAATCAAAAGGAGTATGTACATAAGGATCGTAGCAGTAGCTTTAGTTTCTGCCTACCTCGATGGAAAGAAGATGTGAGTTTATGTATGTACAGACGCCAGCACATCAAGCTACTACAATCTGTCAAATTTCTTTAAAAGATTTTCAACTTTTTCGTTAAAGCATAAGGTTTAAGGTTGATTGGGAAAATTTGACAGTTTCGGGTAGCTTGACCTGCTGGCGTCTGTACATACGTACAGGGTGGAAAAAGAAGACTGGAATTGCAAAAGAATTCTTCATTCTTCAGCCGAGGAACTCACTATCAGTAGCAATCGGTTTCAATTTGACAGTTCAACAATATTCATTGCGTTATTTATTTAAATTTTCTAACTTAAGGCGCTGACAAGAGGCAAATGATACCTAAAAGTAGGCTTGTCTTAAACAATTTTTTTTTTTAAATATGTTATTCTTGAACATATTTCTCAGAACTTGGTTGTTACCAAAACACGTTTAGAAAAAAATCTCGATACATACTCGTATTAACGACTAACCCTTTACTTTGTGTTTCAATAAAAAATATCTGTATTAAAAATCAACGTACGGTTGGTATTTAATTAATAACAAGAACTTCTTATTTGTATGCAGAACTTTGTTGTTTTTTATTTTCGATTACTCAACAAATTTTTCAGTAAATAAATAATTGCTTCATATTTTGCAATAAATTACAAGCGTTGTGTCATCGCGTTTCTCTTTCATTTGTATGCAGTCTGACAGTGACAGCGGTTTACCTGTTGTCAGCGTCTTAACAAGTAATGGATTAGCAATATCGGATTACTTCAAAATCATTCCGATTGTGATCCAAACTATGTTACGCTATAATTAGGGTGCTGTTTTTTTTGCAACCACATTCCTTTTAGAGGCTTCTAAATACCGGCGCGAGTTGTCGCGCGACGCGACACCGATAGAAGAGTTTCTATGAAAAATCCAAGGAAATTGTTCTACCGGTGTCGCGTCGTGCGACAACGATATACGACCGTCTAAGCGTTTCAAACTGGAGTAAGTACGCCATAGGTAGGTACTCAGACAAATACACTTTTGCACTGACCTTATAAAATCAATTAATTAATATCGTATCGCAACAAAATAATTATCCGTATGGCACGATAACATTAGCCAAGTGCTTTATTGAAAACAGTAGGTCCATGTACCTAAGTACCAGTAATGAAAGAACCACTCAACCGCAGTTTATGGGCCCTCACATCAAATAATTGAACCAAATTAATTTACCTTTATGAAGGGCAAATTGTTTTGGTGAATCCCCAATCAATTTACTAAATTGATCAATGTTTTATGACAGAGCGGCATCGCATAGGTACCTATGGTAAAAAAACCGGCCAAGTGCAAGTCGGATGACGCACAATGAAGGGTTCCGTAGTTGGGATAAATTTATCCTAAAAATAAACTTAACATTGTAGTTGAAAACCACTATATTATGTTTTCCCGTACATTGATATACGCCACGGTCAACTTTTCAACTGCAAATTTAAGTACATATGTAAGTAATCGCAAAAGGATATTTTTTATGTGATAATACTACAAATTAACGATTTTCGGACATTTTCCTTTATTTGTGCTGTGAGACCGTGCTTCTTGCCTAATTTCATGATTCTAGGTAAACGGGAAGGTACCCCTAGGTTTTAATTTATTTGAGAGTATCCAATTATGTCGCATAAATGGCCGTATTTTTTTATTGCGTTGACTTACATTAGGCCGCAAAAAAACCAGACGGTAGCAAAAACCTGAATAACTTCCAAAATATTGGAGCTACCTTTATGAAATAAAAACTTTAGTAGGTATAGACAAATGTATAGTGCTTAAATCAATGTAAGTAATAAAAGTTCAAGATTATGAAGTTAGTTTGAATAAAAGTAGATAGATTAAGTAAAAATTAAAATTTTCGTTATTTTTCGAAAAATGTGCTAAAAAGAAACCGGTTTCGAGAGTGTTTCAGACAGGGATTTAAATACCGGTAAAGTTTCATAACGTTACCTTCATTTGACAGAGTTATCGGTATTATTAACACTTTTACTGTCCATGCATTACATGTAATGCACTGAAGACGTAGGTAGCCCTATACGTCCATGTCATGCATTTTTGTGATTAGTGATAACCGAATGTAATCAATTTTTGACAATGATATGTACCTAATGGGTATCTAAGGGTGATCAACGAAATTTCGCTATCGTAGAATTATTAAATTACCTTATAAAACATCACAATGCAATATTATTATTGGACGTATGGTGATAGGATTACCAATTACCCCGGAACAGTCAAGGTGTTAAAATAACGGTAATAGATTTAACGTTATTTATGCCACATTTTACCGTTAATTTATGTTAACGTTACTTGTATTTTAACGTTAATTTTATCGTTACTTGTATTTTAACGGTAATTTTATCGTTACTTTTTAACGGGTAAGGTGGAAGTAGCGTTGCCCGAGTCTCGCGGTATGCCGCCCGTTGTCGCACCGCGCTGATTGATGTCCATGCCGTGCCGATCCCAACTTTATCTTATTCTTACGCGTGAGAAGTACTGGTAGTATAGTGAGTGATTTGGTCAATGATAAGACAAGTGTGATAGCTAATAATTGATTCAATATCAGGATGAGCCGCCTTACAACTCTACAGTGTACTTTTGCACCCAAAAATCAAACATGTTCATTTTATTCGCATAATCTAAAGAATTATTCAATCTTGGAGGCGTCTCGAAAAAACCAACTCACTATAGCACGGACGGCGGCACAGCCGGCGCGCGGCGGAGTGGCAACAATATATTTAAAGTGATCCAATGCTAAGCGAGCGCACAAAACGGCAACGTAGCTAAATTAACGGTAAAATTAACGTTACTTTAGTATTTTGTGTTAAAGTTAATTAACGTTATATTACTGATATTGTTATCAAGTAACATTTCGAAATTAACGTTACTAATCGGTTATTATTTCGTTACTTGCTAACGATAACAAGCCCTGGTTTCAGATAAGATGCCAATTAGGTAAACCCTGGGCCCATAGCCCATAGATTATACACTTATATAAATAGCCTGTTGCAGAATGGTTGCAGAGATAATTACTCGACTTAACAGAACTGTCTAATGCTGTCAGATTTTTTTTTCTCATAATAAATGTCACATAACATTACAAATAGGTATTTACTTCTAGAAAGTTCACAAGCTACACTTGATGCTATATATGCAACCTTTAACATAAAGGTGTTTTTTAAGTAAGTAGGTATGAGCAGCGGCATAACGCAAAATAATGGCACTTTACAGTTCGTAGTATTAGTGAACGGGCGCCGTCAGTTGAGACTGGTCATCTCATATAAATAAGTAGTCTATGGGTCATCTCATAGCTGCCAGGGCATAGTTGTAATCTTTTAATCTTACATTTTTTTTTTTTTTTACTTAGTTCTCACATAGACGCTTTGAGTATTAAAGGCTTCTACATACCGAGGCGACTTGTCGCGCGACGCGACACGACACAAAGGCACCGCTCGTCCAGCGACACGCGGGGCCTTTGTGCCATGTCGCGTCGCGCGACAAGTCGCGCTGGTATGTAGAAGCCTTATACTCATAGACGCGACAAGAATAATGTACCCAGGATTTTGTAATATCTTGATTTAAGAGTGTCCTTGGAGTTTCTTACCTGTTCTTCTCCATAGAGATCTACGTTTTGGAATGGGCAAATAGCTTCAACTTTCTGACTGACTGACTCTTTGACAATTCAAAAGTGCCTGTATTGGTTTCATTGAAATAAATTTACCGTCTTATTACAAAACAAGATTTGTATTTCGACATGGCTTAAACCATGTAGCCAGTTATTGTAATAAGAACGTAACAGTGATTGAAATACCGCTCTTTATACAAAACTGAAAACTTAGTTCGGTACTAACTTGTCGGTTTTGTATTAGAAACTTTACCATAGACAGAATATAGTTCGAAATTCAATAATGGCTCCATGGTTTAAACTAGGGTCTGAAGATAAACCTTGTCTTCTAATAAGACAGCAGAGTTTGTTATTGATTTATTGCTCTAGAGGTCTCGTTTCATTTGCCATAACATAACATCACGCCAGTAATCCCCGAAGGGTTAGGCAGACGTGTTTTACCAGCTATGTTTTAGTCCCATGTAATAGGGGGCGAGCCTATTGCCATCAACCGCGCACAAATCAAGACTCCGAGCTGCTACTGAGAAATTTCAGATGGAAAATTCCAATAAACCCACCCACCCACTACACCGACTCTACTCCTACTCTTTCACTGTGCACGCGGTGCGGTTGTGAATTTCACTTCCAACTGATATTATAATTGGGGACTGCCAAACTTTTACAGTATTTAAAATAAGATTGAAAGAACACTATCTGTCAGTGTATTCCCGTTGTCCCCGTATGCCATATCCCCGTCACGGGGACAGCGGGACGTGATTAAATTTATTTCCCGTTGTCCCCATAACGTACGAAGTAAACCTTTTTTAAATCGAAACAGCTAGGCTAGGTTAGGTTAGAACTGTGACCACACAAAGCCAGAAACATATTATTGAATGTAAAACCAAACCACGGGGACAACGGGAAGTATTTTTAAATATTGAATACGGTGTGTCCCCGTAGGACGGGGACACGCCGTACGGGAACAACGGGAATACACGTATCTTTCCACTTCGTCATAGTTGCGTATGTATTTATTCATCATCATCATTTCAGCCGAAAGACGTCCACTGCTGGACATAGGCCTCCCCAAAAAGGGGGGGATTTGCCATAATCGCCACGCTTGGCAGGCGGGTTGGCGATCGCAGTATGGTTTTAAAAATGCATAAAGAACGCTGCTGCCCATTCTCTAGTAAATCCCTTAGTCGCCTTTTAGGATACCCACGGGAAGAAATGGGATGGTGCTATTCTTTACGTCCGGCACCAAACGGAACATGACTGTATTTATTATTTTAATTGAATTATAATTTTTAATATTCTAGTGATAGATATTTATTATAGATGCAGGTATGTATGTTTTTTATGTATTTTAGTATATTCTCATATTATTTTATTTTGTGTATTGTTTTGATTTTATGTATTCTATTTTCTCTTACACACGGTGCCTACATCTCTGTATCGTATTCCTATCGTAGGTATGCTGGAAGAGATTTCTTTAGAAATAAGCATCATCTTGTACCTACGTATTTTTCTGTCCCTTTCTTCTTGTATGTTTATTTAGATGTGTGTACATAAATGGTTAAATAAATAAACCTTTGCCCGACCTGGGAATCGAACCCAAGACCTCATACCTACTTAGCAGTAGCGCTTGTAACCACTAGATCAACGAGAGAATCAGGCAGTGATATACATAGATATTTTTTTTTTACTATTTCTTATCTTATCTCTTTCAAATAATATTGTGAATAACGCTGGGCCATTTGGAGTTTTGTGCCGTGGAACAAAAGGTATTATTTTTTCTTTAAGGCCTTTATCAATAATAATAACAACATCATCAAGATTGGTAAAATCTCTTAATGAATTATATCGGTGCTGGCTTCTAATGTCCTAGTTTGATGCGGTTTCATACCTTCAGTGACCGCTCTACAAAGAACGAAGCCCGTTTCAAAGATTCTCGTTCTTCTCCCGTATCGGCAAAAACTTGTTATATTAAAACCAAAGCTCATGCTGTGGTATGATTACTAGCCAGTCAACAACTACAGCAAGTGAGTCTATTGTCTATGGAAGTTATTTTATGAATAAAAACCACAATGAGAAATAAATATATGTATATAATTTTTATTATTTCCTACGATGGCTACAAATGTATAAAATATCAGTCATCTTAACATTAGCATTATTCTATACAATAATATCATAGAAAACGTCTAGCTGCTTAAACCGATTAGATACAGATTATATATTATTAATCTTTATAAAACTAAATATAGTCCGCGTGCAACTGCTAGTCACAGTAGTCACCGCCTGAGGTATGTGAGCGGTGAGACGGGGGAGGTAGACAAACGTCCGGAAGTCCGGTGTCACCTCTGCGTCGACTGCCGGGAGGACACGGCGCGGCATACTCTGGCAGAGTGTGCCGCTTGGGAGGAGCCACGCCGTGCCCTCATCTCAGGAGTAGGCAGTAACCTATCGCTAAATGGGTTCAGGGACGACGGACTTGGGGACATCCGCCGTCCCCTATCACACTGGACCCGAGGTGGCGGCGCGTAGTGTTCCACGCGCGCCCCTTTTAGACGTCGCGGGGGGTAACCCCCCCCCCCCCCCCCCACCCCGACTTGAGGTGGCCCGCAGAGGTGGAATCCCCTTTGAGGCGGAAGTAATAACAGATCCCAAGGTGCAAGTGTGGGAAGGGAATACTGGGGTGGTTTTTAGTCAGTAAGAGTCTGACAGACCCCTCCACCCGCCCCAGGGCGGAGGACAAGCATGAGGATATTCCACTCCGTAAACAAAAAAAAAAAAAAAGGTAGACAAACGTCAAGCTAACTCAGTCTGCCGTCGACCGCCGCGAAGGTTACACGACTGAGTTGTTCGCGCCAGATTTATCTGCCCTTAAATACCGCATTTGCGTCTTGTCAACTGCGTCTCACCGCTCACATACCAGCAGTTGCGCGCAGACTATACTTAAAATTCGATATACCTTCTGCAGATGGATGTTATGTTTTCTAAATACCTATTATCTAGATAGTTACCTTGAATATCATGCTTAATTTTAATATTGCACAGTATTTACCAAGACCTTTATAAGACTTATTTTAAACCAAATAATATATGAAATCTCGAGTAAATTACCATGCCATGCATATTAAAATGCTGGATTATCAAACGTTTATTAATTGCTACAATACTTAATTGACTTTTAATTAATTACAGTGCTGTTCTAAAGCTATTTCATAGATGTAGCGGTAATAAATGATGTTTTTTACATTACATTTTGTGAGTGGACTAGACTAATATCATTTTACATAAATTAAAGCTTAAATATAATAAAACGCGTTGTATAATAATATTTGGAGCATTATCAGAGCTCTGGGAAAGCTTAAAATCGATTTGAAGCTCAAGATTTTTTTTTTAATTTAGTGAAATTGACCAGCATGCTGTTTGTTCAATAAGATTAACAAAAGATTATTTATTACAAGCATTTTTAACCTATACTGATTTGATTAATTTATTGATAAAATGCTTAAATATATATCTTGTTGATAGGGGACTACTGACCTATTCAATGACAAAATCGATTATAGAAAATTCTAATTCTAATATACATTGACGAGTACACTTATCATTGAACTAAAAACAATAAAGCCAAGGCACAATCCAATTGCTCCTCTCTTAAACAAATATGTTTTACATATATAGTTACCAAACCAACTAACAAAATAATATAAATAACAAATTTAATCATGTTTAAATGATTCAAACAAATAACTTTACTTAGAATCTAATGAGATACAAGCCAATACAATAAAGTTAACGCGTATACATTTAAAACAACTTATACATATACAAAAATCGCTGCAAGTATACGTATTTTTTTATATATGTATATAAAAAAATCCCAAAAACAGCGAACCATGTGACAACAAGACACCAAAAAAAGTTACTCTGTTATCACTTCAGTATCACGAGCATAAATATTAACGGCCTTATTACAAAACAAGATTTATATTTTGACATGGCTTAAACCATGGAGCCAGTTTTTGTAATAAGAACGTAATTGTGATTGAAATACGGTTGATTATACAAAACTGAAAATTTAATTCGGTACTAAGTTGTCAGTTTTGTATTAGGAACTTTACCATAGACGGAATAAAGTTCAAAATTAAATAATGGCTCCATTATTTAAACCAGGGTCTGAAGATAAACCTTGTTTTGTAATAAGACGGTAAGAGAGCAGAAGAGATGTGATATAAATTAATATTATAACATAAATTCTAGACTTCATGAAATGCAGGAAACCAAAGTAACGAATCATTTTATGTCAATTCTCTAAAATTATTCTAGGTATTTAGCTGCATCCGGTTAGACTGGAAGCCGACCCCGAAATAGTTGGGAAAAGCCTACGCAATTTTTTTTAAAATTAAAAGTAACAAGAATTAATATTCATCACTTTTTTTTTTTTTTTTAAACGTTGCCCCACACTAGGAATTTCTCCTGTATTGTGTCTGCGTTTACAAACATTTAAATTCACATACACAAACAGCCAGACCCGAAACAACTACTTGTAGGTCATACAAATATTTGTTCCGTGCGGGAATCGAACCCGCGACACGCAGCGCAGCAGTCAATCGCTTAACTAACTGCGCCAACCGTGCCGTCACATTACTTTCAAAAGAAATCTACATCTGCTTAATTATTATTATTTGCCAATACACTAAGATTTTCGTTTTGTTGGCATTTCATAAACCCATGACCACGTGAAACAATTGATTGAGAAAGCACGTAGATGTTTATGGTTCGCCGTCCCAGATATACCTAATTAACACAAATCCATTGAAATAATAATAATCTAATAATGCCCTCAGAATTTGACTTTTAGTAAATGACGCCATCTGTTGGATAGAGGTTGAACTAAAGAGATTCGAGCCTATGACTATCAAGCATGGATTTAGAACGTTTCTTAGAGTTTATCACGTACGGAACCTTGCCAATACACCCATGTGGTACAATCTAGCGACTTTCAGGTCAGCATTATTATACACATGTTACATGAAGATATTTGGAAGTAGTCGTAATAGAGCTGGTAGTCGTGGCAAGGTGGAATGAATTATACAGGACATACAGCGGCATCTATTTTTCACACTGGATAAATGATAATTTTGACACTTCCCTCTGACGCCACTTGACTATTCTCAACTGTAACTTAAGCAACCAAATGCTAAAATTATTATAAGATCCTCAGGTCTGAAAATGTTGCAACATACATACATTCCAATGGTAGTTAACAAACAGGCAGTCAGAACGATGTTGAACCACTTATTTCGTTAGACTGTGGTGAGGCTGTCCACAGCTTCCATGAGGCTTGGCACGGAGTCTACTTTCATTCCACGCTTACGAAGGTCGTTCAGCTCTTCGACCAACTTTGACTTGTCTCTGCCGAGTGTCTCCCTGAAAACAATGATTAGTCCAGTCAATTTAGCCATCCGAGGGTACAAAAATTCGCACCCAACTCAAAGGTGGTAGGATTGTTCAAAACACCGTCATAAATGAAATCTAAAAAATCCTCATTAATCCGATACCTGGAAAAAAATTTACTCTGGGTACTGGGTTTCTTTTTACCTGACATTCTCATATTTATAATATTTTATATCATATTTATATGTGTAAGTTACACTGACCGGTAGAATAATATTTTTTGTTGTATTGCATTACAGCTTTAGTGATGTTATACATATTATCACGATTACATCTCTTCCAACTTTTTGAATCGTTATATCTCAGAAACGGTGGCTCTTAGGAAAAAAAAGTATTTAGACATTTTTTATATATTTAGCTATAGATTCTACAATTAGATTCTTCAATCTATAGAAACTAATTGTATGATAAAACTTACCGTTTTACTGAAAATCGCGAAAAAACATGTTTATGTGACCTTTGACCCCGAGTAAATTTTTTCCAGGTATCGGATCGATGAGGATTTTTAAGATTTCATTTATGATAGTATTTTGATCTATCCTACTAATTTTGAGCTGGGTGCGAATTTTTGTACCTTCAGTCCTATTTTTTGGTCAAATTTGACCGGACTCTATGTACTTTATTATTTGAGCCGTGTGCCCGAAAAATTACGAACTTCCATGCAATATTTCAACACCACAGGGGATTTTTTTTCAAAAATCCTTCCTTAGGGCTCACTTTCTTTATGTAAGGAACTTTCGGGCGGAATTTCAAGCTTTTAGACCTAGTAGTTTAAGGTTCCTGCAGACAGGAGCGACGCGAGACTAGTCGCACAATGTATATGAAAACTTCATGGAAAGGTATCGCGCTGCCTGTCGCGCCCACGACATCGCGCCAGTCTGCAAGAGGCTATACGTTGTCTGTCAGTGCATGAATTTAATATGTTTACTAAGTAGAAGATGATAGGTATGTGGATTGGTAACCCTGGTAAACTGTTTTCAATAGGTATAATAAAATGGATTGAGATTAAAAATGTTCCTGGATTATGTATTGTTTGTTAGGCATTTATGATCTAGCTAAAATCAAACTTCACACATTTTAATTATCAACTCGGTCTGTCACAATCCACTTCCTGACAAAGACCTTGTTTCAGTCACGCCACAGTACCTACCCCCAGTACCAAGGATAGGTAATTACATTATTATCAATTTTATGACAAATACGAACTAATTAAATCTTATGTTTATCACAATTATTTACGACGCATTATATCCTTAAACAGTTCAATGAATTATATTGTTATGTTATCAGTTCACTTATTTATTCTCAAGTAATCATCCTATTGTTTTGTGTCATGTAAATAATTAATTAATGACACAAAACAATCACAAGGCAAGTCAGCGTTGCAAGTCAGCTGATAATTCAGCTGACTTCAAATACAAATTCTTTTAATATGCTTACACATTGTTCGCGAACATAAAATTATGCATGAAATTTTAGCCAACTTGCGGCTTTAGATACCTGATATTACGTGCATAAAATATATGTATAGGTAGGTTAAATACATACTTCCCAAAAACAAGATAACTGTCTTTAAGTACTTTAAATCAACTTTTTAATCTTACCTGCGCAATATCGGAAGATCGATGTGACTGTAGATTTCAATTACGTAGTGGTGGGTGTACAAATTATATTTTTATTTTACTGAAGAAAAATGCTAACTTAACATTGTATAGTTCTTTACAGTTGTAGTTTAATGTTTTAAGTACCAATTTTAATTTCACACAAATCGTCGACGTCATCCAAAAAGCAACAAAGCTCAAGTGGGACTGGGTCGGACGCATTTGCCGCATGTCGGATGCATTGTGGGCTAAGACCACCAAATGTGTCCCTGAAAACGTGCAGCGGCATGGCGGTAGACCCATACGTAGGTGGCAGGACGAGCTTAACGCCTATAAAGGCGACTCGATCCTGCCCCAACATGGACCAATCCCGGGAATCAAATCCGGGATTGGTGCATGTTGGCGCAGGAAAAAGGCAAGGGAGGCCTTTGGCGCAGGGCAAAGGCCTCCCTTTCCTGCGACAACACTGGCTGATTTATTAATTTTATTTAAGTATTTATTATTTACTTGCGACTCGCCCCTGCTTCGCACGATTTTTACGACATAAAACATCGAAATTTCTTCATTAATTCTCTAAACGATGAAGAAAACTGCATCAAATCTATTGTGTAGTTTAGAAGAACAACGCGGTCACGCAGCCAGACACGAAAAGAGACTAAATTAAGTTTTGTTACCCAAAACCAAATTACCAATAGAATACTTACCATATAGAAATGCATGTATGTAAGAGAGGTATGTATATAAGCAGCAAGTCGGAGTCACTGACAGCCTCGTATCGTTTGAGCGCCAGTTGCGCCCAGCGCTCTACGGGCCCGGCCAGGGTGCCGTCGCTTGCGCCTGCGCACGCCACGATGCGGCATAACGCACCAAGTACCACCCGTGTTCGGTCCGTGTACACCTGGAAAACGATACCATATTCATTAAGGCCAGGTTGCACGAAATTGCTAAATAAGTTTAACACCAAACGAATTTAAAACATAGTTCTGTTTCTGTCATTCGTTTGATGATGACAGGGACAGAATGATGATTTTATTGTTTAGCACTAAACATATTCAGTTATTTGTGGTGCAAGTGGGCCTAATTTTCAATGAGAAAATGGATAGAGTAGTAGATATGGATGCATAGTAAAATTTATGTAAACCCAGTTGTCTCACTGATAATAGGCTACATAACAGCATAGCAATAACAGGAATATTTGTAGTAAATACATACATAATATGCTTTAATGTGCTTTACTAACACTCAGTTGCAGAAACGATCTTTAAATTTTAAAGACTACATTAAACACTAATGTAGCATTAAATCATTGCACAAAACCATTTTTTATTTTATTTTAATGCTCCATTAAATTTAACTAATGAAATGTCAAACCTAATGAAACCGGCCATTTTAAACACTTTTACGTTGCACGTAACTTCATTAGCGCCCATTAGCAGGTGGTGAACTTTAAGTTTGACATTTCAGATTTTTTAATTTTAATGGGCCGAAAAGCATCCATTAAGAGCAACATTAGTGTTTTCTACGGTACTTGAATGCATTTCTGTAATTGAAAGATGTCTTTAACCAGTCTTTCGTCATTATCTGATTCTTATTTAGTAGATTTACCTCGCCGTCGAATCCCAGACCGAGTGAATTCATTTTTAAAACATGATGGAAAAGAGTTTCGTGTAAAGTATAGAATTTCCAAGGAGGCAGTTCTTCAAATTTGTAACCTATTTGATTAAGATTTAGAACCAGTGACGCAAAGAAATAAATCCATTAATGGCCTGACACAGCTTTTAATATGTTTGAGATTTTTCGCCACTGGATCTTTCCAGCAAGTAGGTATTGGGTGATTTAATAAACATAAATAAATCAACAGTTTGTCGGAAACAGGTTGGGTCGGGTTGTTTGTCAGTTTGTTTATACAAAAAGTATCCCGTGAGCTAGCAAAATTAAGCCACCTCTATATTAAAATGCCAGACCGGACGGAACTACGTAGAGTTGCAGAAGGTTTTTATGAAATTGATGGATTTCCACGTGTGGCCGGAGCTCTAGACTGCACACATGTTAAAATTATTAGATTAAGGGGGATGCGCTAAAGTAGCCCGCAAAATTCAAATTTTATTACGTTTTTTGCAATTTGCAGGTCAGTAACACGTATGTTGATCTAATTATGATTCGCGGTCATAACCAATATGGCTTTACAGAATTATAATCATTAGAATATGAATCAGAAGTATAAAAATTGCAAAAAACGTTGGTAAATTTGAATTTCGCGGGCTACCTTAGCGCATCCCCCTTTAAACCAGATTATTTAAACTACATTAAACCACAGAGTACACTGAATACACATAAATCAACTACATTTACTTTATTTTATTCTAAAATTGTGGTGTACTTGTACGTACGGATAATAACAGAACGCAAATGTTCACTCTTTTCGTTCAATATGGTAATTTGTTCCTGGCAATATTGTTTAAAGTCTTCTTTAACTAAAGTGGCATTAAAAATGTCTAATGCTATCTAAAATTTGTTTGTGCAACTTCATTAAAGTAATGAATTCATTAGCGATAATGTTGCTTTATGTAATGAAGTGTTAATGGTGAGCTTTCTGCAACTGAGTGTAAGCCTTCAAAACAGATTAGAGATTGCGTTTCTTTTTGGTTAAGGTGGGATTAATTGAACCATGTCCCCAAAGAGTTTTACTGGTAAAATTAAATGTTTCCATTAAGCAGTCCACAATGTAAATATTTGTGCATGACGTATTTGGAATCTATCTTATTTATCTGCTGTTCAAGGGTTATCTTACTGTTTATGCCACCCCCCCCCCCCCCGCCCCTCCGTACAGATATTATTGCAGTATTATTGCATTGGTATATTCTACTTTAGTGGAGATTTCACAAATGAAACTGAACACAATGAGCACATATATGCCGTGTTCAATAGCTGTCAGTGTCAAAATTTATTTATTTATTTATCACAAACACTGCTATCATTACTGGAAAAAATCCTAATGCGGTGTGTGGTCCTTAATTAAACTATCTTATTTATCTCTCATAAATAACTAATAAAAAAAATAAAAACTAATAAAATGTTATGGAACATTAACACTGAAAGTTCTTGAACGCGGTTTTGGTGAAATTCGCCCTTGGCCTATCACAGTAACATAATATGATTGGCCTCTTAAATCCAATCCAATTTTACCAATATGTTGATATAAAGTGTTCATACCTTGACATTTAATTAATGTGTTCCTCAACATGGGAAGTTTAGTAATTATTTTCCTAATATTATGAGCGTGAAGGATGAGTGTAATTGATTTAGAGTTATTTAACTCTAAAACTAGACAATGGTTAACATTGTCGACTGAAGGTGAATACAGTAACAAAATAAAATGAAAACTCTATCATTCTAAAAATATATTGTGTTATGTTTATAAATATATGATAATCTACTAACCTTGTTTAATAATTTAAAACTTGTCTCCAAAACTGACAGTGCTTGATCGAACTTGCCCTCATTAATCAGTTGTTTTGCTTCATTTAGCTCAACGTCCTGAAAGAATGTGATAACAGCCGGGGAGTCCCGTAGCCGAGAGTCACCCGCTATCAAGTCTAGTAGTGACTCAAATGCAGTACATCGTGTGGAAATCAAGTTAGGATCAAAGTTACCCATGACTATCTGAAATGATTTCAAATACACTTGAAAAACATGAAAGTGTTATAATAAATACCACTCATTGGCAAGTCATGTTCCTCAAAAGTCTTCAAACTACTGGTAATTTACTTAAATTACAGAATGACATCACACTATTAGCAACCACTTAGTGCTTATAGTTGCAAATTGAATTGACCTGAGTTAGATCCAGCGTTCCAACAATAAAACTATGTTTCATAATAACCCTGCTTGATTAATTTAAAGTTTCGAGTTAGATGCAGCTTTCCAACAGAAAAACTATGTTTCTTTATACGCCTACTAGATTAATTTTAAGTTATGACTCATAATAATAACAAAGAACTATTCCACTAATACTTGTTTACCTTTCTAGGAAATGAAATACTACTTAGCAGAGCCGGAAATTCCTTTTTCAAACCGTGGTACAGGTCTAGGAAGTGAGTGTATCGCCTCTCAACATTTGCTGGGTCTGGATCTAACACCATGGATTCTGTAGTTTGTCTTGCTTGTACCATGTATGCAACGAATTTCTTTTCATTCTCAAAACCTTCCACTGTTCTTGAAGAAACTATTTGAAATTTTAGCATGGTGCTTTTAACTATTTAATTTATTGTTTTCTACTCAACAACCTACTGTTTGGGTGGTTCTATGAAATAATGAGTAATCTAATGATGACAAACAAAAGCGACTTGACAAAGAAAAGAAAATTGTTTGCAGCTGGCACTAGCACCAGTGTTGCCAGTACCAGCGTCGACTTTCGGACGATTCACTACTTGAAATGGGACGATTTTTGGACAAAAAGGGCGGCTGGATACAACATTTTTACGATTGAATGGGAAATAAGTATACTTTTTTCTCATACTACTGTAATATGAGTACCAGAGAATGAAGAAGTGAATTAGGTTTAATAGACAAGGCACTTTTGTTGTTATCATGTTATGAATACAGGCAAAAACTTGACCCACCAACCCATGCATCGGGTTGGGTCTTTTATCAAGTCGCCTGAATTTGAGGAGTCTGTCTGTCACTGTGGGGAGTCGAAATGATTAGATTTTTTTTTTTGAGGGGGTTTATCTCAAGCTGAGTTTGTTTCGGCCTTTCTTCTCAGAGTAGTCAGATAGGAAACGCCGACCTCATCTAGTTTTTAAAATATGATTGACGTGTAAAAGTGTTTGTACAAACCTACTTACAGAAATAAAATCATTTATCATTTAAGCAAATTTAGCTGCCGGAGCTGCGTCGAACGAAATATTTAAAATTATTTTCTAAAAATATTGGTAAATCACTAACTATTATTCCGTGAAACGGAACTTAAATGTCACATAAACGGAACTTAAATGTCACAAAATGTTGACGTTTTTAAGTTGCGTCTGGCAAAATCATGTCAAAATGCTTAAGGGGGATGCGCTAGGGTAGCCCGCGAAATTAAAATTTTATTACGTTTTTTGCTATTTGCAGGTCAGTAACAGGTTGTATGTTGATCTAAATATGATTCGCGGCCATAACAAATATGGCTTTACAGAATATAATATAATCGGCAATACAACTAACTCTCTTCGAAAAATCCTACTGAATGATTATTTCAGAAAAAATCATTCAGTAGGATTTTTTGAACTTACAGAGTTGTAATCCTGATTCTAATGATTATAATTCAGTTACCTTAGCGCATCCCCCTATGAATCAGTAGGTAGGCCACCAACCACGATTTTGTAAAAAGACAGTTTTGGTGATGCGATAGTGGAGTACTTGTGGCGGCGGAACATTATAAAATATGCAGAAATAAATGGTTTACGAAAAAAAAGATTTCCTGTATTGTTGGTAAATTAAGTGAGATTTTTTATTGTTTTAACAATAAAAAATCTCAGAAAACATTCGATAAAAATTTGAACCTTTGACATTTATTATAAAAAAACTATGCAACTACGGCGGGCGGAAAAGGTGGGGGACAACTGTAACCCTCGCCCCCAACCCCCTTTTATAAGTTTTACGCATCTTAGTTATTTTTAAAACTGCGTTTTGTTATTTGCATTTTTTAAAGTAAATTATTGTAGTTGACTATTTGAAAAGGGACTGAATATAGAACGGACATCGAAGGGACGTAAAGATGTCTAAACGGACAAAAATCGTCCTTTTTGGGACGTTCCGGCAACTCTGACTGGCACTGGCAGCAGCAGCATGTCAAGTTCAAAGTGACGTTTAAATTTTGACATTGACAGATATTGACAACTTTGAGTACCTAGTAAAGAACAGCTGTAGTCGGGGCTTCTTGGCGGGAAAGTGATTTGAGTGACAGTTTGTTTAATTTTCCAAAATTTGTGTTTAGCCGAATTAATGTGTAATAATGGTGGATTATTAACCATTAAGTGTTTGTGAACGTGCATTAGTGTAGGCAAATGAAACAAAACAGTCCAACAAGTCCGCGTGAGGTCTCAGTAAAGTGCCACATCTTTACTGAAACTCAAGGGGAGTGGAGTGGGCGGGGATATCATCATCATGCATATATAATTCATTTCATCAATACTATACAAGAACTAAAACGTGACATTGGCTAAATGCACAAACCGTGCGAAGCCAGAAGGAAAAAAAAAAAAACAGCTGTAGGTAGTCTTCTGTGTTGTTACTGTGTTTGGATAATATTCTCAGCGGAGGTACATAATTCACAACTACAGCGTGCCAAGTATACTTTTGATCATGGTATTTTATGACAGCTGTTGTCATCACTGTCGGTGTCTGGTTGTCTGTTATGAATCATATTTTGTTCAAATGAAATTATTCCCGTAGCCTTCCAATGCTCATTATTCTAAGTGTCTGGGTGTCTCAGAGACCGTAGGTACCTAATTCTCATTATCAGCGATTTTTTATATAACATACCATATAAGGGCGCTTTTCCTGTCATGCGTATTATCACCCGCGTGCGGATACTGTTCGCGTGCGGGTGATTAGACGCTCCTGGCCTCACGCAGGACAAAGATTGCGTTTGTTTCTGTATCAATTTTCATTTTTGTTTGCGATTATATGCGTACTCCATGCGTGCGACCGGCGTCACAGTAAAAATAACTCTGAAGGCAGAAGAACGCCGTGCCGCCCGCATCCGGTTAGCACGCACGCGCGCTGCGCGCCCGCAACCAATCCGCGTTCCGCGCACGTGCTACCCGCATGATAGGAAATTGATGCGGACAGCCTGCACGCGGTCTAAATCCGCACGTGGGCGAAAATACGTATGACAGATAAAGCGCCCATAATAAATAAAATAATATACAGTCACGTAAGCAAAGCCGCGGGCACGGTTAGCTTATAGGGCCACGTCCTGACCGAAAGTGATCGTCGCACTCATAATATTATATGAATATGACAAACTCGCGCGATCAATCAAGTCGCGTATGTTGTACGTCAATATTTAAGTAAGCGATCTTGTAATCGCGTCATTGCGCGACAGTAGCTTTCGGTTAGGACGAAAGGTAGGTAAAGTTAATAGTCTTGTGAACTCTTGTGTAGCAAACTTTAAAAGAACAGCCGTAATTTAAAATAATATTATATTTAAGGAAATCAGCAATATGACCTATCAATAATTTATAGTTAATTTATTTTGTTATCATTTTGTTTCTAGTTAAGGTAGGTACTATTAAAAAGCATATTTTCAGCAGTAACTATGTCAAAAAATAACAAGCGTTGAAAATGCCCTTATACGCAACGATTCCTAATGTATTGATATAGGTATATTAACGATCCACGTCTCCAAAAACAACGTCGATTGACGCAATAAGCATAGTAATATCAGCAAGCATTAACTGCGGGCCCAAAACAGATACTCCCAATAAATGGTTATATGAACACGGACGTATGTGCACCCGATAAGGAATGGAAGTGCCGTCAGCAACCATGTAGATACCCATTTCGCCTTTTGGCCCTTCTATTGCGGTATATGTAACTCCAGGTGGCACAGGATAACCCTCACTGCATAACTTAAAATGATGAATCAAGGATTCCATTGAAGTTTTCATTTCCTTTCTTGAAGGCAAACTAACTTTGGAATCGTCTGTTTTATATTCTCCTTCAGGCATCGTGTCAAGAACTTGATTGATAATTCGTAAAGTTTGACGCATTTCTTCGTAACGTACCAGGTATCGGTCATAGATATCGCCAAATGTTCCAACAACGCCATCAAAATCGTATAAGTCATACCCATCATACGGGTCGTTAATTCTTATATCCCATTTGATTCCACTGCCGCGTAACATGGCCCCCGAGAAGCCTAGAGACATAGCATCGTGCGCACTTACAATACCAAGACCAGCAGTCCTTTGATAGAACAATCGATTCGTGGTTGCAAGGTCATCAGTTTCATCAAAACGAACTTGCATCTTACTACATAATTCGTAAATATCGTCGAGATAACCAATGGGAATATCCTGGACCACCCCACCGGGACGGAAATAGCAACAGTGCACTCTTGCGCCGCAAATTCTCTCAAACATTTCATAAAGTTTCTCACGTTCCTCACACATCCAAAAGAATGGTGTTATACCACCACAATCAAGTATTGTGCCTGAAACATTCAGCAAATGATTTGCTAGACGACTTAATTCAGCGCATAGGATTCGAATTGCCTTAGCCCTCGGTGGTACTTCTATGTTAAGAAGCTTTTCAACAGCAATACAGAAAGCTTGCTCGTTTACCATAACGGATACGTAATCTAGACGATCCATGAAGGGCAGACTCTGATTATAATGCTTGTGTTCCATCAGTTTCTCGGTGGCTCTGTGCAAGAAACCTATGTGAGGGTCGGCTCTGACTACAGTCTCGCCGTCCAGTTCCAGTATTAACCGAAGAACGCCGTGAGCAGCTGGATGTTGAGGCCCGAAATTGATAAACATGTTTTGAAGCTTGCGTTCAACTGGGTATAGCTTTCCATGATGGATTATTCTGAAATACTTGTTGGTCTCTGGCGTAGGGTACATCACTGAACCGGCGAATTGTTTGAGATAATCCACGTCGGGGTACCACCTGAGTCCGTATAGCGGAGCATGGATTGTGAGCTGCCGAGCTTGCCGAGCTACATTTACAAAACTTAAATGTTTTAAATTCAACATTTTTTTTTCAACGATTTGACGGTTTGCCGCATCAAGTTTGACGCAACGTTTTTTTTTGTTTTTTGTTACGGCATCGTGCGGTTTGCACATTTAGCCAGTGTTTGAGTCAAATTAAGTAACAAGTACAAAGTTTGTTATGAAATTAATTATTAAACAAATAAAAAAATTTTACAAAAAAAAAAACAACCGTCTTCCATAAAAACACTACTTACAAATACAAAGTGAAAAATAACTTTAATTTCGGAAGTCGGTGGCAAAAAACTAAAATACAGATTCAAAGAGACACCGACTTCTCTTTTTTATGAAGTCAGTTGTTTTTTTTTTGTAAAAAGATTTTAATTTTTCACTTTTTTGTAAATCAGTTTTTAATTTAGTTAACTATGTTGTCGTCTGCTTAACCCGACTTTCCTGGGTGCATCAATAAATTAAGTCCTCCAGTCGGGGCATAAACATAAAAAATAATCGAGTACACGCTAAGGGCATCCCCTGTGGGGTACGGACAGCAAGGGACGGGCTGGATCGGATATTAGCAGATACATTCTATAAGTACAGGAAAATGATTCTCTTTAGAATTTGAATGAAACATGATAAATTCATAAGTATAATGTTTTATTTTAACCGCTTTTGTAGTTACTTAGGTAAACATTAATAGGTATATAAATATGTTTTATAGGTAGGTACCATCTAAATATCATACATTATGTATAAGTACATGTATCTATTATTTTATTTAGTTCAATAAAATTCTTTTTAATCATTGAAAATAGTTAGGTACTGTTGAACTGGCTACACGTTTTGATATCATATTATAAGACACTGACAGTCACATTTATTAAACTTATAACTAGCTACCCTTATTGAATATAATATTCTATATCAATACGTCATAAAATGTTTGTATAAACAAAGTGTATAAATAACATTGTAACTACAAAAAGTCTGAATACATACCTCAAAACAGTTGTAAAAAAAACGTAGCAAAACTAACAAATATAGCCTAAACTTTAGGACTAATAAAAACAGTGCTTTGTAGGAATGTCCGTACCTTATAATCATTAAAATATAAATAAGCTCTTACATCTACATTTTTAAATGAAGTAGATATTCAGACCTCCCACAAGGTGGACCGATAACCTTGTGAAGGCTGCAGTGATCCGCTGGATGCAGGAACCACAGAACCGGTCCAAGTGGCGGTGCTTGGGGAGGCCTATGTCCAGCAGTGGACGTCTTTTGGCTGATATGATGGTGATGATGAGATATTCAGAGAGCAACCACGACATACCAATATAAATTAGGTAGGTTTAAAGAGAAGATCGCTTAAAGATACAGATAGGTAGATACAGCAAGCTTTTATACATAATAAATACCATACCTAGTTTTTACATAAATGACGGATGCAAATAATGCAACTGCACCCTTAATATAAATATTTGAAGCCTACTTTGTATGAGTAGAAGCCATAAGTTCTCCGAGTCTACCAGCTGATAAAGAAAATCTTATGTTTTCAGTAAAATTCAAAATAGCAATTGGCATGCATTACGGTGCATGCAGGCTCTCCCCGCATGCGGGGCTCGCGGCTTCCGAAGAATATTATTCAGTAAAGCAGATCGTCTATGAATACTGACTTGGTTTAATATTGTCCAAATATTCTGATAAATTGTTGTTTTCTTGTCACTTTTTACATACATTTCTGAGTTTGCTCCTGTACAAACAATAAACTTATATCTTTATGACGTATTAAATGCCTCATTTATCTTTGTGGCATACCTACTTTTGCATTAATAGCATTATTTTTCAATTAACAATCAAGCATTCGCCTAAACAATATATCCAATATATCTTCGGCGAACACGTAGCAGAACGTTACGATCGAATCTGTATTTTCAGAAAATGAACTGATTTAAATAGTACGATACGTTTATAGAAAAAACACGTTTATCACAGTATCATATTAAAATGAAAGATCTCGCATTCGTGTTACTACTGGCTACTATTGGTCCTTTACATTTAAATATCTAATCGGGTTTTATTTATTAAATATTTTCGTCAATCAAATTTTCGACATTTCGTTCCAGACAAACGCAATCTAAATCCAAATTCATTGTACAACGATGATTCAATTCGAAATTTTTTCAGAGGCTTCTACGTAAATACATGAGCAAATTTTCTGTAGGAACCTTAGGATACAACCGGAGAAAGAATGGTACATTTCAGGCTTGCTCTTCCATTTGATACACAGGTAGTACACTGGGATTCCAGAGAGGAGTATAGCTACACCAATAGCAGTGTCTTTAGGTTGCGTAATGGCTGGTATGACCACTAAGCAACCAATGGCGATGAGGAACAGGTACGGGATGACGATGTTGACCTTGATGGGTCTCGGTATGTCTGGCTTGACACGCCGCAGCCACAGCATGCCCACGACCGAGGCGCCCACAGACAGCCACAGCGTTTGAGAGAAGTAGTTGATGAGATCAAACACGTTGCTTGTCGTCAACATCAGGAGCGAGAAGAGACACTGGAAGTTTAAAACGAACTCCTTTAGAGGGCTATCACAATTTTTCTTGAATTTGAGCGTTTTACTCGAGCTTTGATGTGTGATTACGGTTTAGATAAAACCATAAAATTAAAAAAATAAATATGCCCGAGCAAGTTTGATTATTTCTCTTGGGAGTGTTTTAAATAAATACTTCAATTTGTTTACATAAATCAGTAAAAACCTTATCTCTGCAAAGGTTTCCTAAAATATTACTTTTGGAAAAAAAAAAAACATTTTATGATGCTTTGTTACACCGAAGATAACAAAATTTATAAAAATGTCCATGGTACTACAGCTGTATCATATACTTGGGAGCGCTTTAATCAATTATTTCATACAGTAATACACCAAAAATAATTCTGTAAAACAGAGAGTTACTGATAATTTTTCGTCCGAAATTTTATTTTTTATCTACGAATATACAGGGTGTTTGGTGCATCGTGTGCCAAATTAAAATGGTCGACTGAAGGGGTCATCCGCTAGCCTTTCAGACCCCTTAACACCCCTCATGCTCTGTGGATTTTTTTTTATCGACTTTTTATTGTTTTCCAAAAAAAAGACCCAAATTTTACATTCAAATACAGATTTAAAAAAAAATATAAGGCGTAGACTCTGAATTTTAATTTTATTTCGATGTGTATTGTTTAAGAATACTTTTAAATACAAAATTAGTGATATTAGTCACATAGTTTTTTTTTTAATTCACTCGCAAAGGTAAACTTAAATTAAAGCTGTACATGTTACAGCTATTTATAAGGCTACAAAAAAAAAACCAAAAGCGACCGGGATCTTCCAACTCCCTCATTAATTCTCCAGTCTATCCTCTTTCTAATTATGTGCCACATGCCATAAAAGTATTTTAACAACTTTGTGAATTCGCTAGAATTGTGAATCAAGTCACATAAAACTACATTCCAAATTCTAATGAAAAAATATTTATTGCGGAACTGTTACTTGAGAAAGAGGTAAAATTTGTTTTCTCACTCTTTCACAGTAAAATCTATCTTCTATCTATTTCTTGCATACCTTAAATCGGTTTGAACAAATCGCGCCGCCCGACCCGCCATTTTTTTAGTCGAGACATGACTGCCTCTGCTACCTAACGTGTGTGCTAGTTCACCATACTCCGCGATTCTTTTATTACTTTGTTATCGTTAAGTTTTGCTGGTTCTTGTTACATTTGTTTAATTTTTGTTGTTATTGTTAAACTGTGAGTTTTTTGTTATTGCAATGGCGACATTCTCTAACGAAGAATATGCGGACATCATGATGGCTTACGGAGCCGCTAATGGCGTCGCTCGTGCAGCGCAACGACTTTACCAGGAACGCTTTCCTGGTAGACGATTACCTGGCCGCAGAGTCTTCCAAGACACATACCGACGCATACGCGAGACTGGCAGTGTTACTTTTAATGAACCAAGGGGCCATATTGTGCGACATAATGTTGAAGTAGACGAGAGAATACTGGCACTTTTTGAGGAAGACCCTACAAGAAGCATTAGAAATGTGGCATCACATCTTGATATTTCAATATGGAAAGTGTGGAAAATACTTCGTCAAAACAAAAAGCATCCATTCCACTACACTCCGGTGCAAGGTACGTAATTTTAAACTAACTTTAAACCCGTGCAAGCTTTGTTTGACCTTGCCTTTGTTTAGCAGGTAATGGGTATGGTATGGCGTCATTTCCAGGTAGTGAATCTATTAGCACGAACAGCGGGTCCTTTCTTGTGCAATTACTTATTGCCCAAGAGAAATTTAAAAGAGTTTTTTGTTTGTTGCAGGTCTTGAGGGTGGCGACTTTGAGAGACGAGTGGCTTTTTGTCGGTTTCTTTTACACACGGATGTGGATGATCCTGATTTTTTAAAAAGAATACTGTGGACGGATGAATCCAAATTTACCAAGGATGGGATCCTCAATTTACACAATTTGCACCACTGGACAACGAAAACGCAAAACCCACGTGTTAAAAGACAGAAATCTTCTCAAAAAAGGTTTAGTGTAAACGTTTGGGCAGGAGTGATTGGAAATCAGATAATTGGACCGCATTACCTGCCCGATAATCTCAATGGCGAAGACTACCTGGAATTCCTACAAAATGACCTGCCCGAATTAGTGACCGATGTGCCCGTATTTAATGAACGTGTGCCCATTGTATTTCAAAATGACGGCTGTCCCGCGCATTGGCGATTGACTGTGAGGGAATATCTCGACAATGTGTTCCCCAATGCATGGATTGGACGCGATGGCCCTATTCCATGGCCGCCACGTTCCCCAGATCTAACTCCGTTAGACTTTTATGTCTGGGGACGTGCCAAAGAGTTGGTATATGCCACGGAGGTTCCAACTAGGGAGGTATTAGTCCAACGCATAGAAGCGGCATTCAATACTATTAAGGAGGAAATACGACTTCGTACAACAACTGTTGAAATACGAAACAGGTGTCGGGCCTGCATTCGCAACAGAGGCCAACAATTTGAGCAAGATTTGTAACAATGATTAAATAAATGTTAAAAATGCAATTTTGTTTTTGTTTATTTCAAGTAAATCCCACGAAAGATACAGATATGAGACACGAATTTACCTAACCGTAAGAATGAGATAGCAGATTTATAGGTTTGACAGGTATCATTTAAGAGATTTTTTTTTAAATCATAATTTTGAATATTAGCCTTAGGTGACTCGATTCACACTTCTAGCGAATTCACAAAGTTGTTAAAATACTTTTATGGCATGTGGCACATCATAAGAAAGAGGATAGACTGGAGAATTAATGAGGGAGTTGGAAGATCCCGGTCGCTTTTGTTTTTTTTTTGTAGCCTTATAAACAGCTGTAACATGTACAGCTTTAATTTAAGTTTTACCTTTGCGAGTGAATTAAAAAAGAACTAGGTGACTAATATCACTAATTTTGTATTTAAAAGTATTCTTAAATAATACACATCGAAATAAAAATAAAATTCAGAGTCTACGCCTTATATTTTTTTTTAAATCTGTATTTGAATGTAATATTTGGGTCTTTTTTTTTGGAAAACAATAAAAAGTCGATAAAAAAAAATCCACAGAGCATGAGGGGTGTTAAAGGGTCTAAAAGGCTAGCGGATGACTCCTTCAGTCGACCATTTCAATTTGGCACACGATGCACCAAACACCCTGTATAATCCAAGTTCAAACAAAAACTATTTAATAACTAAGACAACTAAGTTACCATGCTCGAAAAAAGTTGACCATTTAAAAGTAAAATAACGGTGTAAATCAACGGCGAAATAAGCTATATTTCGAGAGCGCAAAAGTGATGAAACTATTAACGGGTGCTGAGACTGACACGAATGGTTTACGAGTATCACCACGAAAACTGTACTTTTATAGTTACACAGACTTAATGTTTGGATTATTTCACGTTTTCTCTTAATTAGATAAGAAATTGACGAAAAACGTTTTTTTTTTTGTGATAGCACCCTTAAATGCTGATTGTAAAACTCAATAAGTATTTTGGTTACTAGTTACTTAATGTTTTTACTGACAATAAATAAATAAATATACCAACGAACATGCAGATGTTTAGCTATACGTACAGTGAACATAAGCGAAGGTATGGGCGTCTGCTTCTTAATGTGGAAGAGTGAGAAGAAAGCAGGCATGTGTCCCTCTTGCGCACCGGTCGCGAACAGTCGGGCTGATGTGAACAAGACTCCGTTGACCCCGCCGAATGTAGACAGTGCCACGAACACGGGAATTATCCAGCTCCACCTGGCGAACAAACGATCGCCGAACACCTGCAGAAGTAAAAGAATAAAATAAAATAACTTTAACATGGATTGCGCTTTTGGGTGTATTAAGAGATTCCGACGCATCGAGTAGTCAGCCCGGCGAATCTCGCGGGGGATGCGGGACAAATTCGCATGCACCAATTGTGTATGGCGGTGTTCAAACGGCTCTATGACAACTCGCCCCGTGGTTTATCGACCCCGGGACAATTGAACCCCAGAACAACTGGACCAGAACAACTCGACCCCAACAAATCGTCTCCGACAACTCAACCCTGAAACAACTGGACCCCAATCAATCGGCTCCAACATGGGAATGGGCACGATAGTTATATAGACCCGTACTAATATTAACATACAGCCATCAGTTTCCATGGAGGACTGCCAGACAACGAGGAGGAACGGTTCGATTACCATTTTTAGGGTTTTTACATAGATGCTTCTAAGTAACTCTGCTGTTTACGGCGATAACAATTTTTGAGATATTTTCGGTAACAACCGCAGAATTAATTAGATTTCATAAATCATCCAGGTCGAGTTGTCGTGTTACCGTGCAAACTGGCATGAATAGTCGCGTCATTTCTTAATCAAAATGACAATCAACGCTGGAAGTCACGTCCTGAATCCCGCGCGGGGTTTGTTAGTGTGGCCATAGCTTTATCTTATACCTAGGGCTGGTAAGAAGGAGAAGAAGAATAAAAACCATTGTTGCAACCATATTGTAAAAACCAAACATGAACAAAGTGCATTCATAGCCTACATACAAAATAATATATTAGGCACACAATACATTATTATGTATGTAGGTACCTACCTACTTGGATCATACTCCAATGGATCAATAATGGGTATTGTACCGTACCTACTGATATTTTGTTACGGAATTCAGGGAGTGGTTTTTATTGCAGATGATGACAGTCCGACCGTGAACGGCTTCAATAGGAATATTGCATTAAACTGAAACGATTCTGAGTGGTAAACTTGGTATTCATTAAAAATAAGGACCACAACCTACTACTAAGTACACATTTACATTACATTAATAAAATATCGTCATACTTAACATTTTACTATAGTCATAAAACTGAGGCCTGAATATTTATATCTTTAACTAGCTGCTGCCCACGGCATGGCCCACGTGTTTTTTTTTAAATAAGTGTAACTAACTTACTCCTTATAACATCAGCTATCTGCCAATGAAAGTCCCGTCAAAATCAGTCCAGCCATTTCAGAGATAAGCCGGAACAAACAGACAGACAGACAAATAAACAAAAAAAAATTAAATTGTTGTTTTGTTATATGATATAATTATGTAATACATAAAATATACTTTCATAATTATGCATTTATGTTATTTTGGTTTTTGTTTTTAAAACGTCCCATAGGTACTAGGAATTTCTTTTGTATTGTGTGTGGGTGCGTTTACAAACATTTAAACTCACATACACAAACAGCCAGACCCGGAACAACTACTTGTAGGTCATATAAATATTTTTTCCGTGCGTGAATCGAACCCGCGACACGCAGCGCAGCAGTCAATCGCTTAACCACTGCGCCAACCGTGCCATAAATATATACAAACATACACTTCAATTTTATTTATTTGTATAAATTAATCACTAACTGTCAAACTGTCTATTGGAGGACATCCATTCAAAGATAGTGACTGATCGAACTAGACCTATAGTACGTAAAATGGCTACTTCAATGGACGCTCATGCCGCATTGCGTGGAATATACCGGTAAGTGATAGGCGACACTTACACTTGCCAAGACAATAATTATTTCTGGATAAAATTATGGCCTACTGAACTGTAGTGTAGTCTGTAGTAGGAATATTCCTTCTCTTACTGATAATGTCAGATGATAATGTATTGTTTTGTAAGCTGAGTTGCTTCCGGTGAATAATAGATACCACTTTTGGGCCCTTCTAGAATACCAGCGCTGCGGCACTTATTTTTAATTGTCGCTGCATCGTGCTGAGATCTAATTGGCCTTAATTTTACTTTGTTTTTTTATGTTTCTAAGAGTGTGTTTTTAGTTTAATTTTGTGATCTCCTGTGTTGACTCCCAATAAATATTTTTTCAACACATTGCTCAAACATTGCATTTACGAAGCCTGTATACATTGTTCGGAAGTTAAAAATTACGCACCATACAATGATACAACGGAACGGGCGGTAAAATAGTTACTCTTACATATACATGTTTTACCACCCCCTTCGTTGTATAGCGCCACGCGTATCCTTTACGATTTTTTTTTAAATTAATAAACTGTAATATATTTAAAAAAAACCCAGCCAAGTGCGGTCGGACTCGCGCACGAAGGGTGCCGTACCATTATCTATAAAAATGACAAAAAAATCACGTTTTTTGTATGGGAGCCCCCCTTAAATATTTGTTTTATTTTAATTTAATTATTTATTTTTAAAGCAAATATACAGGTTGATTGGAAGATGGGTGCAAAGCTTTAAGGCGAAGATAGTACAGACAATTTAGAACCATTTAAGCCATGGTTGTCTTAGACGAAGTCTTACCAAATATTTTTAACCAAATTTTTAAGTTTTTTTTCGGAAATTCTCAAAATTTAATGTAAACTGCATAATTATGGCCAAATTGAATGATAAATGAATTCATTTTTTATTTATTTAATTAAAGTAATGTGTAAGCAATCAAGCAAAACATGTTTTAGGCTTCTGTGTCATTAGACATTTTTTTTACAGACATTTAAAGCTCAGAAAAAATAAAAAAATTGTACAATACGTCTTTTAAACCTTATTAAAAAAAAAACGGAGGGTGCTTTTTTTGTTCAAACCTTTTTGAAGACAAGCTTGATAATCGCTCTTTCTTTTGAGGTATCATTTATGCGGATATCTTATAAATTATTGAAATTAGGGCCTACAAACCAATTTGAGGTAGAAATTTTTTATTTTAGGCAGACTAATTAAAACAACATTTGAATTAAAATTATTTATTTTTCATGTTCAAAATGACGGCCGTGATTCCTAATACAAGCACGGCCCCGTCTTCTAACTTCTGTAGTCGTTATTTTCAACATCATCTCCTGCTTCATTGTCTCAAACGCTGAATTTATTCTTTGTATCAATTCTTCTCTAGTGTTTATTTCTATGTTGTTATACACCAGTTCCTTGGCCCGGCCCCACACGAAAAAGTCCAACGGGGTCAGATCTGGGGAGCGAGCGGGCCAAGGGATGGGTCCATCCCTGCCGATCCAGCTATCAGGAAAGCAATTGTTGAGGTGTTCCCTTACATTTAAAGTCCAATGCGCTGGACAGCCGTCTTGCTGAAAGATGACTGTTCGGTCTCTTTCGAAGATCGGGACACCTGATTCCTCTACTAGCAGTGGTAAATCAATTTGCAGAAATTGCAAATAATTTTCGCCATTCAATGGATCAGGCAAAAAGTGGGGCCCAATCAATGTTCTGCCAATTATTCCAGCCCATACATTCACAGAGAATTTCATCTGAAATGACACCTGCTTCTTAAAATGTGGATTGTTGTCTGCGTCAGCCCATTCATGGATGTTGTGAAAGTTTGTAATACCTTCCCTTGAAAATTTACTTTCATCCGTCCACAAGATTGATTTCAGAAACCACGCATCTTCGATGTCTCTGTTGAGGAGGAAACGGCAGAACTGAATTCTTCTTTGAGGATCTTGCTCTACTAGACCTTGCACACTCCTGCCATGGAACGGATACTTATCATTTTGGTGCATTGTATGCCACACCTTCCATTGAGAAATGTTTAAATTTCGAGCTACTGCTCTAGTACTGGTAGTAGGATCCGCTTGAAATGCTGCTAAAATGTCTTCGTCGACGGCAGTTTCGTGTCTGCCCGGATTGACTCCAGGTTCCACGCGGTGAAACCCATCTTGGGCAAGACGACGAAACGTGTTGTAAAACACTCGGACATTCGGTATCCTGCGATTCGGATAGCGCTCTTGATACATCCGTCGCGCCAAAGATCCATTGCCGTCTGCTCTACCGTATATAAATACGATATCCGCATATTCTTGACTGGAAAAAGTAGCCATAGTCACTTAACAATTAAGAAAAACGGCGTAGGAGCGCACTAAATGTCAACTCAACACAATTAAGTCAAAAATCAACACGTGCAGGAGCGCGAGGCTACGACTGGACACGGTGAAACAAAAAAGTTCAAAACTAACGCAAACAACACGTGCAGGAACGCAAAGGGCTACAACTGAACACGGTAAATTGTGAATCAACACGACAACGTCCACTCACAAGGGCAGTAGTTTGACTAATAAGTAAAAGATGTAACGGCTTCATCACAGACCGACTGACCCTGACTAAAGAAAAACGACTTTGTTGCCTCAGTAACTAAGACCATTTTGCTGTAAAAACCAACTCTTATCGCTTTTTGCTATTCATTGGGCGTTCTACCTGGAAATGCCGTCGCACCGCGCTCGGTGGCCATTGTTTAGAGAATCCCCTCAATGGGTTCCCCTCAATTGGTTCCTGCATGTGCCAAAAATTCTTAGAATTGAACAATGTTATCATTTCGAGCACATAAAGTATGCTTTTAAGCAAAAATTTTGTGTTTTGTTAGACTGCCTAAAATTTAAAATTTCTCCCTCGAATTGGTTTGTAGGTCCTAATTTCAATAATTTGTAAGATATCCGCATAAATGATACCTCAAAAGAAAGAGCGATTATCAAGCATGTCTTCAAAAAGGTTTGAACAAAAAAAGCAACCTCCGTTTTTTTTTTTTATTAAGGTTTAAAAGACGTATTGTACAATTTTTTTTATTTTTTCTGAGCTTTAAATATCTGTAAAAAAAATGTCTAATGACACAGAAGCCTAAAACATGTTTTGCTTGGTTGCTTACACATTACTTTAATTAAATAAATAAAAAATTAATTCATTTATCATTCAATTTGGCCATAATTATGCAGTTTAAATGATAAATGATAAATGATAAATGATTTTATTTCTGTAAGTAGGTTTGTACAAACACTTTTACACGTCAATCATATTTTAAAAACTAGATGAGGTCGGCGTTTCCTATCTGACTACTCTGAGAAGAAAGGCCGAAACAAACTCAGAGGTCATAGTCTCTTTTAAAGTCCAGACATAATCTTGGTCAGATCATGTGAAGACCATGTAGATTGGTGTCTGAAATGGTCTTTTGAGGAAAGAACCACACAGGTTGAGTGGACCTGACCAGTCAGTGCACGCATTTGTCAGTAATCGTGCAGCTCTACTCAGAATATAAGGAGCTCAACGATGCGACTATCAATACCAAAGAAAGGCCATTTGGGTAGGCCACTTATATGACTCAAACTGCCAGACCATGATTAACACTAACTGAGAATAAAAGAAAGGGAAAAAAAAAATATTATGCAATAACCCACATAGTCTTCACATTCACAATAATTAAAATAATATAATACTTTACAAGTAAATATTCCTGTCATTGTGTATAAAATAATAATTAAATGTCACTGTTTATAAAATAATAAGGTTAGCAAAAACAAAAAAAAAAAAACAATAAAAATAAACTACCTCAATATGTACAAAAATTGGAGCAGCTCAATCCCAAGCCTTTTTGTCCTCAATATAATCTTTAACAGTATAAAAGGCTTTCTGGCACAACTTACGTTTAATGAATGATTTGAATTTATTAAGGCTTAGATCTTGAACGTGGCTTGGAAGTTTATTATAAAAGCGTATACATTGACATCGAAACGAGCCACCTATTTTCTTGAGCCTTGTTGTAGGTACAACAAATTTGTGTTTGTTCCTAGTATTTATATTATGGATATCACTGTATTTTTTAAATAATTTTATATTTTTATGGGCATATAATAGATTTTCAAAAATATACTGAGAAGGCACAGTCATTACATTAATCTCCTTAAATTTCTCTCTGAGAGAGTGTCTTGGACTTAATTTATAAATTGATCGAACAGCTCTTTTCTGCAAAACAAAGATAGTCTGAATGTCGGCAGCATTTCCCCATAACAGAATACCGTACGACATTACACTATGAAAATAGCTAAAGTACACTAAACGGGCTGTCTCTATGTCAGTTAAATTACGAATTTTTCTAACAGCATATGCTGCGGAGCTTAGCTTTTTTGACAGTTTATCTACATGTGGGCCCCACTGAAGCTTAGCATCCAAAGTCAAGCCCAAGAATACAGTGCTATCTTCAGGATTCAATTCTTCGCCCTTTATTAACACATTAGTTTTCACCTGCCTAACGTGAGGTAGCGTAAACTTAATGCATTTGGTTTTTTTTTCATTTAGAAGTAAATTATTAACATTAAACCAGTGAACTACTTTTGAGATCGCGCTATTTACATCGTCAGTAACCAGCTGCTGACGTTTAAGTTTAAACAAAAGTGAAGTGTCATCTGCAAACAACACTATATCATGATTATCCTTTATGAGGTAAGGCAAGTCATTAATATAAATAAGAAACAAGAAAGGACCAAGAATTGAGCCCTGTGGGACTCCCATTCTTACTATAGATCCGGGAGATCTTTTCCCATTGACGTCAACGCTCTGAATCCTATTACTCAAGTATGAAATAAGAAGATCCAGAGCGGTGTTCCGGATCCCGTAGTGGCGGAGTTTCCTGATTAACGTTTCATGAAAAACGCAATCGAATGCCTTGGACAAATCACAAAAAATGCCCAAGGCATCGCATTTATCTTCCCATGCATTATAAATATGTCCTAACAGTTCAACACCGGCATCAGTAGTCGAACGGCCCCTTGTAAAACCGAACTGTTTGCTATGTAGTAATTTATGTTTATTAAAAAATCTTTGCAATTGGTCTAAAATTAATTTCTCAAAAATTTTACTAAAGGTAGGTAGTACTGAAATAGGTCTATAATTTGAGGGGTCTGATGTACTACCTGATTTAAACAACGGTATTATTTTACTATTTTTCATAAGGTCAGGAAACTCCCCACAGTCAATACAATTATTAAAGATAAGAGCTAAAGTTTACATTAAATTTTGAGAATTTCCGAAAAAAATCTTAAAAATATGGTTAAAAAAATTTGGTAAGACTTCGTCTAAGACAACCATGGCTTAAATGGTTCTAAATTGTCTATACTATCTTCACCTTAAAGCTTTGCACCCATCTTCCAATCATCCTGTATAACTTAATATTCTGTGAATAGTTAACAATATAGAGCAAAATCGAGCAAAACAAATCACGTTTGTTGTATGGGAGCCCCCTTAAATATTTATGTTATTCTGTTTTTTAGGATTTGTTATTATAGCGGCAACAGAAATACATCATCTGTGAAAATTTCAACTACCTAACTATCACGGTTCATGAGATACAGCCTGGTGACAGACGGACAGACAGACAGACGGCGGAGCCTTATTTGGATACGGAACCCTAATAATGGGCAGTCATGGGGAGTTGGGGACTGCCGATAGAAGTGAAAACGTATCGCTCAACGCGCCTAAAGAAGTTTTCACATCAATAAAATAATGATTATCATAAAATTTTAACAATGCACGGTTTATGCAAATTGATTTTTTCTCGTGGTCAATTTAACTTCACTTCTGCTACTACACCATGTCGGCGCGGGCATGTCGATGACGCGAACACATAAGTATTTCTCCTACCAAAAATTGCTCAACGCGCATAGAAGTATTCACTTCGTAAACGTCGTTTTTGAAGGATTTTTAGGTTTTACATATGATTTAAAACAAAAAAAAAATACAAATAAGTGCTAACGTTATCTCCATCCGTTCAGTGTTGAGGTTTATACAACAAGGCCCCAAGTCTGCTATTTTTATATATTCAGTCGTTCCAACACGATCCCATTGTCATTTTGCTAAAAGTTCGTAATCTGCTAAATTCATAATGGTCGATCATTGGTCGGTCAATGTTCTCGTAATAGAATTGTGTTATTATAATGGCATTGTCATATTGCCATTATTACAAAACCCATTAGTAGAAATGTCATTCATTTGTCATTATGTACGAGATTAGTAGATTACCAATAAATGCAATTTCTTTCAATGTAGTGTCAGTGGCCGGGTACTTAGTCTGAACGGCCCAAATCGAATGGCACGCGGGCCATTCGACCGTAAACAAAAATTGTCTACGTTCGAATGGCCCGGTGGTCAAATGAATTTAAAAATAATTCAAAAGTACAGTCGCAAACATTCTATTAATCACATAGTTTATGAATTTTAACTAAATAAATATTTAATTATTTGAAATCGCCTAAATAAACGGAATACATCTTCATAACCGGTCGGCACGATTTCAGGTAGCTAGATAAACAATGACCCTTCTTGTCATCTAATCACAAGTAGGATGCTTATCTGTGACGTCAGAGGACTATGGAGAAATATGTTTAATAGTATGCAACTTAGTAACACCACTGTTAATTTTGCAATTGTCCATTAATGTTGTGCATTAAACTTTTACTTTCGAGAGTTTTGTGTTTTGTTTACTGTTGGATCCTGGTAAGTTTTTTTTTTATATATTATAAAGCCAATTGCATATACTTACTGCAATATTTTTCTCAAAATGTTTCTTCAGTTAAAGGCGTTTCATATGTATTCTATCTTTTTGGGTCCAAGAACATAATATGATCGAATTTAATATAAGTACTTACATCTCTTTCAACTCGTATGTAAACAACATCAATATTCGGGCTAAAGACTAAGCTACCATATTTTATTTAGAACATAAATAATATATGACAGGGACTAGATTTTAGACCATACACATACAAATCTGTATTATATACTTTCACACTTCTAAGGCCCATATTGTATTTTCTAGGTTTAAATAATCATAGAAATGGATGACGCACATCCCTCTACATCACAATCTGCAAGTGAGGGTAAATCAAGAAAAGGTGCTCGCCTTCTACGTAAAGGTGGTTATGAATATAATTGGAAAAGGCTGAACAAAGACGGAACAGAACTTTGGCGTTGTGCAAAAAAAAGTACGTGCAGTGCTTCTATTAAAACCAAAAGTAACCCTTTAACAGTTGTACGTGAAACATCACATAATCATGGACCTAAAGACTTAGAAACGAGGGAAATTAAAGAGCAAATGGAAAAATGTATAAACGCTGTTCAACACGACGTATCTATTCCGATTCCTCAAATATTTAATGAGCACATGCAAATACTTACACAAAAAGGAGTACAAATTTTACCTAAGTTTGAAAATATAAGCAAACATCTATACCAAAAACGAAATAGCTCAATTGGAGCCAAGAGACTTTGCTTTAGAAAAGGAGCTGACGTTATTATCCCTCAAAAATATTTATTTATGTTATTTGCGGATTATCAATACAGACAAAAAAGAATATTGATATTTGGACATAAGGATTTCACTGTTTATTTGCGGCAGTCAAGAAGTTTTTTCTTTGATGGGACATTTAAGATCTGCCCGAATGGATTTTATCAAGTTTTTACAGTCAAGCACGCAAGAATTTGTTAACGTGATTCCTATTTTGTATGCTTTACTACCTGATAAGAAGCTTGACACATATCAGTTACTATTCCAATTAATAAAAAGCCAAGAACCAGAATGGAAACCAACTTATGCCACTATGGATTTTGAAGCAGCTACCATAATTGCATTACAAAATATTTTTCCAAATGTTAAATAACAGGGTGCAATTTTCATTTTAGTCAATGCTTGTGGCGTAAAGCAAATAAATTAAATCTACACAAGACCCATTCAGGCAAGGCACATATAAAATTATGTACAGCATTATCACACATTCCTCCACACTTCGTTGACGATGGTTGGCTTTATATTATGGCAGAAAGTCCGTGCAGTGATAATTTTACAAAATTCAACGATTATTTTGTTAGCACATGGCTAGACGATAAGGTGAATTCAAGTATCTGGTGTACATATAATAAATATCATAAAACAAATAACATTGTAGAGTCATGGAACAATAGAATTAGAAAATTCATAAAAGTCAAACCAAATATTGGTCAACTTCTGCAAGGGTTGCATAACGACTTCAAATATTATTCAAATCAGATAAGGAAACCTGATGGCATCAAAATTTCAAAAAGGAAACCTGAAACTTTATCAAGAAACTGGAAAATTCAAAGTATTGTAGAAGAATTATTGACTGGACAGATAAGCGTGGGGCATTGCTTAGAAAAATTAAAGTTTTAATCAATTATATTGTTCAGTCGTATTTTCTTTTTATTTTGTTGGTTTTTTATTTTAAAATAAGCCCGATTGTTACTAAATCTTATTGATTAATATTGTATTTTTATATTTTGTTGATTTGTTTTTCTAGAATAAGACTTATTTTAGGTAAATCTTATAGTAAATTCTCATATTTTGTTGATCTGTTTCCTTACAATTGCTGGTTGGTTTTGACTAAACATTGTTGTATAATAATATTTTTATGTTTGTTCATTTGTTTCTCTAAAATAAGACTGATTTTCACTAAATCTTATTGTGTAATAGTAAATTCCCACGAATTGAGGATTTTTATTCTTTAAAATTAAGCTGCTTTTGACTAACTTTTTAATTTTATTTTTTTTACATTTTGTTGATTGGCTTGTTGTTTTATTTTATCTTATTGTATATTTTGTTGATTGTTTTAATGAAGATAATACAAATCTAAGAAAAAATCATTTTTTATTTAAACTTTTTACTTTTGCACCCGAATGTACATAATGTAGTTTATCCATTGAATTAAGATAGATTGTGTCACCAACGGGCCATTTGTACGTAGACGATTTTTGTTTACGTTCGAATGACCCACGTGCCATTCGATTTGGGCCGTTCAGACTAAGTACCCAGTGGCCGACCATTGGAAAGTCATAATGACGCCATTATAAAAGTAGATTACCAAACTTGTCAAAATCAAGAATTATGAAATCAATGATCGACCATTCTGACACTATTGTAATAGCAGACTTGAGGCCCAGGCCGCGCACAATGCTCATCTGCTCGAATCTCGATACTCGCACGCACACACTCGTATTATAATTATAATAAGAGACAGAGAGAGAAAGTTGCATCCTCATGCGACTTTCTCTTTCTGTCTATTATTTTAATTATGTGACATACTGGTGCGATACCGCGGGCGCGATAGGCACCGACAAAGAAATTGTGCTACTAGAGTCGCGTCGCGTCGCGCCCTTGATATCGCACCAGTCTGTAAGAGTCTTTTCGCTTTTTCCAGCGGTAGGAGTTGAAATCTACCAGTCAACTCCTACCTAGTTTACCACCTAAGAATACCTACATGTGGAATGCAATAAAAGTATTGTATTGAGTTCTCCTGGTAAGAACCAGGAGAAGTGCCACTCACCGTATGTCCGTTTGTGACGAGCATAAATTGCTTAGCAACCATAAAGTACCTTAGCTTTAAGAGGACTACAAGACCTAAGAGGCCTGAACGCCATCTAACGACGACGCCCAAAGCAAAACCGGTACTGTCAATACACGGGCGTTTACGCACACATGCATACGTATTATGTTTGGAAATAAAAATATGCGATTTACAAAAAATCTATTGATATGACAAAAAAAATTAAAACAGTAATAAATTAGTATTTTGCTTGTAGAATAATCTGACAAAAAATCAGAATGATTGCATGTATATTTATGGTTTTTAAGCGTTAAAAGAAATTTTTAGAGGTATCTTCGTGATTTTTTTCTATCGTATCACATTAGTTATATTATTTTTGGAACACAGTATCAAAATAGCTTAGATCCTGAAGAACATCATATATTTTTCTGATTTTGTTTACTGCAGTGGATCATAAACTTTTAGGAATTATAAAACTCACGTATAGCTCCTGTAAGCCTTAAAGCGCAAATTTTTGTTATAGTCAAGTGTCGAGTGGGATCGGGACCCCCCCTGCCAGCTAAATGGTTGTTTCTGGTTACGTGAAAAATTCATGGCAGTAATATATAGTAATAACGAAATTACAAGTTAACGAGTAATAGTCGATCAACTTACATTACTGCAGGTCGATTACTTTACAGAATTATAATTGCCCGCTCGTCCGTTATTTGTCCAACCCGCATGTTTACTAACTTATTTGCTAAGGTTAATGTTTACTAACAAATTATGGTTCTGTGTGGTGCCGGACGTAAAGAATAGCACTATCCCATTTCTTCCCATGGGTGTCGTAAAAGGCGACTAAGGGACTTACTAGAGAATGGGCAGCAGCGTTCTCAATGCATTAAGACAATATATACGTACAATACACACATATAGGTACTACGTGTCGTTAAAATAAGTTTTTGTTTGTTTAATCGTCTTTAGATTCATCACGTCTGCGGAGTTTCGCTAACTAATTTATTTTACCCTGTATATAACCAATATATTTTCAGAATTTACATCCGCTCTAAGCCGCCATTTTAGGTTTTATATGACGCCATATAGCCTATGTAACCCGCAGAACAGCATGACGCTTCCAACGATACCTCGTTTGTCAAAATACGACGAGCAGTTTAGGAGTTAAGATGGATTACGATCGAGTCGGGTAAAAATTATGCTTACCGCAGCCACCGCAGGATTTGACATCATTTCAAGCTTGGTGACGACGGCAAAGTAGGCCAGGTTTGCCATCACGTAGATAATCGTCACCAAGGGCATGGCGATCCATATCGCGCGCGGCAAATTCCTGAAACAGAATGGAATGAACTTATAGCACATAAAAACTTATTACTCTTGGGAATGTTGGGAATATCACTTATCATGAACATGGCAACAACCATAGAAATATTAAAAACATATCGTCGTTGCGCGTGCAAAAGTCACTATGTGTTTTTTACACACTTTACAGGAGACGCAAAAAACTGATTTTCTCGAAAAATACTCAGTGTATTCAAATAATTTATTTTTACTTTAATACATATAGCAAATTTACGTAGTTTTAGATAACTTTTGGATAGATAAAATTATTAATAATGTCAAAATTAAACATAATAGGCAAATTTGACACATAGAGTTATTTATTTGAGTCGTAAATACAAGCTATGTGAATTTAGCGCACATAACTACTTTATAATTATATGGAATCTTAAAGAAACTGGCTGTGCGATGACACATAGCTATTTTTTTAGAAATAAATAATTAATAAGAAAGGAAATAAAAAACCAATACATTTCATAATCAAATGACATTATCACTTTATTGAATCAAGCAAAATCAATAATAAGGAGATCAAAATATGGAACATTATTAATGGTTCAAATTTTCGTAGAATAGGTGGTAATCGCGGTGCATGTATTGCTTTAGACTTTGTAAGTGACTAAATTTGGTAGAATCAATTTTTAGTGGGCCATAATAAAGGCTTACAGGTTCCCTTATGGGTGCCGTGTTTGTCCTCCTCTGCGGCAAATTGCTCCACTCATCTGTGTGGCGTAGTTTGTACTTCACATCACCGTTGAAATAAAGAAGTCCTCTAATGTCTGTTACCGTTGCATCGCCGGTTTTTCTTCCAGGTCTTATGCTTGAAAAACCACCGGGTACATCCTCATAATATTTAAAAAATGTGTACTCTAAGTGATGTACAATGTAAGGTTGTGATGGTCTGGCATCTCTCATCCGCGATATATAGTCAGATGGAGAGTAGATGGGGCCTTTAAACTTTTTTTCTAAAGTTGAATGTACGCTGTCTACCTCCATCATCGTGTGCCCTTTTTCTAGGATAATTTGCTCTATCATAATGCCCTTTGCAGTGCTGAGGTTAGATAATGAATTGCAAAGTGTTTTATTTTTATTCTGGTAGGCACATCCGTCGGATATCAAAATTACTTTTTTGTATTGACAACAATATTTTTCTATGAAATCAATTATACAACTAGTGACATTGTTTGCGGTTACTCCTCCATCGCCTTCATGCCACACATATAAATATACGTTTTTGTCGTTTTTAACATGAAAAGTATAATTATGTAGCGCTAGTTTCATTTTATAGTACTGCTCTGAAACAAGTAGCTTAGGACATAGTAAAACACTTTGCATATCCATTGATACTACAATCACATCGTCTGAAATTTGGTTAATTGCTTCTGTTTTAGCTGCTCGAGCTTCATCTTTTTTTATAATATGAAGCTGATAAACGTCGTCAGGAATATTCCCTTGTTTGTGGCCAACACAAATGTCACACTGATCTTTGCGTGGCTTAAAAATAGAAATTTTCTTCTCTTTTAAAATCTCCTGAAACTTCTTTCTCCTCACAGCATCCACATTATTAGTCTGGCACCATGAAGTATACACAGAATGCATGTGGCTGAAATATTCGAAAGACTCTTCAACATATATTTTGGAACTATTTGCTCGGCAGTAGTGGCTTGGAACTTTCGGTACACATTCAAGCCACTTATGAACAGAATCAGATTTGAGTGCCCTAGTCGTAGTTCCTGGTGTGTTAGGGACCTTATCTATTCTTCGAACAGGGGTTCCTTCACTACTTTCTGATATATTTATATTAGATCTAATCCAAAGCTGAAACATATCTTTTTTCAAATCAAACGTCGCCAGAAACAATTCCTTACAAACACGAACCTTGTCACCGTTAAAGCCTGGTAAATAGCAATCAAACCCAAAAGATTTTCTCTGTACATCTATAGAAATTTTTCGTCGTCGTAATATCTTTCTTGCCTGAATCAGTCCGTTTATGTATGATTTTTTAGCGTCCCATGTTGGTAGTTGCCAAAAGTATCTGAAACAATCTTTCCTGATTTCATCATTTATTGCAGCACACAAATAACTCCTGTCCGACTTCTTTTCTGCCCCGTGAGTACATGGCTTTTCTCTTAGTTGCCTGTCGCTTTTTGAAATTTCTTCTAATTTTGTAACGTTATCAACTTTGTTGACCTTATGTCCCGTATAATGTTTTCCCAAAAGCCTCATCTTCTGATTTTTCTTCCTCTTTCTTGTCTCACTTGTAAATCCCTCTTTTTCAGGTAAATTACTAGAAATATTCTCTTTTTCGAGAACTATAGGCTCTAAGCAACCAGTTTGATCATTTAACTGATAAGATACTTCATTCGAATCTCCTGAACTTAGGATTCCATTGCTGGGTATTTCAGAATCGTTTTGGGTTATCAAGCAGGGGTTAACAATCTCACTAATATCAACTGCTGTTGTAGTTATTATAGATTGGGTAGTACCTGTGTAAACTGCAGTAGTTTCCACTCCAGCCGTTGAAATATTATTTGGATGTTCAATATGCACACTAGTAATGTCCATTGTATCTTGGTCCTCACTGTTGGATGGCAATATTTCAGATGGTTGAAACAGTAAACCTGATTCTCTTTCGAGCTCTCTGGCCAACCGATTAATTGATTCCTGTCGTTCATCTTCTCTACATAAAGATATTAGTTTTTTGCTTCTATAAAATCTTGACATATTTAAAAATATATCTGAAAGAGGTAGCAAAATAAAAAGCGTTAGTACACACCACGTAAATACCCAGAAAAATAAAAGCAACTAAAGCAAAATCTTATCTAAATCAAAAATTAATTTACTTACATTATTTCGGTCGGTTTCGGTACTGCTATAAATACGTAAGCACGTTACACACTTACAAACAACCTTTTTATTTTTTTACGACTATTTAGTATAGCGCAAATAATTTTGAATGCGTTCTCCTTCACTGCTAGAATTGCAATGAGCAATTACATCGACAAAACTGTCTATGTGACACACGACCTGTGCGTTTCGTGATCGAGCGAGTCTGAACTTGACCAAAATACTCGCTATGTGCAGTGAAGCACATATCGGGCGCAATTTTTACTTCCACTTTAGTAAACTTATTTTAGCTATGTAAATTATAACACTTAGCGTGTTTATATGGAAATTTCTATGTATGAATGTCACATAGCTACATTCCGTAACTCTTTAAATATTGCATTTATCACATAGCTGTTTTTACAGTATGTGTGTATTGAAATAACGATTAAAACTGCATAAGAAACGGAATTTAACTAAATAACACATAGCGACTTTTGCACGCGCAACGACGATATGGCAACAGCATTATGCAAATTAAAAATTTACATTTTTATATCTTAGACTTGGGTTTAATATCAATGAACAGCGGGGTAATTGTAACACACTATCAGTAGCAATGGGTTTCATTTTTACAATTCAAAAACATTCATTGCGTTATTTACGTTGTTGAGCGACACATTTTTCGAACATCTTATGTTCCAAAAATTTGTCGCTCAACAAGCAATGGATTAGCAATATACCTACTTCAAAATCATTCAGATTGTGATTGATAGTGTCTTACGCAATTGTGGTGCAGGATTACATTCAATTTCGTTTATTGATCCCAGATACTAAATTGACAGGTCCAAATGTCAAACTCCAAATTAAAAAAAGCAAACAACAATCATTTAAAATGTCAAATCAATCTCTAGGATTAAAAAACTAACTTTACTATCACTCTAGAATAAAGTAGTTAATAACCTGAAATATTTTATTAAGATAGTGATTATGTACATATAAAATTCAGATGTTATCTTCATCCAAAACGATTTAGATGAGATCGAAGATATTACTATGTCGAATATCTTCGATCTCATCGAAGATATATACTTGTTTCTGTGAAAACGTTTCGTACGTTTCGCATTTCAATATATTTTAATATGGCCACTATCAACAATTAACATGGAATAAGATACTTACGCCACATTGCATAAAATAATAATTCTGAATTAATTTAAATATCTAAGTAGGTACTTTAATTTAAATTAAATTTAAAACTTCTGCTTACAGGATTAGAGATAAAGAATAAACTAAAAAAAAAATTTGCACGTACCTACTAGTGTGTAGGTACTTACATACTACGATAAAAATGCGTGGAAATGTATGTTATCTGCTGACCTTCGAAATATGAACCTCTCATCAATATTTAACTAATAATAAATATGGAAAGTATGTCCAATGTTTACGTTAAAATATTAATTACGGTGAAAATCTCCGATGAGTCAACAGTTCAACGCTGATTTTGATAACATAAATGCATCGTTGAGTAAATGACGGATATTGGCGTCCAGCCAACTGTGATAAAACTATTAATGACATTCTCGTCGTAGAAACATAATCCCAATTTAATGTAATGGCGTGTTAAAATTTTCTCCCATGCTCCCAGTCTGTTCGAAAGTTATGACTATGTGCAAAGTGGGCACGCCACAATTGTGGCGATAAGATTTGAGGAGTGGCTAGAGAGGCGCCGCAGCGTCCTAACACGGTCACGGTTGTTTCGGGAGGTTCCTGTTCAGGATAAGGCGGGAGGAAACGCCCTTGTGTTACCATTGTGTGGATCGCCCGGAGGACACGATGGAGCATACGGTGGAGGTCTGCCTGACTTGGGCGGAGCACCGCCGCACCGAATCCTCGCGGCGGCGATCGGCGACGGCGGTCTCTCGCATCCAGCCCTGGTTCAGGCCATAGTTCAGAGTGAAAGTGCATGGGAGGCCGTCACCTCTTTCTGCGAAGCAGTAAAGGCTTCTACAGACCAGCGCGACTTGCGACGCGACACAAAGGCACCGCTCGTCGCGCGACTCGCGACGCGACACAAAGGCACCGCTCGTCGCGCAACACGCGGGGCCTTTGTGTCGCGTCGCGTGTTGCGCCAGTATGTAGAAGCCTTAATGCTCGCGAAGGTAGGGGAGGCAGAACGCGTTAGTAGGGAGAGGCAAAATTCGCGCCCTCACGCCCCTTAGTCGCCGCAGGAGACGTCCTGGGCGTCGGACGGTGAGTGACGGGTAGCTCGCCATCCGATAAGGACCAGGCCCGGGTCAACGGCGCGTTGTGTTCTACGCGCACCTCAAAGAGATGTCAGCATAAATTGACGGGATCCGTTAAGGCCTGCCAGGGTTGCGAGTTTGTCTGAAAGGGATATCGTGGCCCTGGCACACAGGCAACAAAAGGGACGCGGTTGGCTTTTAGTCAGTAAAAGTCTGACACGCCAGCCCTCGCGCTCCGCCCAGAGCGGGAGAAGTTATTTGATAAATTCCCACCAAAAAAAAGGATGTGCAAAGTACGTTCATTGAATTTTGAATCTATTTATTAGATATGCATGGAGGATATGTGTGAACTTTACAAGTGGATATCCTCCTTATTGGAAGAGAACCTGTGGAACTACTTATGAAGAACAACGAAAGCAATCCGTGTTTAGCCTGGGGATCATTTATTAGATTTACTAATAGCTGATGGAGCATCGCTTTTAAACCACAAAACAATAAAAATATTAATGGAAGCTAAAGTTAACAGGAAATTCACCGTTTTATCTCAAGAATTTCTTTTGCAGATTGTTTTACATGCCATTAATTTCCATTTACTTACAGTTATAGTACCTCATCAACGCATTTTCAAAAACAAAACAATGTATTTGAAACTATTCTCGCAGAAAAAAAAACTGCTGCCATTCGAATAAACCTCAATGGGTGTAATTTCCTCTCGAGTAAATACTGTAATGGACCAAACCGTCTAGTGGTCACTATTCATTATCAACCGGCGCGAAATAAATGTCTCAATGAATAAAACATGCAATAGAAAGAGTGAGAACACTTGGCTTGAGCTACCCAATGAATAAAAGAATATCCGTTGCCCACATTCCTACGTCATTGTAATTTCTAGTTCCAATACACAATCTAAAAGCACTGCTTTGGGACAGCTTATTTGAAGGACACAGTCGTCTGCGCCAACTCTAATCGCGACGTCAAACAATGGATGTATTTGAGGAGCTCTCCAGGGAACCACTTTAGACGGATTTTAGAATATATACAGTGTGCAACCCTAGCCTAATACAATACCAAATCGTCGATCTTGACACTGATCCTTTTATTTGCTCCACTTTGATGAATGACGCAACTCGTTCGTGTGTTACATAAACTTGTACCCAGAGCAACATTTTCATACTAACGAAGTCATTTCGAAGCCTCGGTTCTCCGTCAGGTAACGATTCGAATGAGATCTGATAGCAGCCCTCCAGAGTACGGATGGAGGAGGTCTAGAGAGCCTAAGGCATCTAACTGATCAAACCGATATTTCATACCGAGGTTGTCCATGAAACAAAAAACCTCAAAAATAGCATCAAAATGTATAGAAATCCGCACACTCAGAACCCAGAACTCTACACACTCTGGTGTAAATGGCTTTTCGATCAGTTGGGTGCATTAGGCTCTCTGAGAACCGAGGCTTCGAAATGACCTCGTTTGTAAGAAAATGTTGCTCTGGGTACATAGTTTTACGGTAAGTGTATTAATAGATATAGTTACTGACTCGTTTTAAAGCAAAACGAAAATGCAAGCTCAGCGATACCATCTGCGATTCTAGATAAGTGTCATGTACACAGATTTATTAAGTGTGTATTGAGAGCGACGCACGTGTTTCCTTCACAATGATGCTAGTTACGAACTAAGGTTCGCAGAAAGTCAAGTTCTGCCTCGTTATCTGTGTCCAAGATATTACTAAACCTCAGCGGAGTTGTACTTTTCCTCTCTAAAAGGTTCCGTATACAACTAACTAGGTATACACGGCTACATATCAAGCTATACATTTCCAGTTTATGCTGATCTCGCATTCCTATCCCTACAATGAGAGGTTAGCTTATACTAGAAATTTAAAATATATTAAGATATTATGGAGCCGTACATGGCAAGCAAACTTAGCATAGTCTAGGTTATTGTTTCTTGGAAATCTCCCGGGTTTATTTTGTGTTTATTGAGAAAAAGACTCACTTGTAAGGATCCTGCAGTTCTTCTGTGACGAAATTGAGGTAGTTCCATCCCCCGAACGCGAACAATCCTGAGTAAAAGGCGAGAGCAATGTTGCCAGCGCTGAACTCTCCCTTAAAGGCTGCGTCGAAGTTTTCAGTGTGACCTGATAATTGACAAAAAAAACTTATAACCTCCATAATAGGGCCCTCATTGGAAATATACGATAATTATCACGATCTGACTTCACCTATCACCAATGCTCGCACAATTATACATATTAGTAATACATTAAAGTTTATTAGTCACACACCCTAGAGCAGACTTAGTAAAATTAGGTTATACCAATACCATACTTAAAAGGTACATGAACATAATTATATACAAAATGTCCCAGAATTAACGCACAAACTCTTAATTATTGTACTCATCATTATGAACAACTTTTGCTATGGGACAAAACCTGAAATCGAGAAAAAAAAAACATAAGTAAATTTCCGTGCGCTAGTCTCGCAAAAACTCGAAAATGGCTTGACTGAAAGATGGCGCCACCGAAAATTTGCTAATTATTCGTCATGGGTGTCGTTTTCATGGTTTTTAAGGGCGCGGACGACGATAACGAGGTCAAAAAAAAAAATATAATATTATACCGAACCAATGTCAAAAAATCGAATAGAATAAAAATACACACATGCTTTCAGTATTATAAAAAATGCGTTTATTTACCCTCTTTGCCTATTGCATATTTAAAGACAAGAGTAGGTACATAAACTCCAGTTGTGTGACTTGTGTGTCGGAGCACAGGCAAACAAACCCTGTTTTTGTTTTGTTCGCCTCAATCCTGGGGTGATTTAGGAAAATACTATTACTCGTTAACCGAGAGCGTTAGTTTTGCGTAGAGTTAAGGCTTCTACATACCGGGGCGACTTGTCGCGCGACGCGACGCGACACAAAGGCACCGCTCGTCCCGCAACACGCGGGGCCTTTGTGCCGTGTCGCGTCGCGCGACAAGTCGCGCTGATATGTAGAAGCCTTTAAGCGAGACAAAACACTGGATATTTTCGTGTAATAATATTAATGTGCATGGTGATGCCTGCGGATTAATTTTTATGTTATTTAATCATATTTATTCTTATAATTGGTTGTATATGCATTATATTCTAAGTACTGTTTATTTTATTTTATTTTGTTACCTATTTACTTATGTACAGACGCCAGCAGGTCAAGCTACCCGAAACTGTCAAATTTTCCCAATCAACCTTGAACCTTATACTTTAATAATAAAGTTGAAAATCTTTTAAAGAAATTTGACAGATTGTAGTGGCTTGATGTGCTGGCGTCTGTACAACTTATCAAACCTGACTTGGGTTCCGTACGTATTTTTCGGGTGACCACTGAAAATCAGCGCTGTGCTGTGGGTCCCCCATAGCATAGCATCATGCTGAGTGCAAGCCTACTTGTCACAGTCATGAAGTGCAGCTTCTGGCTTTATGTTTGTTTGTGATAGTACTTAGATCTGTTTTGTGTAACCTTCGAGTTCATTACTTATTATGTTTTCGTACGCACGTTTTTTCTGTGACAATTAAATTATTTTTCTTTCTTTCTTTCTTAACTTGTAAAGCCTACTTAGCTGTAATAGTTTTTCCTTTTACCATCGCGTAGTCAGACTGGGTACGGTTGAAGCAAAACTAATATAATAACTCGTACACTATCCTATTGTATTTTTCCGACCTTGTAAGTATTTTCTATTGTATTCTTTTTCAAATTACTTTGTTGATAACAGCATTTGCATTTTGAGTTATTTTATGCTTTAGTGTTAGACTTTGAAGGTTCGAAAACCGTGATTTGTTTTTGTTTATGTCGTTTTGTCTCGACGGTACTCTTATTGATCGAAGCGAAGCTATGTTTTATTAGCGGTTGATGCGGGGTGGGAACGGATAAAGCAATTATTGTGGCTACGATTGAAACAATGATAACCCTTGCTTTTTTCGTTGTAGACTATACCCAGACAACGAATCAAAAAAACATCTAGAGGCGAGTGAATTTTAAATTCAACTCACTACGAAAACGCATATGAAAAACTCAAAAAAGAGACTTCTTTACGAAGAGCTGCAGAGATGTACGGAGTACCACTACCACTACCACCAACAGTACCACTCTTCTCTTCTGCGATACAAGAAAAAAATAGATCCCACAGCTGAGCATTTACCTCTGACCAGGAATGTAAACTGTGTTCTAGCACCTGACGAGGAGACGCCACCGCCGTCACCTTCCTTGTTGAACGAAGGTTGATTGATATCCCACAAATCTTTGAAGGATCAACGACGCCGCCCAAACAAAGTTGTGCAGGTGTTTGTCATCAGTTACAAGACACAGTAATACAACCGGAATCAAATGTTTCTCCTAGAGATCCTACTGCTTCTCCGAGAGCTGCTGCTTCTGGCCAAAGTTCCGTCAGTCTTCAACAATCATCACCCAAGCTGTCTACAAGCAAACGATTTTTGTTTTCACCTGAAGTAATATGGCCTTACCCAAAAGCTGCCCCCTGGGAAACAACAAATAGAGCTCGAGAACAGACACTCTGGAAAAAAAAAGCTGTAGGAAAAGAACATGAAGATAGACAGAAACGACGAAAATCTAAGCAGGTAAAGAAGACAATACTTGAAGATACTACAGTGAAGAATTCCAGAGGTAAAGCAAAGAAGAAGAAAGTCGATACACCAGCTTCATCAGAAGAAGTTGAATATTTCTGCTATTTTTAATGTGTGGGAGCGTTCAAAGAGAGTAGATCCAGGGTACAATATCAAGGGGACTGTAAAATGTGGTCTCGCTTAGAGTGTACAGATAATGGGCGACATTATGTTTGCCACAACTGGGACGAATCATTATGAATTTATGAGCTCTATTTTGTTACTATTTTTCTTTGTATTTTTTTTAATTCTCGACAGCTAAAGAAACAAAAACGAGGTAAACAGCAGCTTTTAGCTTGTTTTTGTTCCTTTAATTTGAGATATGGCAAACTTATCTTAAATTATCAATTAATTATTAAAACTGAGTGTTGATTTGTTCATTTAATTGTTAACTTGAATCGGATGCGAGTAGCGGAACATGACGCGAGCCAGTTGAATTGAACTACTGCGGTTTCGCTGCTATGGTTTCACGGCGGCGGCGGCGGCGGAGGTGTGCTATCAGCGTGACTACGGAACCCTAAAAATTTTAAGCTTCATGTAGTTGTCAGTAATTCTGCAGATAATTAACGGAGGCTGTATAGTATTACCTACCTAATTCTCCAGGGCATTAATAAAACTTATCCAGTAATTATACTTGCGAGATATAAATAATATAAATATGGAGTAGGTACACAACAGACTCCAGAATTATTCCTACCATTTACAGACAGTATCATTTATTTATTGCGTAGTACAGACAGCGAAGCTTATTTGATGAATAAATCATTATAATGGAAGAATGCCTCCATTGATAGCTTTGTTGGCTATAAATTAGTTAATGACAGTGCTGATAAGTGACGACTGCATTTTACGCTACAACGTTTTATGGACATTCAGTGATTATTTCGACTTCGAACTGTTTAAAATAATTGAAGGAAATTGATTATTTAATATATTTGTCCTTCTTTTAATTTACTAACTGTGCAGTCATTGATATTTGAATTGCATCGCTATAGTACGATCTGCCCGGTAATACTGTGTAATACGTATAATGTGCTAAACATTCCCTATTTTTCCCCCTTTCCATATTTTTTTTTTTGTTGTACAGTCAGACAGGATAACGGAAGCATGACGTGTTTCACGGATCAGTGGATGATTATTCATTTATCCATGTCCATTATGACCATATGGGCCTTTAACTTCATAACGCCCTTCTAACTGCCAATCCTAAATGTGATGTGTTTGCAGATGAATGGAGTAAAATTATGCGTATATGTCTGGTGTTCTGTGAGAGAAAGTAGGTATGCAAGGGAGTCCACTGTTCTATATTAGTTTTAACAACGCAAAATTAAGTTAAATTAAATTGAATCAAATGTTATACTTACACAAAATATTAATATTTTTTATTATGCTTCTATGTTAATTTATGTAATTGGTGTTGTACCGTTTTAATTAACTATAATAAATAAGTCCATACTCATGGAGGGTTTATTTAAGGGCCCATGCCGATATGCGCACGTGCCCTTCGATTGCATTAGATAGTATGTTCTGCGGTAATAAGTGTATCGATCGTAACCAAAGGCATATTAACTTTCTTATATTTAACATGATTTAAGCCTCAAAATTAGGCATTATAAATTGTGAAATTATCATAATTAACTAGCGTATATTATACAGCCAAGGTGACCGTGAACGTGAACTCTATATTATTATCACGACCAGAAATTCACGAGAAACTTAAGAAACTAAACATATTATTAAGTATAGTTACATAATTTATTTAAAATTAAATATAATTTGATTATTAAGGTTAAAGTTTATTTGTGACATCCGCGTCATCGTGTCATTCGCACCCATTACCTAACTTTATTTATTACTAGCTGGTGCTCGCGGTTGCGCCCGCGAGGCTTTTTCTAAAAAGCAGACAAAATTAAAAACAACAAGTTTTTTTTTATGTTTATGTACTTTCACGTGTATTTAGTTGTCAAAATATTGACGATACAAACAGACACTTCAATTTTATTTATTTGTATACATGTTTTTAAAATAGATTTAGTCTAGTAATAACCCTAAATCTATGGTTTTTAAAGACTACCGTATTATGACCGTATTAAGTGTACGTCTTTCTACCGCCAATGCTGTAGGCAAGGGCCATGGAATTAGTAAGTACTACATACACAATAGACAAGGACTGACCAGTGACAGAGACTCATTACCGCAGAGCTTCTATATACGTGTATATTCTATACGCAAAGCTACTAGGGCCTCAGATAGCAGATAGAGATAGACCTCGATAAACGACGATAAAATTGCCGGTCCTATGCTATTTTTTTTAATACTTTCCATCTTAAGATAATGTACTTCCATCACTGCTTTCAATACATTCATACGTAAGAGAATGTCGACACGACTGACAAGTTGTTACGAAGGGAATAATTATTATTGTTATCAAGATACGGCCCTTCAAACTTTCTATAAGACTTTCTATTTCGTTCGATAACAAAGTAGTCAAACAAAAATTGTTACGTTTTACTTTCTCCCTTGGTACATAACTTTTCTCATTACTGTGCATTGAATATTTTAAACGGAAAATATATTTATTCTCTAGAGTTAATTGCTGATGACTGATGAGGATGACTCATTTAGTTCCTATTTACACTTCCATAAAATTTTATAGAATATACAGTTGTGCCAAACCTCAATGTCGATGTTATTTACCGTGTCGTGAATGATTCGCTTAGGTTCGCGAATGTTTCTGGAATAAATAACTCTACCCATAGATAGACACAGTGCCCACGCCATCACCAGTCGATCTAGCCCTTAAAGGAGAGCTATCGGAAGCTGACAACGAAGTCGCATCATTATCATTAATCAATCTATCAACTGAGACAAGCGTAGTCCATAAGTGTCTTACTCGTACGCGACATAAACTTGCGTTTTTTTTTCCCATGGGGGTAACCAGAAACGGTAGAACGCCAAAGGCTGCAACCCTAAATCATTCGACATTTACCTAAACTAACAGGCAACTTGAATATTTATCTGCAAAGACCGCTAGCAATGGGGAATAGCCCTGCCTGGAGGCCTTAAATTATTGAGGCACCCTCAGGAAAGTCCGGTTAGCAGCCGACAATCACCTAGGTTGACCGCAAGATGCCATTTCACAAAAACAAAACTAGTTTAGCCCCACTTTTACCAAACCGATTCATAATCAGTCTATGTAAGATATTCGGGAAGAACGGCAACTCAAAGTGACTGCAAATCTCACGCTACATTAATCTTAACTCCTAAAAGGGTTCTGAGTAGGTTAGGTACTGTATTAAAGGCTGTTCTATCCGACCTTGGTCTATCATTTATTCTAGCCTGTATCCCGTATCGCAAATAAGTGAGCTTACTCCCAATGATATCTACAGGTAGTAGCTTATTTTTATCTAAACAGGTTTCAGTCATAAAAGTATAGGTACTTAAACGGAATCCACCTGCCTGTATCGCAGGTGGCTTCTGAGAAAACGGACGTCGACACCGTCACCAACATACATTAACCGTAAATAGACACTGAGTAGGTAGGTACCAACTACCTCGTGGTCTGCATGGCCTTCAAAGATTATGACGCGACGTGTTCTTAATTAAACTATTGGACAATCAATCAGCTTTAGGTAGGTTATACAAATACAGCCGTTTGAAAATAGACAATAAGTATTTTCAAGTCGTTATCATCGTGACCACCGAGCCGCCCCACTGGTGGGGCAAAGTGGAATGCCTAAAATTTTGCAGTGGAATCTGCCTCACTACTTCGATTTAGTGGGGCAGATTCCACTACTCTAAATCTTGTTGATTCTGCCCCACTAGGGTTGGCACCTTAGTTTTTTTTTTTTGATGATTTGAAATTATTTAAATGACAGATTAATTCATTACATGGTCGTACTGTCAAGGGAAGATTTGATTTCATTTTCTTCACACCTGTGCGAAGCCGGGGCGGGCAGCTAGTAGGAAATAACAATTTCCAAATAATGATTTTTGTAGGTACTTTTATTCTAAGGTGCCAACCCTAGTGGGGCAGAGTCAACAAGATTTTAGAGTAGTGGAATCTGCCCCACTAAATCGAAGTAGTGGGGCAGATTCCACTACAAAATTTTAGGCATTCCACTTTGCCCCACCATTGGGACGGCTTGATGGGGCAAAGTGGAATGATTCATTTTTACAGCCAACTGCTGCACTGTAATATCCAGATTTCTGGATAAAATGGCCTACATTCCCCGGTATAAGTTATAACTATATTGCGTAGGCGAATAGGTTAGTCACAGCAGACCCCTATATTCAAGCCATATTCAAGCATACAAGGTTGACCGCAAATGCCATTTCACAAAAAAAAAAACTACTTTAGCCCCGCTTTTACCAAACCGATTCATAATCAGTCTATGTAAGATATGCAGGAAGAACGGCAACTCAAAGTGACTCTGCAAATCTCTCGCTACATTAATCTTAACTCCTAAAAGGCTTCTGAGTAGGTTACTGTAATATAGGCTGTTCTATCCAACCTTGGTCTATCATTTATTCTATCTGTTGACCACCAAACGGTTATCTCTATAGGAAACTACCGACGACGCGACGGCGACATACCTATGTGATGTGCTCGCGTAATCCAACATAGCCTTATCAAACAATCGTATCAATCATTACAGGTTCCGTATTGTGCCGGACGTAAAGAATAGCACCATCCTATTTCTTCCCGTGGGTGTCGTAAAAGGCGACTAAGGGACTTACTAGAGAATGGGCAGCAGCGTTCTCTGTGCTTTTAACACCATACCGCGATCGCCAACCCGCCTGCCAAGCGTGGCGATTATGGCAAATCCCCCACTTGGGAGAGGCCTATGTCCAGCAATGGACGTCTTTCGGCTGAAATGATGATGATCAATCATTATTATTATACATATAGAATTTGATACACGAAGCTCATCCATATCCTTAACATTTTGTTAATGCGAAAGTGAGTTTTTTTGTTTGTTACGATTTCGCGCTAAAACGGCTGAACGGATTTAGATGAAATTCGGCGCATGGGTAGACTGGGTTACGACATAGGATACTTTTTATCCTGGTAGTTCGTTACCGTGGGCTAATTCCACCGAGCACCACGCGGGCGCACCCGCGGGCATTAGCTAGTTTCCGAGAAATACATAAAACTTGACTTATTTGGTTCATACATAAAATTAAAATTTACCACTGAGTTGACTATGTATCCGGTATCGTCTTGACATAATACGGAACATCCGTGATTGATTAAAAAATCTTGTTACTGGAGTTTTGAAGTTTCTTTTCGAACGAAATTGAAGATAACACGCAGCTGGTTCGTTATCTCCCTAGTTACAATGTAATTTATCATAGTCAACATACCGATGCAGATATAGTAGACCCCAGAGATTATGATGACGATCAGCGCCAGCAGCTTGGATGAGGTGAACACATCTTGTATCCGCATGGTCCATCGCACGCTGATGCAGTTGATTGCTGTTAGGACACCTGCGGAGCAAAGGATAAGAAATATTTTTGTAAATAGGTAAGTCTTTCGATACTAGAAATAGAATACATTAAAAGAAAGAAAGCCGAAAAGGTTCTGCAAACGTTTTTAACGTGGACTGTTAATTAATTAGCCATAAACAGCCAACATAGTTCCTTTATTTGAATTATAATGTTGCGCCTGGAAACATCAAGGTTCCGGTTAAGGACACATACCTACGTGACATAAGCAATTTACATAATCAGCCTATAATGTTCCCACTGCTTGGACCCAGGCCTCATCTCGGAAAGAGGGGCTGTAATCCACCACGCGAGCCCAGTGCGGGTTGGTAGATGTTACATGTCGTCGAATGTTTGGTTCTAGGACATGCCGGTTTCCTTACGATGTTTTCCTTCACCGTTTTGAGAGCAGTGGTGATGAAATTATTTACACAAAGTAAAGCGCCTGCCTGTGTTCGAACCCACGACCTACAACTCGTAAGTCGGGGCCGTTACCACTGGCCCACCACTGCTCTACCATCCGGGATTCTTTCAAACATTTTTTACGACTGCATCAAACATGACGTTACGTACAACATGCAAATTATATTCGTTGCAAAATAAATTGTTCTAAGTGATCCACTTTCAGCCAGTCATTAGGTTCGTTTAAGTACGTCACATGCTTCCAGACAAACAGTTCCGGATCATATTTCGGTGAGACTTGTCGCTACTGCAAATATTTTGTTATCGTTTTGTTATCGTTCGTCGTTATATTGAAGCATTTCCGCTTACGCTCAAGGCTTCTACTACGACGCGACACGGCACAAAGGCCCCGCGCGTCGCGGGACGAGCGGTGCCTTTGTGTCGCGTCGCGTCGCGCGACAAGCCGCCCCGGTATGTAGAAGCCTTCATTTCATACCTGGTACCATAATAAGGACAACTTATTGTATTACTTTTACTATTAAAGTAATAAGAGGTGCAAACTGCAAGGTGAGATTTGATACAAACAATTTAATTTCTTACTATCTGAAGGAACAATGACAAAATAAATAACAACGTGTTGCAACGAACAGTATATTCCGAATATTCGACAAGTAGCGTGGCCGAATGGTTAATATTTGGCCAAACTATTTTTTTATTATTACCCTTTGAACCTAGAAGAGAAACGACAATCCATTTGGTTGGTGAGCTACACATAAATCAAAAATTTCCTTTAATCAAACTGGGTCCTAAGTAGTTATCAGCTCCGCAAGCAGTGTGTCGGAGAAGCTTTTTAGTGAAGTAGGAAATGTGTACAAACAAAAGAGAAACAAGCGTCTTCTCAAAAATGCGGAAACCTTGATTTTTCTGCACCATAACCCACCACTCTTTTATTTCCGTTACGATTAATAATAAAACAAAAATAGTAATTCAATTTGTAATACATAATAATTCATATATTAATATAATCTCGAATATTAATTTACTTAGTTTGTTTTGATAGCGTTTATTTAGTCATCCATGACTAAACTACATAATAAGTCGTTAGTTTTAATTTGATTAGTTACCTATTTTTTATCTATATTATTTGATTTTTTTGAAGTCAAAACTTCTTTAGGCGCGTTGAGCACTTTTTGGGTGAACAAAAATCATGAAACTCGAGTCATCGTCACCGAAGGCTTTCCATGAGCTTTATGTATACTGTTTTCACTTCTATCGGCAGTCCCCAAAGACTGCCTGTAATGAATGAAGAATGTTGTTTTTTTATTTGTTACTTTTCATTGATCTTTTAGTTGCATTAAGCAAAACATTACACTTTCTCGAACTAGCAATATATGTTCAGTTACATGATTAATTTATTGTTTTTTTTGTTATTTTTACTTCTGTTTTAAATATTCGGTATTCGACCGAATAGTGATTCAATATTCGGTATTCGGCTGAATATCAAAGAAATCCGATACCGAATAATAACCGAATACTCGTTCTCGTAACTCTATTACCAAGTATTAGAAAGAGCATATAGCAAGCATTCAAACTAAGTGTTGATTAATAACTGAGCTTGTCAGTAGTTTCTAATCGTTTCACATCCTGTAGGGTTTCTCATTAAACAGTCACGTTACTCAGTAATGGCCTAAGAATTAACTAATTTGGAGTATTTACTCCAAATTAGTTCATTCTTAGGCCCGTATTACAGAACGTCACTCAATACTCAAGCATTACACCCACTCTTAGGTATTTTTATTATTTAAGAGTACTCCACTAAGATCAGATCCTTTATCATATCATCTATATTTATATCTGTACATGGTATTATTAAAACAAAGTCGCTTTTCGTTTCCGTCTGTGACTTGACGTCTCTGCTTAGATCTTCTAAACTATTTTGATACGGTTTTGACCATAATTTAGAGCATTGATTCCGAAAGGTTTATGTGTCATCAATTCATCATTCATCATTTTAGCCGAAAGTCGTCCACTGCTGGACATAGGCCTCAAAATACATTTATATTTATATATTTATTAAAGCACAGGCACAAAAATCTCAATATTTTGATATGTCGCCATAGCACCCGTACGATGCAGAGTCGGGTTGTTTTAACAAAAGGTAATTTGATAATGTAAGGCTTTGACCTTTTCAGTACTGCGACGACACGATAAAGAAGAATCTGTACACGATTTGGTAAAAGTCTCGAAAAAGCGATAAGACTACATAATAATTTGTAGATAAACTCGAAATCCACTTATCGTGAGCAATTATTACGTAAACAACTGAATAATTATAGAACATTATATTTAGAAAATATGAAGAGGTGAAGGACCGAAACTTCTATTGAGCGGGTTACGGGTCAAACGGGAGGTTTTTATTTTTTTATTTTAATGACCTGGTTGCTGGGACCTTTTAGCCAAGTCTTTATTTAGTTACAAAGTTTATTTAAATAATAATGAATGAATTATTTACAATGCATGATAAATGATATCCCCGTCCGCTCGCTCCCCTTGAGTTTCAGTAAAGATGTGGGTGATCTTCTTGAGAGAACTTGCAGTGATGTTGCACTGTTTTGTTTCATTTGCCTACACTAATGCACGTTCACAAACACTTTATGGTTAATAATCCACCATTAGTACAGAGCAAACAGCAAAGCAGCAGCGCAGCATTCGGCTAAACATTTATGTTTAACAGTTTTGTTTAATTTCTAAAATTTTAGAAAATAAAACTAAACTGCTAAACATGACGCTTCACTTTTCCGCCAAGAACCTCACGGGAGGTTTGAATGCGGAAATAGTGCGGTGCTGGCAACATATCAAGGCCTAGCTGCGAAAACTAGGCGAAAACCAACCAAGCCAAAATCACTGTCAAAATATAGGTAATAAATTAGAGGCTTTTTTGACACATTGAGACTGAGATTCGAACGCGAACGTTAGGTACTAAAAATGCGGCTCCGAAGATAAAACCGCAGTATCGGCCGAATGTTCAACCATTTCCTGATTATGGCTGACTACGGCTGAATAAGGCGAAAGAAAAAAAAAAGACAGTCAAAGAGTTAAGTCATCAAAGTCATAAATGTGACTTGAAGTCGGGTAAGGACTCAAAGTAAAAAAAACGGCCAAACATTCGGCCCATACTTCAGATTATCGCTGCAGTTCAGAGTAGACCCCCAGATGTTTGATATACATATTCATTCTTATTATTATGTAATGGTTTAGAAACAAGATCTCTGTCAGTCGTAATTTCAAGAGTCGAGTTACGGTGACCGCAACCTGCAGGGCAATTGCATACCACACATAAATTGATCGCATTATGTTTCATTTTGACAGTTCCCACACGTCCATTGCTTTATTTACGTTGTTAAGCAGACGAATTTTTCTAACATATGAAGCAATGGATTAGCAATATCCTTCAAAACTCACTGATTGTGATTCAAACTGTTCACTGAACATGATCCGCATCCTAATTGCGTAAATTAGGATGCGGATCATGTCATTAGATCAAGCTCCGCGAATTAAACGCGTTGTTGAAACTAGGTTGCATAAACATTACTATCGTGACTTGAGTACACACAGCTACATATCCAGCTATACATTTCCAGTATCAGCTGATCTTTAATTGTATAGGATTTCCGTACAATGAGAGATCAGCTTATACTGGACATTTATATAACTTGATATGTAGCCGTGTGTACAAGGTGGGCCAAGATTGAGACAAGAAAACATGTTTACATTAGTAAAATAACTCCGAAAATGACGAGGTAGAAGCATAGTTCAATAACTAGATAACAAAAACACACACGAATAAATCTATCAAATCAACAAATAAAATAATAATCAATCAAACAAAAAACAATTTAAAAAAAACGAACAAAAATCAATCTTACCATATGATTATTCAATTTTTATTTATTTTTTTTTAATCTGTCTAATCTCTAATCTATTTTATCATATCTAGCTAGGACATGCCGCCAGGATTTCTATCGTTTGCGAATCTTGGTGTAATTTACAAATAACATACATCACAAGAAATATCTAGTCACAGATACATGGTATAGGTAAACTAATTTACGCCAGCATTGACTGACAAGATGGAGGTTCCTTTTCAGAGCAGTTCATCTATCAACAGCAATTGGATTAAGTGGAGTTTCCGCCGACAGTTCCGCTCCGAGACGCAATGCAATCAAAGAATTAAAGGCTACCTATTCCTATAGATTTTCATTTATCTTTCTTGGCTCCAAAGTAAACTGATGAATGTCTGATTTGTATTTCTTTGAAGTTGAAATGGAATTCCCGATGGTATTTTAATTTATGTTTTTTTTCTTGTTGGAATATTCTCTTTTTACCACTTTATTATAAGTATAATAAGCCTATACCTTATGTTCCCACTGCTGGGACACAGGCCTCCTCTCGAGATAGAGTGGACCATGATCCACCACGCTGGCCAGTGCAGGTTAATAGATGTCACATGTCTTCGAATTTTTGATTCTGGGACATGCCGGTTTCCTCACGATGTTTTCCTTCATCTTTATGAGAGTAGTGGTGATGAAATAATTTACACCGGGTTCGAACCTACGACCTAGAACTCGTAAGTCACGGCCACAGAACAGATAAATGTATCTGGTTTGTGGTCGCGGCCGTTACCACTGGGCCACTACTGCACTCACCTTACCTTTTGATTTTTGCTTATTCCAAATATCTACCACAAAGTCGTCATCCAAATATCTACCACAAAGTCGCCATCCATGCTAGCCATAGCCAGATGAATAATATAATATAGTCATAAAAAAAAGCACACAACACACATACATCTCTTAATATTATTATGTTAAAATTATTATTATTATTATGTTGCCGTGCCCTAACCGGGTTTCATGTTGGAACTTAATTGTAACAACTAAATGTACACATGAATGCAATAAAGAATTTGAATTTGAATTTCCATAAATCTACCACAAAGTCGTCAAAAGCCAATGGAAATCTATTGTTACACTCCATAATGACCAATAGACTTCCTTTGAGGAAGGAGCAGTTGAGGAAATTGCACTGGCCTTGTGGTGTTTAATGAAACAAAAACAAACGAAATTAATACATAATTAAAAAGAAAATTCCTGACTCCCTCACTCTAGACTGACTCATCAACGCGACCGACGACGCGACGGACGCCCAAACAAAAAAACTGGCCAACTGCGTATCGGACCACGCACAATGAACAATTTGTAATTAGGATGAATTTATCCCAAGAACAATCATAACATTGTAGTTGAAAAACATATTCTCTCATACATTTCAACTGCATATTGATAGATTTACCATGTTATTTTATGACCATAGACTATTTATTCCGTAATCAATAAGTATAGAAGTAAATTCTGTATATTTTTCAAAGTTTTAGGCTCAGTAGTTCCGGAGGTAAGGGGAGGAATGGCCAATTTTCATCTACTTTCTTAAATAGCTTTAAAACTATTTATTTTAAAATTATTTAAAAAAAATATTTGAGACCCTCACAACAAGCCCTTTAGCTTGATATGTAACACGGTCAGTTTACGAAACTCTTTTTAAAAATGTTGTAATTTGCCCCCCAAAAGGGGGTCACCTTAATCGAAAATCATTTACATAAACACGTTCGTGTTCGGGTCACTGAAATGCACATGTGTACCAAATTTCAACTCAATCGGTCCGTGAGATTCGGAGAAAAATGGCTGTGACTGACAGACGGACAGACAGACAGACACGAGTGATCCTATAAGGGTTCCGTTTTTTCGTTCGAACTTTTGGAACCCTAAAAAGCTGGAGGTTCTTTTGTAAAGTAGACAAGGAATTAGGCCAGGATTTCCCAAATTGCGTTTAGAAATTATGTGTTGTGTTGACTAATAATAAAATTGTAGGCCCGTTTCAGGGAAGTCCCTGTCCCTGCAGAGTAGTACGAGTAGTTAACATTGCTGTAGCAACAAAAATCCGCTTATACCTAGATGACTACATTAATTGAGGAAAAATGTTAAACGCCAGCACATACCTGAGGTCCTACACGCATACCTACAGTATCCATAATAATGTTTTAAATTCGAAAGTAACCCTGTCTGTCTGTCTGTCGGTATGTTAACTTTTGACGCTTATGCCACTGAACGGATCTCGATAAAATTTGGCAAGGAGATAAATGGCATCCTGGGGAAGGACATAGGTTACTTTTGTCTCAAAAATAATCCTAAAGGGGGTGTTAAAGGGGATGAAAGTTTATATGGGGAACTTAACTTTTCTTAAGTTAACACACATAACATAACATAAAGCCTGTAATCCCCGAAGGGTAAGGCAGAGGTGTACTTAATTACTTATAGTAGATTCACATTTCCCCAGCTATGTTTAGGTCCCATGTAATCGGGGGCGAGCCTATTGCCATCAACCGGGCACAAATCCAGACTCCGGGGTGCTACTGAGAAATAAGTCTCTAAGTCTTAAGTTAGGGATATGAAAATTCATGCTTTTTTTAAGAAATGAAAAGTTCGTGTTACAGTGTTTTTTTTGTAAAATCTTTCCACGAAGGGGTAAAGTAGGGCATGATTTTAAAATTCACATGATTATTGAAATTTTTGCTTTAATTTTTTTAAATAAATTTAAAGAATTGGAAAAATAGTCAGAGTCCGTATCTTTGAGGTAATCTTTATTTTAGTACTTAGATATTTATTTCATTAAAATCGGTCCACCCGCTTATAATAAGTTATTACAATAATTTAAAGTTAAAGCCCCACGCGGGCGAAGGCGCGGGCAGAAGCTAGTTATAAATAAACTGATCAATTTATTAATGTTCTATGTTAGTAGGCAAGAAATAAATTATCAGGCTAGCTTGCACTGACGGGATCCCATTAATTATGTAAATAGTCAGCGACTAGGCCCCGTTAGAAATGCATGTATAAATAGATAAATACATCGTTATCTTGATAACCAACCAAACAAGGGTTGAAAGGGTAAGCAATTAAAATCGCATTAACAAATGACTTGTATGTCACTTAATAACGGACGATAAATCGGAGATGTTGCTAGCCAAGTTTCTGACCAACATATATAAACTTGTACCGACTTACCGAGTTTCTGGATGCCGTGTATTTTAATAAGACAAGTTCTCGTTTCCTGTTTTGAGCTACCAGCCGGTCTATGCTGTAAAAACCGGCCAAGTGCGTGTCGGACCACGCACAATGAAGGGTTCCGTAATTGGGATGGATTTATCCCAAGAAAAAACTTAACATTGTAGTTGAAAGACATGTACTTCATACATTCCAACTGCAAATGTAAGTTTGTACGCATGACATTTACCATGTTATTTTAAGACCTAAGTATTTTCTGTATTTTTTTTTTAAATTTTAGGCTCAGTAGTTTCGAGATAACGGGGGTATGGTCAATTTTCATATATTTTCTTAAATAACATTAAAAGTAAAAAAAAAAAAAAAAAATTAAATTATTAAAAATATATTTCAAATCCTTATGTCACAAGGTACCGTTCGCAAAACTTTTTTTCAAATATTTTAATTTATCCCGCAAAAGTGACATATTCAAAATTCATTTATTTACGTTACACGTCCGTGTTTAGGTCACAGAAATTCATATGTGTACCAAGTTTCAACTTAATCGGTCCTGTAGATTCCGAGCAAATTGGCTGTGACACTCGGCCAGACAGACTATACGAGTGATCCTATAAGGGTTCCGTTTTTTTCCTTTTGAGGTACGGATTTACGGAACCATAAAAAATCTCACCGTTCAAATTTATGTGAAGTGAGGCGTCATTCCGACTCTATTATCTCTCTCTATTATATATTCAAACTATCATAACTTACTTACGCACTTTGCCGGATGTTTAACTTATCTTTTAAACATTATACAACAGGCCCCTTAGTAACATAATAAACGTTTCAGGGTTATAAATTCATGCCCACAAATCAAAAGAGTTTTATTATCAATCCTTCCATCTCAGACAATATTCCTGGGTAGGGTCAAGTCTATAAATAAAAAGAGGGGTACTGCCGAACTGTTGGTCAATGATCCAGGTGCCCAATGAGCCATACAGTGATAGGGGGGGCCAGTCTGCCGTTGTTTTAGTTTCGATGCCGGTTAGAGTTTTGCTGGACTTGAGACTTTGAGATTCAACTTTATTGATTCCATTGCCATGCCAAATTGCCCATCCTTAGTTTGTACTACGTCAGTCAACCTTTAGACCATTGACCGACTGATTTATTTTCATATGGCTTATGATGACCGTCTTTATCTATGTATACTAATATTACAAAGAGAAAAGATTTGATTTTTTGTTTTACTTAAAAATACAAATATTTTATTTTCTTAGGTATTTCACTTTTATAATTATTTAAGAAAAAAAAATATTATGTACATAAATAACAACTTATAACTAATTAATTTATAAAAATAACAAAATTATATACTAACTTAACTAAAACATTAAAATATAGCGTCGAAAAATTCCTCCGCATCGCTGTCGACTGGTAATGTACCCAAGAGACTGGCGGCATTGCCACGTTGTATGGCAATGCTTAACCTCTGGCCAAGGTAAAAGCCAGCCCTTGGGTCACGGGAAGTGTCAACCAGCCGTTTGGAGATATCTTTGAAAAAATCATGAGCACTCGGACCCCACGGCCCGAGGGTTTCAACCCCAAACGGCTCGAAAATATAATTACCGATAAGGTTAATATACTTTCGCCGCTTGAGATTTTCCGCAGACGCAGCAGCAGCGCCAGCACAGCACGCGGAGGAAGATGGGATGGCGCAAGAGTATCGACACACGTTGCGTCTAAAGGCCTACCCACCTTCCATGGAAATAAAGACATGCCGTCCGGTCTCTTGCCATCGTCACGTGCCAAGCCATTAGGTTCTAATACAGCTGGAACGCCGACGGTGACAAGAGCTCGTCGGATAATGTCATTAATATTCGCGTGCCGCGCTAAGCGACCTGCACTACGGCTGCAAGACAGGCCGTGGTGTCCGAGGCTGTTGACAACTTCGCCACAGTGACAGCGATGAGGAGAACAACAAGGAGCTCCTAGTCGGAGGGAAGCAGCGAGGCGGAAAGTAGTGTCGTCGAACAAAGTACCTATGTTCGACGATGGTAGTGCATGAAGCCACAGACCCGACTCCCATTTACCCACAGCCAGCAAGCGCGCACGCTCCGCAGTAGTAGCAGACGTGTCAAGTAAATTATTCTGTACTACTCTGCAGAGCTGCTCATCCCACCGTCTCTGGGAAGATGGATTGTCGGGTGCATCTGAGTTCGGGCAAGCGAGTCTCCAGGCATCCATAGCCTCGGAGAACCACGGCACATCAAAATCAATCAGTGTGGAGGCTAGGATTTTCCTGATTAATTTCTCAGTGCGTCCTTGGTCCACCAAGGAAATGAAAGCCGGTAAACTAATACTTGAAATTTTGCGGACGCCGAGGCCTCCCATACGAATGGGAAGAGTAGCTTGTGCCCAAGCTCGGTCGTCCATGGCCACATTTAAGATCGAAGATATTGTAAGCCGGATAATTTGGTCCATTTTGTCTAATAGGTGAGTGTGCTTCCATAAATGGGAAGCGCGAAGGAAATATGTTAATTTAGGGCCGAAACAGCAGTAACGGATTAAGGTTATAGCCGAATGCATGTTAATTTGGAACAAACTTACCGAAACGTCACTGAAATTTTGTATTTTTTCCTCAATAAAATCGGGAAAGGAATTCTCAAAGATTGGAGACCCAAAGAGACGAAGAGAGGTTTTTTCAATAATTTTGATTTCTGGGGCTATTGCGTTAAATTTTCTTAGTGGTTGAAGTGACACAAAAATTGCCTGTGTTAGGATATTTCGCTCTTCTGAAGCTTAAAATTACGCGGGGCCTTTTTGTCCGACGCGTGTCGCGCCAGTATGTAGAAGCCTTAACATGGGCTGTATTTTATTTTCAAAAAAATTAGAGATCCCTACGAAAATTACCATAATGTCATTATTATGACGTGCGCTGCGAAAATTATTGATGATACATAAAATAATGTTCTACATGTTTATGGGTGTCTAACTATTATAGTTAAGTCATAACAACCGTTTTTGTTCTAATTAGTCAATCAAAACGCGGGTAGAATCGAAAGATGATGCACGATGATCTCTGGAACTGCCACTCGGATTTGAAAAAATCTTTTGCAGCATTTTGTAGCTCAATTCTTGAGAAAGGTTAAAGGCTATTTAACATCACGCTACGACTCTTGCGAGCCGAGCAAAAAGAAAAAAAAGCCAAAAATAACGCTAAGCTAAAACGAACTAATGAGCGTTGGGATGCGACGCGGTGAAAACACGAAGTCGCGGGCAGATTCGAAGCTAGTCATTAATATTATTTAAGCACGCACTTATTTGCCCCTTCAAGAATCGATCGGTAAATGGGCCCCTATTGCGTACTTACTTGCTAAAAAGTAGAATGTATTTTCCATTTTCTTTAAGATTCCTAATTTATGAAGACTTCATGAAAAATTACAACATTTTCGGTAGAAGTTTTTCTAAAGAACAATGTACCTATGTAACAACTCCGTAAATTGTAGCAGCATCGGAAAGTTACGTTGACACACATTCTCTCGTATCGTAATAAATCGACACGCCGGGTACCTATTGTAGTAATCAGCGTAGTGCCATGAACTAGACAACTTTGCATGTAGGTATTGTTTACATAAGTTGGGCACAATATCTGTAGAACATGCATATTTAAACTAGAAATACTGGTTCCTAAGTAATATTGTTTGTGTCCTAGACAAGTTCGTTTTTCTGTTACAAGACTTGTTTCTTTGTTGAATGAACGAACTCTACGTCATAATATTATCCGTTGAATCAGTTAATGATTCCATGTAGTATATTAGTTAGGTGGGTACTGTGATACTGTGCAAATACAGTGGAAGAAGCCGTACTTTAAGTTAATGGGGGTAAGTCCAATCCTGTCGATGAATCCTCCATTAAATCTTGAAGAAACTTCAAATTCCTTACACGACGATGACTTGAATGAACTAGTAACTTGGTACTACTGTGTCTTTACGTAAAAGAAAACTACGGGTCAATTGGCTTTCACTATATGAAGGAAGCCGATGATTGTTTGTCCAAACAATGCTGTTACCCGAGCCGTGAACGAAGATCGAAAGTGTTCCCAACGGATTGTATCAACATGTCCATAAAGTTGCTTAGGAACCACTGTAACAGAGTACTGAGTATTGATCAGAGAAATTCCGTTCTTTATTAGGTACAAAGTAGTCATACGTCAGCGATATCAGAGACCATGTATTTAGCATGAGCCTATATTTACCTACAACTATGAATTTTGTAATCGATGACGTGGGTGGCTTTACCTTTTAAGGGGTCATTGTACTCATCATTATGAATAACTTTAACTATGGGACCAAACCAGAAATCGCGAAAAAGTAATCGGCTCTTCCATAAATTTTGATGAGTTATTCGAACGTAAATGTAGGGAACAGCTGATTATTTTTCGCGATTTCATGTTTGGTCTCATAGTAAAAGATGTTCATTGAATAATAATAAGTACAAAGAACACTTAAAAAAAAAGTTAAGTATGTCTTGTATGCGTATATGTGCCTTTGTCTGTCAATTTGAATTAAAGGACTAGAATATACAGATGACGAAATTCTGCAGATGTGATGGGTATCGATATTTAAACACGATATAATAAAAATAAAAAAGATTTAATGTTTTTTTAACGGGTCAACGACCGCTGGTGGTTCCGTTTGGTGCCGGACGTAAAGAATAGCACCATCCCATTTCTTCCCGTGGGTGTCGTAAAGGCGAATAAGGGCTTTACTAGAGAATGGGCAGCAGTGTTCTCTATGCATTTTTAAAACCATACTGCGATCGCCGACCCGCCTGCCAAGCGTGGCGATTATGGCAACCCCCCCACCCCCTTTTTGGGGAGGCCTATGTCCAGCAGTGGACGTCTTTCGGCTGAAATGATGATGATGAATGAGCACCGCTGGTAGTGTTGTTACTTAAATTAAGTATAATGAATGAATGAATGAAGTTGAAAAAAAACTGTTTTATCGTGTTTAGATATCGATATCTGTGATGTTTACACAAAAATTCATATTTTTTTAAACTGATATTTAAAGTGACTACCTACACCAACTGAGGTCGATGACCCAAAAAAAAGCACTAAATTAATTTCTTTTTTATTTTATCATATTCAGATATCGATACCCATCACCTCTGCGGAGTTTCCCTAGTCATTTTAATTTGACCCTGTATTTATCAAGATTTTAGGTAACTTTCAGATGAAATGACATGTGATTTTTTATCTACACTGCGCAGCTTTTATTTAAAGTAGGTATTTTTAATTATGCTTTTTTAGGGTTCCGTACCCAAAGGGTAAAACGGGAACCCTATTACTAAGGCTTCGCTGTTTATCCGTCTGTCTGTCCGTCTGTCACCAGGCTGTATCTCATGAATCGTGATAGCTAGATAGTTGAAATTTTCATAGATGATGTATTTCTGTTACCGCTATAACAACAAATACTAAAAAACGGAATAAAATAAATATTTAAGGGGACTCCCATACAGCAAACGTGTTTTTTTTTGCCGTTTTAGGGTTCCGTAGTAAACAAGGAACCCTTATAGTTTCGCCATGTCCGTCTGTCTGTCTGCCTGTCTGTCTGTCGGTCTGTCCGTCCGTCCGTCTGTCCCCAGCTTAGCTCAGAGACGCTTAGTCCTAGAAAGCTGTAATTTGACATGGGTATACATATTAATCATGCCGAAAAAATGGTAAAATAAAATTATGAAAAACATTTTTTTAGGGTACCCTTACACGTGAAATGGGGATGATATTTTTTTTTCTCGTCTATTCCATGGTGTGGGGTATGGTTGGATAGGCCGTTCGAAAATATTGTGGGTTTGGCAAAACCATTTTTCAATTAAGGGATCCGTTTGCGTAATATTAAGCTTTAAAGTGCTATTTTTTGTTAGTCAAGTGTTCCCCCCCCCCTGCCAGCTAAATGGTTGGTTTTGGATATGTGAAAATATCATGGCAATAGTATACATAACGAAATTAAAAGGAAAACTATCACAGCTAAGTAGGCTTCACAAGTTAACGAGTAATAGTCGACAAACTTAAATTTGCAGTTGGAGAATTGACCGTAACGTATATCGATGTATGGGAGAGCATGTTTTTCAACTACAATGTTAAGTTTGTTTTTGGGATAAATTCAACCCAACTACGGAACCCTTCATTGTGCGTGGTCCGACATGCACTTGGCCGGTTTTTATATATAGTGGAGCCAGCTTCGTGCGCGAGTCAGAGTCGCACTTCGCCGGTTTTTACACTTGAGAACCTTATATATACAACCTTCCCAACAAACCTTCGTGCCATGAAGATAATCTACATTTTAAATCGCTCGCATTGCAACTTGCACGCTCGTGTTAAAATTTAAAAACATACATTATGTAAAATGCACGTGCTTTTATTAAACTTGCCTTTTGGCGCGTAAACATAAAAAAGTGCGATAAAGTTTATATTGTAACGATTTAAATACGATGTCTTATTTATTACCTTTTAACAATTTAGTGCAATGTGCAACCTTTTAACAGGTAATGAAAACCAACACAACACAATTGCCCCAATAACACACTACTTATTGTAATTTACTTTCATTGCAATATATTTATTAATATTGAGTCAACCGCCATGCGCCATTGGCCAATATAAAATGCTGCTAATTTAAAATCTCCCACAAAAAATCCACATCGTTTATCATCAATTCAACCCAATTCATGCTGTCGATTTCATTTTGATTTGCCATTATTTAATTTACTCGCGTCACTTAAAGAACATTAGGGGGGAATCAGTTCTTATTATGTTTATTAAGATTGACATTGACATCGTGCAGTGTTAGAAGATCAACGGGCTGCCTAGCATTATCCATCAAAGTTTGACGTCTTGTTATGGGTCTGCACCCACTCGACCCGCTTAGACTCGACCCGAAGAATAATACCAGATATTTTACTACCAATTCAGTGCCATTTGTACAGTCAGGCAAAGTGATACCTATTAACTTATTATTTATAGAATATTTAATATTTTGTTATAATATTTAATGTGTATCCTGATAGTCAGTGATTTCCTTTCAAAAATGTAGCTTTATAAAGATAAGCTCTACCTCTAGCGTGCTACTGCCTATAAGATTGTAATGATAATTAACAATAATCTGTGATTCATACTAGAATGTAAAAAAGCGTAAGTATGTTATATTAAAAAAGGATAAGTACTTACTTGTTTAATTATTGTTTAATTTGTCCAAACATTATTTAAATTTTACACTCTCTGAGGTGCAAGCGTTAAATCGACACTTTTCTGTCTGATTATACACCGACGTTTTTACGCCTATCAAAACAGAAACATCCAGGTATTATTCTTCGGGTCGAGTCTAAGCGGGTCGAGTGGGCACGGACCCTTTGTTATATGAGTCGTCTATAATGCATAAAACCATACCTATTGATATTATAATCCTTATTTCCACATCCATACTTTAATATACAAACAATACCGATTGTTATGTTTGACAGATACAGAGGGACTGCACCCCAATTGCGTAATACATTGTCAATCACAATCCGAATGATTTTGAAGTATATTACTTATCCATTGCTCCTTAAGTTCGAATAAAATTAATAAAAAATAAAAAATTGTCTGCTCAACAACGTAAATAACGCAATGAATGTTGTTGAAAAGAATAGCATCATCCTATTTCTTCCCGTGGGTGTCGTAAAAGGCGACTAAGGGACTTACTAGAGAATGGGCAGCAGCGTTCTATAAGCATTTTACATTTTTAACTCCATAGTGCGATCGCCAACCCGCCTGCCGATAATGGCAACCCCCATCGGGGGCCCCACCCCCTTTGGGGGAGGCCTATTTCCAGGACGTCTTTCGGCTGAATAGTGATAATGTGTTACGCAATTACCCCGCTGGAAATTTCAAATAAGTAAGACAGCTATGCTGCTTAGGAGTTTGTTGCGCCACTTCTTCTTCCCAGCTAAAACACTAGAAAGTGGTGAAGGGCGGACGTTTTTGGGGGACTGTCTTATATAATTTTGACGTTCGAAAAATGCTGATTCTCCGCCTAGTTTGAATAAATGACTTTTGATTATGTAAAAGTACAGTGTGGTGTAGACGAAAAGAATAGCACCATCGTATTTCTACCCATGGGTGTCGTAAAAGGCGACTTAGGGGACTTACTAGAGAGCAGCAGCGTTCTCTATGCATTTTAACACCATACTGCGATCGCCAACCCGCCTGCCAAACGTGTGGCGATTATGACAACCCCCCCCCCCCCCCCTCCTATGGACGTCAACGTCCCTCATGGACGTCTTTCGGCTGAAATTATGATGATGATATAAAAGTAGAAACACGTTACTTACATAAACATACAGCAGCAAGAAGTTTTACAGCCAGTTCCGGCGGGTCACATTCCGGGAAGAAAGGCTTCACGACGTAGTGGCCGAAGGTGAGGGCCACTATGGCCTGCGTAGTCGGTCTGATGATGAGCAGCGCGATCCACATGCGCAGGAAGGCCGGCAGGGGCCCGAAGGCCGTGTAGATGTAGGCGTAGTCACCTCCAGACCTCGTGATGGAGGTGCCCAATTCCGCATAGCACAGGGCCCCCAGGGTTGAAAGCAGGCCGCTTGCAAGCCATATTATCAATGACGCACCTACTGACCTATGACAAAAAAGATAAGGTCATTTCATGGAAAATAAACAATCGAGATTGAGAGCGGTGGCATGTGTGCATTGAAATGCAAATGAATTCATCTATTTGCGTCTATCTGCATCAATTTAGATTTCTGAACTATGTTCTAAAATTTAATAAAGAATATTTTTGATATTTTTCTTGTTTAACTTTAATTCAGTAACTTAACTTTTAGTTTGATTTTGTTAATAATCACCGTGTTTTTGGATATAACGAAAATAAACAACTCTGATCCCCAAGATACAGACTAACGTCTAGTTTGTGGATCACCGTTCAAATTGTATAAATGTATGATGTACTTGATTATTAATAAATAATTTTAATTTCAATTTGTCTCGAAAAATACATATTTTTTAATGTTTTAGGTACCTAATAGCAGAGATTCATCAAAATAAATGTTTATCTTTCTTGCTTCATCAGAAAACTTGAACTATATGTCCTACTGCAGAACGAAGTCTATTTGAAGTACGAGTTAATAAAATCAGTTTTATTTTTATTTTGTTGTGTTACCCAGCACGTCAGTGAAGTTTACACAAATAAAAAACTGGCCAAGTACGTGTCGGACCACGCACAATGAAGGGTTCCGTAGTTAGGATGAATTCATGCCAAAAACCAACTTAACATTGTAGTTGAAAAACATGCTCTCCCATACATCTATATACGTTACGGTCAATTCTTCAACTGCAAATTTAAGTTGGTCGACGATTACTCGTTAACTTGTAAACCCTACTTAGCTGTGATAGTTTTCCTTTTAATTTCATTATATATACTACTGCCATGATTTTTTTCACATATCCAAAACCAACCATTTAGCTGGCAGGGGGGGGGGACACTTGACTCTAACAAAAAATAGCACTTTAAAGCTTAATATTACGCAAACGGATCTCAGAATTTAAAAATGGCTTTCATAGACCCACTATATTTTTGAACGGCCTATCCAACAATACCCCACACCATGTATTAGATCAGAAAAAAAATATCATCCCCGTTTTACGTGCAAGGGAGGTACCCTAAAAAAAAATATTTTCATGGTTTTATTTCACGACTTTTTCGACGTGATTAATATGTACACCCATGCCAAATTACAGCCTTCTAGGACTTAGCGTCTCTGAGCTAAGCCGGGGGACAGACGGACGGACGGACAGATAGACAGACAGACAGACAGATAGACAGACAGACAGACAGACGGACATGGCGAAACTATAAGGGTTCCTTGTTTACTACGGAACCCTAAAAAAACGAATGTAAACTGATATTTCACGTACCTAATACTACACGACGACGATACCGAGTGACGGCTTCTTCTGTCACTTGTATAGATAATATTTTTTGTAACTGTGATTACTTACACAAACAAGTTGTAAATAAGTTGCCATCTGATCACAGTGGACAAACAATAACATTTTGCTCCTCTATTCCTTTACAAAAAATTCAAATAAGGTTTAGGGCAATCACAAGTAAAAATTTAGAGAAATTAAATAATTCTTTGGCCAGTAAATTATGTGTTCAGAGTTTTAATCATATTTGTGACCCAAATGAGTTCTACGCCGAGTTCTTTTCACTATTAATTACGCAATTTAATGACACTTTTCCACTAAAGACTAAAAGTATTTACACAAAGTTCTTATTTAGTGATTGAGCGACTCCAGGTATTCGTAAAAGCAGGGAAAATCTTTTTGAACTTTATGGCCTAAAGCAACGTATGAATAAGACTAGCTTTCATCAGCATGTTGCAAAATATTCTAAAACTTTTAAAAGTGTGTGCAAATTAGCTAAAGTTCTTTATATGTATTAGCAATAAAATAAAATCTTCTGATGATAAAATAAAAACTACCTGGCAAATAATAAATAATGAAACAAGTAGGAAAAAACAGCGTAATACTGATTTTAATTTAGAGACTGCACATGGGCCCATCACTTCAGATGTAGAAATAGCTCAGGAATTCGAAAACTTTTTTGCTAATATTCCCCTTAAAACTACTGAAACTTTAAATTCCTCACCCGCGCTTTCTGCTGCCTTACTTAGAAAGAATGTAAAGGCTTGCCCTATGGAGTTTAGGGTTCAGCATACAAACCCCGAGGCTGTTATAAAAGCTTTTAAAGATCTTAAAATTAAATCAACAGAAGATCTCTGGGGGATGTCTGTAAAAGTCTGTAGATCTATCATAGAAACCATTGCGCCCTATTTAGCTTTCTTATTTAACACCAGTGTGGACCAAGGAGTCTTTCCGGATCTCATGAAACACAGTAAGGTAGTTCCTTTGTTCAAGTCCGGTGATAGTAAAGAACCCAACAATTATAGGTCTGTGTCAGTTCTGCCAGTTCTCAGTAAGGTGTTTGAAAAGTTGATTCTCAATCAAATGTTACGTCACTTTAATAAAAATTCCTTCTTTCATGAACAACAGTACGGTTTCACCAAGGAGCGTTGTACCACTGACGCCGGTGTCTCCCTAATAAAGAACATTTTTAACGCCTGGGAGGAAGCACAAGATGCCATTGGAATCTTTTGCGACCTCTCTAAGGCGTTCGATTGCGTAAACCATGAGACACTTTTGCTGAAACTAGAGCACTATGGGATTAAGTATACAGCTCTTGATTTCCTAAGATCATACCTGAAAGATAGAAAGGTTAAAGTTCAAGTGAACGGCGTAAACTCATTGGGGTCTGAAATGGCAATGGGCGTTCCTCAAGTTTCAATATTGGGTCCATTCCTCTTTTTAGTTTATATTAACGATTTACCCCAATTATTTCAAAAACAACCGAAGATGGTGTTATTTGCAAATGACACATGTCTATTTAAAATAGACCGACGGTCACAAAATCTTGACGACGTGAATAACTCTATTCTTCAGGTCCCAGATTGGTTTACGGTAAATAATTTGGTACTAAATAAAGCAAAAACCAAATGCATTCGATTTAAATTACCTAATGTTAGAAGTAGTGAATGTAATATCATATTGGATTGAGCAAAACTGGAATTTATTAATCAAACGGTTTTCCTAGGAATCACTCTAGACGAGAAATTACAATGAGGACCACATATAACATCTCTTGCGGGGCGGCTAAGCTCGGCGGCTTATGCTGTTAGAAAGATAAGACAGTTAACAGATGTAGAAACCGCGCGTTTGGTCTATTTTAGCTACTTCCACAGCATTATGTCGTACGGCATTTTACTGTGGGGTCGGGCTGCTGACATTGAGTCAATCTATATTTTGCAAAAGAGAGCTGTCAGAGCAATTTATAATCTAAGTCGCCGCGAATCTCTTAGGGAACTATTTAAAAATATTAATATTATGACGGTACCTTGCCAATTCATTTATGAAAATATTATGTATGTAAGGAAAAATCTACATCTTTTTAATAAAATAAGTGATAGACATAATTTTAATACTAGAAATAAAGACAAAATAGATCAACCATTTTTCAGGTTATCTAAAGTACATCTTTTATGGGGTACTGTGTTAAATGTTACAACAAAATACCTTGTGATATATTGCAACTAAATGAAAGAAAATTTAAAACTCATATTAAAGAACACTTTGTAAACAAGCATATTACAAATTAGAGGATTATATACAAGATAAGAATGCTTGGAAACATGCTGGTCCTGCTCCATAGGACAATCTAGAGTATAGACAAAATCAAACAGGTTGCTATTTTAATTGTATAATTTATTATTTTTATGACATTTCTTTTAAATTCTGTGATTACCTTAACTCACACTGATATTATTGTTATTTTTTAGGAAATCGTATATATTTTTTTAAATTTTTGTAAATATGTGAGCACCATGTTCTATCACTTAATTAATTTATCTGTCATTGCTTCATTCTTAACTCTTTTTATTACCTATTGTGGTATAGTAATTTTATTCTAGGTGCATCGTCTTCACATATAATTATATAATTAATGTACCTATAAAAATATTGTACAAGATTTTAAAAGAGTACCGGTGGAGTTTCTTGCCCATTCTTCTCCATACGAAACTACATTTTGGAAGGGGCGACTAGAATCAATTCTATTTTTTTTTGTAAATATTGACGTTCAAAAGTGCCTATTTGAAATAAACAATTTGACTTTGACTTTTAACTTTACACCAAGCTGTGGCGGGTCCCAAAATAAAAATTATCTTATTAATATTTCTTTTGTTTTATAATGTTAAGATATCGATACCCAACACGTCTGCGAAGTTTCGCTAGCTAATTTAATTTGACCCTGTATACTCAGCACTAAAGTCTGGTCGCGAAGCAGAAAGAATTTCGTACAATGACCCCTCATTACTAATCTCAATCGCTCGCGCACAATTGTATTGCCGTCGCACTCCCACATCAGAAGGACCTTATATTAAACAGATATGTTATACACTCACAAAACAACATGCATTTCACTACAAGTAAAAATTATAGAAAAGAGATGGCTTGATAAAAACAACAAGAAAAAAGAGACAACTAGTGTTGACAATTGCGCGTGAATGTAAACAAACATTATTCTGGCCACCAATCACCGAATGTTGGCATCACAGACTAACAAATACGTCCCAATTAGGACGTTTTCGAGTCTTCACGATTGCGCGAAACATATATCTGTTTAATATAATATCATTGTAGTACGGTATCAATATTGGATTCTGTAACCGCCGTCGCCGGCTGACCTTCACGTACATCGTCATGGAGATGATCACGTCCACGTCTAAATTCTCATACACAGAGCTGCGACATGGGGCTTCTTCACCAAATGCCAATTGAAGTCTCTGGCAACTGTCTTGTCGACTTAAGACACAGCTAAAATCGTAAAAAATCATTTTCACAAGTTAAATTCCTTGTGATTGCGTTTGCGACACAAAATTTTCTAAAGGACGCCACAGTGAAAAAACAAATGACAGTCAAATTTAAAAATAACATGTTTCCAGAGAGTTCCATTTTGAATTCCGTAACGGCTTTTTAATTTTTTTTATTGTAAGTTGCCAATTCCAGAAACTTTCAGAATGCGGCTTATTGAAAGTTTTTGGAATTTTCACTTATTATAACGTAAAAATTAATAACTTAATAACGTCGAATAATATAAAATACAAAATAAGTTATCAGCCGGACCATAACGTCAATTTATTTGGACATTACTAAAGGCTCTTACACACTCACGCGATATCGCGGGCGCGACAGGCACCGACAAAGACAATTTCTTTGTCGAAGCCTGTCGCGCCCGCTTTTGTGTCCCGTCGCGCCGGTCTGTAGAAGCCTTGAGATAGCTGTTAACTTCGAGTTATTTAGGATAACCCATGAACACGCAAGTGAGCCTAAAGTGTTTTTCTTAGTCATCCCTAACTACTTAATTTGTACGCCACGCGAATAGTGAGTTGAGTCCAGTCATAGGACACTATTTAGAGCTGAGACGATTCAGCAGTTATTTTTACTATTATAAAGTAGTTTGAGAATATGTGTAGGAAACTATTGCTACATATACTACTATATCTATAACTATTACTACTATATCTACATATTACTTTTATGAATGAGTAAATAAACTAGAAACAGGATTGTCGGCTTTGCTGTTGGTTTGCGGTTGCGTTGCGGTAAATGTTACCTAGTTAATTACTAGTACTACTATTAGGTATCAAGAACACTACAGCCCAATGTACTCGTCTTGGGCGGAGCACCGCCGTGTCCTCAGTCCTCACGGAGGCGATCGGTGGCAGCGATCTCTCGCGTCCGGCCCTGGTTAAGGCCATGGTTCGGAGCTAGAGTGCATGGGAGGCCGTCACCTCTTTCTGCGAAGCAGTAATGCTCGCGAAGGAGGAGGCGGAACGCGTGAGGGTGAGGCAGGGTTCGCGTCCTCACGCCCTTAGCCGCCGCAGGAGACGCCCCGGGCTTCGGGAGTCACAAGCTGATTTCCGGCTACCGCAGGCACGGGCGTGCGGACGGTGAGCGATGGGCAGCTCACCGTCCGATAAGGACCAGGCCCGGGTCGACGGCGCGTTGTGTTTCACGCGCGCCTCAAAGAAATGTCAGCACCAACTGACCGGGTCCGTTAGGGCCAATGCCTGCCAGGGTTGCGAGTTTGGCCGAAAGGGATATCGTGGCCCCGGCACACGGGCAACGGAAGGAACACGGGTGGGTTTTAGTCAGTAAAACTCTGACACGCCCTCCCGCTCAGCCCAGAGCGAGAGAAGTTATTTGATAATTACCCACCCAAAAAAAAAAAGCCCAATGTACTCGTACCTATAAAAATAAATAACTAGCTGATGTGATATTTATCCGCGACTTCGGCAACGTTTCTTTTTGTAAAAGTAGCCGGAACAAACAGACACAGACAGAAAAGAAAATTGTTATAAAATATGTGCTTTAATATAATATGCATTATATAATATGCTTTTATTTTTAAAGTATAAAGCTGTTATTTTGACATTACAGACATATACTTTAATTTTATTTATTTGTTTAAACACAAACCGCCTTATTACAAAACAAGATTTATATTTTGACAGGGCTTAAAACATGGGGCCAGTTTTTGTAATAAGAACGTAACACTGATTGAAATACCGTTCTATAAACAAAACTGAAAACTTAGTTCGGTACTAAGTTGTCAGTTTTGTGTTATGGAACTTTACCATAGTCGGAATAAAGTTCGAAATTCAATAATGGGTCCATGTTTTAACCTAGGTCTGAAGATAAACCTTGTTTTGTAATAAGGGGGAGGGTGTTAAAGTAACTGCGTGATATTTAATGGTTAGTGATTTCTCTAGAAAAAATACGCATAAAATAATTGCTAAAATAAATTATTTATTACAAAGAACTACCTACGTACCTCGGTCAAATAAAAATCATGTACTTATTATTTCTCATACTAACTGGTTAGTTGGCTAGTTCTTTGTAATAAATAATTTATTTTAGCAATTATTTTATGCGTATTTTTTCTAGAGAAATCACTAACCATTAAATATCACATTCTGTAGGTAGAGTCGTGGTAGAGATCACAAAAAAACTAACCATCCGGTTTTGTTATGCGTTTTTCTAACATGTCCAGCGGATAGAGCTACTGTCGCAAAAATTGCTTGAATTGAGACAGTTGCTCTACATTCAAGCAATTTTATTTAATTTCAAATGATATTATAAAGAGTACGTCATTTATTCATTATCATTTCAGCCGAAAGACGTCCACTGCTTGACATAGGCCTCCCCCAAAGGGGGAGTTTGCCATAATCGCCACGCTTGGCAGGCGGGTTGGCGATCGCCATGTGGTGTTAAAATGCATAGATATTTTTCTTTATCTATGATCCTATTTATTGTATGCTGCACCGTACGACGTCATACGTCGGCGCCGGCTGTCGCTGAAAACCAGCGCTGGGGCTCTGTCTTGCATAGGGTCGCAGTATAATGCTGAGCGATAGCTGTTTTGCGTGGATGTGACGCATGTTTCCCCCAACCTTTTCTTATTTTTGTCTTTATGTTCTTTGTTGCGTCATGTTTACCGCAAATAAACGTATTTTCTTTCCTTCTTTTCTAGAGAACGCTGCTCCCCAATCTCTAGTTAAGTCCCTTAGTCGCCTTTTACGACACCCACGGGAAGAAATAGGATGGTGCTATTCTTTACGTCCGGCACCACACGGCCAGAGGTACCTAAAGGTCATAAAATAGTTTAGTGCGACCTACTAAAGTTACCTAGAGAGGTTTCAGTGCCACGGTCTACCGGTTTTCAAGTTATGAATGAATCTAGGCAAGCGTGTCAATCGTGCCTTGAAAAACTTTACGAGGAATCGTGAGAAAATCGTGAACGTGACTGTAGTACGCTGCAATTACGTTACATTTTTTTCAGGATTGTACGGATCGGCACGATATCGCGGGCAAGGGTCGCGTTGCCTGCGCGCCCGCGATATTGCGCCAGTCTGTACGACCCTTTATTATTTTAATTAATACGGATATTTAGATTAGAATTACGGGACAGTAGCAACAGCTTCCTGAAAGTTATTGTTGATGGGCGTGACGAAAGCCCCATAATGACGCATCTGAAGCATGACGTTGCTGGTATTAGAATTCAACACGTTTTCAGTGCCGGGAGCCCTCGCAGAGGGCTCATTTTAAATATCCGTTTTTCTTAGCGAACACAGCATTATAAACTGTGAAAATAAAATCAGTTGTATATTTTAGCAAGATGCCACAAAGGCCACAAAGACCCCGCGTGTCACGCGACGAGCGGTGCCTTTGTGTCGCGTCGCGAGTCGCGCCGGTCTGTAGAAGCCTTTAATAGTATACTTGTTGGTTTTCAAATACAAGCATTTTTATTTAAATTCATATCTTTATTCATTTTTTTTTTTCATTGTAACTTGCTATATGTATGGCGGCATGGCTTAAGAGCTCTACGAAAACTGGGAGGAATCGAAAGGGTTAAGTACCTACTAACAGCAAATAAGTCAAATTGTTTACTAACATCTAGAATTGTAAGTAAGTATTTTTGTTTTTTTTTTAATTGGATCTTGTCTGATAAATAAATTTATTTATTCTGATAAACTCTTGCTCCAAAAGTCCGTCATTTTAGCGTGCCAGGGGGGCTAAAATGGACGCTTTGGCAGAATCATGATTATGATCTGTGTACAATTCATATCCCGCAATTCATCTGTTTGACAGTTTTGTATGGAGTTTCGTAAAATGGTCCACAAATTATGAATTTATTGCTATACAGAAGTCTAATGTCAAATAGCAGCTGTCATACAGATGAATTGCGGGTTATATGAATTGTAGGTATGCAGATCATAATTATTATGATTCTGCCAAAGCGTCCATTTTAGGCCCCCAGAGCGGAGCTAAAATAGCATAATTATCATCTTCTAGGGCAGTCTAGGGGAAAGTGTTTTTTTTTTTATCTGGTATCAACGAGCCTACAAAACCAAAAAGTCATTATTCTGTGAATCTGCAGTTGTAGCTGTAGCTGTATTAATGATTATAATTATGTAAATACATTAACTGATATAGTCGCGAATCATAAATAGCAAAACCACGTTTGAAGATTTTAATTTTGCGGGCTGCAGTTGCGGATTCACCTAATCATGAATAAAGACTCGACTTTTAACTATTTCGTAAAAAAGAAGAACATTTTATTTTTGAAAATGGAACTAAAAGCGGCGTACTCTTCGGTAGAATTCGTGCATTGCGTTGCGGCCTCGCTTCCTTGGTTGCGGCTACAGAAGAAATTAAAAGAGGCATTTGGCGCGAAATCTTTAGAATTTTTTTCTCTATTTACTCATTTAATTGGTGTCCGTAATTTATTTTACAACAGTGAAAATGTCATCATCTAGTGAGAATGGAGACCCGTATTCGCAGATGGAAGAGAAAGGAAAATAAATAATTTTCAATCTGTTGCCGTCAAGGTGTTTATGGTGTTTATGTCAATAATCCATATTTTATTTTCTCGCAATCGTAGTGAAAAGTATAGTGTAACACACGGCGCTAAAATCCATTATAACTCAGTTTCTATTTACTCTCGTATACATATTATAATGGGTCATTTTAGCCCCTAGTATAACAATCTACTATTATATTATTATTAATACGTGAAGCGAAAACTTTGTATCGTTTTTTACGAAAATTACGCGGACGGAGTGGCACAGTTAAAGTTTATATGGAGGAGTGCGGAAAGCTAAATATTTGTATATAATATGCATTAGAAATAAATTAAATTAATAAAAAACCATTACACACATTACTACCATGCGTTTGACATACATAGTAGGTACCACAGGGCCTCATGACTTGGAGATAGATAGATGACAGAAGTGACAGCTTGAGCATGGAATAAGTAAGTACTTTTGAATACACACAATCTCACAGACACTCACACAAACACACACACAAAATAATACACGCTTTACTCAACCTCGTAATCTGATAAATTTCTTCCTGCTCAATCGCACTCCGACCCCCAAGATACAAGCCCTGCTTAGTTTGGGGGTCAATGATCATAACAAAATACTGTGATGTATAAACTCATTTGTGTCTATGTCATCACCTTTTCCTTTTTTTTTGCCAATAAAACTTTTTGTATTTTTTTTTTTTGAATAGCATTGTATTTGTAAGTACGTTATAATAGCATGGAATTAGTGTACTCATGGAATAAGTAATAGGTACTATATAGATTGTAAGTAGAGGGGGTCGAATTTCGACCAGTGGGCGACCACTGGTTATATTAAGAGCGTTTACACCTTGCGGCATTTCATACAAACTTTCAAGCCCTTGTTTTTCAAAATGACTGAACCAATTTTAATGACACTTCGTTTTCGGCCGCCATGGCAACTGAGTTTCACAACCAGTTGTGAAAAAGGATTTTTTATTCTTTCTTGGCAACTAATTGCGATGGAAGAATATTTTTTCTTTAGTGGCAACCAGTTGCCAACAAATAATTCTTTCGGCCGCCATGTCAGGGCAACTGAGTTTCGCAACCAGTTGCAATTTGGGAAGTTTTATACATTTGTTGGCAATTTTTGCGGTCAATCCATACCTATTCCTAGAAATACTGGGCAGGGTTATTTTGCCCCTATAGTGACATATTATGTAAATAAAATAAATATGACGTTGAACTTTTTCCTAACATGTCAGTAGTAGCAAATTTTGTTTCATACGCATAAGCAGGAAACAAAGGTCTAAAAAGTTACTAAAGAACATTTTCGAAATGCCTTATTTAAAAACAGGTAGCTGGAATCTCTGTTTCTATGGAAAATTTACAATCGGTCTAATTTGGCTGTAACACTATTTTTCGAAAATGTTTTAACTATCTTTTTAGACCTTTGTATCCTGCTTATGCGTGTGAAGTTTCATTAAAATCTGTTCAATCATTTCGAAAAACAAGGGCTTGAAAGTTGGTATGAAATGCTGAAAGGTGTAAACGCTCCTTATTGCAAATAGTTGTTCTAGTTTTGTTATTAAAATCATTTAAGGTACCAACTAGGAAAAAGAGGTGTGGTAGCCAGTCAACAGGTTTAACACAACAAACAGCAACAGGTTTGACAGTGGCTAACTGCCCAGGGTAGGCAGTACCTACATCTCAGTCATCAATTTAGTACCGCTCCCGATTCTGGTACAACAATTTCCATAGTTTTCATAGAAATTGTTCTACTAGCGTCGCGTCGCGCTGTTGCGTCGCGCTGTTGCGTCGCGCATGTCTGCAGGAGCCTTAACTACGATCTGCTAATGGCATGCAATATAACATCATGCCTGTATATTCCCCGAAGAGTTAGCGAGAGGTGTACCTTCGTACATTTCGCCAATGTAATAGGGGGCGAGCAATATAATGCTGCAAGCAATCCAGGGTACCCACCCATCCTTAGATGGGAGGCTAACCAGGCGTTTGCTACGCCTGGACAGGAGAGGCCTGCGCCTGGTGACGGGCACCATCACGGGACACTGCTCACTTCCACACAATAGGCATAACGGACAGCCCTCTGTGCAGGGCTTGCATGGGGGCTGAAGAAACCGTTGCGCATGTGCTCTTTAATTGCACAGGCGCCACCCAGATCAGAGCAGAGACCCTCGGGTCACCCAGATCCTTCACAGATATCATATGCAGACCAGGAGACCTAATCAGCTTCTGGAGGGAGGTGGGCTGGTTGGAATAAATAACTGACGGCCGCCATTGCCCGCGCACAATGGTCCACATGAAGGACTAAGTTCGGAAACCAAACCCTCTAACATAGAGAACATAGAGAGAAATATACCTAATACATAGGTAAGAAGAGCCTAGATTTAAAATTGTAAAACGCCTCTGCCATTGAACTAATGTTTAACACAAAATCAGCAGCCCACCCAAGGGAATTTCAACGAAATTAGAATACTCTTAATAGGTGCACGAAATTCGATCCTTCAATGTCCCCTATGAAGTCGATTGTCGAGTGTCGAATTTCCCTTAATCCCTTTTTAGGGTTCCGTAATCAACAAGGAACCCTTCTTTATTGTTTCGTTATGTCCGTCTGTCTGTCTGTCTGTACCCGGCTTAGCTCAGAGCTGCTAGCAGCCAGCTAAATGGTTGTTTTTAACCGACTTCTAAAAAGGGAGGTTACTCAATTCGACCGTATATATGCTTTTTTTTTAATGTTTGTTCGCGCCTAACTTCGTCGTTTATGAACCGATTTTGATGATTCTTTTTTTGTTGGAAAGGCTATACTCCCGAGGTGGTCCCATTGCCAAATCAGAATCTGATGAGGGGATCCCATGGAAATCGAGGGGAACCCTCAAATTTTATAGGCAAACCTATAGCGATTTGGATATTTTTTATAGGAACTCGTGCATTTGCTCTTGGAAAGCACCATTTGGTGAAGTGGAACTGATGATGGAGACCACAGATGGCCACCGGAACAATATAATAATAAGTATTTAACGGGTTGCGATTCGATTAGGTACGTTAATGTGGTTGCTAAGCAATTTATATCACTATGCATATGGTGAGTGGCAGTTCTCTTGATTCTTACCAGGAAAACTCCTCAACAATCAACGTCCCAGTATCGGGAAAAGCAATATTTTGTAAAAGGTGATGAGTAGTTAACATTAGGCTATTGCAACTTAGATAAATTAAAAACTGACCCACTAAAAAGTGAAAAATAAAAAACTTTTTACAAAAAAAAATAACCGACTCCCAAAAATAACACTACAAAGTGAAAAATAACTTTAATTTCGGAAGTCGGTGTTTTTGATCTTTTTTGTAAAAAGTTTTTTATTGGATATGTGAAACCAACGATTAATTTGCAATTGGAGAATTGACCGTGACGTATATCGATGTATGGGAGAGAACATTATTTTTCAACTACAATTTTAAGTTTGTTTTTGGGATAAATTCATCCCAACTACGGAACCCGTTATTGTGCGTGGTCCAACACGCACTTGGCCGGTTTTAAAAGATCATTATTATTCATTACTTTATGGAAAAATGTGAAGGGTAATTTACTCGAATCCTTTTGTAGATTACGGTAATTTACAAGTCAATTAGTGAGACAATAAAATACCGCTCTTGGTTTTTAACTCATTTTGGAAAATATGTTAAAATAGCAGAAGCCAGAAAGGGTATTAATTGAGTCAGTCATTTGTTAAATAATGATTAGGAATAATTACTGATTTAAAAAACGCAATAATAATTACTATTTTATGCTGTATGCCTGTCTGCTGTATTTTATGTTCTTCCATGTAAGCAGAATTTTAATTTTATTTTGCGTAAAAACATAATTATCTTAGAAGTAGGAAGGTACGCAAAATACGCACTCCGACGTGGAGTGGCGGACACCAGCCCGCTATACAATATGTAAGCAGGAATATCTGCATAGTCATCAGTTTGAACTAAGTATGTTAATTGAACATACCAGCAGCGAAATACCTAATATTACGAAATATGTATGTAAACACATTGCGAAGCATCATTCCCACTGAGTTTGGAACTCTTGACTTTATGCCTATAGGTTTTCTCAAAATCCACGTAGGTATCTGCATAGTCATCAGTTGGAACTCAGTTAGGTACCTATGTAAATTGTAGCCGAAACAAGCGCCTCAATATTACAAAATATCTAGTGAGTCACGACTCACGACACAATAGGTAGACCCTTAACCATAAACTCAAAAGTCTTCACTTTAATTCCTATAGGTTTCCTCGAAATCCACAGTGCCTAAGTTACCATGCGTGATTACAAAGCCTGTTAATTTCGCCTAACCACTTTGGGCCAACATTATAGCTCAATCCAACAGGCTATTAGAGTAAATCAATCGTTTTACTTCCTACAAAAGCCCTAGTGATTCCGCCAGCGTATTTGTATCTAACAGGGAATTGTAGTGCAGGGGCTGCAGTCGACATAGATAGCAATCGCTTTATGACCGAATTCGGTCGTAAAGTCCTAATGGTGTCTTTATACGGTCAAAATTACTTGACAACATCGTGATTTTTTCGTGCTTGTCAAGAGAGTATGTTTACTCTAAAACCCAGAGCGTTACGCAAAATTTAATGCACTAAGCAAGACATTTGCAGATCTTAAAACTCTTAAACAGTCGCGCTTGACGCCCTTCTAATGAAAAAACAGCCAAAAGAGCTCGCAAAAGGCCTTATAATATTAAGCCTAAGCCTTCCTTATTGATTTAGAACAACCTAGTGCGAAAAAGTGAAAAGTAAAATAATTAAGGACATTCATTATGTTTGATAATAGATTTTTCAAAATTAACTTTTTCTTAATTTACGTAGACTTGAGTTTTTGTCTTACATAAAATGTATTTAAATATGCAGAAATGTTTGTTTTTTTTTTTTACTAAAACTCTGCCGTCTACACCTGCCTCTCAGAGTTTTGTTGTGGCAGTATTTCAAAACGCCGCCGACTTTAATTGCCTGTTGATTTCGGCCCCTTGACTGGCCGAAGTGTTCCGTGTGGTGCTGGACGTAAAGAATAGCACCATCCTATTTCTTCCCGTGGTGTCGTAAAAAGCGACTAAGGGACTTACTAGAGAATGGGCAGCAGCGTTTTCTATGCATTTTAACACCATACTGCGATCGCCAACCCGCCTGCCAAGCGTGGCGATAAGGAAATAAGACATTTCAAAAATGTTCTTTACTAACTTTTTATACCTTTGTATCCTGCATGCGTATGAAGTTTCATTAAAATCGGTTCAGTCATTTCTAAAAACAAGGGCTTGAAAGTTTGTATGAAATGCTGTAAGGTGTAAACGCTCTTAAATTAAATGTATCTCATATCGTATGGGTTTTTGATTAAACGCTTAGAAAAACCCTATCGAATACTCTTTCAATGGGTAACCAAAATGGTCCCTGTTAAAAGCCCGAGCGGTTGGGCCAAGTAAGTACCTACCTATCCGAAATCAACAGGCTTTTGTAATCACGCAAGTTACCATCTATATTCTACAGGTAGCCTAGATCAGATAGTGACACTTAGCTAGCGGGCCACTCACAACTTAGCAACATGGCCGCGAGGTAACCTCGGCCATGTTGCTAAGTTGTGTTGTGAGAGGCCCGTTCACCACTCTTGTTAGTGGAACCATCTGGTTACCTGCAGTTGCAGTACCTACAATAACTACCTACAGAACCTTTAAAAAATTGAATTGAAACTCAAAACTGTCACAAATACTTACTCTACTAGGTATCTATAGTTACCTTCTAAATTAGGAGTATAAGAAGTGTAGTGTTATATCTGCTTTAGGGAACTCGCACACGAGCCATTTTTTCGACGATTTTTGTCAGACAGGAATACATTCACACAAAAATCACCGAGAAAATCGCTCGTGGGCGAGCACCCTTATCATAAATATGTCATTACAAAAAATAAGTAAATATCCCAAGTAGGTAGGTCTCAAAAGGAAAAAATGGAACCCTTAGGTATAGGATCACTCGTGTGTCTGTCTGTCTGTCTGTCCATCCGTCACAGCCGATTTGCTCCGAATCTACTGGACCGATTAAGTTGAAACTTGGTACATTATATGAATTTCTATGACCCTAACACGGATGTGTAACATAAATAAATGAGTTTTAAATATCGCTTTTGGGGGCCAAATTGGAAAATTTAAGTAGGTAAAAGTTTTGCACATTGTATCGTGAAAGGGCTTATTGTGCGGGTCTCAAATATTTTTTTTAACCATTTTAATATAATCAGTTTTAAGGTTATTTAAGCAAATAACTGAAAGACAATTGACCAGCCCCCTTATCTCCGAAACTGCAGAGACTAAAATTTTGAAAAAAATACTGAAAATAGTTCTTTATCTTATAGAAGTTATAGATTACATGATTTTTTTTGGATTTACAAGATTAAATTACAAAGATTACAACTCTGCCCCTAAGATGAGCCACTGACCGAAACCTAAATAGTCTCAGGTTTTTCAACTATATTGTTAAGTTTGTTCTTAGGGTGAAATAACCTAACTACGGAACCTGTCATTGTGCGTGGTCCGACACGCACTTGGCCTGTTTTTTTTCTGTTATGCTATATTTAGATTTCGATTCTCATCACGCCTAAGAAATTTCGCTAGTTAAGTTTAAGAAAACTGATTTCTCAACTCATACTTCAAGTTACAACACTACCAGCTGCCGTTAACACCCCAAAAAAAAAACTAACTTTTTATTTTTTATCGTGTTTAGACTTTAGATATCGATACTCATCACGTCTGTAGAGTTTCACTAGCTAATTTAATTTGACCCTGTATATTTATATATTTTTTAAATTCAATACATATTCGTTCGTAAGCTAAGTCTGTCTCTCTGTGACAATCCATCCTTTCAATTCTTCGTTCCAATTTTTATATTCATTTTTACTAAGCTGCCAGTGCTAACTAGCGGCCAGGATGATGCATCATCATAGCACCTCTACAGTACCTATAGATACTTATTATGGCAGCCACAGGTGTGTGTACAATACCATAAATGAAAGTTGGCAACCAGTGAAGGCTTCTACATACCGGCGCGACTTGTCGCGCGACGCGACGAGACTCAAAGGCACCGCTCGTCGCGAGACACGCGGGGCCTTTGTGTCGTGTCGCGTCGCGCGACAAGTCGCGCCGGTATGTAGAAGCCTTGAGTGTCACCTACTGACCAATACATTTAAATAAACGAACCCTGCAATGACTTTAACAATAAAACTGATACTTACATAATTATGTACCTAATAAGAGTTGGATTGCGTTAGTTTGGGGGTCCTAAAATAGACGCTTTAGCAGAATCTTAATATGATCTGCGTAAGAACAATTCATATCCCGCAATTCATCTGTTCGACAGTTTTATATACTGTAAGGAGTTTCGTAAAATGGTCCACAAATTATAAATTGCTATACTTAGTGAAGTCTAATGTGAAATAGCAGCTGTCAAACAGATGAATTGCGGCATGTATGAATTGTACGCAGATCATAAATTATGATTCTGCCAAAACGTCAATTTTAGGCCCCGTAAGATATTTATAAACTTTGTTTTTCAAACTTTTAATTGCCTAGCATTTCATTGATGTTGTTTTTTTATACAGACACAGTTAGGTATTCTGTTATGTAGGTAGCAGATTAGAAATAAGTAGGTAGGTATGTAAGTATAATAAAATCTAAGTAACAAATAAGTGATAAACCGCAAGTTAATAAAACTATGTCGTAGATAAGATACATAATACCTACATGGAAATCAAGGAAGCAGTTGTAAAGAATATAATATAGAGTCGTGATAAATTTGCGTAACTGAAAAGATATATCCATAAATAAAACTAACAGATAAACAAAACAATGAAAATGGCGCATTTAATTTAAAGAATTTGCGAACATATCCGATTTTCACATTTTAATTTAGCACCCTGAACATTGTTTATTCAACAAACAAATCTGGCGTCTCGAATTCAGCGATAAGTGCGAACCGATAAAAACTAAAGAATTCAATTTAAACACGCGAACAAGTGGCTGAAAACATAGTCCAAAAGGCGGGAAACTTGAACACTTTGCTTACCCAGTGTATAAGAATACTCCAGTCGGAGATATAAATATTCCGGAACCAATAATAGTCCCAATAATGATGCCAACTCCATTAAACAATGTTATTTTACGTTTTAAAACCACTTTGCCATTGCTGGCCTGAGATTCTTCACCCATTCCGCAAAAAATCAATCGCGTACACCGGTAAACGCGACCCACGTGGGTAAAATACGCGCGCTATCCACGCTGTGTCGCGAATCACACGCCCGTGGAGTGACTGGCCGCCTCGGAATATCTCACACGACTGAATGTGAATCACTTTCTGTTACCATTTTTATGATCTGCGAAACTGGAATAGATGATGCCGTGCTGACGTCAGGCGCAGTGTACTAACGACGCGATTCAGCCGACCACTCCGAGCAGTCGCCGCCGCGCATGTGTGGAGCGCCAGGGCCGCGTCCTACCCGAGAAGGACACCACCATCGTGTCCCACACAAACCAGACAAAGACAGCGAACCCAATTGCCCCAAGTTGAACTTATTGCCGGCACATTCAGGGGCTCTTTTAAACTTTGACAGAAACGACTCACATTACCTACTGAATGTGTTAAATTGTAGGTACCGATCAAACAATAGCATTGATAGAAGCAATTTTCACTTACACTTCCGGTTTCGCGGTTAGTTACTGCTCGACAACTGCAATGGTATGACGATACAGAATGAAGTAGTTGCATCATGTTCCTGGGTACGTTTTTAATAATAACCATCACGATACTACCTGAACTTTGTCGGAGCTATTTATTAGTTTGGGGCTTGCGACATTCCATTAAAATATCTCGGTGCAACTCACCCTTAAAAGAAACAATGAGTCAATGACTGAACATAAAACACGTTCAACAGGCAGTTTCAACAAGTGCTCAGCATTACAATCAGATTCTCGTATTTTTTTCAAGATCAACTATGAGTTATCTGAACTATCTTCAATAATCAATACCTAAGTAGGTACATACTTGATCTACTTACTTAATAATAAGAAAATAAAAGAAAGAGATTCCAGTTCTTGTACGTTCTTCTTGTACCCTTCCATACAGAAATAAAAGCAATGGGGTAAGTATTAATTACAAATTAATTGATATTACCAAAATCTGCCAAATATATAAACTAAATTAATCTTTAGGTTGTGTAGGCATGTACCTAATTAAGTACTTTACTAATATTACAAATTGGATTGTATGATCTAAAATATAATTATAATTATTAACATTTACCTACTCACATATACCTATAAGGACATGGAGACTGAGCGTCTCCAAGACTCCATAGGAAAGCAGCTTAGGTCTTAAATTACAAAAAGTATAACATTTGAGTAATTTCGATGAGCGGTCTAATGTGAGCAGAATTCTAGACGAGCCCTTTCACAACCCCGCGGCGAGCTACACAATATTGTTATAGTGGCCGGCACGTAACTTGGCAAGGTTTGGGCGTAGTGGAAGTAAGTTCACACATGTACAGTTAGTGCAACAAAACAAAACTACAATTTTATTGCATGTCATTATTCTATGGTTACTGCCAGAATTTATTTTTAAACATATCTGTTTAGAAGAAAGCTAAAGAAAGTAGAAAAACATCTAACGATTCTTGCCAAGTTATGTGCCGGCAACTAAACCTCCAGCATAGACCGACGATTGAACCTTATTAGTCAGTGCTATCATAGCAGTACCTATCTACAGATTGTTCTAGGTTAGTATTCCTACAATTACGAACACACTCTTCTTGAGTGTCCTAGCTAGCACGGCATTGTGTGACCTTTAGAACATTCGACTTTACAACGGGCAAAACAAGACGAAGTGCTCCGAAACACTACACTGACACTCTCGTGATCTAAAGTCTAAACGACTGAAACACGTCTACTACTACTTACTCGTGAATTCGTGATATTCCTAACATAGGTAGGCTCTATAATAAACAGTCGTGACAATAACAGACGACTCTACCTACAACTAGCCCAATACTTTTTTACTAACTGATACTAATGTCATGCTCCTGAAGAGCATGTAAAAACGAGTCTTTCATAGGTTATGATTTATTATAAGAATTTGTGTTTGCTTGTTGTGGTTAGAAAAGAATTGATGTTGCTCTACATTCAAACCTAACCCAAAAAAAAACATAATAAAATGCTGTTGATGTACCAAAAATAAAAGATTGTATATAAATATATGTTGATCATTGTAATCATGTTTTTGAAGAGATCGCGGGAGACATCCTGAAATAACACGTATTTGCAGCAGCGATGCGCCCGCGCCGCGGCGCTGCCGTCGCGCGCTTATCCGACGCCATTTTCACACAATCCCCGAGCTTTCCCGCACACAGGTACGTACCAGATTTATAACATTGTGGCAAAACTTACAACTAAAATAAAATTATATCGTACACAAATCTCTTCAATGAATCAGTGCGGTCGTTCTCACTCAGGAAAGTATCTAATTAACACTCAATTTTATTCGGCCATTCAAAAACAAGAACATTGACCCTCGAGCACACGTAATAGTTAACATGTTTTTTGTTCATTGTGGTAATTACTGAATACGAAAACATCAAAATAATACGTTTAATTAAAGTAAAGTTAACAAGTTGGAATAAATCGATGTAAAATATTCAAAGTGCACTTCAGGAGGGTATCGTGGACAAATAACATCTAAAAGTGAACTGTGGAATGTGACCGTCATGTTTCGGTTACATCAATGCAGCTACTACAACATACTGTTACCTATCTAACTGTTTCACGTAATTAAACAGTATACTCTTCGAATGACAATCTATTTATGTCATCATGTCCTTATTTTTTTAATAGATCACCGAACATCCCCCGCAGCGGCAGTGTTGCGAGACACGAGTCGTGTCGCAAGCGGTGGTGCCCTTGCACGTGCTGTCCATACATTACGTGTCGCTCTTCAGTTAAACCATCTGGAAAATAATTTAAGTGTTAATCAAGTAATCGAAGATCAGATGACACTCATCCATACATCTGAGGAAGGCAAAGAAGACGTCATGACTGATACGGCGATGAAAGAAGATCTCGGCAAATCCTCGAGACCTGTCAGAAACAGACGATACACTCGGTTAGTGGCTACAAACATTGACATGCATGAGTCATTACTTTCAGTATTCAGTATAATTTTCTTTGTGCGTCACTTAGGTATAATCTACAATGCCTCAATGCCCTTTATTCAAAAATCAACTATTTATGAACCCTGATGTTTTGTCCATGTTTTTATTTGCCATTAGTGCCTGACTACCTATTTATACCGATTTTTTCTTTACTTTTACAGAAGGAGCTTAGTCGCAGGCCAGCGTCCGCAAAAGAGGCTATTTACACCAGAAATTAAGCGCTATCTCAAAGACTGGCTAGTGCGTCGAAGAGATAACCCGTATCCCAACAGGGAAGAAAAAAAAATTTTGTCTCGCGAAACGGGCCTCACATACATACAAGTAAGCCATTTAACACATTATTTTAAAGTTCATTGTTTTCTGGTTTTTATTTAAAGTTCATTGTTTTCTGGTTTTGAAACATAGGTATCATGTTTGTGCCTAACTGCAACCTAATTGGATCGATGCCAGAAATTGCTATTTGTACATAAATAGGCACTATTTTTGTCCCTGCTTTGTTGACTACTGTTCACCGTTTAACGTTAAGTAAAAAACTAGATTGACTATTGTACTTACATAGTTTACTATCACGAAGTGATTAGTGCAAAATGCACACATTAAACAGCAAATAACATTAAATTTAAACAAGTTACTAAGTCGTATGTAGGTCCCGAAGTTTAATACCTCTACTAAACAATGTTAAATTTAATTTAAATTGTCTGTTTACAGATTTGTAACTGGTTTGCCAACTGGCGAAGAAAGTTGAAAAATGTGAACGTAGATAGAAATCAACAAACATGGGGGCACCTGATACGCACGTACAATGATCGCGCACAGGGCAACGTGGAACAGTTCAGCATCTGCTCCGACGATAGCATATGGAGCGAGTCCGACCCCACCAACCCACATGACAACTTAGACAATGATGGCGAACTAACAGGCAGTCCCGACACGATTACTGAATACCACCACGACGATTCCAATACATCGTCAATTATGAAAGAAAAGTGCGTGAACTTTAACAATAACTCGTACAAACCAGATGCAAATGAGAATGGACCAGAGGAAACAAAAGCGATCACAAGTCCGATGTTACTCAGTAAGTGGCTGGAGAGTGCCGCCCGATTCCAACCAAGCGAGTGTAACTATTCGTGGTGGGCTGATGGTAAACGAAGAAAGCCAGACACAAAGATCCAACGGATTACAATAAATACGTTATCCCGTCACGACAGAGACGAGGTGGAAGCTGCAGTAGCCCTGACAGCTCTAGCATCTGCCACCAGCCGCATCACAGCACCGTGATCTATAGAGTTAAGAAATTTGAACATTTGTCAATTAATATTTTAACCGGTTTACTCTTTGTAATAGGGTAACTACCAATATGAATATTGTTTGTATTTTTTAGTTAAGTTTAGCGAGCTACGTAAATAAAATTTACAATTACGTAATGCCAATTAAATCAGTGTTGCTCAAGTATTATTAAAAGTAAGTATCTCGTGGAAGCACTCCTGCTTGAATAGTCATTAACTTTTGATCTCTATTGGACTAAGTAGTTACAAGTTGTAACTCCAACCAAAGATTGTGTTTCAAGATTGAAATAAAATACATTTTGTTAAATATTAAAATTGTCTTATTTTAAGAGCGTTTACGACGTACGGCATTTGATACAAACTTTCAAGCCCTTGTTTTTCGAAATTACTGAACCGATTTTAATGAAACTTCATACGCCTATGCAGTAAATATACAAAGGTCTAAAAGAACATTTTAGAAATGTCATATTTAAAAACAGATAACTGGAAATCTGTTTCTATGGAAAATTTAAAATCGGTCTAATTTGGCTGTAACACTATTTTTCGAAAATGTTCCTAACTTTTTAGGCCTTTGTATCCTGCTTATGCGTATGAAATAAAAACGTGTCCCCTGAAACAAAAACGAATCATCAATATTCGTTGTTTCTTTTTTGCGATGACCGACCACTATCAGTGGGGCTGCACACACCCCTTGTGTGACGACCGAGTGTTACGACAGTGCGGCCAAACACACCCCTTGTGTAAGAGTGCGACGTCTCTACACCATCTTACTTAGACACTTTGTAGGTATTGATGTGAACTTACATTTTCAATTCCTTACATATTATTAAACATGCAAAATATGTACCTAAGACCTGTCAGTTAGTGGCCGTTTATAGGGATATGGTTAATTTATTTACATGCCACAATAACATCCATACTATTTAAAATATTATAAATTCGAAAGTAAATATGTCTATCTGTCTGTTGATGTTACCTTTTCATGCCTAAACCACTGAACGGATATCGATAAAATTTGGCAAGGAGATAGATGGCATCCTGGGGGAGGACATAGGCTACTTTGGTCTCAAAAATAATCCTAAACGGGGAATAGTGTTATAGGAGATGAAAATTTGTATGGGAAACTTAGTATTTCATATGTTAGGGATATAAAAATTCAAAGTTATACTTATGGTAACAAATAAAAAATTACGTGTTTAAGCGTTTTCGTTAAATCATCCCCCAAGGGGTAAAATAACGGATAATTTTAAAATTCACACGATTATTGAAATTTTAATTTAATTTAATTGGAATATAGTCAGAGTTCGAATCTTGAGGTAATCGAAATTATACAACATGTCCCAGAATTCACGCGCAACCTTTCTTTTAAGGGGTCATTGTAGGTACTCATCATTAAGGACAACTTTTAATAAGGGAAGAAACCTGAAATCGCGAAAAAAAAATCAGCAGGGGGCCTAAATGGACGCTTTGGCAGAATCATAATATAGCATCGCACAATTCATCTGTTTGACAGTTTTGTATGGAGTTTCGTGTATTGGTCCACAAATTATGAATTGCTCTATTGAAATCTAATTTCAAATATCAGCTGACAAACAGATGAATTGCGGGATGTATGAATTGTACGCAGATCATAATAGGATTCTGCCAAAGCGTCCATTTTGGGCCCCCTGTTCCCTACATTTTGACGAGTTATTCGAACATAAATGTGGGGAACAGCTGATTGCTTTTCGCGATTTCAGGTTTGGTCATAGTAAAAGTTGTTCATAATGATGAGTACAATGACCCCTTAAAAGGTTGTGCGTTAATTCTGGGACATGTTGTATACAGGTTGACCCAGAAGTCGACGTCAAGCCGGAATCGGATGATAGGTCAAGTCATAATAGTAAAATATAAACAAAAAACTTTACTATGTAAGTATTTTAAAAATTACCGGAATTTATAAAAAAACGAGAAAATCTACTTCCTGTGACCCAGAAGGAAATGTATTTTTTTTCCCAACCAAGTATTCAAAATTTGACTGCACTGAAAAAAATAATTGCTACACGATTTTGGCAAGTAACTTCAAAAGTTGGCGCATTTATTAAGTATTCCAAAATGGTATAACACATGCAAGATTATTTGTTAAATTATGTAAATAAAAATTGTTTTTTAAAGAAACTTAGTTTTAAATGAATTTTCCTTACCTGTCTAAAATTATTTTTGTCGACCCCAATGCTTTCAGTTTTCAGAAGCATTATTCAGTATTCCATTAAAAAGATTTTTTTTTTAATTTGTAACAACAGGAGTTAAAAGACCGTCACAGGGATGAGATTTTCTCGATTTTTTATAAATGCCCGTAATTTTTAAAAAGCAGAGATTTTTTTTTATAGTTTTATGTTATTATTATGACTTGTCCTATCACCCGATTCCGGCCTGATGTTGACTTCTGGGACACCCTGTAGATTTACTTTTTTATTTTAGTATTTTTATTACATTAAAATCAGCCCCGCTTAAAAGTTATTACAATTAAGAATTATAAAATAACTCTCAATGGTGTCGGTAGAGTAATTAAAATAATGATAATAATATTAAAATAAAATGAATTTCATCATCATCATCTGCGTAGGCTTTTCCCAACTATGTTGGAGTCGGCATCCAGTCTTACCAGATGCAGCAAAATACCAGTATTTTACATGGGGCGACTGCCTATCTGATCCCAGTTACTGGGTAATACGATACCCCTTGGTAAGACTGGTTGTCAAGACTTTCGGGCATCTGACAACCGGTAACAACTGTCAAAGATCCAAAAATTACAGCCAGGGCCAACAGCTTAACATGCTTTCTGAAGCACGTAGGGGTCTTTAATATGTAAAGATCCACAGACTGATCAATCGTGACTGTGCGGCTGTTATTACTCAGCAACAAGCTTGCAAAAATTAATCAATACTATTTTTAAATTAGACATTTAAAATCATAAAACTTTGTTTAATAAAAAAAAAAGATTATTTGCATTTAATATCTGTCTGTCCGTCGGTAGCTTTTTCACGCTTTAACAGCTGGATTTAGACGGTACCATAAATTATATTCAAATAAGACTTAAATTACTTAAATCAATAAATAAAAGAACTACAATAAATCTTCTAACTCTTATACTAACAAATAAATGTACATATTAACAAAATTATTCTGAACTCTCAGGGTCTTTCTTAGCATTGTCTTGAGGTTCAATGCTGGGGCTGTTCTGAAGTTCCACATGCTTTTCTAGATAACCAACAAGAGTTTGTGGCCCCTGATTCAGTTGTCTCACAAGACAAGACCCTGCACTCTCAAGTACTGCACACAGTTGACTCCTGGCCACATCAATGTTCTGATTTTGACTATATTCAAGCAACTCATTCTTTGACATCAATCTGTCTTGTATGACCCCGGCTGAAAATTAAAGAATAATTTTGTTTAAATTATTTAGTGGACAGGACATTGAAGTAGGTGGTAAAATTGAATCCTTGTTTATAAATATAAGACTCTAAATATGACACTGGTTAAATGCACAAACTGTGCGAAGCCAAAACAAAATAATAATAATACAAGTGGTAGAAAAAAATATAGTAGAATAGTAAGTACTACAAACTAATAAATTATTCTTGCTAAAAATTGTTAAAATGATAAATCTGAAATAGTAAACTTTTATCAAATAATAAGATTCAATGGATTACCCATTATAACTAATTGAGGTGCTTTCTTCATTATCTTGAACATTTTAGCAACATTCTCAGGTTGTCCAAATAGGATGTTTTGGTGGGATGTGAACAAGTGATTCACTGCTTCATAGCGAGTCCCAGTGGTGGCCATACTAACTATCTTTTTGCCATAACATCTTAAATGCATATTGTTTTTTGCTAGTGCAGCGAAAATCGGAGTTTTATCTTCCATACTTATTGAATTGACATGTAAAATTATAATCATCTTTGATGTGTTGAACCAGTTGAGGCATTCATTCGCTAATATTCTTTCAAAGGGATTATCGATCTGCTTTGCGTACAGTTTCTTTCCTCTATCGCAAAGGGCAGCATCAGGTAACGTGTATTTGGGAGGGCTATACACAGGTTTAGATAAATCGATCAGAAGCTGTCTCTCGAAGTGAGGTTTCTTCGGTCTTTGGATATTAATCTTCCCACGAAATCGTTTAGATATCAGAAACGACGTCTGCGTTGGTAACAAAACTGTAAGACAGAAAATATGAGAGTAATAAATTTTGTAGTGTTTAGAAATTGCTGAAGTAAGCATTTTTTTTTATTTGGTACCTTTTTTAAGTGATGCCATTTGTAAGTATTACTTATTATGTTTATCAGTAGATTTAAGTCTCTATTTTTAACAACAGGCTGATTATTTATTTCACAATAGTTAACCTAAATTTTACATTACAAGAATGTCAAAATCCGATTGTCAGTTTGATATGTCAATGTCAAAATCAAAAATCAAAAACACACAGTTTTTTATGAAGTATTAAGCTTGGATAAAAGGCATTTGAAAACAATTTATTTTTAGGGTTCCGTGGTTTCGTTTTTAGGGGTGTAATCACGCCTACAAAGTTGTTACACAAAACAAAGATTTTTGTTTTTGTGTTGGCACTCCATCTTCTCGTGTAAATTGATTCCAAAACAGTTATCTATTTTATCTATGTTTTAGATATTCAAATCCTGACAGAGGGCGAGGATCTAATATGTTAAATGGTCTAAGCTGCGTATTATTCAGCACCGGGTGTTGCTGAATAGTGCACAGACATTGCGTTGGCTCAAATGCAGCCAATGCAGGCATCGGCGTACCCACCCTGACCCCTGATTCACCCTGATTCAAAGCAAGTAACAAAATTAATTATTAATTTGGTAAAATTCAAAATTACCCCGCTAAACAACCCAGTATCGATTTATCGAGTGCGCATGCGTAGGACGTAAAGTTAGTTTTATAATCCCATCTAGTAATTGGACATTTCTAAAATTAATTATTAATTTGGTAAAATTTGGTAAAATTCAAAATTACCCCGCTAAACAATCCAGTATCGATTTATCGAGTGCGCATGCGTAGTACGTAAAGTTAGTTTTTTAATCCCAGCTAGTAATTGGACATTTCTAATCTTTGTTGTTTGTTTTTTGGGTACCGTACCTCAAATGAAAAAAAACGAAACCCATAAAGGATCACTCGTGTGTCTATCTGCCCGTCTATCACAGTCGATTTGCTCCGAAGACTGATTAAATTGAAATTTGGTACACCCAAACATGGACATGTAGCGTGGGTCACTTTTGGGAGGCAAATTAGAAAGTTATAAAAAAAAACTTGTGCAAACTGTATCGTGTGACATAACAAATGACAGGGCTTGTTGTGAAGGTTTCGATTTTATTTTTATAATATTTAAAAATAGTTGTAAAGTTATTTTAGGAAAATAGATGAAAATTGACTATCCTTATCTCTGAAACGACTGCTACTAAAAATACAGAAAATAGTTCTTTACTCTGATAGATTACAGAAAAACCTATATGAAGTCTATGGTGATAAAATAACACAAATAACATCGCTCAATAGTGTGCGTACGAACATATATTTGCAGTTGGAGTGTTTGGGAGAACATGATTTTCAACTACAATGTTAAGTTTGTTCTTGGGATAATAAAAAACATTGTAGATAACCACGGCTGGTAATCTTAGAACAAAAAATATGGGAATTAATAGACGTATTTGTCTATGAGTGATTTCTTCCGAAATGACAACCGCCCCTCGTCCCTTTCCCCAGTGTCGCCTTTGCAATCGACGCCATACTTGTTTGTTGTAAGTCTATCGATAGGCTATCGTAGTCTGTGGTTCTGCAACCGCCATTGCAGTGTCATTGTTTACTATTTGATTTACATTTATTTCCTATTGTATCCTCACTGTCTCCTGAAATAGAATAATTGTAATAAAAACTTGAAGTATGTTCCACAAGAGCTATGTTGTGAATTGGCAGTTGACGAAAGGACGTCAATATTTACTGTTTCCCAAGACCGAGTTAAAGTGAAAAATTGCAAGCAGTCTTAAACATTTTAAACAAGTTTTTCTTTGTGTTGGCGCCTAACCCACGTTCTTCTAAGACGACAAAATTAGCAGTTGCATTTATCAAACTATGCATTCTGACCACTTGCACAGGTAAGAACGTAAATATCACGATAATACTTTTATCATTGACTAAAGTGCATCATTCAACAACCCCTAAGATGACCCTCTGACCCAATCATGTAATTCATAGGTACCGTAGCTTAGCTACTTTAAAAATACTTAATTAAATACAAAAACAATATGATCCCATAAGAAAATTAAATAGGTAAATGAAAATTTTATTATTTATAAGAAAAGCACAGCCACAACACATTATTCACTAAACACACTCAGTAATTATTCTTAATATCATCATCCTGCCCAGCCTTTTCCCAACTAAGTTGGGGTTGACTTCCAGTCTAACCGGTTGCAGCTGAATAGCAGTATTTTACATGGAGCGACTGCCTATCTGACCTCCACAACCCAATTACTGGGTAACACAATACTTCTTGGTAGAGACTGGTTGTCAGACTTTTGTGCTTCTGACTACCCGTAAGTAATTACTCATAATAATAATTGAATTATTGAACAAATTTTTATTTCCAGGAATTATTGCTACATCTGTTTGTTTTGAAAACTCAAACCTTGTGGTCATACGACAACACCACCACTTCGGGCAGTGGAAATGAAGCCTCAGAAAACCAAATCATGAAAGGTAAAATAATTGAATATTATAATTATCATTGACTAGTAGTGTTGCAGCAAATATGGATATTTCTTTCCACTATAAACAGATATTTGTTTACACTACTTAAGTTGACAACAAACTAAAACACACACATTGTAGCTAGCCGTCTGATTAGTAGCCATAGGTACCACACATACAAGAAATACATGGAGGGTATAATTATACAGAGTATATCTCAATCTGATTATAGTGCATTAGCTTTTGTTTAAAAAACAAATGAATATTGATGATAGTGAGAACTGTAATAATTGTGCTGGTATGGAATCCTTAGTGAGCAAGTCCATGTGTCCATGCAAATATTTCTGGTTTTTCAATCTGCTAAGACTTGTGTTCCTAATATTTTCTTTACTTGTTACAGATGCAGTTGTTCCTGAAGTTACAAGTTTCAATAACAGAAGTCTGAAGAAGGAGGAGTAGTCTGAACAAGGCATGTTGTTTTAATCAAAAATCTGTAGGCTAATTATGCCAAGTTCTAAACTGTGTCATGAATTTGTAAAATCGTTGAAGCAAGTTAAATCCAGATCAAGCTTGAAGAATACTCAAAAATGTATGTATTAGGTACTCGGTTGTCAACTATGTACTTGTTTCAAAATTAAATAAAAGTAAAAATTTATGATATCAAATGCATTTTATTCATTACAATTTCCAATTATAATACTCGTAGGTTTAAATACAGAACCCCCTTTTTTCCCAGTCGGTTAAGTCGCTTAAAAGGCTAGTATTCAAACTATTCTAGGCTCGATAAACCTCGGCAAAAAGACTCGGGTTTCGAACCACTACGACCGACAACATTTTTGTGCGATAAAATTAAAAAAATACCAAACGTCACAATCAAAGCAAGCAGATTCTAAAGCGATTTTTCTTGTACGGGAGATTACCATCTGAGTACTACTTAATCTGTGTAGATAACTTATTCATTATACGGAACCCTCAACATGCGAGACCGCATGGTGAGGGTTCCTTACAAAGAATAAGTTATCTACAATGTTTTTTTTTTCAATTTGGAGTTTGCCATTTGCACCTGTCAAATTACGAACTCACAGGTAAGGTATAAGGTGTAGCATTATGGTCAGTAACCTATAAACATTTTTAAATTTCCACTAGGTACAGATTATTTACTGCTGCCCCACCCCAAAAAAATTTTGGGTACGCCCATGAATGCAGCGATTGGCACGGGATGGCGCGGTGATGATAACCCAGTTAAATTGAGGTAAAACGTCATGCCATAGGCAAACCATCTCCGCGACCATTGCCGATCAGTAGAAATTCGGCCAAATTCAAGGCACTGTGCGAATGAATACCTAGTGAACATAAAAAATAGCGACACATGCTTACCTAGCATCTCCATTGCTATGTATAATTGCATGGCACAGGTGTGAGTACTATGTACAAATAGAGCTACCATTTACCGGGTAATTTATGTCTTTCATTGACTTGAATGTGCCCTGGCGGCTGAGAGTATGTCATGCTCACTCAAATGTCTCGCTGATGGTGGCGTGTGTATTGGATCATTTAGCTCCCTTCAAAATGGTTGAGCTGAATGGTGCTGATCCATGCGTCATGTTAGTGAACGGGCGCTGTCAGTTGGGCTGGTCATCTCTTATCTGCCACGGCCTTTGAGTATTATACTCAAGGGCCTTTGAATATAATACTCAAAGGCCACGGCTTATTTTTAATTATTTTAGTTTTGAGGTTTTGAATTGTTTTTTTTTTCTTTTTCTCACGGACGCTCCTGACGTTTTGCATCGTTATCACGTGTATAATTTCAATACGAATGATGTAACCAATACTTGTATCAATATTTTAATCTATAAGAGTGTCCGTGGAGTTTCTTGCCCGTTCTTCTATAAAGAAACCTACTACTCTTTGAAATGGGCAACTAGCTTCATATTTCTAGCTGACAGACTTCTTGACAATTCAAAAGTGCCTTTATGTGGTGATTGATTGCTTTGAATTAAATGCTTTGAGTAGTTTGAATGACTAGGCAGTATAGCCCCTGACCCTACCCTGTTCCACAAGGAACAAAAGGAAAGAAAAAGAATCTCTATGGACAGTAAACTAGAGGTGAGATATACTAGGTAAAATGCGTACTGAGTCGCGTCCAAAAACCTATTCCAAAAACTAGGTCCACGAGTATTTAGGCGTCTCGAGTTTAATGACGTTTCCTTACCTAGCGAGTCTTCGGAAACTCGAGTTCGAGATCCAGTAATGGAGTATTATATGGTTTATGGATTATTTACGTCTAATATGAGTACGCGGTACGCGCGGGTATTCGTGTCTTTTCTACATTGTATATTACTTAAAATTAAATCTTATTGAAAACTTCCCTTCATACTTGCTTACGACTGTCAGATTTTGTAAGTATTAAGTATTTTTATTTTGTACTACTTACTACGGTATGTACAGACGCCAGCACATCAAGCTACTACAATCTGTCAAATTTCTTTAATAGATTTTCAACTTTATTCCTATAAAAATAAGGTTCAAGGTTGATTGGGAAAATTTGACAGTTTCGGGTAGCTTGACCTGCTGGCGTCTGTACTATGGTAACATGCACAAATAATAATGCACGCTGCTTACCAAATTAATAGTGATTATATTAGTACATATGGACATTAGGTTTAGAAACGCAAAACAAAAAATCTACCCAACTTCTCTGAGTCCGAGCGAGTCCGAATGAGTTGCAACTCACAACTAGACGCGAGTATAGTAGTACTAAATACTCGAGACGCGTTTATGTGGTGAGTACGGAATAGGTTTTTGCGCGTCCAGCCAGGCTTAGCACGAGAACCCTCTCTACGCGTTTTGTCGACGGAAGAATAGACAAAAATGACGTTTCAGTGTAGACAACAGAAAGTTTTCTACTGTCTGTAGCACGGCGATTACAAAACCAAATGTGAAGAGACTTGTCTTCTCTACCCTAGACAACTGTCTACAACGTCGAGCACGGCGTACAATCTTTCTCCGGTGTTGACAGCTTGGGATAGAAACCTTTCTTCCGAAATAGTCTACATATAAAATGACCTAGACAACGATTCGTTAGTTGTTTTTTCGTTAATTCGAGTAATTATAGGCGGTGCTTTTTTACTTTTATCATGTATTAAGCTGAAATTAACATGTTGGGTTCAAATTGCGCTTTTTATTTAAGTTTTTTTATAGAAAAACTTCAGCGAAGATAGGAAAGAAATACTATTAGCGAGCTTGCTTTGCTTGTTTGTGAGTGTGTGAGTTCTGTAGAATTATAAAAAAAAAAGGAGATAGTGCAATCAATGTTTATGCGAAGAACTCGGCTAGGACCTGTCGCCCAAAATAAATAATAGATTTTTGGAATTAACAATAAAATAAGAACAACAATATAAGTATCCTACAGTTTTTACACTATGTTGTCCCTAACTTTGATTTATTAGATACCTACTTCACAGGGAATATAAAACATCTGACTATGAGCCAAAATCTCCTCATTGAACACTAAATTATTTATTTATGAAGTGATAGCTGCCGCCCGCGGCCTCGCCCGCGTTGCATTAAGGCTTCTACATACTGGCGCGACACAATGGCCCCGCACGTCGCGCGACGAGCGGTGCCTTTGTGTCGCGTCGCGAGTCGCGCTGGTCTGTAGAAGCCTTTACTATGTAGTGATTATTATTTTCATTTACTAAATCTTACACACTCAGTTTTAAATGGAGCATTTACCTACTAATAAATAAAATATCGATAAACAACAATACAATAACAATGTTAGTACCTAGTAAAAACAAGGGCTCCCGCAGACAGGCGCGACGTGATAGCGCGACCAGTCTGCAGTACCCTTAAAGGATACTTCTTGCGTGACGCCATCAAAATAGTATAATTATGGCTCTTTATTTAAATAATGCCTGTACATTTTATGCAATTACCAATATTATATAGTGTTCTGTGTATGCAATACAAATGAGTTTTAAAACTTAGTGGCGCCACAGCCAATGATGTATTACCTATAATACGTCATTGGCTACAGCCATTTAACAATATTTTTAAAAGGGAGATGCGCTAAGGTAGCCCGTGAAATTCAAATTTTATTACGTTTTTTGCAATTTGCAAGTCAGTAACACGTTATAAGTTGATTTAAATATGATTCGCGGCCGTAAAAAATATTGCTTTACAGAATTATAATCATTAGAATCGGCAAAACAACTAACTCTCTTCAAAAAATCCTTAGAATTCAAAAAACGCTCGAAAATTTGAATTTCGCGGGCTACTCAGCGCATCCCCCTTGACCATTTGCGTTTTGTAATTGAAGAAATATTCGTTAAAAACACTTTGCTTCATAGATTTGTTTGAGAACGAAACGCAAAAGTACGGTAAAATTGGGTAGTAATACACACCACTAGCGAATACCCCGTTGCTATGGACAAGTCACTGTCTACGAAGAAACCCGAGTCTAGGTGTGTCCTCGTGCTCGCGAAGAAGAGATAACGAGAAGTGTAGACAAGCGATGTCTATTCTATAGTAGAGTAGAGATCGAAAACGCCATGCTAAGCCTGCAGGAGTATATTATGTGTTCTGTGCTACTGACAGTGGACCACAGAACACTATTACTCCTAGCGGAGCAGTGGACTGTGGACAGGTGACAGCCGACCACAGCCGACCGACGGCCGACGGACAGTCACAGAATTTTGTCAATAAAGTTGTGTCTGAAACATTCAAGAACAGTTTTTATAATAATAAAACTCGAGAAACGTGGTAAAAGAGACGAGTAGCTAGTAAATTTATGTCAATACAAGTCGTGTGCACTTCAGAACATTTGATTAGACTGCTGTAAGCATAGTTTAACCAAATTCAAATCTCAAATTTTAACATTGTGTGAAACTTAAGAAAGAGGTTAGTTTAGTAGTTTTAAATTTTTAATCTTTGTTGCATCATTATTTCATTTATTGTTGTAATATTGTATGAATAGTTCTAGATAATGCGTGATCAGCAAGAAGACACGCCGCCGTCGTCTGTAAACGGTGACGAAATAACAGGCATGGATGAAGAAGAAATGTTCTATTACGATGAGGTTGAAGAGGTACAGTTAGAAGACCTGGAAGAGATGTTAGGTGTAGAAGAAGAGGACATGGACATGGAACCGCCAGAGGATCATGCAGCTTTTGTATTCAGTAAGCATGTGGGCTCAGTGTTTTGTTGTGATCTTCATCCTGATGGCAAGCTGGCGGTCACTGGCGGAGAAGATGACCGGGCCTATGTATGGTCTGTTAGCGATGGGCAGTTGGTCATGGACTGTGTTGGACACAAGGACTCTGTCATCTTTGTTGGCTTCAGTTTTGATGGAGCATATTTGGCCACGGCTGATATGTCTGGACTAATCAAAGTTTGGAAATGCAACACAGAAGAAAACCAGCAACAACCATGGACAGTTGTCTTTGAGTATGAAGCTGATGATTTAACTTGGGGCTTGTGGCACTTTAAAGCTCGGGTGCTTCTATTTGGAACAGTGTCTGGTGATATTTATATCTTCAAAGTGCCCTCTGGAGAGACCAAGGTCTTGCAAGGACACAATATAAAAGTAGAATGTGGAAAGGTAAGCATACATTGGAAATTTCTCTATAAAAGACATTATTCATTATTGATGCTCACTTTTCAAAATGTTTCCATCCTTAGTAACTTGGATAGCAGAGTCACCAACAAGTCTCACATTCTGAATGATTCATATTATTTAGATTTTCCCCTATTTGCAGGTCATCGCACATTGGGAGTAAAACTGTTAAGTCACTTTTAAAAACACATTACCAAGATAGCAAAGTAATCTTTATCATTTATTAAGAATTATCTTTCATTGATAAAAAATAATTATGATTCCAGTTGTTCCAAGACGGTGTTCGCTTAGCAGCAGGCTATGAGGATGGAGCGGTGAAGATATGGGACCTCAAGACATCTGCAGTCCTGCAGCAGGTACCTGCATCAGTTCACGAGCTCAGAGTGACTGCTATTGATATACATCCTGATGGCAATCTTATGGCCTCTATTTCTACAGACGGTGAGATTTAGATCCTTTTTTTACTTGTATAATACGATACTGCATGATTTTTTCCGACATCTACAATCATAGTCATATTTCAGCTTTACACTAAACCGTAATGAATTAAACACTCCTTCCTCATGATTCACTCCTATTGGTTACAACCGTATTTAAAAACCCAGTGGTCGCCACATACAGGGCAAAGTACTTCGGTAACCCAGGTACCCACTGTGAGATTGTCAGTAACACCAAGACGTTGCTGGCATTCGTTGCGGAGCTGGGGTGGATCGGATAATCGACATTCCCACCTTTACGCAAAATACGCGCATATTGACGTGAAGTTGCGGATACAAGCCCGTATTACTTATTACCTACCTAATGATATTTAAATCCGTTCTGTCATTTTTGAGTTTATCGTGTTCAGACAGTTGGACACGGCAACTGTTTTATAATAATTATGTAGTGATTTAAAACATACTTCTTTTATTGTATTTTAATTTTGACACTCTTCAAAGGTCTCTGTATTATTTTATTATCAGCTCTTGTTTATGAGCGTAATAATATGCTTGTTCTGCATTATTTACTAATAAAATGTGTTTCAATTTCCACAGGTAAAATTGTATTGACCACTACAAACAATGGCAAGGTTGTTGGCCAAATGGAAACAGAGAATGACTTAGAAACTGTTGCCTTTGGACAAGACCCACAGTTAGGATTTCTTGCTACAGGTAAATAATGATTTTCATATTATTATAATAAAAATACGAGTGTGCCCACACAACTGAAGTAAAACTTACAAATAGTAATAATACTTCGTAACGCTCTCGTCACTTCCGTAACGCATTCACCAGCTTACTCCCCAAGTCAAGCGTGCCTAAAGAGGTTTTACTTCAATAATAATAATTTCTTTTCATACGGAGAGAAAAAGGGTTAAGTAACAATGAATTACTTATCTTAATTAGACTAAGTACATGCTCGACTTTGTAAAACTCCTGAAAGCCAAACTAGGACTTGTCCTGTATCTTAGGTGTCAGCGTTCCTTCTTGCTAGGCAGATTGCGTAGCCTAACTTATTGTTTAAATGTTGGTGAGCTTAAAAAGAAAACAATTTAATTTATAATTTAACTATTTTTTTTTTGGAGGAAAGCATTTAAGAATTTTATATATTTTTTTCTTTTTAAACTTTGCGCCACACTAGGAATTTCTCCTGTATTGTGGGTGCGTTTACAAACATTTAATAAATTCACATACACAAACAGCCAGACCCGGAACAACTACTTGTAGGTCATACAAATATTTGTTCCGTGCGGGAATCGAACCCGCGACACGCAGCGCAGCAGTCAATCGCTTAACTAACTGCGCCAACCGTGCCGTTCAATATTCTTAGTCTATTCTGTAACTATATGAATGAAAGGATTCTAAACACATAATAAAGGCCTTCAAAAAGAGCTCGCACAAAGATCTTTAAAAAAAAGTCAAGTCAATATTATAATGAGCGGTCAACCCATCTCATGTCCAGATGTCTGCCAGGCCAGGCCTTGATCACTATGTAGGCACTCACAATTCTATAACAATTTGTTGTCATTTACCTTACCTTTGTTCAGGTCGGCATGATTGGACATAGCACACACCGGCTGTGGAAATCATGCCGACCTGAACAAATGCCTAGCACAGCTAACATTTCTATTAACAATTTAACATTCCTACATTCAACTCTTTATTAATGCTACTACACAATTATGTTACAGGTACACTAACAGGAGCTGTAAGCATATGGGATATCCCCAGACAAATGGTTCGTCATCAATGTTCCAAATCAGACGACGCAATAGGCGGCGTCACCAAGATGGTGTGGGTCAAGAACCACCTAGTCACAGGCTGCCTCGACGGATCCATACGAGTATATGAAGGCAGGACAGGCGAAAGAAGCCAGATGCTCACAGGAAACCGCTCCGAAGTCCTAGATCTATGTTACAACTCAAAAGAAAGCCTAATATTAACCACCTCTGATGATGGAACCGCAAGGATATTTAAATACGAAGTAAACAAAGACAATGATTAAAACCTCTTTTATTGGTTTTAAATAACTATCTGCGATTATTTTCTTTATTTATTGTTATGATAATATCATATTGTTTCGTTTATTTCTTTACAAAATACATGAAAGTCAAATCTAAACATTCTCATTCTATATTTACCCGAAATCCAGACCCATTATCTTGAAGTGACCTACTTTTGTAGGCACAATTCACAAATACAGTCAAATGTACTTCGACACGGCTGTGTTAAGCTTGAATGGATTAGCGGAGCACAGTGAGCTAGTGAGTAAAGCCCCCGTCATCCGCAGCCCTTGGGGGCTTTGCTGTGCAATATTGTCACCTTCGATTTGGTTGTCTTTTGTACATTTTTGGGTTCCGACCGGAAAAACGCAACCTTTTTATGATCACATTTTTAATAGAGCCCCGCAAGTAGCTACGGTTTTCCCCAAAGGGTTAGGCAGAGGTGACCTAATAGTACATACACCAACATTGAGCCTGTTATGTTTCTTTATATCACCCTTTATTTTTATTGTTTACTAGCTTTTGCCCGCTGTTGAAACTTGCTATGTAGATGTATTCTGTGAACCGCATTAAGATTTTCACACAAAAATAGAAAAAAAAAAATGGGGGTTCCCCATACTTAGAACTGAAACGCATTTTTTTTTTCATCAAACCCAGACGTGTGGGGTATCTATGGATAGGTCTTCAAAAAAGATATTGAGGTTTCTAATATATTTTTTTTTCTAAACTGAATAGTTTGCGCGAGAGACACTTCCAAAGTGGTAAAATGTGTCCCCCCCCCCTGTAACTTCAGAAATAAGAGAATGATAAAACTAAGAAAAATATATGATGTACATTAGCATGTAAACTTCCACCGAAAATTGGTTTGAACGAGATCTAGTAAGTCGTTTTTTTTAATACGTCATAAATCGTAAACCACAATTTACCTTAGATAATAATTGTACGGAACCCTTCGTGCGCGAGTCCGACTCGCACTTGGCTGGTTTTTTTTATTGTATAAATATAATAGGTATTATGCCACTGAGCAGTAGTGGCCCAGTGGAAATGACCGCGACTTAAAAGTTGTAGTTGTTGTGTGTTGTCGTAGGTTTAAACCCAGGCAGGCACTTTACTTTGTGTAAATTACTTATTTCGTCACCACTGCTTTCAAATCGGTAAAGGAAAACATCGTGAGGAAACCGGCGTGTTTTAGAGCAAAAAATTCGAAGACATGTGACATCCACCAACCCGTACTGGGCCCGCGTGGTGGATTACGGCCCAACCCCTCTCACAGAGAGGAGGCCTGTGTCCCAGCAGTGGGAACATTATAGGCTAATTAAATATAGATTAGAGTTTATTATTTTTATAGGTACGAAGTTGTAGATTTTATATTTTGTCTAGGTAAGTTTTAAATGTTGTGTCATAGCTAGTAATTACTTATGAAATTATTGACCCCGCGAGTGCATTTTAAAAAGTACTTTGTAATGATATTTATGAACACCCATGCTATAAATCCTAAGTTTTTGAAAGTTAGCTTATTGCCAAGATTAAAACAACCAGTGTCATAGTAACCACAATACGAGTACCTAACATCCAACGAGTGTTAGAATGTTGTACTAAACATTATGCAACTCCTTTGCTTTTCGATCCCTTCCTAAACTCATCAAACAGTGTTAATCTCACTACTGAATTAGTGGAATCTTTATGAATTTTAAAAGAACATTGTCATGTACGCGCGTATCTATTAATTACTACCACAACGCCGTAATAAAAAAAAAACTTAAAATGTTATTCGAATTCACGTCTTATGCCGCCATTTTTTTTCGATAGTAACTAAAGTCCATTTCACGAAAGAAGTCCCGCGGAATTAAGTGGAACTAATTATTATTATACAAGTTAGCAATGCCTGCAGCGCCACGTCGCGCCTCGTCTGCGGGACTTCTTTCGTGAAATGGACTTTAGTATTGCAAAAATGTATTAGGTACCTACTTTGTTGTTTACAAAAATGAGTGATAGAGTCCATTTCACGAAAGAAGTCCCGCGGAAATAAGTGGAACTAATTATTATTATACGCTAAGTTAGCAATATTCCTAAAATAACCCATGCCTGCAGCGCCACGTCTGCGGGACTTCTTTCGTGAAATGGACTTTACAAGCGTTGATAACACACCACCAGATATTATGAAAAATTCAAAATCAAATATTTTTGAGTTTAGAACACAAATACTTAAGTGTTAATTTGTTCCTAAACGTTTTTTTTATTGTAATAATCATGGTATAATCAATCATCATTAAGGCTTCTACATACCGGGGCGACTTGTCGCGCGACGCGACACGACACAAAGGCACCGCTCGTCCCGCGACACGCGGGGCCTTTGTGCCGTGTCGCGTCGCGCAACAAGTCGCGCTGGTATGTAGAAGCCTTTATTCAATTGTATTCTATAATATTTATAAACATTATTTAAATATTCCAAAAATATTAACGCCGTAAAGACGCATCTTTGCCGAGATTTAAAAAAAAATCACCACCGAATAGAGAGGACCGTCCCTGGCGCGAGACGGTGTGAATAGAGGCATTGAACCAATTTGGACTAAGTATAGGTCTATGTTATCTGTGGCAATTTTTATTCCCGCACACGTGTTGGAAAATAAAAAACCGGCCAAGTGCATGTCGGACCACGCACAATGAAGGGTTCCGTAGTTGGGATGAATTTATCCCAAAAACAAACTTAACATTGTAGTTGAAAAACATGCTCTCCTATACATCGATATACGTTACGGTCAATTCTCCAACTGCAAATTTAAGTTGGTCGACTATTACTCGATAACTTGTGAAGCCTACTTAGCTGTGATAGTTTTCCTTTTAATTTCGTTATGTATACTATTGCCATGAATTTTTTCACATATCCAAAACCAACCATTTAGCTGGTAGGGGGGGGGACACTTGACTCTAACAAAAAATAGCACTTTAAAGCTTAATATTACGCAAACGGATCCCTTAATTGAAAAATGGTTTCGCCAAACCCACAATATTTTTGAACGGCCTATCCAACGATGCCCCACACCATGGAATAGACGAGATAAAAAAATATCATCCCCATTTCACGTGTAAGGGAGGTACCCTAAAAAAAAATATTTTTCATAATTTTATTTTACTATTTTTCCGGCATGATTAATATGTATACCCATGCCAAATTACAGCTTTCTAGGACTAAGCATCTCTGAGCTAAGCTGGGGACAGACGGACGGACGGACAGACAGACAGACGGACATGGCGAAACTATAAGGGTTCCTTGTTTACTACGGAACCCTAAAAAACGCACGAGTGTGAAATACATTGCATTGTGAACCTAATCATAGTGCGATATGAACCATGAAAATAAGAATTATTTAATAATATAATATAATTATTATATTATTACCTACTACATCATTTGTTTGTATTAAATACTCAGCAATTAAACTTTTCATGGAGTACTTACAACACTCTACATACAACACACTATGGTTTCAGAACCTAACCAGAGGATTCATATCATGGGTGTAGATTAAGTCTTGTATACGCAACTGTAGGTACAGAATTAGGTATTAAAGCACTCATGTGATACTATTATCACACTCCGGCTTGGCCTCGTGTGATAAACCCACATTCGTGTTTTAATACCCCATCCTATACCTACAACAGTTGCATAAATAAAGTAACTATTTATTGCAAATTTGGTTAGCATTACTGTTGAGGCTTCCACCTTAAGGCTTCTACATACTGGCGCGACACGCGTCGCGCCACAAAGACCCCGCGTGTCGCGCGACGAGCGGTGCCTTTGTGTCGCGCCGCGAGTTGCGCTGGTCTGTAGAAGCCTTTACTGAGTGCGTCCGGTATGTTCGCTGATGCGCACACTGACGACTACTTTGCGATAATGCGATAGAAAGTTGCCTCAGTAATATCCCGAGTGAGAGGAAGCAGCAACAGCATTCTGAGGGTGTTTGCAGAGAGGCTGAATGGGCCTTCAATGGGGAGGTTTACCAACCTAAATGTTGGCAACAAAGTATGATTGTTGTTGTATCTCAAATAAACGCATGAATTAATTAATATGTATTTATTAATACAGAGCAACACATGACATATTGGATTAGTAAAAGAGAGAGAGAGAGAGAAAAGTAAGTGCGAGTGAGTAAGGTAGTTGTAACGCTGTGTTCCAGATCTCACACTCTCCCGCACTTATTTTTAACAACATTTGTTAGAAAATAGCATAAACTCTACTTCTAAACTAAATTAACTTAACAAGTATCTTCTACATCCTCTGAGCAAGTTACAATTTGGTTAATATGACGTTTCCATCTGTGACCTTCTACATCAACTATATAAGTAACCCCTGGTATAGACTCTTCTAGAATTATCCCTAAAACCCATGGCCTTCCGCCTTTCCTGTAGTCTCTGACCATAACCTTTTGACCTATTTCCCATTTAAATTCCCTTTTTCCTTGATCTCTTTTCTCTACTACTTCCTGAATAGTGTCAGACAACGGAGGTGGGCGTAATAAACTAAACCTATTTCTAATTTCTCTACCTAGCATGAGCCGTGCTGGAGACACCCCGGTGGTACGCTGTGGTGTACTTCTATAATCAAACAGAAACAAGTTGATGGCTGAAATCAGGGAACCACTACTTTCTTTTATTTTAGTTACTGCTGATTTAAAGGTTTCCACAAACCTCTCTGCCGCATCATTAGTTGCAGGGTGGTAAGGTGGACTGAATGTATGTCTAATTTGCAATGTCTTACAAAAACCCTCAAATTCGGAACTTGTAAATGATCGACCATTGTCAGTCACTAAATGTGCTGGGTAACAAAATCGAGTGAATAAACTTTTAAAAACTTCAATAGTACGAGTACTGGTTATGTTTGTCATTTCAAAATATTCTGGCCATTTTGAATAACTATCAACAATTACTAAATACATTTTATTGTAAAATGGTCCCAGGAAATCTGCATGAATTCTATACCAAGAAGACGGAGGTACCGGCCATGGTTTCTGAATTTTAGCAGGAGTCTTACTATTTTGTAAACACACTATGCACCTCTTTGTAACGTTATCAATGTCTGAGTCTAGATTAGGCCACCAGATATATGAACGTGCTATTTCTTTCATACGAACAATTCCAAAGTGACTTTTGTGCAATTCAGCCAAAACAGTTTCTCTAATTACTAGTGGTATGACTATGCAATACCCCCAAAATATGCAACCCCTGTCTACTGTTATTTCATTTTTACGGTTATAATATGGTAATATGTCTTTTGATAAGTTCTTTTTCTCTGGCCACCCATCTGTATTGTACCTTAAAACTTTTGTTAATATTAAGTCTGTTTTCGATTAATTTTTTATAATTCTCCAATTTATTGTTTCTAATTTTGACTCATTGATATAACTATCAAAGCTGAAATCTTTTGCAGTACCAATCGGTTTACTGCATTTTTCTTTACTATCTTCCACTGTCCTGGACAAAAAATCTGCTGGATTTGAAGTAGTTTTAATGTGCCTTACTTTATAATTAAAAGCTGACAAAAATATAGCGTAATGTTGTAATCTTTTAGCCGCCATTTTTGGGATACTTTTAGTAGGGCCAAAAATTCGTACCAAAGCTGCATTATCGGTCTCTAATTCAAATGATCGCCCATAGATATAATTATAAAATTTTGTTATTCCAAAGATTATTGCCATTGCCTCTTTATCAATGATGGAATATTTCTGTTCCACTTCACTCAATTTTTTGCTAGCATAACTGATTGGTTTAACAATACCGTTTTTGTCTCTATTAGATAAAACTGCTCCCAGACCAGTTTCTGATGCATCACATGTCAAAATCAGTGGAAGCAGTGGATCATAATGGCTTAAATTATTAGCGGATGCCAGTTTTTGTTTTATTATTTGAAAAGCTTTTTCACATTCTGGTGACCAGTTAAATCTATCTTTCTTTGTACAATCATATAAAGGTGTTAATACTGTGGCCATATTTTCTAAGAAACGAGTATAATAATTGATTTGACCCAAAAATGATTTCGGTAATGACAAATTAGTTGGGGCTTTAGCTTTTAATAAAGGATCAATATTTGACTGTATAACACTGATACCATTTTTGTTTACACGAAAACCGAATACATCTAAACTAGTAGTAAATAACTTACATTTCTCTAACTTTAACTTAAATTCACTTTCTTGAAGCTTACTTAAAACCTTAATTAAAATATCAAGAATTTCTTGCAAGTTTTTTCCTTTTATATAGATATTATCTATGAATACAATAGTGTTAGGAATCTTATCTAACTTTTTAGTCATTAATCGCTGAAATGAACCAGGTCCTGTACTGACTCCAAATGGAAGATAATTATACCTAAAAGTGCCTACTTCTGTCACTATAGTAGTGCAATCTTTACTTTCAGCACTAATAGCAGCCTGTAAATATGCTTCCTTAAGTCCAGTTCGCAGTAATATTCGCCATGTTTGAGTTTGTTCAAAATGTCATCAACGTGAGGAAGTGGAAAATAATCAGGTTCCAAACATGGATTAACTGTTAGTTTATAATCACCGCACAGATGAGCGGAGCCATCTGGTTTCAAAATTGGAACAACTGGTGTGCCCCATTCACTTTGTTCTACTGTACTAATTCGACCATTTTTAAGCAATCTTTGCACTTCGTTATTCACTTTTTCACGTAACGCAAACGGTACTCGCCGAACCGGTAACCGCTTTGGAGTGGTGTTTGGTTTTATTTTCAATGTTATTTCCTCACCTTTGAAGTTTCCCCAACTCGGGCTAAATATCTCTGCGAACCGATTCTTTACCAGCTGTTGTGCATCTGTAATATTTTGTACCATATTAGTTTCTATGTCTAAATTATACTGCATTTTAGGAGGCCATAATTTTAATGCATTCAGCCAATCTCTTCCTATTACCCGTGGAATGTTAGTTTTTACTACATAAATGTTTAACTTTTTATAAATGTTACAATATTGTACACTAACATTTTGTAGAATACCTAAAGGTTCTGTAATTGTCTGATCAACGTTTTTAAATAATACTTTACAGTTTACTAATTTAAATGAATTTAAATATTTATCTTTATCTGCCATTGAAATAACTGTAACGTCTGAACCAGTGTCCATTAGAAAAGATATATTTTGTCCATTAACATTAACCTTTAAATAATGAGGAGGACTTACACTATTTACCGTATAGGTGTCCTGTTCACTATACAAATTCTTAATGGCCTCTTCCACATCACCATTATTTTCTTTTTCTGATGATTCAACTTCACATATTTTAGTGTGTCGAAGCCGTTGTTTCTTTGAACACATTTTAAAAATATGTCCCTGTTGTCCACATTCTGAGCAGTATTTTTTATTCAAACTACACTCGGTTTTTTATGATTGTTTTTTCCACAACAATAACATGTTACAGGATTTTGTTCTCTATTATTTTTATTTTGTTTGTATACAGGTTTTGTCTTTCTTTGGTTATAATAAGTGTCCGTCTCTACACTTGCATTTCTAGTTTGCATTGTCTCACTTGAATTGTTAGTGTGCATCAGGGCAGCTTCCACTGTGCGAGCTACCTCCACACATCTTTCCAGTGATATGTCTGCTTCACTTTTCAGCAATTCAAACTTAATTGTTTTGGAAGTAACTCCTTCAATGAATTTTTCTTTTAATTGATCATCCAAGTCCTTAAATTTACATTTTCCTGCTAATTTTCTTAATTCCAGCATATAATCTTGTACTTTCTCACCTGGAAGTTGGTTCCTTTTTCTAAATTCTACTCTTTCTAAGGCTGTTGATAATGGTTTGGCATACTTATCCTTTAGTTTATTGCACAGTTCTTCAAAAGATATTTTCATGGGTTGGACTGGCGAACATAAGTGTGTTAATGTTTCAAACACTTTTGGGGTTAGTTTTGTGATCAGTAGTGGAACTTTCTTTTCTTCATCAATTTCATTGACAACCATGTAGCACTCTAGCTGTTGTTCAAAAACTTCCCATTTTTCACCATCAAAAGCCTTAATTTCGCCGCTAACTGTCATTTTTGTCTTTATAATCTCAGGTTTGGGTTCCAAATTTTGCTTTGGCTTGTAGTTCAGTAGTTTTCGTAATTCGTCGATATTTGCTTGTATGGGATATTTCAAACCCACTTCCTTTAATATTAGCTGTAGTTCTTCTTTTGTGCATTGGTAAATATAGGTTCTTTTTCCAGATTTTATTTGAGTAATCTTTTGGTGGAAACTGATATTTCACAATTGTGATTTTCTTTTTCTTTCCTTTTAGTGTTCCTCCATGTTACTAATAGGTATAGTTTTAAAGATGTACCTAATACTAACAACCTATGGGCCTGGATGCCTGAGAATATTTTTTTTTTATTATTGCTCGCAGTATAACGCTTAAGGAGTCAATGTGATAGCCCCAGTTAAATCCGTCATTAACGACTAAACCCGATTAACTACTTGTAAGTAGTTGGTAACCTGCTCCAGTGGTTCACATTTGCAACCAAGCCTAGATAGGTAAGTAAGTATACCGAAGTGTAGATAAGCAATTATTTTAACTGGTTTGTCAGAGTTGAGTAATTAAGTGCTTTGAACGAACGTGGATAGTCTTAGTTTTAACCAGTCCAGCATCATGAGACCATCTCACACAAATTATCAAAATCATTTTGCATCGATTTTTCAGCCCTTACAGATAATCAATTCTATTTTCTTGTAAATGTTGACATTCAAAAGTGCCTTTTCTATGCCTAATTGAATTGACTATGTACAAATCACACAATAACACTTGCCGGACCTGGGAACCGAACACAGGACCTGATGATCAGCAGTAGGCACAGTAGCGCTTGCACGCACTAGAGCAACGAGGCACTATGATCAGAAGTAGGCACAGTAGCGCTTGCAAGCACTAGAGCAACGAGGCACTATGATCAGCAGTAGGCACAGTAGCGCTTGCAAGCACTAGAGCAAAGAGGAACTATGATAAGTAAAGTGTAAAAAAGCTTTGTATCGCGCACTGAACTATAATGATCAATTTGTTTACACAGGAAATGTAAGTCATCATGATAGCCGAAGCCGTGTGATGATCATGATGAGTCCGTAACAGGTTTGCTATATCCACAAACTTAGAACGCTTTCAGCAACTATCACCCACATTTACGAGATCTTATTTATTGATTTACCTGAATATGTCGCAGACAAGAAGACGGACAGAAAAATACGTACAAAATAAATATACACCGACAAACTAGGTGTTGACTAATTGTAGATGTTTTTTTTTTATATTTTTTATAAAAATTACAAGTTTTTCAGTCTGATACATAAATGGGTTTTAAAGTTTGTTTAAATAATTATGAAATGAATTCTATACAATGCATGATAGGATACCTATCCCCGCCCGCCCGCTCCCCTTGAGTTTCAGTAACGCCAGACTTCTTCTTCCCAATTTTTGTGTTCGCGAGCCCATTGTAAACGGGCCCTACGTGGAACTCTCAGCGGCCTTCGGGAACGCAGGTCGCAGCTGCAACCCACTTCACTTAAACGATTTCGGATGGTTTGGTCGCTATCAGCAAGCTTGAAGAGCTGTGGAGCCTCGTAGCCAACATCATGGCGGTCATGGTACGATTCCGTCGAGCAGTATTTTGGATGTACCGGTTCTGTCTGCGAGTGGTGATGGCGAGATCGTCCACGCTCGGCCACGCTGCCCGTGATACGATAGCGTGTACAGAGGCGGCTTATGATGCTCTGTGTAGTGCCAAGAGCGACAGCCACAGTACGTTGCCTGGAACCAGCTTGCAACATTCCGACGGCTCTCATCATCTCTTCTCGTGTCAAATAACGTCGTTGCTCCATAATGATGCAATTTGTTTCAGTTCCTATGCAGAAATTGTAATAGTTTTGTAAAAACGCTATTACACTATATTTTTTATCAAAATTTAAAGAAAATTTCTTCAATATTTATTCAAATAGTGAAATTCTCTAAAAAGAATCAAAAACGATCCTAAAAAGTTAAAATAATAATCCTCAATTGAGGCGATACCTACTCTAAAACCTACTTGATCCCTAGACACTTGATATGTGTACCTATATTTGAAAAAAAAAATTGCTCTGAGATCTGGGAACGCCTTTAATGCTGAAAATATAGTTTTTAGAATTTGTCAATTCGTTTTTTGATTTTTTGTGTAAATGTTCCAACACTACGCAAATACGGTAGGTATAGATACTACGGGATAGATTTCGTTCAAATTTTGCATAGGATATTCTCTATACGTCTGGTCAGACTGTAGGCTATAATTCATCGCGCTATTTGCTATGAGGCATAAGCAACATTGCACTACATAATATATGTTCATATATGCTTCTATAGCTTCCCGCAAATAAAATTGTAAAAAGACGAGCCAAAAGGTTACAATATTGATGATAATTAATCGTCACGCTTTAAGTACCTTTATAGAGATAATGAGTTTATGACATCTATACGGTCTTAATAGGACTGTCCTTAACTTTTTGAAACATTTTAATTTGCATTATGTAGATTTTGAATAAAAATTACTGCCAGTAAGAAAATGGGCAATTTTCATAAATTTTTTTGTTGCCAGTTGATCCTGTTTCCTTTAGGGATGAAAAAACTTCATTGTACCAACTTTGGTTTGAGTTCTAGAAAAGTTAAAACTCAGAAATCGCAAAAAAAAATCCTGTATATTTCATAGGGATGAGAGTGAGATGAGAGAGAACATCCTATAGAGAATACCTACACAGTCGAATTACTCCATTACTTAACAGGGCTGAATAGGGAAAGAATATAAGCAGATGGTTACAGATTTGACCTTTATCAATCATGAATATTCATGACAAACATCTATGAACGAATATTTTAGTCAACTTAGCAGCTAAAATTATCCATTTTTGGGAATCGTCAACCCGCTAGGGTTCCCAAAAATGGATAATTTTTGTCCTTCTTTTTTAAATTTCATTATATGTAGATACTATTATGTGTTTTCGCAGAACATGCACAGAAAAACATTAAGCTAAGCCCCCTTCTGTCTTAGATACGGTTCTATTAAAATAAATATACACGTCTAATCATATATATTTATTTTAATACAACAGTAGGTAAATTGTATCTAATTGTAAACACACGGGATTTCTCATTAACGGTAACCTATATTATTTTAGTGATAGCTATTCGTTAGGAATAATCTGTTAGAATGCAATAATCAGTGTAATCATGGTTGTGCTATAGTTAGTATAGTATGCAGGAACTCAGGCGTTCATGAATTCACTAAAAACAAAAACCAATCAATGGGGAATATCTAGTGCTCATACAATCACTAGATTACTAGTAGTCGGTCGGAAAACAGTAGCTTTCACCATACTGATTGATATCTCGTATCACCACACTGCCATTGACCTCTTTGCAGCGATCAAGCTATAAATGAATTGCTCATATCCTGCTTACGTGAAGAACATAATCCTCTTAAAGACGGTCAACGTGCCCATCACTAAACGTCGTGGCACTTTATCACAGTCATTTGTTTAAGAAGTTATTGTTCAAGATATTAACTATGCCAAATGTAGGACACGTGGTGTTGCACATAGGACGGTGATGGTGAGAACGAGATAAAAAAAACTAGTTGTACGAACTTGGCAGTGAATTCTCGTGCCCGTCACCACACGGAAAGTACGCTCAATTGCTATAACGTTAGAGTTGGTTTTAACTCGTTAGGGTGTTCGAGCCATGCCGTTTCGTGCCTGAGTCATCCTCGCGGACGCAGACGACTGTGCTCGTGGTTAACTTGCAAAGTAGCTTATAGTACGGCAAGCGGACATAACGCCGGACGTCTACTCCTCGTAGCATATGGATACAATCGCGACCGGGAGATTAGCGAATTAAAAAATTGTCACATAAATTAAATAAAGCCGATATTTTTTTAAGAAAAATAAGAACATTAAAGCTGATTTTATGGTGGTGTCCTGAGTGTGCTGAATATTTTAACCTAAATACAACAATGTGAAACTGTTTTACGCTAATATATTGCTAGTTTCTGTCGTGTTATCAGCTACTGTCGGCTAGTAAACCGCAGGAGTATTATTTTATCAGTCCATGGTAGTTCAATGGTGTTCATCGCCGCACGTGGTGTTTCCCGCCGCAGCTCACACCGCAGTGTGATGCAATGTTTGTATGACAGTGCTTCAGAATTTCGGCTGTGCTACATCTTGTTGTTTGACAATGTGTAAAAGTGTTTAAAAAATTATTAGTGCTACACATTCAAGTCGCGTGTGTCTACGAAGAATTTGTTATTTATAAACGTAGATCATGGCGAAAGTGAGTGATATCGATGTTCTGCCGCCGAAATCGATGGAAATGGGTCCAGAAGCTAAAGACACCGATGATAAAGAATCCACTGGAGGGGTTCGTTTGAAGAAGGAGTTAGGTCTGGTAAATGGAGTGGCTATCATTGTCGGTGTGATAGTTGGATCAGGAATATTCGTGTCCCCAAGCCTGGCGCTCAAATATGCTGGGTCCAAGGGCATGGCGCTGATCGTGTGGGTACTCTCCGGCTTCCTTTCAATGATCGGGGCTCTCTGCTACGCAGAGTTAGGTAAGAGGAATTAATCATGAAGCAAAATGTATTCTGCCGTCATCGCACGTTAATTAATGACGGAAGTTTAATTGTGTTATCAAGGTGTAATGAACCCGTTATTCACCTGCATTTCCTACACATAGGTACTTCCAGATTTGCTGTTTCCATTATCTCGCTAAAATAACAGTAGGTATTGGTGGTACTTAATCCATAATACTTAAGTTACAATCAGTAAATACCAAACACAATCTCACAAAACGCGAAAAATTGCATGCGTTGCGCGGATGATTTCTATTTACACCTAACACCTACACATGCCACCATGCTCGATCCATCCTCCTCATCCATCTTCTCTCGTGGTGCGGCGAGCTTGTCGAGAATACAAACAGCATGGCATCATTGGCATCGCGCCGTGATATAAAGATTATCCAGTCAGCAAGGTTGGCACCGGGTGACCCCCCCGACTGTGTCGGAAGCACCGAACGCCTACTTATGTTCACTCCGAGGCTTCTTTTATAGCAATGATAAAATTATAAGAGTTACCAACCAAATTTTAATGTTATTGTCGTTTGATTAAACCACGCGGTGTTTACAACTACTAGTCTTTAAAGATAATTTATCTATGGTAATCTGGCCACGTAAAGTTGAATTGCATGCAAAATATAATAAATAATAATTAACGAAGATAGCTTTTTGCACGTTATTGTAAATTACGAGTTTACAACACTAGGACACCTATAGGTAACAGCAATAATTAAAAACGCATTTTCGTGTGAGTCTATTCATTTTGATGGAAGTTACATAAATATCTATTCATAAATGAAATCCCTGAACGATGAACCTTTAGTAAAAGCTATTACTTATTCTGTGGTAAAAGGTACCTAATTAATAAAGCAACTAAAACACAGTTGACCTAAAACGCAATGCAGAGGTATCGAGTTATCGAGTGGGATACGGACTCTATTTGCAGAAGCTATTAAAGAGTCTGCTTAAAGCAACATATGAATTGTTTATTCAGTCTACTCTTCAGAGATCTCCGAAGCTTAGACATTTAAAAACTAGGTATGTGAAGGATTCCAAAATCATAATTCGATATTTAAAAGTTTACATCTATATTATTGGGGTCACGAATTACTGATAGGCTAAGCTGTCTACTACATACATTTTATATAAACAATTAACATAACTTATTTATCTAAGTAGATCTTTATCGACATCAAATGACAGCCTGAAATCCTACCTAGTTACTTAAATGAAAAAAAAATATTAAGTAGGTACACCATATAACATAACGTCATTATAATACAGGCCAACTTAGTTGTAAATTCCCGATATGATACGACTACGACGAGGATACTTTTATTGCCGTTAAAGATAAGCAACTATATTTAATTTTGTCCGTCCTCCATAAAGTATACGACACCTATTCACAGTATTTCGACGGTTATGTGCCAATAAGGTGCCAAATAGATAAGTAGGTAGGATTATGGCGAAAAAGCAGGTAAGTAGGTACCCTGTTGATCTGTGTACATATTATGGTGAAAAAGTACCCTCATGATCGGCCAGAGAATGTATAAATGAGTACCCATCTACGCTGATGACAGTGCGTAGGAAAGAAAAGAAAAAGAAGCTAAGACACAAACACTCCTATCACTTCACTTCAACAGAGGTCCACCCTTGAAGCAGCGTTAACATGTTTGTTGTGCGTCTACACTTCAACTTGCGAACTTCTTTTTTACCGCAAATGAGACAGGCTTTATTAATCACGAGCCTGAGGGCCTAAAATTGACGCTTTGGCAGTCATAAGTACAATTCATATCCCGCAATTCATCTGTTTGACAGTTTTGTATGGAGTTTCGTAAAATGGTCCACAAACTATGAATTGCAATAGTGAAGTCTAATGTCAAATAGCAGCTGTCAAACAGATGAATTGCGGGATGTATGAAATGTACGCAGATCATATTATGATTTTGCCAAAGCTTCCATTTTAGGCCTCCAAAACTTTGATTACTGTAGTCAGTAGATACATACACAAATACTTGAGAGGTTCGGAAGCGTTTGCGCTGCAAATGAACCAATACAGCAAAAAAAATATAACCAACGGTTTTATAGCCGTAATATCTACTGCCTAAATTTTTCGTGTTCAACTACACTGGAATTGGGAAAGGCCCATATAACTCTCGACGCTCGCAAAATTTACAACCCCTTGTTAGCGAGGTCATTTTGTATGTACAGGCAGCTGTTTTCTGGCAGATATAAGTAGTTATGACTGACCCAAATGTTCGTAGACCGTGTCTTTTTACAATTAATGGACCGGTCAGTACCTATTATAACTAGGAGGGTAAAACGGGATGGACGTCGGCTCTGACACGTGTTAAATGTACCTATACAAAAATTTAAATAATAAGTTACATAGCAGCATAAAATATAGCTAGAATGTAGGTTGCGTAACAATCAGCTTCATTATAATACCATACTTGGTAAAAATATAATAATATATACTTGACACATTGAACTTGTTCGATTCGGAAACGACCGGTCCTGCCCATTAAAAACGAAAACTAGACATAAGGCATTTTGGAACATATCACGCAACTTCTGTATGAACCAGGGACCGTACAACCCCGGTTAAGGGTTAAGCGTTTCGAAGGGGTAACCCATTCAATAGGTTACCTTTATCATGGTGTAACCCATTGAAAGGGTTTTATACTAGAAACCCATTGAAAGGGTTACATGATAACCCATTGAATGGGTTTTATACTTGAAACCCAGTGAAAGGGTTACCTGATAACCCATTTCAATGGGTTCTACACCTACTTGAAACCCAGTAACATAAAAAATCATAATATTATGTTATTTCGATATCCGCCCAGCACGCGTAGCAGGACCAATTCTATCTCTATTCTACCCAGGGACCATTTTGGTTATCATTTAAGAAAAACCCTATCGAAAACCCTTTCAATGGAAAGGGTTTTCGATAGGGTTTTTCTAAGCAGTTAATCAAAAACCCATACGGTGTGGGTAATTTTGAATGGCTTAAATTAAGCCGTTCAAAAGGGTTACCCACATCTTATGGGTTTTTATCGAAAACCCATTCAATGGGTTACCAAAATTTAATTTAAGCCATTCATAAGGGTTACCCTTATCGTATGGGTTTTTGTTTAACCGCTTAGAAACACCCTACCGAAAACCCTTTCAATGGGTAACCAAAATGGTCCCTGGTATGAACCCGGAACAAATATTTTCAACTGTCCACAACTCAATAACAAAGGTTTTAGTAAATCGGTCAATATTCCATTTGACATACACGTAAGAACAGAATTAAATACAATAGCTTGACCTAAGTTCGGATTAGGGCCACTTGCTTGAGTGGTTCAACGTTTTACAAACTACTTATAAGTTAGTTTCCATAGAATTATTCGTTTTTATATTAAACAATAAGAGGAAAACCACTTCAGATACTTTTAATCAGCCGATATTAATCAAATTTCATATAGGTATTCGAAATCGTTCAACAATGTTACATCAGCTCAAAATTCGAACAAAACCGTTTCGAGTGCGAAACCATCTCTCAAAACGTGTACCTGGAATGAAACACGTGAAGCACATATGAATATTAATTACATTGTTAATTCAAAGTTGAAACTGTCCAAAGATGTTACGTCAGCCAACTATTCCAAAATAAGAAAACACAATTGGTTAACGCCAACGCCAACGCTGGCTCAGAAGCAATAGAAGCCAAGTCATGATGCTTTGACATGCTTTTATAAGTTAGCGTTAGCGCTAATTGATTAATCCTTACAGTTATAGTTCACACGATGTCTAAAATACTGTTTGTAACCATTGACTTTAGGGTTTATACTCTTACGTGCAAGGTATCTCTGGAAAACCATAGCAACCATTCCACTCCTGGCATTATTGCCATAATTTTTTTGCCTTTGCTCCTGATTCCTAATATAGTAGTAAGTTTTCCTAGTCATCATTTGTTATAACATCTTTTTAGTAGACTAATTACTTCATATCTCAATGAGAAAATTTATTCGTTTACTTTTTGTTAATCAAGTGTCTCCGGGGATCCCATACTCGTATTACCTAAATTAGTAATAGTGTAAAATATATAATAGTGTTTAAATTTCAGGTACAATGATTCCAAAATCTGGGGGCGACTACGCATATATAGGAGAAGCGTTTGGGCCTCTACCTTCATTCCTGTACCTGTGGGTGGCGCTGTTCATCCTGGTTCCTACAGGCAACGCCATCACGGCGCTGACTTTCGCACAGAACATCGTCAAACCTCTGTGGCCAGCCTGCACACCTCCTCCTGACACTGCTGTCAGCCTCATAGCTGCTTCAATTACATGTTAGTATCCAAAAAACTAAGTTTTATCAAGTTGGTGATGGATGCATGCAAAGTAGGGTTCGATGCCAAGACCCACTTCTCGTTAGAATATTTGCGCACGTGATTGTATTTGACACTCTGCTACTATTACTATTATAAAGCTGAGTTTCTAACTGTGACTAGCTAAATCTGTGATCGCAGTGTTTTTGATACTTACTTGAAGCAAATCGCTAAACTGTCCCAATATCATTAAATCATTACCACGATAACTGTGGTAAGATTTATCTTTAAAATATCTGACATACCTAGTAGCTACTTACCACGCGTGGGACAGAGTAGTAAAAAATAATAATAAAAAGTAATGTCTTCCGAAAACAGATGGTATAGTAGTCCCAAATGTGCGCTCATTCCTGAAATGAGCGTCATGCACAAATGTGTACATTTTTCTATTAGGTATCTGAAATACTAGAAATAAATTCTAATGTCTTCGTGTTGATAAATAAAATAGACAAGAACCCCATATATAGAACATCTTCTCCGGTCCGGTTAACGACCTACACGAGAACGATCACAACGATGCTAGCACATGTTTGGATAAACACTTTTTGCCCCATTCACGTCAAGTAGCAAGTAACTATGAGCCGAATATGGAAATGATGGCGTCAACGAGTATCCCGGTTGGTTACTAGGTCGCCCCCCTTACGACCGATATTTTTTTGCTGTTTGAACAGATCTAACGAATGTTTGTTTAACACAGTTCGTTAGACTGATTTATATCTACGCCTTTAACCAAGGTTCAACAGTAACAAATAAGTCACCAACAGTAATTGTATCATTGTGTCTCAAATTCTCAATATAAACCTACTACTTTAACATGGCTTAATGTCATGAAAAATCTGCTCCCATAAAAGGTTTGTAATAAAGTGTCACGCGCATGCGCCCAATTTGTTGAGGATATTTTTAGAGAATTTAAAATAATTTTGGAAAAGCCATACCTATTTTACGAGTACCTAACCACAAATAGGTAACCTTATAATTTCACATTGGAATATTTACAATATTTTACACAGCAAAAAGATCTATTTATAATGAATACACTATGGGAAAGGCATTGGTTGATTTGTTGGCAGGTGTCCCGTATGGAAAAGGTATAAATTTATTTGATTCCCATCCCATATCAATCTGCAACATGAAACCTGTATCGATGTTCAGCTTCCAAGAAACTTGTTCGATGATTTAAGAATTCTCATTTCTCTCACGGAATTCGCACAAGTATGCCTCGTGTTATGCAGTTTTGCTCAACAATAAGAAATAATTTTTCGCCGTCAGAGAACGCATTATCATCACCCCATGTTGCGAACCGGTTTCATTCTATGGAATAATGTACCAACGATTTATTTTTGCTTTCTAAAATTAGGTTTTAAAAGTTAGGGGAGTTTGTTGTAAAATCTCTGCAAATGAGAGTCGTGAATTCTATTCAAAGATTATTGGCGAAGTCATTATGTCTCACATTCATCTGACATGTCTGGATCATTGACTTCATCCTAAGTGCTTTAAATTACCTTCCATCATTGCATGCCTTAAGGTTAAGTTGGTAATAAGTCAGACATTCAGTATGACTGACTTATTACCAACTTAACTTAACGTGACATATCACTTCATGCAATTTTAAGGCTTATCACATGCCCATACATCTTCACATCTAGATACATTGCTGTATGTTGTCCTTATTACAATAACTTTCGTATCTTGTTTAAATAATATATCCGCTAATGCTTTTGCTAGCATCTTCTACAACCCCATATGAAAAAGCGGAGAAAGAACCAATTGTATAAAGAATAAATGGCTAAAATTGCAACTCATAATATCAGCACAAATTCAGCTCAACGCCAACTTTAAATTACGCGTTACGCGCCAGCCCATTTCTGACGGAAAATCGTGCAACAACTCAACAATACACGCGACATCGCTTCACTATGATACATCGCGCATCTATCATAGTCAAGCGATGATTTGTGCTTGAGGCCCCGGGCTGTCACGTCAATAGGGCTACTGTGCCCGCTTCTTTAGCTCCCGGTAGGTATATAGGTGTACTGTGGCGCGGTCGCCGTGCTGATTGCGCCTGACAGGATAATGAGAGCTTCCTCCCGCATCGTACTGGCACACGCTCTTGTGCGGAATTATCACGCTCAACGTATAGTAAGGGCACTTAATAACCCGACGTGATTTTGCTATTACCATGTAAACGACGACTTCCGTAAGAGTTTTGCCCTGCTTTAGTAAGTGCGTAATTGCCATGGGATGATTGGCTAGTCGGTTACGTGTTTGAGATTTAGCTCAAAGATAACGCCAGATCATTCGCGGCGAAACAAACAAGAATTATCTACGTTTTAGGGTCGATACACCGTAACATACATAATTACCTACACATATTCTATCTCATTCTTAAAATCAGTAATGAATATGTTTATAAGAAATCCATATCAAGCAAGGATAATGTATAATATATCCGTCTTCATGATGATTCATTACCATCCCGTTCTGCATCGTGGGCCCTTGAACAATGTATCTAATAAGTAAGTTCCTACTCGCTGCCGTACAACTGCTCATCAAAACGTTGTTTCGTACAGTAAATACCTACAGACATAAAAAATAGGCAAAATCATTTGTTCAATTGTTTCATTTCAGGTTTCCTGACAGTTATAAACTGCTACAACGTTAAGTGGGTGACGCGAGTACAAGATTCGTTCACAGCGGCGAAGATCCTTGCCCTGCTGGTCACGTTCTTCGCCAGTTTGTGGTACTTATTCTCCGGGCATACAGAGAACTTGGAGAACATGATGCAGGGCACGATCACAAAGCCCGGAGAACTGGCCATTGCCTTTTATACGGGGCTATTCTCTTACTCCGGATGGAACTACTTAAACTTCGTCACGGAGGAATTGAAAGAGCCGTACAAGTGAGTTGATTGATAAATAGTTTGTTATTTCGTTATGGTATAAATTCTTTACGATTGAAGGTACAGAAGTCTCTGCATATCAATATAGTCCTCCTACTGAAACTTTTATGTGAGATGATCCTAAAGACAATAAGATCTACGTATGTGACCCAGCAGTGAGCAGAGGTTGCCAACGATATCATCCAATAGATAATATAATCCGGGTCCGTTTGGTGCCGGACGTAAAGGTCCGTTTGGTGCCGGACGTAAAGAATAGCACCATCCCATTTCTGCCCGTGGGTGTCGTAAAAGGCGACTAAGGGACTTACTAGAAAATGGGCAGCAGCGTTCTCTATGCATTTTAACACCATGATGACTGGAATGATGATGATGAGATAATATAATTAGCCACAAACAAAATCATTACTTACCGAAGTTCATTACCATCAAAAGTTCTCATAGATAAATATTTCAGTTGCATTTGTTAGGTGCACATTATCTCACCCAACTCATTAGTTGTGGACTGTGGGTCATTTGTTTATCCGTAGTGTAAACACAATAATATTATCATTAAGTTCGTTAATGTAAACTACACACATCAAAAGTGTCTAGGATCAAGCACGTTTTAAGTGTATCGCAACAAATGAGGATTAGAATGTTAACTTTTTTGAATCGTTATTGATTCTTTTTAGTTAATTTCGCTATTTGATAGAATTTTCTTTAAATTTTGATTAAATATAGAAAATCAACTGTCAATCAGGATTCTCATAAAAGTGTGTAATTGCGTTTTAACCATTAACAAAACCATTACAATTTCTGCATCGGAACTGAAAAAATTGCATCGATATGGAGCGACGACATCATTTGACACGAGAAGAGATGATAAGTGCCGTCGGAATATTGCAAGCTGGTTCCAGGCAAAGTACTGTGGCTGTCGCTCTTGGCACTAGACAGAGCGTCTTATGCCGCCTCTGGACACGCTATCGTATCACGGGCAGCGTGGCCGAGCGACATGGGGACGATCTCACATCACCACTCGCAGACAGGACCGGTACATCCAAATGACTGCTCGACAGAATCGTACCATGACCATGATGTTAGCTACGAGGCTCCACAGCTCTTCAGGCTTGCTGATAATCAACCTGCTTGCCGAAATCGTTTACGTGAAGTGGGTTTGCGTTCCCGAAGGCCGCTGAGTGTTCCACCTATAGCACCCCGCAATCGTAGGGCCCGTTTACAATGGGCTAAAGAACACAGAAATTGGCAGGGAGAAGACTGGCGTTGTGTTTGCTTTTCCGATGAATATCGTTTCGGTATGAGGATACAAGTCTTACTCGAGTTTGGAAGACATCTGGACGTCAAGAACGATTGAAATTTCGTCAGGAAGTTCATTCATATGGAGGGAAAAACGATAATTATTTGGGCCGGTATTTGGATCGGTGGAAGAACCGATCTCATTTGGATCAGGGGCAACTTTAATGCTCAGATTTATGCGGAGAGGATTGTTTCAGACGTGATCATCCCTTTGCGAAGCCGGATGGGTGATTCGTTTCGACTAATGCACCACAATGCACGATAACACACGGCTAGAGACGTAACACACGCTATTGCCGATACTTGCATCAACGTTCTGCCATGGCCTGCTCAATCGCCAGACCTAACTTACTGATCTAAGTTATATTGTTACCACCAATTTTTTTTTTTTTTTGTGTGGGAATTTATCAAATAACTTCTCCCGCTTTGGGCTGAGCGGAAGGGCGTGTCAGACTTTTACTGACTAAAACCCACCCGTGTTTCTTCCGTTGCCTGTGTGCCAGGGCCACGATATCCCTTTCGGACACACTCGCAAGCCTGGCAGGATATAGTTACCACCTAAGTACACATTATGGTAAAGCAATAAAGATATTGAGTATTGACCTCAAACCAATTGAGAACGCATGGGATATGCTCCAAGAAAAAGCTCTGCCGAGTATGGATGCCGTGCATACCCCACAACAACTTTTTGACTTGTTAGAAAGAACGTGGGCGGCCATTCCTCAAAGTGATTTTGATGAACTGATTTTAAGCATGCCAAATCGCTTTGATTGTGTGATTCTTGTCAATGGTGGAAACACAGATTATTTTTATCTTTACAATTAAAAAATATATAATCCCCATTTTTGCCATTTAATTATCGACATTTGCCAAAATTGCAATATTTCTTCTTTTTTACAAAATATAGGGATAGGTTGTTAACTTAAACATAGGAATTAAAGTATGAAGCCAGTCTGGAAGACTAGATTTGGTAAATATTAATTGGATATTTTTTTATAATAGTTAAAAAAAAACATACTTGATCCCTTGAAACTTTTGATGTGTGTATTAGGTTATGACTCATGGGAATTCTCAAACATTTGTTTTTTTTAAGTTTGTTGTTATAAAGTTATCTACATTCATAATAAAGATATTTTTAATAGGTTGTCATAAGTAATTAAGATAAGATAATTATACGGACTAAGTACCTAGTCTCAAGGAGGAATCTGGCTTAGTTCCCATTCCCACACTAGGCCAGCGGGTCGGTGACCGTAGGGTTAGCTATCTCCGTAGGTAGTTTGTTTGATGATGACGTCTCTGTACCTAGGTCTTCACAAAGATTTTATTGATGAAACGTTGCAACGATATTGCCTTAGAAGTAGTATTAGAAGACGTAAACAAAATGGATAGGTATCTTATTACTGGTGAATTCAGTCCTCCTTTCAGTGGACTGAAATTGACTAGCAATAGGCATTACTATGAGGATCCCCGCCGATTTAATATCTACCTGATCGATACTGCAAGACAAACAACTTGCTTACTTAAGGCGACGATAACCGACTTTTAATGATTTATACTGAAGATCACGTCTAAACGAGTAGTGTTAGTGATTTGAAAAAAATATATGTTAAATTAGAACATTTTTTCAATAATTAAATATGTGAATATTTTAGATTATGTTTATATTACATAGTGAAATTAATTTGTAAAGTTATGTCTGACGTGGATAAAAAACTGAGAATGGCGCAAAATCTATCAAACGTATTTTTCTGAAACCTTCACCAATTTACGATAATTTAATTATTGATCTATTAATATACGCGTTTTATTAAAATACCTTTTGTTTTGTGTATAATAAATTAATAATGCGTCAAATTGGGGACAGCGCTCCTTGATGGGCGAGTCTATTACTGGGTGAACGTACGACGAGTTGCGTGAGCTCAGTACAGAAGACGCAAGCTCAAGGTCACTGGCATATATCTGCGTCTTAACCTGCTAAAACAATGCATATTTTTTCTTTCCAGGAACCTGCCGCGTGCTATCTGCATATCCATGCCGGTGGTGACGTTAGTCTACGCGCTAACCAACGTTGCGTATTTCGCAGTACTCACCAACGATGAGATCCATGCCTCCCAGGCCGTCGCCGTCACCTTCAGCGTCAAGATCCTAGGCATGATGTCCTGGATCATGCCTCTATTCGTAGCTCTATGCACTTTTGGATCCCTCAACGGGGCCATCTATGCCTCATCCAGGCTGTTCTTCGTTGGAGCCAGGAATGGACACTTGCCACTTGCGATATCCCTGATTGATGTTAAGAGGCTGACTCCAGTGCCTTCGTTATTATTCCTTGTAAGTATGAGTAAATCGTTTAAAATTAAAAAAAGATAAGTAATTGAAGCTGTTGCTGAACCATTAAGTCAATCAATCGTTACGAGGAAAAGAAAATAGTATTAAATCTAGAGAATCTAACACTAAGAATCAATTTACTGCTGTTGTTCAAATACTAATATTTGAACGTTGGTTTTGTCAAAATTTCGCTCGATTATAAGCTCAGTTGATAAAAGGAAAGAAACATCGAAAAAATGTCGAGACAAATCCAGCAAAAACTCAATTCTTCTATTTTAATTAAAATTCAACACTTTTGTATTTTCCTCACCAATCTAACAAATTTCAATAAAAAAAATATCGATTTTTATGCAGACATAATTTATTTTGTTTGTAACTAATCTTTGCACTCGCAGAGTTTATTGGAAAAGTGATGTGTAACCGCTATCAAAATATCTATATATAATCTCAAATGTAGGTAGGCCAGCTTTTACTAAGCTGGCCTACCTACATTTGAGATTAACGTTCTCTCAATTTGTTCTCTTTTTATTACCTTTACTGTACCATAATTACTTTTTTGATAGCGGTTACACATCACTTTTCCAATAAACTCAAATGTACGTAGGCCAGCTTTTACTAAGCTGGCCTACCTACATTTGAGATTAACGTTCTTTCAATTTGTTCTCTTTTTATTACCTTCTTTTAATTACCTACTTTAAGATCGCATTAGAGATGATCATGGTATTGCTATTTTATGATGATATTTCTGACACGGTGTGATTGTGGCATAAAGAAAAGTTAATCAAAGAGAAATTAATATCTACGATTCTTGATCACATTGTGTACTTACGTCTATCATTTTAAGAGACATGATGACGTAAGCGTCTATCGAATACCTACTGTCTTTCAACATGCAGAGGATACTTCGCCAACGTATTATAATTATTTTTTCCAAATAAAAAACTATAAATTGAAAAAAACTTTTAATTTCGGAATTCGGTGTCTGGTTTTGTATTTTCGTTTTATATCACCAACTTCCGAAAATAAAGTTATTTTTCACTTTGTAGTGTTTTTTTGGACGTCGTTTGTTTTTTTTTATGTTTTTAGTTTTTCTTTTTTTGTTGGGTGTGTTTGTAATTTATCTAAGTCAACTCCTTTTACAAAGTGTTGCTTTTCCCGATGCAGGGACATTAATTTCGTTAAGTTAACCAACCAACCTCGGGCGATCAGTGCCATTGAACCGTTTGATGAGGACTTATAATGAAAGCCACTCTCGCACCAATAGCATTGACATCTTCTTCAACACCGAAGCTCAATTTCGCAATCACCTCTTGCAACTTCTTATTTTAATTCCATTATTCATTTGTGGTTCTGTATTATAATGCTAGAACTTAAACTTTTTAATGAATGTAATTATTTTTGATAAATGAATATAATTTAATTTGATTCATTTTACTGTATTTTTATAGATAGATTTTATTATTAGCATTCATTTATTTGATTTTATTATTTAATAATTAATTGATTTTATTATCTTTATACTCAATACTCAATCATTTATTGCATCTTTATATCTAATAAGTAGACAATCTATGTAAGTGCTGAGCGTGAGCACACCTTTATGTGACAAGTTCGCTGTAGTCATTATTTAATAAGAATAAGTTATCTGTTAATGTTTTGTGAATTAGTCGCTAGAGTGCCATAATAAATAATAATAATAAATAATTAATTGAAGTGTATGCAAATGTAACAAGAGGAAATAATAATAAATAAATTAGATTCTGACTTGGTGACAATAGGATCACCTCGGGAGCATATTTCAAACAAAAGAAGAAATTTCAAAATCGGTCCACAATTGACGGAGAAATCGATGAACTTACATAAAAAAAAAACAAATATACCTGAGACGAACATAATTATAACCTCCTCCTTTTTACAAGTCGGTTAAAATTTACGATTTAAACTGAAATATTTTTTACTAAAAGTTTTCGATTTTCGGACTGTTTGCTTTACTTTTGATGTACAGTCGACTACAAAGAGATGTCTATGTACATTTGAAAGTTACAAAAATATATATCCTTTGATGATGTTGTCAATGTTTGTTACAAATACTTGTAGACATGATATATGACAGATTTATGTTTCAATTAAATATGCCAAATTTATGTATACAGCATGAAGGACACTGTAATGTGTACGCTCTGATACGAATTAACGTTTCAGAGCGTACACATTACAGTGTCCTTCTTGCTGTATACATAAATTTGGCACATTGAGTGAACACATAATAATCGTTAATACCATGTGTATAATTATTTTAACGAAGTATGTACACTTCTTTGAATGGGTACATGTATATTATTTATAACTCACATAACTTTGGGGGTATACATCTCTTTGTAGTCGACTGTAACTAGGTTTTGATTTATTTGCGAGTAATTGCGAGTATCAAAATATGTCGCATAAATGGCCGTATTTATTTTTTGCTTTGACCTAGAAGCTTGATTTTTTAGAGCTGAAATTATTTCAGATACGTTGGTTTACACGGTCCCTGTGTAAACCAACGTATCTGAAATAATTTCATTTTGATAACTCCACGCGTTCCTGAAAAAAAGGCCTTGACACACAGACAGACGGACAAAGAAGTATGTATGGGATTCGTTTTTTCTTTTGAAGTACGGAACACAAAAAAAAAAATATGTCTGATGGGTATGTTTCAATTAAACCACTCGGGGCAAACAATTAAATACTTTTTTGTTAGGAGTATATTTGATGTTTCTTATGAAACATCCTGCTAACAAAAAAGTAAATAAGTTATGTTTTAATCCTAATAATTTAAGTTTTATCGAAATAACTCAACCCCAGTCCTTAATTCCTCATTTATCTCCTGAGAGACCTCGTCAAAGTTCATAATTAACATTAAAAATAATGTTTTTGAAGAAGCTAACCCTATGATTGCGTCTATGTTAAGTTGCCTACCCCAAAAACTAAACAGAAGTTTAAATTGTGTATAAGTACCTATCTTAATTAATCGGGAAATAGTGAAATATTCCCCGATAGTGGCGGCCTTAGGGGGGAGCTGAAATATGTATAAGATTGTAAACCCCACTTTCGGAGTAGGACTGTACCCCAAGTGTAAGTTTGCAAGTGAGTAAACGTAACTATTTCGTTTGCGTTAAAATTAGACCGATAGATCATAATGCTAAGAATATACGGGTGAGAATAAAAATCTTAACGCAAATGCGCTAGTTACGTTTACTCACTTGCAAACTTACACTCGGGGGTACTGAGAACTATTGCCACCACACCTGAGACAGCTGCATCTGCAGAAAAATGATTTTGGAGGTTAAAAATGATTAAAACATATTTGAGGAATTCGATGGTATAGGATCAGCTCTAGCTATTCTCTCAATTAAAAGATTATAGGTTGATTGAAGAGGATTAACCAAGAGGCACTTTCTAGTTGGACGCCCCCAACGTATGAAAATAAAAAAAAATCTACATATAATATGTTGACACCTTACTCCTATTTCTGTAAATTGTAAAAAAAACTTTTTCCAAAAAAAAAAAACGACTTCCAAAAAAAACACTACAACGTGAAAAATTACCTTAATTTCGGAAGTCGGTGTCTTTGGATCTAATTTAGTTTTTTGCCAGTTACATTGGTGAGGAAAATACAAAAGTTTTGAATTTTAGTTCGAGTAGAATAATTGAGTTAATTTTGCTGGATTAGTCTCGACATTTTTTCGATGTTTTTTCCCATTTATCAACTGAGCTTATAATCGAGTGAAATTTTGATAAAGCCAACGTTCAAATATTTGAACAACAGCTAAGAAGCAATTTACTGGCCAGCCAGCCAGTAAATTGATTCTTAGTATTAGATTTTCTAGATTTACTATTTATTTTCTTGTCCTCGTAAAAACATTTTTTTATTTTTCACTTTTTAGTGGGCCAGTTTGCAATTTATCTAAACAAAAAAATATTTTTTCGATGCAGGGGCGTTAATAGTTGAGGAGTTCTCCTGATAAGAAGCAGGAGAACTGGAACTGATGGTGACTTCACTATATGCATTGTGACGAGCATACATTGCTTAGCAACCATATTAAAGTGTCTAATCGAATCGCAACAGTGAAATACTTATTATTAAGTAGTTCCGGTGGCTATCTGATGTCTTCATCATCAATTCCACTTCACCAAATGGTGCTTTCCAAATGCAAATGCATGAGTTACTATAAAAAAATACTGAAATCGGTATAGGTGTGCCTATACAATTTGATTGCCCTCGTTTTCCATGGGATCCTCTCATCAGAATCTGATTTGGTGACAATGGGACCACCTCGGGAGCATACACTTCCAAACAAAAAAAGAACTGCTAACTACAGCTAGCACCTGCTGTCGAGTTGTTAGAAAAATAGTTAATAAAGCAAATCATTTCCTCCTTCCAGTGCATAGCGACGCTGATGCTGCTATTGTCGAACAACGTGGAGTCCCTGATAGTGTACGTGACGGCAGTGGAGGCGTTGTTCACGCTGGCGTCGGTCGCGGGCCTGCTGTGGATGCGCTTCACGCGGCCGCACCTCATGCGGCCTATCCGCGTCAACATCATCCTCCCTGTCTCCTTCCTTATCATCTGCACGTTCGTCGTCATCTGCTCCTGTTTCACCCACCCCATGGAGGTCGGCATCGGCGTCGCCTTCATCGCCCTCGGGGTCCCAGTATACTACGTCTTCATCGTATGGAAAAACAAACCCCAATGGCTGCTTACAGCATGCAACTCCTTCAATCTCACCTGCTCCAAAATATTCCTATGTCGCCCCGAAGATTCCAAGGATTTATGATCTTTACGGTATAACTTTATGCATTATTTAGTGTGATCTGATTAATTATTTTTGCTACTTTCAATTTACTTTTTTATGTCAATTTACATGGCATAAGTGGGTTGGCATAATATTAAGTACAGATCTGTTATAACTAAGATAAGCTGATGATTCCTATGCAGTTATAGGTTAAGTATCTATATGTGAATAGATGTTAAGTATATGACAAAATTCTTATTGATAATACAATACAATCATTGTTAGCTCGTGTATTTATTCAGATGTTATCACTTGCTACCTACGTCATGTCCCAGGCTCGCATAAATAAAGCCGGTATAGTACCTATGCCGATATTATTTGTATACATGGTACCTGCGACAGCCAAGTCAACTCTCCATTGTCGCTGAGCACTGAGCAGTGGCGGAACTGGACAGGCTGGTAGCCTACAATAGGTTTTTTAGCTCTATACGACGATTTCGCCTAGACGCCTAGCAATAAATCTCATAGTTACCTACTTAGATCCCACAAAGTCACTACAATAGTGACAGCTTTCATTTACAGTAACGTAGCTACGCCGAATCAAAAGTCGTAGGCGCTTTTGATAAACATTCTGCCACCAACACGTTTTTGACTCAATAATGCACCATTTTCAAATATATAATAATCATTATCATATAATGATATAGATAACTATGTGAATTCAGCGTCCATTTTTTGTCAACAGTTTTCACGGCCAATGTACATGCTGAATTTACAATATTACCTATGTCCAATAATCAAGAATCTCAAAAAAATAAAATACCTACAACATGTCCCAGAATTAACGCACAACCTCTCAAGGGGTCATTGTACTCATCATTATGAACAACTTTTACTATGGGACCAAACCTGAAAACGCGAAAAAAAATCTGCTGTTCCCTACATTTTGAAAACTTCGACCAAATATAGGGAAGTCAAAGACCAAGTCTTTTCATGACTTGAAAGGCCATGGGCATGTTTTCAAGTCTTCGATATTTGATTGAAGTTAAGATTGTATATAGGACCTCTCGTTAGGCAGTTAGATCAAGGCAGAAATAAGATATCTCTAGAGCCCTACCACGTACCACCCCTTCAATGCGTTAGTTTAAACCCCGTTCCTCATATATTCCTATTTTACCTTGTTAGTCTAAGACTACCCTGCTTCGTCTGTCTAGTAGAGTTCGGGGTCCTCGGTTCGATCCCCAGGTCGACGAAAGTGTTATTGGGGGGATTTCTATACGATTCCAAATTGTCCGCGGACCTAAGTACCTCGTCTGCGCAGACCCTTAAGGTCAATGCACACGTATAAGCACAGCACGGGGCAGCATCGCCTCAACTCGAGCCTTTCAGGATTCTTTATATGAAATTCCATACTACAATGTACATAAAAGGATTAGCTACTAAATAGCAGTCACCGAGCTTACGGCAGGGCCTCGCCCCGCTTACGGCGAACCGTCGCTTCGCTTACGCAGGGTCTTTCCCACCTTCATCCAGCCAGCCGTAAGCGAGGCGTCGCCGCGTCGGCTAGCCGCAAGCGCGGTGTCGGCACCCTGCCGTAATAGGAGCGAACGCCTCAGAGACACTGTGCCGATCTGGTTACGTGCTTACGCCTGGTTGACGACAAGACGATGGGGTGAGGTGGCCAAATGCCGCGGTGCTTATAACTATGTGCGATGACCTTTATGGGATATGTAAACAGTCAAGTACCTACCAATGTACTTGGTGTGATAAACACTCGATATATTTGTCTATCACTGAATACTCTGAACAGCGTGTCCAACACGACGTCCCCGGTTGTTTGTCACTTCCCACCTTGGCCATTTCCTATCATTGTTATTTATTTATGCACTGTGAATCACTATACGTTACTTTTCCATTTTGAATTCCGACACACAAAGCTATAAAGAAATTAAAATTCTAGAATAGAATAGAATGGAATAGAATACTATTTATTATGTACACCATAAAAATTACAGATATAAATGTAGACATTTTACATAGGGTGACACAATGAGCGGTCTTATCGCTAAAAGCGATCTTTTAAAGACATCCTTTGGAGGGATTAAGGGGGAAGGAGAGACAATACTGCAGGTAGTCTGTGGTGTACTATTTACATATAACCAGACCAGACCACAACCATTCCGAACATAAATCCGAAGTATCGGCCGAATGTTCGGCCGTTTCTGGACTACGGCTAACTATGGTAAAATACGGTGAAAAAAAAACACGACAGTCAAAGAGATAAGTCAAAGTCAAAAATGTGACTTGAAGTCGGGTAAGGACTCAAAATCAAAAAAGGAAACTTTGGAAGTTATAAAACGGCCGATACTTTGGATTATCGCTTCGGAGTAGATAGATCAGTAGACCCCCAGACCAGATGATCCATTTACGAAAATCTCACAAAAATGCAGGAACTAGCACTAGAAAACCGTTGCATTTTCGTACCAATAATGATTGTAACTTTATAACACAAAGCAAAAACCGGCCAAGTGCGAATCGGACTCGCGCACGAAGGGTTCCGTACAATTATTATCTAAGGTAAATATTGCGGTTTACGATTTATGACGTATTAAAAAAGACTACTTACTAGATCTCGTTCAAACCAATTTTCGGTGGAAGTTTACATGGTAATATGTACATCATATATTTTTTTAGTTTTATCATTCTCTTATTTTAGAAGTTAGGTACAGGGCGGGGGGACACATTTTACCACTTTTCAAGTGTCTCTCGCGCAAAGTATTCAGTTTAGAAAAAAATTATGTTCGAAACCTCAATACTTATCATTTTTGAAGACCTATCCATAGATACCCCACACGTATGGGTTTAACGACTTTTTTTTTTTGTTTTTTTTTCTATTTTTGTGTGAAAATCTTAATGCGGTTCTCAGAATACATCTACTTAAGGTCAGTTGGGGTAAGAGGGACTATGGGGCAAGAGAAACTGTAGTTTGTAAATAAAAAACTATAGGTTCTAGCTCCATGGTTACTTGGTCGATAAAACAGTATTGTCAAATGAATACCAAAGAAAAGACACAGATGGCGCTATTATTCATCAACCCGGCAGTTTGACACAAACAAAGATTCAGTTGACTGACTACGAAAGTACGAGTTCGCGGCATTTTTTTTGTGTGCTCATTTAAATGCTAAAAAGTTTAGCTGGAAGACTGTCAATGTGTGTAAGTATTGTATAAAGTTCAATTTTGATAATGTTGCATGTTAAATTGTATAATCTATGCTTTGCTAGCTTAGCTTAGCTATCGCTGATAAAAATGCTTGGCTCAATGCTGGTCCAGCTCCACAACCTCAACTAATTGATTAACATTTGAAAATACTGTTGGAGCTGCTGAAGATTTCAAAAACTATCTTTGCTTTGTATAAATTCAATCTCTTAGTATTATATAATTGCATAGAACATGTGTGAGCACTATGTACTTACTATAAAGCTACCATTTACTGAGTACTTCTTTCATTGACTTGAATGTGCAATGGCGGCTGAGAGTATGTCATGCTCACTGTAATGTCTCGCTGATGGTGGCGGGTGTGTTGGATCATTTAGCTCCCTTCAAAATGGTTGAGTTGAATGGTGCTAATCCATGCGTCATGTTCGTGAACGGGCGCCATCAGTAGGGACTGGTCATCTCTTAGCGGCCTTGGCTTATTTTAATTTAAGTTTTGAATTGTTTTTTTTTATATTTTTGTTACGGACGCCTTTGACGTTTTGCATCGTTCTCACATGTTTAATTTCAACACGAATGATGTAACCAATATTTTGTAACCATATGTTAATTTAAAAGAGTGTCCGTGGAGTTTCTTGCCCGTTCTTCTCCATAGGTACCTACTAAGCTTTGGAATGGGCAACTAGCTTCATTTTGATGACTGACCGACCCCCTTGACAATTCAAAAGTGCCTGTAATTGGTTTATTTGAAATAAATGCTTTGAGTTTTGAGTTTTTTTTGAGTTTTGAATATCTATTTTTGATGTGATTCGACACGTAACCTACAAATTGTAAAGTGGGGTAAGAGAAACTGTCATGGCCGGGGTAAGAGGAACATATGTTTCTCTTTTCCGGTGTCAGAAGTCACAAACATTTAACTTTCGTTGTTATATTATGAATTGGTTATTAAAGTACCTACCTAAAGCTATGACTATAATACAAATACCATATTTGTTACAGAAAAATGCGAAACCTCACAAGAAAAACTGATAGAGCATCGTAGCCGCCAGAAAAACTACAAGAAGCAGTAAGAGCTGTTATAAGTGGGGAATAATAGATCGCGTATGTACCGTCGCCAACACAACAGGTTATACCAAATTGTCAAATTTCTCCAATTTATTTTATTCCTTAAAATGTTGAAGGTTAAGTTCAAATCGAATGAGAAAATTTGACAGCTTTCGGTAAGTTGATGTGCTGGCCCTGCAGTCTCAACATAGATAGCGATCGCTTTACGACCGAATTCGTTTAGAAAGCGATCGCTATCTATGTCGAGACTGCAGGGCCTGGCGACTGTACATCATATTCATCATTCTATAACAGCTCTAGTACGTATAAAGTGTCATGAAATGAAACGTGTACATAATGTACCCAGATGTTATGTGCGTCACATTAGGTACATGCATTTGTACTTATTTTCACCAGGTTTATCTAATTATGCAAATGCAATGCATTATTTCAGTAAACTTTTATTTATATTCCTTTTTTCTTGTTTTAGGTATTTATGAGTGTAAAGTTTTAAAATCAAATTCTTTGGGATGATCCGCCGTCTTGTCACGCGATTTAGAAGAAGATTTTGTATATAATATTTTGGATGAATGGACGGACGACCAATGAAGTCTATCCCGGAACAGCATACGCTGCTACAACGAATAGTTGGAGATATAAACATAAACATTTTATTATTTTAATATTTAGTAGGATTGCCTGAAAAGGCCCCGATGTTTTAATTTTTAATTAAGAAGGTCCGAACGGTTAATGGGCGGACTGTTCGGGTGCAGTTACAGTTTAATAAATAATTCATTACGAACTTCTTTTTGAAATAAGGGCTACTTTATCGTGATTTTTGCCAATTAACTGGCAAGAACCTGTCAAGTTACTGCATCGAATTATTTCTTGAACTGTACGCTCAGTACCTTCGTTCAGCCAACTGAACATTTAACACTGATTTGAGACTTTATGAATAAGTAAACTATAAGAAAAAGAAATAAGAATATAACACTGTGATTTTAGTTTAGTACCCCTGACTCGAAATCATATGTTCCTCTTACCCCAAATTTAAATCTTTGGTCAATATTTTTTATTGTAGACGTTATTTGAATGGCATTGAGTTCACACTTGACTAACACAGTTTTATAAAATGAGATGGTCCCAAATTGAACCACACAGGTTAGGTATTTAAAGAGTTATGTCGATTGTTCCTCTTACCCCAAAAACCGGGGAAAGAGGAACAATAGCACTAACCTAACAATTGGCCATTTTTTGGCTATTAGCATTGCAATTAGCTTAATAAGTCGTTCCATTATGGAAAACTGACATACGTAGGTATATGTTGTGTTTATCAAAGTCACAATAGGACATTACACTTAGTAGAAAAGCAAGAAATTAACATAGAATTTGAAAAATAAACTATGTTCCACTTACCCCACCTGACCTTACCAAGTTTCAGTATAGTTCTTATAGTTTCGGAAAAAAGTGGCTGTGACATACGGACGGACAGACAGACAGACATAACGAATCTATAAGGGTTCCGTATTTTGCCATTTGGGTACGGAACCCTGAAAACAGAGCCCTAGCCAAGCATTTCAATTATTTATCCAACAAATAAGTTCGCGTTTACTTTGGTGAGTTTTTTGACTAAACCAGTGCTCGGCGAAGCATGAAAACTGACGTGCTTGGCTCTGAAATCACGTAGGTACCTACCTATAAGCAATGTTATGAAGTACTCGCGACGCCACGCGCCGCGCCGCCATTGTATCCTTACCGTGAAAATTGGCCAAATTAAGGTTTCGTAACCGTTACGGAAGCCAACAAATACAAAACGTGCACTAGTTCAATACACAGGTTTGTAATGCAAATAGTAAGCACCGTCTCGGGATTTTTCCGGATTTTTTTATGCGGATATACTGACTTTGTGTTTCCGTCAATTGGTCAAATATGAATTTAATAGGATATGACAAGATGCTGAACATTTGGACCATATTAATCTCTTAGGTCTCAAGTCTAGCTACATCAACTCCAATCCGTACCTACTACCTAAACGAGGTTAGATGGTAGGTGCTTACCAAATAAATCTCTAATAATCTCTATCTCTCTCATTCATCCATAATTATACACGTTCAGTGGTGCGATGTTTCAAATCCAAGTCGAAAAATGAACTCTTTTTGAAGTATTCTTTAGATTATTCGTAACGAATTCAATGTTGTAGCAGTGTAATATTTAATATGCATTACAATAACTGAGAGACAACAAACAGTGCGCTTTAAGTAACAAAGAAAATTTACAAAAAATTTGAAGACAAAAAACCTAAACAAATTAAAAACATCTTAAAATCCTACTGTACTGTGGGGAAGGAAGTATGGAATGGAGGATGTCAGCGTGTAGGTTCTCAGCCATAAAATATGTGAGCAACTATTTAAATAAGCTTATAGCACACATCATCTTATTGTAGGTAGATTAAGCGCTATATTTAATGTAAAAAAGTATGAAAAGTTTGATGGAATGAACAGATTAAAAAAAAAAATTTAAACTATTCTCAGCAAAGTTGCATTGTATCTGCTAGAAGGGGTTAACATGATAAAAAGCTTTTGTAGTTTAGGATTTTGAAAAGGCCCATACTAGAAGCCACAGCAGCGAAGGCCTTTTGCCTAATTATATGCTGCATAAAGCTGCCTTCCCATGGCGGTGCATACGGCGGACGCCTCGAAAGTTACCAAGTCAAAAACGAATGAGCAATTTTCAAGCTTGCGAGCTTCAATCTTACTGACATCATCATTATCATCTGAGTATCATTCGCGTCTAACTGAGACGATTCAAGCTACGAATTCCTGAACACCTTGACTTTATGAGGGTGCTCTGAGAAGATGATTTTGAAAAAAATGCGTTTATCAAACGAACCAGTAGAGGTAACTTTTCTAACTTACCTTTAAGGGTAAGTTAGAAAAGTTACCTCTACTAGTTCTTTTCGCAATAAATTGGATCGTTTTGATGAATCAATACTAACGGCTTGGTAACAGTATACAGGGTCAAATTAAATTAGCTAGCGAAACTCTGCACACATGATGGGTATCTAAATGGGTATCTAAACATAAACAAATACAAAAAAATAATAATTTGATGATTTTTTTGTGTGGCCATTGACCGCAGTTAATGTAGTCACTTGAAATATTGGTTTAAAAATTTGTTTTAATTTTGTGTAAACTTCACAGACGTGATTGGTATCAATACCTAAACTAGATAAAATATAAGAAAACTAATTTTCTCAACTCATACTTCAAGTAACAGCACTACCAGCTGCCGTTGACCCCCCCAAATTAATTTTCAATCTTTTTAACGTTTTTAGACTTTAGATATCGATAACCATCACGTCTGTAGAGTTTCGCTAGCTTATTTAATTTGACCCTGTATAACAGCACCCACTGTGATGATCTTTTATTTTCCCAAAAGTTTTGTATAGCCATCGTCGTATAACGGATTTCGGATGGAACGTGCGAAACGTGAACGCAATGAATGTTTACAGTCCAGTTTTCTTTCAATAGTTCAGGAATTGCGCTGGATTCTCCTGACAGTATTTTATTGCGTATGCTTAGGAAAAACAGATAGAACCGACTTTTTGCCATCAGGGTGCTTACTCTTGATTTCAATTCCGATCGATCGACATTGGAATTTTGACGTTTCGTACTCTTGAGTTCGACGCTAGCGCCAAATTGTATTGAAATTGCGTGTCCATTTTGGGGAACTAAGTGGAATCGGGATCGGGCTTGGCTTGCGTTAAAACTCTACTCTTGAGTTTATTTGACAGCTGTGTATTGCGTCAATATTATGTTGGGATTGTGTGTTCATTGTGATTTTTCCAATAGCAAAAGTGTAACTTTTTAGTAATTGTTTTGCGTTTTAAGTGATTTTCAGTGAGTAATAAGTGTATAATATGGCACGACTAGCAGTAATATACAGTCTTTTACATAATTCTCATAAAAAAACAATTAAAACAAACACGAGATGAGCGTCGGATGATGCGTTATCCGGACAAAGCGATTTCTATAGACATGGGTCGGATTAGGTAAAAACGATACTTAGTCCACCTAATCCTAGTATTTAAAAATACCTAATCCATTTACCTAATCCGAATATTTATTCAATACAGCCGCTGGCCTGTTACCGATATTATGTATCGTATGTGGATTAGGTAAGAAATATGTATTTGGCATGGAGTATGGACGTTCCGTTTCTAATATATTGTGGAACGGTGGATTATATTTCGTTTTTTATGGGCAAACGGTACATAAAGTTAACGTGATTCACTTTTGTTTTTAACATCTATTAAAGTGATCCAAATTACCCTTCATGTGCTAAGGTAGCCCGCGAAATTCAAATTTTCTTACGTTCTTTGCATTTTGCAGGTCTGTGTCAGGTTGCTAGGTTAATCTTAATATGATACGTCCGATCAACATACAACCTATTACTTACCTGCAAATTGCAAAAAACGTAAGAAAATCTGAATTTCGCGGGCTACCTTATCGCAAGACTGCGGCTGCACAAATAGTCCAGTGGTATTCTACATAGATGGTGCTGGCGGCAGTGCTAATTAAACTTGAAACTTAACCCCCACATTTTAAGGTACGGAATATCTTCTGTGTAGACTGTGTACGAATATTTTGTGCCATACCTAATCCTCGACGCTTTGGATTAGGTACGGACTCGCATCGAAAAATACCTAATCCACATACCTAATCCAATATTTATGCCTTACCTCTAATTTCTATGAATGAAGACGAATTTAAAGCTAATTATAGAGTGAGCAAGGATTTGTTTGAGGAAATACAGGAAAACATTATCCCTATACGCCAACTCCTAAGAGAAGAACTGATATATCATCAAAATGTAAGGTACCTACTTATGTTGTTTTTGATACATAACTTTTATCAATGATATCATTACTTTGCTTGGAAGATCAATAGTAATACTTGAATAATTCTTGCAGGTTTTAGTAGCAATCTCCTTTTATGCGACTGGGAGTTACCAAAAACTAGTAAGAGGCACATAAGGGACCCTAATGTCGCAGCAATCTGTTTCTCGTACTATTAGAGATGTAACGGCAGCTCTTAACCATCTAATAGCACAAAGAAGATGGATTAAGTTTCCTCAAACTTGTCAGGAAAGAAGTGCTTTAAAAAGGAGGTAATGCTACAAATACCTAATTTTATTTATTGAACTTAGATAATTTAGATGAAATTATGTAAGTTCTCCAAAATGCCTTGTTGTTATAGTCCCTAAGTATATTAACCGTATACTATGCCTCATGCTCCAGGTTTTCAGAAAAAAAATCATATACCATCTGCTAAAGGATGTATTGATGGCACTCATGTAGCCATAATAAGACCTATATAGTATACTCGTATACAATAAAGAGAGAATGTTCAGAGGCAATACTTTTGATTATCATTTAATTGTAAGTAATTCACTTTATAACAAATTAGTTAAAGTCCTTGTTTTATATATTTTCAGATAAGTGATGCAGATTTAAGAATTCTGTCAGTAGATTCTTCATTTGGAGGAGCTTTGATAATATATTTCATGCGATTTGTGACATTGTGTTTCTATGGTTTATGACTGTTAATAAATTATGAATTCCTGTATGATATAGTGTTTCATAAGTGTAAAAGAAGACATTATAACATTAAGGATTAAACACTATCCCTATCTACTATTTACCTAAATATTTCTTGAAAAATGCAGAACTGAATAAATAGTTTTTTTTTACTTAATTGTACTTTTATTTACTTACTAATAAAACTATGACAAAGATTAACAAAAAAATCAAATTAAACAATAAAAACAAAAAACATATTTGATGCGCAATGCAAGCATTTAATCAATATCCGAAAACATTAGCAATAAATAAAGCTTTGACTTTAATCGCTAATGCTTTATTTTGAATAATATTTAAGTAGCTTAAAAGGAGGATTTGGAATTTTTCTAGCTACATCCGAAATTGCATTAGAAGTAGAAGTTAGAGCACTTGCGATATTGCCAATGTGTTCAGACAATTGAGCAAATTCTTGCGCTGTAAATAATTCTGCTTCCAACCCGCCGCGCTTCGATACTCGCGAACTGTTCCATATTTGCATCCAACAGCCTGGGTATTAAAGATCGACGCCGACAGGGTCGTGGTGGTATGGTACCCTGAAGTGGCGTGGGAGGCGCAGGTACTGAAATATAAAAAATATAATACTTAATGTAAAATCGGCATCACTAAACAAGTTTCAAACTTCTGAGTTGTTACAAAAAAAAAAACCGGCCAAGTGCGAGTCGGACTCGTGCACGAAGGGTTCCGTACCATAATCTATAAAATTGGCATAAAAATTATGTTTGTTGTATGGGAGCCCCCCTCAAATATTTGTTTAATTTTAATATTTATTTTTAAAATGAATATATAACTAAATATTCGGTGAATATTTCAGACATCTGCCTGTTACCGTTATCAATATAGAGCAAAATTAGCAAAAAAATCACGTTTGTGTATGGGAGCCCCCTTAAATATTTATTTTATTCTGCTTTTTAGTATTTTTTGTTATAGCGGCAACAGAAATACATCATCTGTGAAAATTTCAACCGTCTAACTATCACGGTTAACGAGATACAGCCTGGTGACAGACGGACAGACAGACAGGCAGACAGATCGACAGACAGACGGCGGGCGGAGCCTTAGTAATAGGGTTCCCGGTTTACCCTTTGGATACGGAACCCTAAAAATAAGTCAATAAATAACACTGAAGTTTTTTTTTTTGCTATAGCCCATAATGTGATTAGTCCCAAAACACTTCAATGTTACACACTTATGCTGGATTGTGTGACTGATGGACAGCTTAATCAAAATGTTTAAACATTCCTAAAAAAATTCGAATAGAGACTTACTTGTGGATGATGCTGGTATTGCGTCATTGTGTGACGTGCCAAGTATAGGGGATATTTGAATATTATGCAAAGAATGCATTTCTATTTCTTCTTACTACTGGTACAATGTATGAATCCTCTATCACAACTGGTGACTGGGTCGGTTTAGTCTGAAATAATGAAATGATTATTAATAAGTATTAGATAGATAAAATATTTTGTAATAAATATCATAGGTTATGATAAAATTGTAAATATTATAACATATTTGCCTACCTTTAGCTTTGCGTGGGTTTTGCTCCAAAAAATCCACGAAACCTTCTAATTGGTCGTAACTAGGACGATTTGTCATTGTAACTGAAATTGGAAAACTTTTAATAAGTACAACTATGTACAAACAACATAATGTTTAAATAAAACATAATGTTTATTTTATAAAACATAGACTAAGAAAATAACTGCATTGACAAAACGAAAACATTTCACTAATTAAAAATGTAATAAAGTAAATCATTAAGTACTGTATAATAGAAAGTAAGTATGATTGTGTATTTACTTACCACTTGTACTTCAATATTAGTTATTAATTCTTAGTAAAAGGAATCAAACGCGAATCTAAACTTATTTGCATTTCGAAAGAAAGTCTAAATCCACTTCTCTTTAAATATTTTTGAAATTGGAGAACTTTGACACCGTCTTTTTTTTGCAGTAAGTATAGGCAACGATCCTACCGCATGCAGTCAAAGTCATGGTTAATTTTATGATTTTAATCATTTGCTTACGCCCAAATGAATTTAATACATTACAATTGATTAAATAACCAACTATTTATGTCATATTTATTTATTAGCCTTGTTATTTAAAGGATAAAGCATTTAAAAGCTATATTACAGGTTTATCGTAATGAGTTGAGCATCACTATTGCAACCCGTAACATAGCTAACTTCACGTGGAACAAAATAATCGCGGCGCAATCCCAATTTCAATCCAATGTTGACATTATGGTTTTCAAGAGTACCGAATCACGTGACTGAAAAATTGAGATTGGAATCGGATTGGCTTTAGATTGGAATTAAAATTAGTTTGGAGAGTAAGCCCCCAGGACTGACGAAAACTTACGTCTAAAACGATGTTCTTACCTAAGTAAATGTTAAACCTACAAAAGCTGCTTATCTCCTCAAGCATGTCGAAGTGTCGACGGATGGAAATGGGTTGTTATGGTTAAACGAAGGGCCAACGGCCACCCATTTAACACACTCTATTAATGTCGCAACGTTTAAATCCAACACGTGGACAAACAGTGTACCTACCTGCTGTTCTAGCGCAGGTAAACAGATTCACCTGCAAATAAGGATACAGTACGGACATATTTCGATGATAAATTCAAAAAACCTTGACATATCGCTCAATAATAAGAAGTGGCAGCCAGTAGTTGCAAATTCTTGAATTCATATTATGTCATTCATTTTCATTCATACGGTCTTACCAAAGCCTTTATTCTTCCTTACTTCATACATTCCTACCATTTTCTGCAACACAATCGCGTAGTATATTTTCGTTTTTTTTAAGCACGATAAGCCGTTGGTCCTGGTTGTTTTGTTATGTTAAATGATAATTGATTTTTATTTCTGTAAGTAGGTTTGTACAAACTCTTTTACACGTCAATCATATTTTAAAAACTAGATGATGTCGGCGTTTCCTAACTGACTACTCTGAGAAGAAAGGCCGAAACAAACTCAGAGGTCACAGTCTCTTTTAAAGTACAGACATAATATTGGTCAGATCATGTGAAGGCCATGCAGATTGGTGTCTGAAATGGTCTTTTGAGGAAAGAACCACACAGATTGAGTGGACCTGACCAGTCAGTGCACGCATTTGTCAGTAATCGTGCAGCTCTACTCAGAAATTAAGGAGCTCAACGATGCGACCATCAATACCAAAGAAAGGACATTTGGGTAGGCCGCTTATATGACTCAAAATGCCAGACCATGATTAACACTAACTGAGAATAAAAAAAAGGAAAAAAAAAATAACCCACTTATTCTTCACATTCACAAATAATATAATACTTTACAAGTAAATATTCATGTCATTGTGTATAAAATAATAATTAAATGTCACTGTATAGAAATTAATAAAAATGAGCAAAAAAACATCAAACAATAAAAATAAACCACCTCAATATGTAAAAAAAATAACAAAATTGGAGCAGCTCAATCCCAAGCCTTTTCGTCCTCAATATAATCTTTAACGGTATAGAAGGCTTTCTGGCACAACTTACGTTTTATGAATGATTAAAATTCAAATCATTCTTTAAACGTAAGTTGTGCCAGAAAGCCTTCTATCATTAAGGCTTAGATCTTGAACGTGGCTTGGAAGTTTATTATAAAAGCGTATACATTGACATCGTTGTTACGGGTCTTCAGAAGCCCGAAAGTCTGACAACCTGTCTTACCAAGGGGTATCGTATTACCCAGTAACTGGGTTGTGGAGGTCAAATAGGCAGTCGCTCCATGTAAAGTGCTGGTATTCAGCTGCATCCGGTTAGACTGGAAGCCGACTCCAACATAGTGAGAAAAGGCTCGGCCGAAGATGAATCGCATAGTATAAAAATAATATAAAATAATAATAATAAACAAAGATAATAATTGCCAAGAGCCTCGACCAACACCTAAGGAGGCTCTCATTGGGCAGCTGGATTAAGGGCCTGATTCGGGTACTTCTGGACACGGCTCGCATTGTTAGGAGGTTCTCTCTCTGGAGCCCTGACCACCGCGGTAGCTTAGACCCTGTTCCCAATACTGGTGGGCTACTATTTTTTATATTTTTTAATGTTTTTTATATTCTATTATTTAAAAATATAATTGATATGTTGTTCATGAAATGAAGGAAATAATATAATAAAAAAATATAATATCATTCATCATCATTTCAGCCGAAAGACGTCCACTGCTGGACATAGGCCTCCTCCAAAGGGGGGGGTTTGCCATAATCGCCACGCTTGGCAGGCGGGTTGGCGATCGCAGTATGGTGTTAAAATGCATAGAGAACGCTGCTGCCCATTCTCTAGTAAACTGTCCCTTAGTCGCCTTTTACGACACCCACGGGAAGAAATAGGGGAGTGCTATTCTTTACGTCCGGCACCACACAGACCATAATAGGTATAATATATTTTCTATGAATTGAAAATTCCTGCCCTTTTCGCCCACTTACTCGTCTACCGAATTTACATGCCTTGTTATGGAGGCACACAGCAGTAGTGTGCCTCCATAACTCTAAAAATATAATCATAACTACGCCGGTCATCAAATGCTCGCATGTTATGAACAAGTACAGGTATTATCGCTGTTTTTAATTGATGTTGATATATCCATTAGAGTGTTGATTCTGGCTATCTGTCCCCGTAGATGGGAATGTTTGCTTTGGGCGCAGTCAGTAAATACTGCTCCAAACAGTAGTATCTAAGTTCACACATCGCCCGAGTAATCAATAAGCACTAGTAGACAGATATCAGAGTAGTTCTAGAAAGCAAATACGTGGATTAAAAATTCAAGTGGAGTAAATAAAGTAATAATAACACAGACTGCTACGTATTTTTGCTCCACAAAAGTTGGAGTAGAAACGATTTTGACATTATTATAGTTATGGATGCCTCCAAGTTTTCGAACGGCGCGAGCCGCCATCTTAAATTAAAGGTACCAAAATTTGTTTTTGATGTGAAACATCTTTTAAATGCGTACGTAAAACCGATAGCTGGCGGGGCGACGCATGCAACGTGGCGATCGGCCACTATACAGTCTATAGATAGTAGTGTGTAAATGTGTGTGTAGTGCGATGTTTCACATCTGCCAGTAGTCCCATGACGGCTCAACTTTTTTTTTAAATAAAGCCTCAACAGTTGACTCTATGACAAAAGGCTCAAGAAAATAGGTGGCTCGTTCCGATGTCAATGTATACGCTTTTATAATAAATTTCCAAGGCACGTTCAAGATAGAAGAGAAGAACTTCTAAGCCTTACTATATTCAAATCATTCATTAAATTTATGTTGTGCCAGAAAGCCTTATATACCGTTAAAGATTATATTGAGGACAAAAAGGCTTGGGATTGACCTGCTCCAATTTTTTTTTTTTTGCATAACGGGGTGGTTTATTTTTATTGTTTGATGTTTTTTTTGCTAACTTTTATGGTTATATATACAGTATTTTAAAACAGTATTTTTTTTTTAAACTTTGCCCCACACTAGGAATTTCTCCTGTATTGTGGGTGCGTTTACAAACATTTAAATTCACATACACAAACAGCCAGACCCGGAACAACTAGGTACTTGGAGGTCATACAAATATTTGTTCCGTGCGGGAGTCGAACCCGCGACGCGCAGCGCAGCAGTTAATCGCTTAGCTAACTGCGCCAACCGTGCCGTCAACAGTGTATATATATACAGTGACATTTAGTTATTATTTTATACACAATGACATGAATATTTACTTGTAAAGAATTATGTTATTTTAATTATTGTGAATGTGAAGACTATGTGGGTTATTTTTTTTCCTTTTCTTTTAGTCTCAGTTAGTGTTAATCATGGTCTGGCAGTTTGAGTCATATAAGCGGCCTACCCAAATGTCCTTTCTTTGGTATTGATTGTCGCATCGTTGAGCTCCTTAAGTTCTGAGTAGAGCTGCACGATTACTGACAAATGCGTGCACTGACTGGTCAGGTCCACTCAATCTGTATGGTTCTTTCCTCAAAAGACCATTTCAGATACCAATCTGCATGGCCTTCACATGATCTGACCAAGTTTATGACTGGATTTTAAAAGAGACTGTGACCTCTGAGTTTGTTTCGGCCCGTCTTCTCAGAGTAGTCAGATAGTAAACGCCGACCTCATCTAGTTTTTAAAATATGATTGACGTGTGAAAGTGTTTGTACAAACCTACTTACAGAAATAAAAATCATTTATCATTTAAAGTGTCCGAAAATTATCAAGAAAATAAAATTACCTACATTTTCTGCATACAGTTTTACTTTGTAAGTCTAAAGGTGCTCGCCCACGAGCGGTTTTTTCGGCGATTTTCTCGGCGATTTTTGTGTGAATGTATTTCTTTCTGACAAAAATTGCCGAAGGAATCGTTCTTGGGCGAGCATCCTTATAGGTAAAAAGTCAGTCAAATCATTCAATTCTATATTATTAAGCTTGCTAGTATCACCCGGCGCTATTGAAGTTAAGGAAGCTAAAGAAGTTGCTGATGTTTTAATAGTCAATACAGTAATTTCTTTTTGTGAAACATATAAAGATGTTTTTGTAATTGATGAAGACTTGGATCTTCTAGTTTTGCTAACAGCACTGTCTCCACCCCAAAGCAACATGTACCTCCGACAACCTGGTAGAGCCAAAACTACTGAAAGACTATAACTCCGCTAATAGTTTTAAATACAAAGAAGCTACTATGCGTTTAGTGGCTGCGATACCACATCATCGATTTTCAACCAAAGGAAAATGAAATTTAGTTGGCTTGTTTTCAAAAACACAACTAAATACCATTTTGTTTTTTACAATCTTATAACTCTGCTTCCAAACTTATTTTAAATAATTCTAAAATCATATCTGTAACAAAGATCGTTTCAAGTGAAATATGAAGGAGAAATTCATCAAATGAAAGCCGCAGTCTCACAAGAATCAGTGTTAGGCCCTACTTTACTCCATATAATACGGCAAATCTGCCTGAGACTGCTGATGTAGTAACAGCGATCTATGCAGATGATACTGCGTGTCTCGCAAATGATACTGACCCCCTAAAGTCAACGCCATGAGACGAGATAAATTTCATACTTTGGGATTTAAAACTTTAACTGAAATTGCGTATGGTTCAGTTTCCATTGCAACTAAAATTATTTTATGACGTTTAGCGATAATTTCTTCATTCATAAATCAACTTAGATATCTTGAGTTTAAAGTTGATAGTTGTATAATTTGCAATTTTATGTATTTATAGCTTCTCATGACGGTTACTTTAGTAAAGGTTTCCACTAAACTGCAGGCACAGTTGGATAAGATCGACGTGTGACTTAAAAAGTGAACAATCAAGCTCAGCGTAACAAAGCCCACGCATGTCACATTCTCACTAAGAAAGGGGGATTGCGATGGAACGACCCTGCCAACCCGCACTACGGTGAAATACCTAGGCTTGCACCAAGATAAACGATTGACATGGGCAAACCACATTAAAGCCAAGAAAACAGAGGCAAATATACTTACAATTTAAGAACTTCTCATGGCTACTAAGCCGAAAATCACAACTCTCTCTCAGCAATAAATTACTTGTCTGTAAGGCCATCATAAAACCAATTTTGACCTATTAAGTAGGTACAACTCTGGGGATCTGCTAGTAATTCCAACTTGGAGATACTACAGCGATTCCAAAATATTGCACTAAGAATGGTCTCCAGCGCACACTGGTTTGTAAGAAATTCTGAAATACACGACTACCTAAAAATGCCGAAGACTGGGACTGCACACTTGTAAGTACCTACAAAAAATGTATGGGATGGGCAATCTACTATGGACTCCGTCCCCACTTTTTTTTTGATCCAACAGACTTCATTTTTGTCTCATATTTTTCGTTACGGCCTACAAAATAATAAACCATTTGTTTCAAGACTTAAATATATGGGGTTTCCTGAAAAAATCATCTATAAGTTTCATTTATCTGACGAAATATAGATGATTGTTTTCTATTTTTCATCGCAATAATAGAGATAAAGCATAATAATTGCCGACTTATATATTATGGAACATAAAACAATAAAAAATCACGCCTATATTTCACGAAGGAGTATGCAGAAGTGCGTGGAACATCCACATATCGCAATTTATGTTATGTGTCGCGATAATCATTTTACTTACATGACATCACAATATTATTCCTCGTAGGGAGGGGTAGGGAGCGTGCACTTCTCTATTAGGTAGCTACATAATATATGTAGGTACTGGTACTGTATAGTATTTTTCGTCAAAATGAGAGAAATCAAACACAATGCTTGCTAACTAAAGGCGGTTCCGCAGCGCCATGTTAGGTGTTTTTAGCGTAATGATATGTTATGTTTTAAGTTTAATATTATATTATATTAAACTTAAAATATAACATTATCATTATGCTCGTAATCTTCTAACGGAAGTGTATATGACACCCAGACTTATCGCAAGTTAGGTATTTAATGGTTTCCCACATAGAGGTGGAATACATAACATCACACCAATATAACATCACACCGTTGTTGCCCGGAGGGGTAGGCAGAGGTAAGTACACCTTTATGTAAGTAGTAAGCGACATAATTACATAGGTCGGTACTGCATTTAATTTCTCGTTAAAATGAAGGAAGTCTAACTAAATGATTGGTAACCAATATATGAAACTTAAAACATAACATAATTACGCCTGTAATTCTCTAACGGATGGACAGAGATGTATATGACAATTAGACTTTTCGCAAGTTAGATATTTAATGATTCTCCCCCGCATAGACATGAAATACAAAACATCACACCAGTATTGCCCCGAGGGGTAGGCAAAGGTACACTTCTAGGCTATAATTATAAGTATACTTGCTTGTATTTTCCTTCACAATGGAAGAGATATCCGAAAAGTCTCAACTTATATTTATTAGTGATAATAAGTTTAGTCATACATAACATAACGCCTATATCCACTTAGGGGTAGACAGAGGTCCGGCTCTATTTTATAGGACAACAAGAAACTTATTCTGCTATTCAAAAAGAAAATTCATATTTCACCAGTGACATCATACTTATAACGCACACACAACATAACATCACGCCTTTTTTTCACAAGAGATAGTACACCCACATTTTGCCAGTTATGTTCTAGTCCCATGTAATAGGGAGATATAACTATATTTATTTAATAGACTGTAGATCTGTAGACCATTTTCTATTTTGTTAAGTACCTGGTACTTTTAACGGGCCTACGCTGTCCTCTCATACCTATTAACACTGTAATTTGAAAACATTGTAAAAGACATCAAGACAAACACACACAACACGACAATACACGCGAAGACATTATTTTTTTAAAAGAGTAACCGTGGAGCTTCTTGCCGGCTCTTCTCCATAGGAAACGATCAATTGGAACCGTACACCCAGCTTCTGCGGTTTCATAAGTGCCCATGTTATGTGAAATAAAAATATTTTTGATTTGATTTGATTTGAATTTATTTAAAGTGGACTTAATAGCGCCTGTATTGCCCGCAAGTGTAGGCAGCGATGTATTGATATGTCATGTTAAATAAACTTCATATTATGAAATAAAGTAAAATAAGATTCGATTTTCAATTTTTTATAATCACACTTATTGTCTACTTACTACAGAATATGACCACATTTTATTATTTTCCTTTAAAACCCCATACAATAGACGGTCGTCACTATAGTAAAAAATGATCAGTAAGCCAGGATCTTTTAAACGAGATACGTTTCAAGTATGTTGACTAAGTTTTGATATCGTGTTGTAGCTACGCTGGGTAGGTACATATTATCTACCTACACCTATGGGGTATAAAAGCGTTAATATGTTGTCATGGAAAATAAATACAATATGAAGTATCTTGAGTAAAAACCAATACGATTTTCACTTATTTTTCATAATCAAACATATTTTGTACTACAGTAGTACCATTACATTTCCTTCTTTTCCCTGGAAACCTCATGCTTTTGATGGTCGTCGCCATAGTAAAGAATGATCAGTAAGCCAAGCCCTTTTAAATGAGATATGTCTCAAGTCTGTTGACTAAGTTTAAATTTTGGGGACGCCAGTTCCCATCGTCCTTTTATCTTCTATAAATTTTTCATCGACATACTCGTATATAGTCCTTCTCATAGTTTTTGGCATAGAGTCCACTGTTGAAGCTTTATTAATAAAAAACAACTTTTAATTGAAGTTTGCGACCCCCCCTCAAGGTCGATAACTTGGATTTTTATTAGGCATCCATAACTAAGCAACATAAAATTGAACTATAAATACTTAATACTTACGTGGGTACTTTTTCTGAAGTACGTTACGTCCTTACTTTGTGAACTTTGTATGTCCTTACGAATGACTGCCTGTAATCTGTAATTTTGACCTTAAGTTGATTTCTTAAACAAATATAAATATCTAAATAACCTTAAATACCTCAGTGCTCGCTTATAACTTATAAGTACCCAACAATGTTACACTTTATAGTTTGAGTTGTAGGTACTGAAATACCAAATCAACAAGACTGATATAAAGGTGACATTGAGGGAATGAAAATTCAAAGATGCATGAGCAAAATAAAACAAGATCGTTCAGGAAAATAATAATCCTTTTATATGTAGTCTAAAAAAGAGGGCAGTGCTCATTGCTCCTGCCAGAACTGATGGCCGATGGGGCCAAAAGGTTCTGGAGTGGTGACCGCGTACCGGAAGACGTAGCGTTGGAGCCTCCTACAAGGTGGACCGATGACCTTGTGAAGGCTGCAGGTATCAGCTGGATGCGGGAAGCACAGAACCGGTCGATGTGGCGGTGCTTAGGGGAGGCCAATGTCCAGCAGTGGACGTCTTTCGGCTGAAATTATGATGATGATGATGTAGTCTAGTAGCGGAGTGTCGTGATCGTGAAAACGGAACAAATAGTTCCGGAATCGAAACACTGCAAACTGTGATAAAATTGTTGATAGTGGTGATTACGAAGCTATGTTTAAAATCTGCTCATCACAGTCATCTAAGTAAATTGGCGTAGTTACACAACATTATTTTTAGTATATGCGAAACCCGAAACACGTGTCTAGTGTTTTTATGTAAAGAATCATGTACAAAATTTCAAAACTGTATCATGAAAAATCACAAAGTTATATGGTCGTTATGTTACCGGGTTGTCCATACAAAAACAAGCTAACGACGCACCGGTCTCACCGGATGGAGCTGAATTTTACATGTAGCGACTGCTTATGGCAGAATGAATGAAGGAATACCAGGGCGTCAGAAGCCCGAAAGTCTGACAACCAGTCTTTCCTTAGGTAAGACTGGTTGTCAGACTTTCGGGCTTCTGACGACTTAATAGATAGAGTCCACCTGAAATAATAAAAATAGAGGGCATCGTGAACTCCGAGCTACCGAGTTAGTGGTAATATATACCTACCTATCGAACGAAACTTAAACGTAAAGATAAGCACTTTTTAGGGTTCCGTACCCAAAGGGTAAAACAGGAACCCTATTACTAAGGCTCCGCCGCGCCGTCTGTCTGTCTGTCACCAGGTTGTATCTCATGAACCGTGATAGTTAGACAGTTGAAATTTTCACAGCTGATGTATTTCTGTTGCCGCTATAACAACAAATACTAAAAACAGAATAAAATAAATATTTAAGGGGGCTCTCATACAACCAACGTGATTTTTTTGCTCGTTTTTGCTCTATATTGATAACGGCAACATGTAAATATTCACAGAATATTTAGTTATATATTCACTTTAAAAATAAATTTTAAATTACAATAAAGCAAATATTTAAGGGGGCTCCCATACAACAAACTTGTTTTTTTTCCATTTTTATAGATAATGTTACGGAACCCTTCGTGCGCAAGTCCGACTCGCACTTGGCCGGTTTTTTTTATCTATACTAATAAGTAAATATAATTCCTGATTTGGCATTTTACAATATCGATAAATATAGTGGCGTTTTACGAGCATTTTTTTGTCAACATGTTGATATAGGTACACCTAATTTTTTATCATATTTTTATTGATGATGATCTTAAGCTGGGTACTGACCGGCGTTACGGGGCGTAATGTAACGTGTTACACAGCGAGCATTCATGCAGTCAGTACGTCGTGTTACGGGAAAACCAGCAAGCAACGAGCCGCTCGTTGCTCGCTTTGAGTGCTCCACCCGGCTGTCGGTTTTTTGGCGAATCCTTTGACTGGCGGCGACGGAGCACAGAGTTTTGACGAGCATGTTACGTCGATTTTAAGGACACTGCGTAACATGCTCGATAAGTAACACGCTCGATGCGAATGTTACATTACACCTTGTAACGTTGGTCAGTACCCACCTTTATACATCATTAACGTCTTCGATCAACAACACCAACTAGATAACGGGTCACGTACAAAATCAAAACTAAATTCTGTCCACGTGAATTATACTTATACAGCTACATTTGTTTCCTAACGAACTGAGACAAAACTTTTAAGTTCAATCTAATTACAACCATGGCACCTAGTAATAAAGTCTAAAATAATCTACTCTATGAATCTACTGTTGTGTTACACAAAAGTTTGCGCGTGTATTGCCCAAGCTTGGCCAAACATTTGTAGCGGTGGTTTAAAATCGGTAATTTTGTAAAAAAAATGGACATTATTTGGTATTTTAAAGCTTAAAATATAAATTATTCTACATGTATTTACCGAATGACAATCCTGCCGTCAAATTGCTTTTTCGGGCATTATTTTTGCTACATTTGATTACTCATTATGGCATTGTGAAACGTGTTCACATTGGCTGTGTTTCAAGCGAACTAAACAAAATAAGAGCTCACGTCTCAAGTGCGCTATTATTTACCGAGACGTATTTTTTGCGCCGACCCGATATCTAGTTGGTATAGTTGATCGAAGGTTAACGTGAAGAAATAATTATGAAAAGAGGACTTGAGTCCCAAAACTTTAACTACCGACAAATCAATGTAAATTCACAATTCAGTCTATTTATTGTATTGTATTGATTTGTTGAGTCAGCAGTGCCTCATAACTAGCGATCGGATATTCGGATGCATATTTACCTAAAGTACGTTTTTTCCGGCAAAGGATACAAAGTATGGAAACGGCTTCTTAAAATATATTTTTATTCCGGGATCGCGGGGTTTCAGTAATCTAATAACAGTGTGTAGGTAAACAATTTTGTTTATTTTATAACAAATATTTCTTATCTATTTAGAACTAGGCAATAATTTTGTGGAAAATATAACACTTTTTAACGGACTTCAAAAAAGGAGGAGGTTATATATTCGGCTGCACGTTTTTTTTATGTTTGTTCACCTATATCTCCGTCAATTATTATGAACCGATATCGATTTTTTTTTTTTGAAGGGTATGCTCCCGAGGTGGTCCTATTGCCACCAAATCGGAATCTATCGAGGGTTTTCCTCGATTTCCATAAGATCCCCTTATCTATGGAAATCGAGGAAAACCCTCGAAGTATCAAACCTATAGCGATTTGGGTATTTTTTTATAGTATTTCATGCTCCCGAAAATCACCATTTGGTGAAGTGGCACTGATGATGGAGACCACAGATGACCACCGGAACAACATAATAATAAGTATTTAACGGGTTGCGATTCGATTAGGTACTTTAATATGGTTGCTAAGCAATTTATTCTCGTCACAATGCGTATGGTGAGTGGCAGTTCTCCTGGTCCTTACCAGGAGAACTCCTCAACAATTAATGTCCCAGCATCGGGAAAAGCAATATTTTCCAAAAGGTGATGAGCAGTTGACTTAAGGCTATTGTAACTTACATAAATTAAAAACTGACCCTCTAAAAACTGAACAATAAAAAACTTTTTGTAAAAAAAAATAACCGACTTCTAAAAAAACAACTTTAATTTCGGAAATCGGTGGCAAAAAACTAAAATACAGATTCAAAGACACCGACTTCCGAAATTAAAGTTATTTTTCACTTTGTAGTGTTTTTTTGGAAGTCGGTTATTTTTTTTACAAAAAGTTTTTTTTTAAAACACTTTATATTTCTTCAAAACCTTTTATTCTAAAATGAAATATATTTATTCGGGGATCTACAGTACAAAAGAGTAGTTCTTAAAAATTCGTCAGTCCTGGAAACCGACACTTTTTCCCGTACCGAAGCGCACTCCATACTAGTCAACTCTCAAACTTTAGACTGATGAATATATGCATCTGAATATCCGATCTCTACTCATAACAGTAGCTATAGATTTACATATACGTACGTACACGTATATCTTGAGTAGGTACAGCTATCACTAGACTGAGGATAGACGAACGATCGTCATATAAAAATAATTTATATTTTTCGAAACCAACAAGGCAGTCAAAAGAAAAGCTAAGTAAATCTCAGACGGGGTGCTAAAATTTTCGAAATCGCCTTGCTCGCTCATAGGTACATCTTACTTTTTCTTGGTTCCCAAACTTTTCTGCCTGTCGACAAAGTAACTAATATTTCTGTATGAACGGTCAAAAGAAATCCTAACCTATCCGAAGCGGGGTGCTATAAATTTCGGGCTTCTACATCCTGCATTTTCCATATACCCATAAAAATAAATTTTAAAAATCATAAAACCCGACTTACGTAAAAAGTGAACTAAAAAAAGATGGAAACAAGATTTATATAAATGAATACTATAAACAATCTCATGCAGGCGTCTTTTTAACAATAAGGACTGCATGAGATGGTTCTTGAAGTTCTCAAGAATTGGCCTATCAAATGCAAATATAATTTTTAGAGTTCCGTACCTCACAAGCAAAAAACGGAACCTTATAGGATCACTCGTGTGTCTGTCTGTCTGGCTGTCTGTCTGTCCGTCTGTCACAGCCGATTTCCTCCGAATCTACTGCACCGATTAAGTTGAAAGGTACGGACTTCTGTGAGCCAAACACGGACGTGTAACGTAAATAAATGAATTTTGAATAAAGGATATTCAAAATTCATTTCTTTACGTTACACGTCCGTGTTTATTTACGTTACACGTACTTTTGTTACGTTTGGTGCCGGACGTAAAGAATAGCTCCATCCCATTTCTTCCCGTGGGTGTCGTAAACGGCGACTAAGGGACTTACTAGAGAATGGGCAGCAGCGTTCTCTATGCATTTTTAAAACCGTACTGCGATCGCCAACCCGCCTGCTAAGCGTGGCAATTATGTCAAATCCGCCCCCTATTTGGGGGAGGCCTATGTCCAGCAGTGGACGTCTTTCGGCTGAAATGATGACGTAGGTACTTTTGGGGGGCAAATCAGAAAAATAAAAAATAAAGTTTGCAAACTGTACCGTGTGGTATATCATAATTATGAAAGGGTTTATTGTAAGGATTTCAGATATTTTTTTTGTATAATTTTAACATAAATACTTTTAAAGTTATTAGTGAAAATAGATGAAAATTTACCAAACCATATTCTCCAAAACTTCCTACTGAGCCTAAAATTTAAAAAAAAGTAGGTACCTACAGAAAATAGTTCTTTGAGGGAACATGTTTTTCAACTACAATGTTATGTTTGTTCATAGGATAATTAATCCCCACTAAGGAACCCTTTTTGGACTACTCTGGAACTATCCAGAGATTACCCCCTACATACAAACTCACAAACAAACAAATCTTACCTCTTTATAATATTAGTATAGTTTTTATTCACGAAGGTACCTCTATTGCTATACTTACGTATTACATAAACGATATCACAACAACCAGCCTCCGTAGATAGAGTTAACATTGACATTGTGTTATTTACTGTTAAGGATATGTTTACGAATTACGACTACATTATGGTATCTATATAATCTCTTTTAATTGATACCGGTGATAAAATTGAGGCCATTGAGTGATACAGTTTGTTATTTGAAATATTTGTTTTATCACATCTATTCAAAAAGAGGTAGTTTATTCTTCGTAAACAGGGACTAATAGCGCTTTAATCCCTAGGGACTAAAAGTGATTTGAATTTGGAATGTGGATATTGTTAGTAAAAGTTCGAATCACTTTAACACTTAAAGAACTTGAAACGTTTAAAGTAAACCGTGCGCGAGCTATTATTATTCATAAGTTGCACAAGTTATTTATTTACTCACTCTACATTTGGTACGGAACCCTAAATGCGCGTGCGTGCGCAAGTTCCGAAGTGCACTATTCGTCTGTTCGCTTGGAACATGATAAATCTCAAAAACACCAACGTATGAAACACGCGAGTGAAACCGCGCGGGTGCAGCTAGTTTACTCATAGGGGGTGACAAAAATTTGAGTGTCCAAATCGGGAGCAACACTATTTTAAGCTTGTGTGACGTACTTTGAATCCCTCGCTGCACTCAGGATTCTACTTTAGAATCGTTCGCCCCGCTCTGGATTCAAAGAAACGCGCCTTTAAATAGTGGTTTGCTTCCTGGCCAAACAATCAACTATATTGTTTAAAAAAAAGTACATCTACTAAATGAGAGGGATAAATAAGAATTTTTCAGGAATTTTGTTTCCACTAAAATAGAGTTTGAATCACCTTTATAGGTCTGTCTAACCATTTCTAAGTACTTAATAATAATTATTATAAATTAAAGTCGCTTTTCGTATAAATGTTTGTAAATGTTGTACACCTCTGCCTAACTGTTATAGAGAAATCTAGAAGTTTTGTCGCTAGTTTAAAAATGAAATAAAAATGTTGTCAATTAATTTGTAGCCAGAATTTTCGGACCAGGCATTGTACCTTGGGGAACACCATTTTAATATCTTTATATCTATTTAACCATTATCAAATGATCTAATCATCTGCATCAAACGCCACTTTGTGGCCTATTTTGAGACTTGAGAGCATCATACTATTCATAATATCTTCTACTTCCTAATCCTGAACATCTGAAAGTAAAGATTCTGTAGAAAACAAAACAAAAGCACTGGAGACTAAGACACACTGAGTTACTTTACTAATTTACGATTCAAGGAAGTCGGTGGCTTCAAAATAAAACACAGATCATCCAACACGCCTTCCCCTGAACAAACCTAAGTTTTAAATAACTAAATAAACAGGATCGATTGGCATCAAAAAGTTTTGTTAAAAATCATAAATTCATTTATACACTGACAAACAACCTGTGAGAACTCACAGCCAGTCACAGCCTAAACCGCTCGCTGGGTCTATGATGCATGAAATTTTGCACAAGATTTTCTTATTATAACGATTTTCATAAATTCACCCCTAATTGGATTAAATAAGGGATGAAAATTGGTAAGAAACTTCATTATTTTCGCCGACGGAAAATCCCATCGAGCACTCAGCTTGTACCTAGATAATTGTTTAATCCGTCACATGAATCGATAAACATTCTACAGAATATTCTACCAAGACAGATAAAATTCCGGCACATTCCGGACGATAATCGGCTACGTACTACCAACGGACCTAGAATCGTACCTTGGGTAACCCCAATTTACCTAGTATTTACTTTTCAACCGAATTCTACTCTGTCTAAGTTTTACTTCGTTAATGAATTACGTTAGGTATACACACAATAAGCTGAAACCACATGGACATATCATGTCTACGGTACGGCACCGGCCACCGTGTAACGGCACGACGCCGCTATCGGAAGACGGCACACGGCGTCGGGCACAAGGCAGCAAGCAACCGTCGTTCAGTTTTTGTCTTGCTATGGACCGCAAAAGACGTATTATTCTGCTCCTATTACTAAGGCGACGAATGAAGAAAAAACAATCAAAGAAAATATTGGGTGAATCCATATCTTTCTATAATGAACCACGATGAAAGTTCTTAGAGAGGAAATATGAAGCGCTGAAAGTATGTGGTGATGAAAAATTTTATAATATTTTAGAATATCTATATTAAGTTTTGAAGAACTGTAGAAGATTTAGATACAAGTTGAAGAAGCCGTATATGGTACCGTGGTGCACCGTACACGGCACCGTGCCGCGGCACGACGCCGTGCCGTCTCCTGGTAGCGGCGTCGCGTCGTGCCGTTACACGGTGGCGTGTACGGATTGAGTGATACAGTTTGTTATTTGAAATATTTGTTTTATCACATCTATTCAAAAAGAGGTAGTTTATTCTTCGTAAACAGGGACTAATAGCGCTTTAATCCCTAGGGACTAAAAGTGATTTGAATTTGGAATGTGGATATTGTTAGTAAAAGTTCGAATCACTTTAACACTTAAAGAACTTGAAACGTTTAAAGTAAACCGTGCGCGAGCTATTATTATTCATAAGTTGCACAAGTTATTTATTTACTCACTCTACATTTGGTACGGAACCCTAAATGCGCGTGCGTGCGCAAGTTCCGAAGTGCACTATTCGTCTGTTCGCTTGGAACATGATAAATCTCAAAAACACCAACGTATGAAACACGCGAGTGAAACCGCGCGGGTGCAGCTAGTTTACTCATAGGGGGTGACAAAAATTTGAGTGTCCAAATCGGGAGCAACACTATTTTAAGCTTGTGTGACGTACTTTGAATCCCTCGCTGCACTCAGGATTCTACTTTAGAATCGTTCGCCCCGCTCTGGATTCAAAGAAACGCGCCTTTAAATAGTGGTTTGCTTCCTGGCCAAACAATCAACTATATTGTTTAAAAAAAAGTACATCTACTAAATGAGAGGGATAAATAAGAATTTTTCAGGAATTTTGTTTCCACTAAAATAGAGTTTGAATCACCTTTATAGGTCTGTCTAACCATTTCTAAGTACTTAATAATAATTATTATAAATTAAAGTCGCTTTTCGTATAAATGTTTGTAAATGTTGTACACCTCTGCCTAACTGTTATAGAGAAATCTAGAAGTTTTGTCGCTAGTTTAAAAATGAAATAAAAATGTTGTCAATTAATTTGTAGCCAGAATTTTCGGACCAGGCATTGTACCTTGGGGAACACCATTTTAATATCTTTATATCTATTTAACCATTATCAAATGATCTAATCATCTGCATCAAACGCCACTTTGTGGCCTATTTTGAGACTTGAGAGCATCATACTATTCATAATATCTTCTACTTCCTAATCCTGAACATCTGAAAGTAAAGATTCTGTAGAAAACAAAACAAAAGCACTGGAGACTAAGACACACTGAGTTACTTTACTAATTTACGATTCAAGGAAGTCGGTGGCTTCAAAATAAAACACAGATCATCCAACACGCCTTCCCCTGAACAAACCTAAGTTTTAAATAACTAAATAAACAGGATCGATTGGCATCAAAAAGTTTTGTTAAAAATCATAAATTCATTTATACACTGACAAACAACCTGTGAGAACTCACAGCCAGTCACAGCCTAAACCGCTCGCTTTTTTTTTTTTTTTTTTTTTGGGTGGGAAATTATCAAATAACTTCTCCCGCTCTGGGCGGAGCGGGAGGGCGTGTCAGACTTTTACTGACTAAAACCCACCCGTATTCCTTCATTTGCCTGTGTGCCAGGGCCACGATATCCCTTTCGGACAAACTCGCAACCCTGGCAGGCATTGGCCCTAACGGACCCCGTCAGTTGCTGCTGACAACTCTTTGAGGCGCGCGTGGAATACAACGCGCCGTCGACCCGGGCCTGGTCCTTATCGGACGGTGAACTACCCATCGCTCACCGTCCGCAAGCCCGCGCCTACGGTGGCCGGAAATCGGCTTGCGACTCCCGACGCCCGGGGCGTCTCCTGCGGCGACTAGGGGCGCGAGGGCGCGAACCTTGCCTCTCCCTCACGCGTTCCGCCTCCTCCTTCGCAAGCATTACTGCTTCGCAGAAGGAAGCCTAAACCGCTCGCTGGGTCTATGATGCATGAAATTTTGCACAAGATTTTCTTATTATAACGATTTTCATAAATTCACCCCTAATTGGATTAAATAAGGGATGAAAATTGGTAAGAAACTTCATTATTTTCGCCGACGGAAAATCCCATCGAGCACTCAGCTTGTACCTAGATAATTGTTTAATCCGTCACATGAATCGATAAACATTCTACAGAATATTCTACCAAGACAGATAAAATTCCGGCACATTCCGGACGATAATCGGCTACGTACTACCAACGGACCTAGAATCGTACCTTGGGTAACCCCAATTTACCTAGTATTTACTTTTCAACCGAATTCTACTCTGTCTAAGTTTTACTTCGTTAATGAATTACGTTAGGTATACACACAATAAGCTGAAACCACATGGACATATCATGTCTACGGTACGGCACCGGCCACCGTGTAACGGCACGACGCCGCTATCGGAAGACGGCACACGGCGTCGGGCACAAGGCAGCAAGCAACCGTCGTTCAGTTTTTGTCTTGCTATGGACCGCAAAAGACGTATTATTCTGCTCCTATTACTAAGGCGACGAATGAAGAAAAAACAATCAAAGAAAATATTGGGTGAATCCATATCTTTCTATAATGAACCACGATGAAAGTTCTTAGAGAGGAAATATGAAGCGCTGAAAGTATGTGGTGATGAAAAATTTTATAATATTTTAGAATATCTATATTAAGTTTTGAAGAACTGTAGAAGATTTAGATACAAGTTGAAGAAGCCGTATATGGTACCGTGGTGCACCGTACACGGCACCGTGCCGCGGCACGACGCCGTGCCGTCTCCTGGTAGCGGCGTCGCGTCGTGCCGTTACACGGTGGCCGGTGCCGTACCGTAGACATTGTGTCCACTCCCTAATGCATTCAATCAATCAACTCAGCCTATCGCAGTCCACTGCTGGACATAGGCCTCTCCCAGGTTGCGCCTCATCACCCTGTACTCCGCCTTCCACATCTAGTCTGACCCAGCCACCTTCTTAAGGTCGTCGGTCCATAATATATAACTGGGGGGCGTCCCACACTACGCTTGCCGATACGCGGTCTCCACTCCAGGACTCGTCTGCTCCATCGGCCATCGGTCCTTCGACAAACATGGCCAGCCCACTGCCACTTCAGTTTGCTTACTCTGCAAGCTATGTCGGTAACTCCGGTTCTTTTCCGGATAATTTAATTCCTGATTTTATCCTTCAAAGAGACTCCAAGCATAGCCCGCTCCATAGCGCGCTGGGCGACCTTGAATTTGTGGACCTAACACATTAATTCCTTGAAACCGGATAGTACTTACCAGTCTAATTTTGAACCACAGCTAATAATACCCTCGAAATTAGTTAATCACTTTTCACTGTTCATTTGAACCATGTTAAAAACAACTGCTAGCGTTACGAATTGAAACTGATTAACGCATTGCTTTCGTTATGTAGGTATAAGCATACTTGAAAACAATGTATTTTTTACTCAGCAGTATTTTTCGTTTTTCAAACCCTCAGTAAGTAACTATAGATAACAATAAAGAAATTAAGCAGCTGGATTATACATACATAAACTCACGCCATCTCCCCATGGGGGTAGGCAGAAAATATAGAACGCCACCTGCTACGCTCCTTACATACTCCTTTTGCTTCACCTACGTTCATACATCTAGTCATACACGCACGCCGGTTGCGAGTACTACGCACCTAACCTTGCTGAAGAACATCACCAATTTGGTCACTATAATTATGTCCTCCTAGGGCGTCGGGGTCCCAGCGTTTCCACTCACCTCTGTTTTTTAAATACCTTTTGTTAGTCGCCCTTTCACTCATCCCATCAACATGACCAAACCATCTAAGCATACTCTTTTAAATTTTTGTTACTACATCTTCTTTTCAACTGCACCGTTGCCTTATCACCTCATTTTTCAGCCTATCATTCATAGTCACGCCAGACATACTTCGCAAGGAACGCATATCCACAGCATTTATTCTACTTTCATGCTTCTTTTGCCACAACCAACATTCAATTCCATAAATAAGCGTAGGCACCAGCACACCATTGTGAACAGCCAGTCGAGCCTTTATGGGAATCGACTGATTGGTCACAATTGCATGTATAGCACCATTCACTTTATTTTCCGCATTTACTCTCCTTTCCTATAAATTCACTTACTTGCTCCACGCTCTTATCATTTATTTTCACATCACACACCGATACATCCTCTTCTCTTTCAAGCACCATGAGCTTCGTCTTATTCACATTTATATTCATTCCTTTCCTCATATATTATATGCTCCATCCATCACAGTCACCATGTCTTGCAACTGTTCTGCAGACGAAGCAAGTAGAACTTGATCATCAGCTGGATTATAAATATAAAGCAACAAGTTTCAAAACAATAGATCTTGAACCTTTTGTCAACGTTATTTATAACCACACTATCATTAGTGTTTAGTAGAGATGAAAAAATGATCTTGTTCGCTGATCTGTGGCGAACTTTCTAATCAACTTTGTAACTACCTAAACCCTGTGTAAACACAACCTCAAGGTTCCACTCTTTCTCGTAGTTTGAAACAACTCTGTCATTGTTTTTGTCCATCATCGTGGCCAGTAGCCACAACTGTCTCTTTGAACGCTTGACCTCTAATCTTATACAATAAATGCCTGAGATTCTTTACTTAACCAAATATTATCTTACAATTTACACAATACTCAATGGTCTGACGTAGTGTTTCTTTGTGAATGCGTCCTGCTTTGTAGGAATCTAGGAACACATGTGCCTAGTCATGAATAGTAATCGTAATACGTAACCCACGGACGTGTTCGGACTGACAAGCTCCACACGAGACCAAAAATTAATCTACTGCAAAAACAAAAGGGTTTGTTTAGCACACTAACGTAATGAGGAAGTGGAACTACTCATTAAGAGCGTTTACACCTTACGGCATTTCATACAAACTTTCAAGCCCTTATTTTTCGACATGACTGAACCGATTTTAATGAAACTTCATACGCATAAGCAGGATACAAATGTCTAAAAAGTTAATAAAGAACATTTTCGAAATGTCTTATTTAAAAACAGATAACTGGACATCTCTGTTTCTATGGAAAACTTAAAATCGGTCTAATTTGGCTGTAACACTATTTTTGAAAATGTTCTTCACCAACTTTTTTGACTTTTGTATCGTGCTTATACGCATGAAGTTTCATTAAAATCGGTTCAGTCATTTCGAAAAACAAGAGCTTGAAAGTTTGTATGAAATGATGTAAGGTGTAAGTAAACAAACGCTCATAACGTGTATTTATTTTTTAAATTATGTAGGTATTATACACCGTAACTTACCAATAGAACTAATTTCAAACGGACAGCATAATATTCGATATGCATCTAAGTTATGAATGAATGCTACGCAAGAACTCTATTTACGTTGATTTGTTGACTTCCACAATATCTACTTACGAGTCAAAAATATCATACAAGATATGATTTGTAAATAACTTGATATTGGTATAAATTCTAATGCCACGCTTATTTTCCAACAGTTTCACATCGAGCCACAATCCATGCCCAGATGATATGGCTGATAGAGACCCTCGAGCGTAGACGGATCCTACTTGTTCCAAATTAAATAGGCACCTATGTTAGGTTGTTTCGATGCCGGACACTCCGTAAATACACCTTATTATCAGTAACGGTGTACACCCGGCCTCGGAGCCTCCAGAGAGCGACGCGACGGGTGAAAGTCACCGCGCAGAGTCGCAGACGCACACCTCAGCTCAAGTGACAAACACGTTTCCACAACTGCGTCTAACGTATAATTCAATTCGCGATTTAATTATTGAAGTTTCCAAACAAACAAATAAACAATAGAACGGTCGGCCGATGCGCGAGCGCCACGCGACGCGTCACATTATCACGTTCATCGGAGCGCTGTAGAAGCTGATCGGTTGATACTCGTAGTGTGTTGCGGAGGTGCGGGACCGCCGCCGGCGCACGCAGCGCAGCGCAGCGCAGCCACCGTGCGAGGTGCGAGCGCGGGGACATCAGTTGCGACCATGTTGCCAACGAGCGCCGTCGTAGTGCTGGCGCTGGCGCTATGCGCCGCCGACAGCGGCAGCAGTGGCCCTGGCCCTGGAGCGGCCAGCCTCGCCGCGGCTGCAGTGGCCGCAGGCAACCAGCTCAACGACACCATGCCTGCCGAGCAATACTTCATTGACAAAATATTCGATAAATATGGAGATAAAGGCGTCATTACATTTGAGGTGGGTGCAATTTTTTTTTATAGTATATTAGCCAGCTAATTACACCATTGTAAATGTTTTATGTTCCGTGGTTACCTAGATTGAATATTGAAACAGTATCACAATGTATATTGTATATTCGGTCTTTTTGACATTTTGCAACTAAATAAGCAGCTATTTTAAACGAGTCTGTTCATAAACGACACAATAATATTCGGTACCTTAAACTTCTTGAATATAATGTATATAGCTACAAATTTCAGCATGATAGAAAAGCCACCTTTTCCTGTTTTATAAAGGGAAGTTCATCGAACTTAAATGTAACTTCATTATTTGTATAAAATGTTACGCCAGTTTTCTTATCACCTGCTTATCAATATTTAGTTAAATCCAACATCTATTGATAACTGTTAATTTGAACTCAATTTCAAAAGTAATCATACCTTAAGACTTATATAGCATCAAATTTCTCGACGCTTGATATCCTACAATCTACAATATGTTCACATAATTATCATCAATCACCTTTTGTTCTTTCATTGAATAGTTTGTTTGAATGCTATACTGTATCAGTCAGAGGCAGGATCAGCCGATTAGCGTTAAATATTTTGTAATACTGATCATTCTTATACAAACACAAATAAGTAATATTTAAATAACTCTTGCTTGTATTCTTGAATTGACGTTTAACAATTCACAAACATCTTCGACTGGGATTATAATTGCGGAAAAGGAAGTCGCAGATTGTCTACGGGGACTGGATGATTCGTCAAGTGCTTTGAATGTGGAGCATATATTATCAGATATTACTCTTAGGTATAATATAAATAATAATATGGGATTATTCCGCTACCTAAATCAGTAGTTATATATTCTGTGTAAAGTTTTCAATACAATTACCTATAATACAACACACACTCTGGAGGTACATACCATTTACATACATCCCCACACAATCAATACACACATTTAACATTTTATCTTATTTATTAAATAAATAAATCTTATTTGTCACTGTCGTTATACTGTGACTGGTTATTTTATTCTAATTGCATATTGCTATGAATTGTGTAATCAGCAAATGGATAATTAGGTATGCAAAGTATTTTTCAGGTATGTTTTTTATATTTTTATTTTAATGATAAGAGTATTTGAAACACATAATTTCATCTTTTTGTTTTTACAAGCTGTAGTTATTTTTATATATTTTTTTAAAGTATTGTTCGTACTGACGTCACTAGTAGCTGAATAGCTTAGGATCTTTGCCACGTTTAACACTTATTTAAAACCAAAATTCAGTAAAGTCAAATTTTCAAATTTGACAATTAATTTGTTTACATTTCATACTTTAGCGATTTCCGTACTTTAGTTTAAAGATATGGCATATTAATAAAATGAATGGATTCAAAGACTACTTCTGCTAAGTTCTTCATACCGTCAAGTATAAACACCACAACAAATAGCAGACACAAATTGATTGTTAGTAAAAGAAACCTTAAAAACCGGCCAAGTGCATGTCGGACCACGCACAATGAAGGGTTCCGTAGTTGGGATGAATTTATCCCAAAAACAAACTTAACATTGTAGTTGAAAAACATGCTCTCCCATACATCGATATACGTTACGGTCAATTCTCCAACTGCAAATTTAAGTTGGTCGACTATTACTCGTTAACTTGTGTAGCCTACTTAGCTGTGATAGTTTTCCTTTTAATTTCGTTATATATACTATTGAAGAAGAAGCTTAAAATCTCGAAATGGTTTTGGAATCGGCATAGGTTAATTTTTACTTTACATACCCAATTGTTTTTACTCTTACGGTATGGTATACGCATTGCGTACTTATACCATGAAATATCTACATAATTATAAACACTTTCAAGATAGTGTTATTTAGGTAGTCTGAACTCTTGTCTGTCGTTTCGTTATGGTTTTTACGACTTTACGAGACGTAATACCTGCCTATAATGTACATTGGTATACGTGTAAAGGAATATTCAGCGCTGTGTGAGCAGATTGCATAGGTACCGACTACATACATAATAATAGCATTCTTGACTTTTATTTCTAAATTAACGCCAAGTCCATTAAACAGCGAAAAATTATGCCTCTGTTCTATTGTTCTCTCATCGAAATAATAAACACATAGCACGAATGCTACCAGATGTTTTGAAACGTACCTAAGAGTAGAATTTACTCTGAGGTGGATCACTCACTATTTACCGATTATCTTCCTTACACGAGTTTGTTAAATATATCTGCAGGTAACCGGAACAGTCGAACAGTCATGTAATCTACTACATAATGCATGTACTCATTATCATAAAATGAAAATCTGATTAAAATTTTATGAGTAACATTTCGTTGCTACCTAAGGTTTATAATATTTCTAATAAAGTCGATATCCTACCATAAACCCGTATTTTTAAATAAACCAGGTTTGTTGTAACAATTCTTCAGTGTTCGGCCTATTTCCTAAACTGACTGTCGTCCGGTGGAACCGTCCGCATCCGTGCGATCACTTGCGTTTACTCACACTTTTTATACTTGTACACATCATGTGTACCTGTAGACTTCGAATAAATATGTGATAAGCGAACATAATACAATGATATTATTAGCATAACTAATCCTTTAATTAATTAGAGCAATAAGGAAATTACACATTATTGCAATACTACGAATTATTTGCAAAGGTGTACCTAGTTAGTTTACCGATAGGGCAAATGTGCGGAAATAGTTTATTTTTTTGTCGTACATATAGGATACGTAACTTTCATTACCTACTTACTCTTCACGCCCGGTTCAAGACCCATTTGCTCTACAAACATATATCAAACATATATCACTATAACAATCTTATTTACCAAAAATCCCAAAATAATTAGAACAAAGTATTGTAAATCAATAAATTAAAATTCGTAGAGGTGCTCTTTATCATATAAACGATAAATCCATCCTTAGTTCACAAGTCAACATTTTTCGTCGTACTTAGATAATGTTTAATTTTTTTTTTTTCATATTATGGAACCAAAATTGAACAATGAAACGAGCAAACCAACTGTTTATGTTTTAGGTTTTTTAACCATACAGCACCTGTATTATCAAGGCCAACTTCGTAATGACTTTGCGGAAGAAGCAAATTAGTGCCATACGACACATCTTCACAGTAGTTGTGCATCAGTGTTACAATGCAAGGCCGTTTTAATATGCCATCCAATCCAAGAAACCTTTCGGAATTTTATGTCAAAGAATTGACCCCTGAGGGACAACTTAAAACCGTTTAACGTTTACCAATGTATCTAAGTATGGAATAACGTAATAATTAAACTTACAGCTGTCATCTAGTTAGACTAATTTGACCGCTGTCGAGCTATGTATCATTTGTCAAGTGGTACATAAATTTGTGATAAACATGGAACTGGAATAATAGTGGAAACTGTTGAATGCCCTTCTTAGATTCCTAAGTATAAGAAACGGTTTTTATTTAAATCATTTGTTAAAGGTTTGAAATATAGGGTAGACTCCTTTATGAGTGTGTTTTTAATAAAAACTTTTTACAAAAAAAAAACCGACTTCCAAAAAAACACTACAAAGTGAAAAATAACTTTAATTTCGGAAGTCGGTGTCTTTGGATCTGTATTTTAGTTTTTGCCACTGACTTCCGAAATTAAAGTTATTTTTCACTTTGTAGTGTTTTTTTGGAAATCGGTTATTTTTTTTTTTTGAAAAAGTTTTTTTATTTTTCACTTTTTAGTAGATCAGTTTTTAATTTATCTAAGTTGCAATAGCCTATTGTCAACAGCTCAGCAACTTTTACAAAATATTGCTTTTCCCGATGCTGGGACGTTAATTGTTGAGGAGTTCTCCTGGTAACAACCAGGAGAACTGCCACTCACCATATGCATTGTGACGAGCATAAACTGCTTAGCAACCATATTAAAGTACCTAATCGAATCGCAACCCGTTAAATACTTATTATTATGTTGTTCAGGTGGGATCTGTAGTCTCCATCATCAGTTCCACTTCACCAAATGGTGCTTTCCGAAAGCAAATGCATGACTTACTATAAAAAATATCCAAATCGATATGTTTGCCTATAAAATTTTAGGGTTTCCCTCGATTTCCATGGGATCCCCTCATCAGATTTTGATTTGGTGGCAATGGGACCACCTCGGGAGCATACCCTTTCAACAACACTAAAATAATTTTCAAAATCGGTCCATAATTGACGGAGAAATTGGTGAACAAACAAATAAAAAAAATAAAAAAAACTGCCGAACATATTATTATAACCTCCTCCTTTTTGGAAGTCAGTTAAAAGTAGATCAGCATTGGAACTATTGGAAGAGGCTGACGATGGACTGCTAATATGTAGGTACTGTAGAGGTTCTACTACTGGCACTTTTAAGCTACTATTTCAGATTCTGAAATATTTTACAGCTTACAGTCCTATAAAGGTTCTACTTTGAATTTGTACGTCTGTTCTAAGACCAATCAATGTGGTAACCCTGGTCTTGCTTGGGTACAGTCTAACTCTAATTCATAATGCTGCACGATTTTTATTTAAGACAACTGCTTATGATTTTGGAGCTCACAATGACGCTCTATTTCTGAGACATATCCAAACATACTACAATGGGTGCTATTAATAGAATCGTAGCTACCTACTACCTGAACGCCGCAAAGTGCGGAAATTACTACGGAATCTCTCAACTTAAGACGCAGATATATCCCAGTGACCTTGAGTAGTTAGCTTGCTTGTTCTGTACTGAGCTCACGCAACGCGTCGTACGTTCAGCCAGTAATAGGACTCGCCCATCAAGGAGCGCTGTCCCCAATTTGACGCATTATTAATTTATTATACACAAAACAAAAGGTATTTCAATAAAACGCGTATACTAAATGGTGAAGGTTTCAGAAAAATACGTTTGGTAGATTTTGCGCCATTCTCAGTTTTTTATCCGCGTTAGACATAACTTTACAAATTAATTTCAAATATTCACATATTAAATTATTGAGAAAATGCTCTAATTTAACATATATTTTTTTCAAATCATTAGCACTACTCGTTTAGAAGTGATCTTCAGTATAAAATTATTAAAAGTCGGTTATCGTCGCCTTATCTCACAATGGGTTGAGCTCACAGTGTGATCGATTAGTAACAGTCAGGTTCAAGGTTGCGGTTCGATGCGCCTTCAGTTATTGTTCTATATTCTCAATAAAATTAAGTATCAATCCTTCTCGGTCCACTTTTGTTTACATAAAATAAACAAAACAACTATTTAAGTATTAAATATAAACTAATCTAATGTACGCAGAACAACAATAAAATAAATATTACATATTAAATTAAGCTCAAGTACTTACTACCTTTATCATTTACAAATTCTTGCAAAAACATGTTTTATCGATTATTAAACGTGTTTAATATCTCCTCGACATTAATCTCTCTAACAGTTATCGAAATACCGTGACCGTTGCGAATTCTGACTGATACCCACTACCTTAAAAGATAAGTGTTGCAGTTATCACTGATATTGTACTTATAGCCAGACCGTCCTTCAACTTGACTTGGTGATTTCTGATGTAATGTTCTGAATAAAGCGCACGACGACTCCCTCCAGGTGGTCTGCTCCGAAGTTAATCCGAATTTTCGGCCGTTTTGAAACTTCCATAGATTCCTTTTTTTTCCTTTGAATCCTTACCCGACTTAAAGTCACATTTTTGACTTTGGCTTATCACTTAGACTGTCGTTTTTTTTTTTCGCCGTAGTCAGCCATATTTAGCCTTAGTCAAGCAACGGACGAACATTCGGCCGATACTTCATATTTATGTTCGGAGTAGACCCCCTGGCGTTCACACCATCCTCGAATTGTTGCCGATAAAAAATCCAGCGCCAAGAGATAAATAACCGTAATTTTCGTTTTTGATATGTAGGTACAACCGAACAAGCTATTTAAATTGATAGACAGGCAAAAATAATCTTTCCATTACACTACCAATATATAAATTTTAGTCGTGTGTGTAACTTTTAAGCATAAGTCGATGAGAGTGATGTAAAATAAATTACTACTTACAACATTGTTTTAAAAGTAATTCCAAGCTACCTGTATGTATACCAAACAGTTTGTTCGGCTGTACATACATTTTTCGATAAGACAACTGGACCACCCGACATATGTCATGTGCAAATCAGTTGTATTAACCCATTGATTAACTGATTAAGTATGACGACAAAATAAGCCCAATTTTTTAAATTAGGAAATCACCTGATACCGATTATACTTCTAGATACGTAATCTGGCCAAGTCTTAAGCGTATAATTTATTAGTCCTATATATAGATTACAAATGGCAAAGTCTTCCTATGACGATCCTTTCAAATTACCTAAGAAACATTTTGGCTATACACAGTTGGTCCTTACTAGTCTAGCAAGCACGCGGCTAACCCACCTATCTTCACAACACACGACCAACACTCAAAAATAAATTGACAAATGACCTAACATTGATTTCGAGTGTCTTCGTTCTTCGTTTGTCCAATGAGAGTGGCGCGGCAGCGCGTCGGTCGTAGCACTGCGTAGCAGTAGCGTAGGCGCCGCGAAAACGCAGCGTAGCGGTGTGGTATGCAACGTAGCACTGCGTAGGCTAGGCGTCACTTAGTTAGACCAAGATTTTAGAGGTTTCGGTCAATCTAAAAGTACTACCCCTTGAATTTGTCGTGCTATGTATTACTTATATTTTATTTCTCAAATATTATTAAAGTATTTATTATTATCTATTTATATTAATTTAAATATAATCTTTGCAGGGATTCGAGCACTTACTAGACAGCCTAGGGCTCGGAGGCCGGGTGTTCACATCACCCCATGACCTCGCCATACATCGCGTCAACGGGACCTTCCGACAGCTGCACGACACTCAGCACAGGCACCGTAGATCTCCATCTACCAGTGAGTATTCTTTATTATCATCATTACTACCGTATCTCTTAGCGTATGCCACTTTTTATTTTACTTTGTCACTGGACAAAGACCACTACTACTCTCGTCTTCGTGTCTGTTTCGACTACTGAGTCCAGTCTTCCCATCCTTTATGTTGTCATCTTCTAGTTTATCGAAAAAAGGACTAGGTATGCGTCATTATTTCAATTATTTTTTCGCTGTGCCTACTTGGCGTGCCTTCGAAAGGATATGATCTGATTTAGGTATTCCCCTGAGCCACCTTTTATTGCGTTATTTAGACCGATTGCTTATACCAACAATCGAGAAGTATGGTTTGTTGATTAGATTCTCATATTCAACAAACAAATGTCAATAGAGCGAGATGCTTAAGACGCTGACAACAGGTAAACCACTGTCACTGTCAGACTGCATACAAAAGATAGAGAAGCGCGATGACACAACGCTTGTAATTTATTGCAAAATATGAAGCAATTATTTATTTACTCAAAAATAAGTTGAGTAATCGAAAATAAAAAACAACCAAGTTCTGCATACAAATAAGACGTTCTTGTTATTAATTAAATACCAACCGTACGCATTTTGGATTGAAACTCAAAGTAAAGGGTTAGTTTACCGTTAATTTGTATAGAGATTTTTTTTTCTAAACGTAGTTTGGTAACAACCAAGTTCTGCGAAACACGTTCAAAAATAATATATTATACAGTCTTTCCGCTACCACAAACTATATAGATTTGGCATTTTTTTTGTTTAAGACAAGCCTACTTTTATCATTTGCCTCTTGTCAGCGCCTTAATGATAAGTATGATTCTATCCAAGTAAGTGTACTTTGTGTTGTTGACAATTCTGCCGCAGTAAGTTCTTGATAAATAGATATATAACATACAAAGTCGGTATTTATTTGTGTATCTAAAATAATAAGTAGGTATAAGAGATTAGATAACAACCGCATGGAATAATTCAAGCTGCGCATTGAGCAGAAAATTAAGGCTTCAACACCAATATAATGATAAATATAATAGCTAAATATAAATATAATACTTCATTATTCTGTGCTAATAGGGAAAGTGTTAAAATTAGGTACATCATTCTTGCAGCATCTCGCTCTATATACAGGGCCCTGGCAGACTGTAGATCTTGCGGGTTTCATTGACCAAGACGAGATAGTCTTGAATTGTTTTTAAGGAAAGCAATAATTTCCAAGATTTGCGATATAGTAAATGCAGTAAGTAGCAATTTTCTGGTATTGGTAACACGTTGATTGATTTTTAAACACAAAAGCTGTAGGCACTTAAATTAAAGAAATTGTCCATTCAGTCAACCAACTAAATATGACTAACGAATAAACCTTGAAAGCCATGAATAACACCTGAAGGAAAGGAGGAAACACGGTCTAATCAATGTTCTTTGTAACAATGTTGTTAATTTTAATGTATCCTTGAAATGAACGTGAACTGCCGGAATTCTCTGATACTCGTAATTTATGCAAAAACTTGTATTTGTGCTGTATTATGTTTACGATTATTCTTACTGAAAGGTAATTTGAATTTTACTTTACATAACCCGACTATTACGTGCTGAAGTTTAAAGCACGAAACCACTTATCAGCAACAAATTCCGCATTAGACACAACATGTTCGAATTAGAAATGCCGTTCATTACCAAAGAAACAAGTAAGGAAGTAAGGAAACAGACTACCTATAGATTTTGGACGTATATTTTAATATCAAATCGATTTGCCTAACAATGATTCCTTTTCTCTTTCATTAGATAAAGCTGTCCTTCGTCTTGCTCCACGCTGGCGTAGGCAATGATTATCGATTTGTGAAACGAAAGCACATACATACACACATTTCCAGTATAAGCTGATCTCGCATTGTATAGGATTTCCGTACTGTGCGAGATCAGCGTAAACTGGAAATTTATAGCTTGATGTGTAGCCGTGTGTGTGTACGTAGAGCATTAAAATAAGGAGAAACACATTCAGCTTCATGAAAATTGCAAGACTGAACCTAAGTTTTTTACATAAAGCCTGGGCCTGAAGTCTGCTATTACATAATATATGTTACATAATAGTGTCAGAATGGTCGATCATTGATTTCTTAATTGTTGGTTTTGACAAGTTTGGTAATCTACTATTATAATAGCGTCATTATGACTTTCCAATGGTCGGCCACTGACACTACCTTGAAAGAAATTGTTTTATTGGTAATCTCGTACATAATGACAAATGAATGACATTTCTACTAACGGGTTTTATAATAATGGGAATACGACAATGCCATTATACGTAACACAATTCTATTACGAGAACATTGGCCGACCAAAGATCGACCATTATAAATTTAGCAGATTACGAACTTTTAGCAAAATGACAATGGGATCGTGTTGGAATGACTGAATTTATAAAAAATAGCACACTTTGGGTCCCTGGACGTTGTGCTTTTACGAAAAGAGCCGTTTTGCATAAAATATACAATTTACCACTTACTTATTTATCATGCACTAAAGCAAAATGTTATTATTTCCTGACCAAGCGACTGTCACATTTTTTTATTAATTTCAAATAGTCAAAGTACCTGAGCTGTGACCAATCTCTTTAAATTGCCTTTTTATAATTCACAAAATCCTTATTTCCTACAAAATGTATCTTTTCATAAATAAGCATTGAGATTACATACTACAGAATAGGTAGTAGCTATTTCCAAAATGTGGCAATGTGCCATTTTCTAGATTTTACCAGTAGGCAATGGCGCTGTGGATGCCCTCGGTCGACCAATAGATAAGTGTTCATGACTATATTAAGAAACGTGAAAATAGTATAAATGGCTGTTTTGAATAACGTTAGACAATAACAACAAACGAAAAGTTTTGAAATCCGGTGTGACTTGTCTTGACTTGACTTGACTTGATGATAGAAAGCGATGCAGATAGTTCCGCAGCTTTCTCATTTACTGCGACAGCATTAACGATGTCGGCCGTAGCCCTTATAAGAAAGAAGTAACTTTTATCATGTATATTTTTTCTGTAGGAATTCAATATCTTGAACATTTTTAATTCACAATAGTATTTCAAATCACGTACAACCTATGCAAGTCCAACCAAGCGGTTTCCAGTCTCTTGTGGTACTGTAAGCCTTTGTTCAAAATACTCGCCTACCTAATGCTCGCATCACGTCTTTCTCTTCAAAATCAAAATATTTAATTTCACATAAACCTACATGGGCACTTATGAAATGTCAGAAGCTAAACAGCAGCAGCTGTCGGTTAATTTCGATATCAGAATTTCATGTTTACTACGTGTATGTAATATATTACACGTAGTAAACATAAAATTGTGATATCTAAATTATGGAAATCGCTTCTTATTATGGAAAGTCCTAAGTTTTTGTAACTACAAAATATTTTCTAAAATATTAAGAGTAGGCAGAGTTAGTACATCAATTTCTTTGAATTTGCTTCTAAAGGTCTCACGAGGACCCATTCTTTAGATCGCGCGGATCTATAGAATGGGTCCTCGTTCGACCCTCTTTCATAAAATGAAAATTGAATCTACGTCAGCTGCCGATCCCCACAGCAGAACGCCATAAGTCATAATACTATGGAAATAAGCAAAGTATACTAACCTAGCTGTGGGCTTTACGAGTCAACAGCCTTATTTCTCTTATGCTGCTGCATATGCAGCTGAACTTAATCTACCTGAAAGAGCTCTAATGTCTGCACCCTATTGCAATTTCGAATTTAGAGTAATTCCAAGAAATACAGTTTTCGTAATAGCATCTAGTTTCTTGCCATGAAGTTTTAAATTTAGAGCCACTTGGGGTACATTTTTAGATTATTAGCTGCGAACCATTTCGAAATAATAGCTAGACATGTAAGACATCCGTGTCTTTTCTATCTATTTAAAAATAAGAGAAGTGACATCAGCGAATAAAATTATATCCGATAAGTTAGCCATCATGTAAGGAAGATCATTAATATAAACTAGAAATAGGAAAGGGCCAAGATTTGAACCTAGAGGCACGCCCATATTTAAGAGAGACCCCGAGGACGTCGCTCCGTTAATGTTTACTTTTTGCTGCCTGTTTGATAGATAAGAAAGAACAAGATCAGCAGGCTTGTCCACGAATTCTGTAGTGGTGTAATTTACAGATCAGTGTATTGTGGTCAACGTAGTCAAACGCTTTTGAGAGGTCACAGAAAATGCCAATGGCATCCTGGGATTTCTCCCAGGATTCCAAAATGTGACTGATGAGTTTTACTCCTTCGTCAGTCGTCGACCTAGCTTCCGTAAAACCAAACTGGCGACTATGTAAAATCCTTTTGGGTTTGGAGTCTTGTGAATCCAAACTAGCTGGTGAAAGATTGCAAAGAACATTATTATTAAACATTTTCAATTTATTTTTAGTGAGCGGTCTGAATTCAATGTTTTTATCTAAGTCAAATGATACGAGTTGACTAGTATGGTCAGACCTGTCCTTAAGGACGAGTCTTTTATTCTACAGGCATTGAAGCTGAAGTTACTGTTATTCTAGTCGCTTCATTAATTATACATTTTAAATTGAATGATTTAAACAATTATTTATGCTTACATTAATCCGGTGAAATAACTAATAGATCAATAATGAGGTCACTACAAACAAAAATTAATTTAATATCTTTAAAAAGTTTGCTTAGTATTTCTTCCAAAGTTATTAAAATACCGGTTAAGTGCGTGTCTGAATACGCACAATGAAGGGTTCCGTAGTTGGGATGAATTTATCCCAAAAACAAACATAACATTGTAGTTGAAAAACGTGTTCTCCCTTAAATCGATATACGCAACGGTAAATTTTCCAACTGCAAAATATGTAAGTCTGTACCTAATCGTAAAAAAATATTCTATAAGTGATAAAACTACAAATTAACGATTTACGAACTTTTTCCCTTACTGGTTCTCTAATACCTTGCTTCTTGCCAAATGATTCTAGGTCGACGGGAAGTACCCATAGGTTTTGATTTATTTGCGAGTATCAAAATATGTCGCATTTATAACCGTATTTTTTTATTGCGTTGACTTAGAAACTTGAATTTTTTAGAGCTCCAAAGGACCGTAAACCTACGTATTTGATATTAATTTCAACTTGATACCTCTAAGCGTTCCTGCAAAAAAGGGTCTTGACAGACTGACAGACAGACAGACAGACGGACAACAAAGTGATCCTATATAAAGGTTCCGTTTTTTTCCTTTTGAGGTATGGAACCTTAAAAATGATGACAAGTTTTATGCTGGTGGTCTGTAAACACATTAGAAAGTATGGCCTTCAACCTCTGCTCCTTTCTTTTTTTATGTCGGAAACAACTATTACTATCAAGGTACCACCCCCTATTGAGGACCTGTTGTACGCACTGGCAACTTAAAAGTTATTTACATTAAACAACATCCTATCCGGTCTTAACCAGGTTTCACAAAAATATAAGATATCCTTATAATGATTTTTATATACTAGGATTTTGCCAGAGAAGCGATTTATATTTTGGTGATTTAGTAAAATATTCTTATTAGGTATTTATACTTGTTAATACATCAAGCTCATGACGCCAATGGACCGAGCATTTTATTGTCCTTTATAATCGCGATTATCCTATTACCGAGTGGTCGGCTGCTCTTGCGCAGTCATCTGACCCCGGCCAAGGATCTGTCACATAAATCCATGAATGAATCGTATTGTTGAAAATTGTCATTCTGTTGCACGTTTATATTTAAAATCACCTACTCAGTTATTGAGCATCTAGAATTATAATTTAAAAATAAATAGATTGATTACACAATTTCATATTTGTAAAAATTTACTTTCTGTTTTTATTAACAACTATAATTAACAGTTTCAGCTCAGCCCATCTTGCGGAAATCATGTCTATCTCCAAGGGAAATTTTGGAAGTGTATGGAATGGAGAACGAGGCGCCGGGGGTCATAACTATAAGGCCCAAAACATTCCTGGAAATGTGTCCCGCTCTGGTGTATCAGCTAGACCAGCGGTCTTGTTATAAAACAGAACAACCAGCACCGAAATTAGATAGGTTTTGGAGTAAGTAGCTGAAGTCCATTGGTCATACACGAACCCCTACATACGCACTCTGAGACATACACACATGAAACCCTTCTACTTTCGCTCTCACTACGGTTACTAACAATCACACATCACCAAATCATATTTTTTTTTAATTTTTTTTTTATCTCAGACTCGAGAAAAGTTATTAAACAACATCCTTATTCAAAATTGTTATATCACTTTTTTATTTTTTTTATTATTATGATATTGAAACTGCTAGAGGGTGGAGACCTGGTGACCTGAAACGGCCCTTAAAGCCTAGCTTAGGCACCAGTCTCCCACAGTAAACTAAACCATTTCATGTACCTACCGTAAGTGTAATAATAATGTCTGTAATGTTTATCGTGGTGAGAAAATAAATACTTATGCTTATTGGTAAATACAAACCAGTTTAGGTACCTACCTAACCTCTAACCTAAGTTTGAAGGTTCGTGCAGACTGGCGCAATATCGCGGGTGCGACAGGCAGCGCAACCCTTGTCGCGCCCGCGATATCGCCCCAGACTGCACGAGCCTTGATGAATAATTTCAACAATTTATAATATTGGTACTTATTTTTGTTTATTTCAGCTTGGATATACGCCACCTTAAGTATATTGGTGATCAGTGCTACGGGTCTGCTCGGAGTAGCTATCGTTCCATTGCTAAAGTCGGCGATATTCAGCCACGTGCTACATTTCCTGGTGGCGGTCGCAGTCGGCACATTGTGTGGAGACGCGCTCCTACATCTCCTGCCACATGCCCTCAAATCACACGGCCCACCTTCTGCGCCTCAAGAAGAAACCGAAGTTGTGTTAAAATGCAGCGTCACCTTCCTCACGATTTTGCTTTTCTACAGTGTAGAAGCAATTATGCAATTGATAAATGGCGGTCACGCTCACTCTCACGATTCGGGAGTATCAACTGAAATGAAGACAGATTCGAGCAAACAAATTGAGCCTATAGAACTCGGTGCGATGATGCCGGGTTCACCGCCGCCACCCGTCGACCGGCCGATGTCATCGACAGCGCTCATGGTGATTGTAGGAGACGGACTACACAATTTAACAGATGGGCTGGCAATTGGAGCGGCCTTTAGTGGAGATCCGGTAACTGGTTTCGCAACGGCATTGGCCGTGTTTTGTCACGAGCTCCCTCATGAGCTCGGTGATTTCGCTGTGCTACTGCGCTCCGGAATGAGCATCAGACGCGCTCTTTATTACAATCTACTATCGTCGGTGCTCAGTTTTATGGGCATGGCAGGTGGAATTTGGCTTGCGGAAGACCACGAATCTGCGTCCCAGTGGATCTATGCCGCAACAGCTGGGACTTTCTTGTATATTGCACTCGCAGATTTAGTGCCTGAAATAAATGCAAACAACAATAGTAAAAGTATTAATTTACTACTAGCAATATTAGGAATACTCTCCGGTGGCATTATAATGTTAATGATTGCTCTACATGAAGACTCAATTCAATATCTTTTTAGAAATGCAGAACAATAAACAAGTTATAGTAAAATTTAAACAATGTTCGGTTATGAATACTTATATGTCGTATGTGCTAGTAAGGCTAAAACGTGCGTTCATTGAATAATTTGTGTCTAAAGTGTGGTTTAAAGAAATTGGGGACCTCGAAGTGATATGACATAGGCAGTAAGGATTGCGTTTGCCTCGCCTAGCCTTAACATTTGATACACTAAAATAGTAGTGATTTATGTGAAAACTAAAATACTTGTAACAGTACATGTTATGTGATAATATTCGTACCTACTCATGGTTGTTAAAATTGTGTGTTGTTAAGATTTATTTGATAGTTTAGAAAGTAAGTGTAGATATCACTTTTATTTGTAAGCTATGTATGCTCTTGTCATTGTGCATCTAAATATTAATTTCATAGATTATAATGTATTATGTATGTGTCACCGTATGATATTATTATAAACATCATTAGTTAATACTAGCTAGCGAGAATATAATCTATCGAAAATTTTGAACTGCAACAAACCATTTACAAGTTAGCGCATTATTTTTCTATAAGTAGTTTATAATCTATCCATGGCAAACCGAAAAATTGTGAACTGTTAGCAAACTTTCATGCGACTAACGAACCTAAATAGCCAACTATTGCGACCAACTTGGAAGAACCACTCGCTCAGCTCGCGCGCGGTTCGTCACAGTTCTAACCTTTTTTTTTTTGAGGTGAAAACTTCTTTAGGCGTATTGAGCACTTTTTAGGTGAACAAAAAGAGAGGTGTTTGACCCCTTACCCCCGCGACGTCTGAACGGGCGCGCGTGGAACACTACGCGCCGCGCCGCCTCTGGTCCTTTATGCTAAGGGGGCGGCGGACGTCCCCTCTGCCGTCCCTGGACCTATTTAGGGGGGCCGGAACACGGGGTTGTCAGCCCTCTGCCGACGCCCGGTGTGCCTGCTGCGGGCCGGGTGAGCAGAAGGGATCTAATGCTCCCTTTCCGCAGCCTCCACCGCGGCCCAGGACTCCTCGCTGCCGACCGTCGACTCGACCACGGCTGGCAGCGACAGGTCACTGCTTACTCCTGAGATGAGGGCACGGTGTCCTCCCAAGCGGCACACTCTGCCAGCGTATGCCGCGCGTCCTGGCAGTCGACGCAGTGGTGACTCCGGGCGTCCGGCTCCCTGAGTATGCAACATAGGTACTTACCGAAGCAACCATGCCCCGAGAACACCTGCGTCACCCAAAACGACAGGGAGCCGTGCCTCCTCCCGAGCCAGACCTGGAGTGCCGGCCGGACCGCCCCGATGGCGACGAGGTAGTGCGTGAAAGCCTGTCCCGCCATTCCGCCACCAGGGCTGCGCGAAGCTGTGACCGACGCAACTCCACATGTCGCTGCATCAGACACTCGCCCCGCGCCCTCGCTTCCTCGCGCCACCGATAGAGTGATCTAAGTATACTTTCGCCTCGAGGTCCCAGGGTGGGGATCCGGCCAGTATGCAAGCCGCCTCGTAGGAGATCGTGCGATATCACTGTCACAATTCTAACCTACCCTTACCCATTTGGTCGGGGTGCCCTGCGACTGATTCGGCTACCGCCAACACCAACCAGGGACAGTTCACAATTTTACGGGTGATAAAATCGGACAGATTATGAACCCTGTCGATAAGTGCAGGTTCGTTCACAATTTGATATTAAACATTAAATAGATTACATACCTACCTTATATACATACATAAACTCACGCCTTCTTCCCATGAGGGTAGGCAGAAACTATAGAACGCCACTTGCTACGCTCCTTACATACTCCATAATACATTACCTAAATACTTTCATAATAGATTACCTTTATTATAAACTACGAAAAATGAATGCAGCAGTTAATTTTTATTTTTCAATCGTTTATAATCTCGCTACATAGATTAAAAACTAACGGTGCTCACCATCGCACGGTGACATACATAAACTAGTACAGACGCCAGCACATCAAGCTACTACAATCTGTCAAATTTCTTTAATAGATTTTCAACTTTATCCGTATATCATAAGGTTCAAGGTTGATTGAGAAAATTTGACAGTTTCGGGTAGCTTGACCTGCTGGCGTCTGTACATTAATTATAGATACGTATGACACGATACACATCCCTCTGAGAGTGATGATTGATGACTAAGTGGGAAGGTATGAATTAGGTTCAAATAAATCCGCTGATCACAAACCTTCATGTTTGGAAATAGTTCATAGTTACTATTCAAGCTCCTTGCGTCAAGCTAGATATACTTAAGACATTATTCCTATGTATGAAAATATCTATGTTTATGTAATACTTAAATAATTATGTAGGTAGGTAGGTGGACAGTAAAATACAGTAGGTTGGTACCTACAGGAGCTACACGGAATGTAAAAAAATACTTTTTACAACAAAATAATAACCGACTACCAAAATTAACACTACAAAGTTAAAAATAACATTAATTTCGAAGTTCGGTGTCTTTGGATCTGTATTTGAGTTTTTTGCCACCGACTTCCGAAATTAATGTTATTTTTCACTTTGTAGTGTTATTTTTGGTAGGTAGTCGGTTATTATAATTTTTTTAAAGTTTTTCTCTTTTTAGTGGGTCAGTTTCGAATTTATCTGTTACAATAGCCTAATGTTAACTGCTTATCACCTTTTACGAAATATTGCTTTTCCCGATGCCGAGACGTTGATTGTTGAGGAGTTCTCCTGGTAAGAACCAGGAGAACTGCCACTGCCATGCATAGTGACGAGCATAAATTGCTTAATCGCAACCCGTTAAATAGGTACTCATTATTATATTGTTTCGGTGGCCATCTGTGGTCTCCATCATCAGTTCCACTTCACCAAATGGTGCTCTCGGAGAGCAAATGCACGAGTTACTATAAAAAATACCCAAATCGCTATAGGTTTGCATATCAAATTTGAGGGTTTCTCTCGATTTCCATGAGATCCCCTCATCAGATTCTGATTTGGTGGCAATGGGACCACGTCGGGAGTATACCCTTTCAAACAAAAAAAGAATTTTCAAAATAGATACTTGACGGAGTAATCGCGTAACAATAATACAAAAAAAAAAAAAACATACAGCCGAATTGAGAACCTACTCCTTTTTGGAAGTCGGTTAAAAACTAAAAACAAGTAAACGTAGATGTGAGACAGGCCACCTACTTGTAAAATTTGGTACCTAATTTTGCTTGATTGAAAGCTACATTTGTGTAGATTCAAATGAAAAATCATCGGCGAACGACATCCGTGTTTATTTATGAAAGTAAGTTGATGTTTTCCTAGAGAGATTTTTTTGACACCGTAAGATCGTCCTCAATTACGTGAGGCTCGAAAAAGCGGGGGAAAAAAAATCACGAAATATCACAAGAGTGTTGTTTGAATGTAGATAATTGTATTGTCATGTGTAGCAGCTGGTTACTTGCTAAAACTGTTAATAAAGTATTATGATAGTATTTATTAACTTATAAATAAAATCATTTTAAAGTTCATCATAATGTTGTAAGTAACTTTTATTTTGTTTTCTTGTAAATAGAAGTATTATTTTTTTAATAAGATGTGATAATAATAATGAGGTATATACGTATTTTCACAACATTGTTTTATTTCAAGCATTGTTTTTTTAACCTAAGTAACAAAGAAATTGTCCGTTTTAAAATTAGCGGTGGCGGTTTCTATTGTTTCAAAATATCTTTTGTCACACAACTAAATATGATATTTTTCAAATCTTTATTGACTCCATAATAATTAATAATTATACAGACTATTATACCGGTTTTTTTGCTGACTGTAGGTACATTTATTTCAAAATCTGAGAATGCAGATCAATGTCTCAAAACGTTAAGGACCGTTTTCATGTAGCTACAACAATTAAGGTACCTACCACGTCAACGATTAAGGTTACTGCCCCGTCTCAAAAATCCACCCTGTACTTAAACTCCATATGGTGACCCTTTTTCTCAATTCAACAAAATCAAGATTTCTTCTAGATAACATTATATACAGGTTACCTATTTAATAATAACACTTCCAAAAAAAAAAATCACATCTTTACATCACACTTGTATTCCTCGAAGAGGTAGCCAAAGATTATTATTATTACCTACCTAATCCGATACAGCGTGTTACGGAAAGGGTATATACATATCAAAGGCGCGGATTCTTTTGGTGATAACAAACTACATGGCAACATTTTTTTTTATAATACCTACTGAATTATAAAGTTTAAGAAACATTTAAATAATAAAAATCAAAGGTTTCCAATTCAATTCTCGTACACATCACTAGACCAAGTCAGCTGATCGGTACACGTTTTAATCCATTCATTTGATCCCGCCGCCAATTGTGCCGACGGCGCCGCCGCGTGTCGGTGCGGCGCCGTGTCGCAGAGCTGTGGCAGGCGTGTGTTTATACTAGGCGCACAGACACAGATACTGGATAATGACCTTCGTAGTGCGGTGACACGTTTGTTATGATTTAAATTTAATAAACTATATAAATAAAAAAATAAAAAATATTTTCAGTTTTTCTTTTTGAGCTGATATTTTGTACAGAGATTCTGAACCAGATGCACTCTTCACCCTGTTTGTATGGATATACCCTTTCCGTAACACGCTGTATTTCGCTAGGACTACCTCATCGTGCGAGAGGAGGCAGCCCTGGCCGCCTTCAAGCTCTACATATCGGGAACCCTGAGCAAAGACTCTAGGGTCAAGCACACACGCATAAAGGAAGATGCAATCAAACGACAACCGATGATGGCATCACCCTGCGACAAAGCCCCGAAACTACACTTCTTCCAGAAGTACTACAACGTTATAGTCACAGAAGAACGGTGTGACTACTCAGGCCCGAAAGAGATGAGAGTATACACCGACGGATCAAAGACCAACTCCGGAACCGGAGTCGGAGTCTTCTCACACGATTTTAACATAAATATATCCAGCTCGCTGGGAATGTTCAACACCGTATACCAGGCGGAATGTGTGGGCATTAAACAAGCGGCTTACGCCATAGAAGCCAGGAAAGTTACGGACACCCGTAACGTATACTGTCCGACAGGGCCTCAGTTCTGCAATCCCTAGAGAAAAATTATATTACCTCCAGACTAACACTAGAATGTCACAATGCACTGGAGCGGGTGACGGTGGGCAGCCGTAACAAAGTGACACTACAATGAATAAAAGGATACAGCGGATCACTAGGTAACGACGCAGCTGATGAACAAGCTAGGAGAGCATCCAGCGCGTCAATCTGTTGACCTGAACCTATCGTACCCATCCCCTTTAACCAACTACGCAGGTGGCTACAGGAGTTCACCGACACACAAGCGGAGAACTGGTGGACCTCGACACCGGGCTGCAGGCAATCCAGGGAAGCCATGCCATCCTTCCTACTCTTCCTTCCAGGAATGGCCTGCGCCTGGTGACGTGGACTATCACGGGACACTGCTCATTATATAAACACTGCCACACAATAGGCATAACGGACAGCCCTCTGTGCAGGGCTTGCATGGAGGCTGAAGAAACCGTTGCGCATGTGCTCTTTGACTGCACAGGCGTCACCCAGATCAGAACAGAAACCCTCGGGTCACCCAGATCCTTCACAGATATTCTATGCAGACCAGAAGACCTAATCAGCTTCTGGAGGGAGGAGGGCTGGTTGGAAAAAACCACTGACGGCCGCCATGGCCCACGCACAATGGTCCACATGAAGGACTAACTGCGGAAACCAAACCCTTCTAACTTAAAACTCCTACATTTCGTCAGTTACGTTTAGGTTCTAGGTAGGTAAATGGAGGCGCCAACTAACGCACACAAATCCACGTTCTGGATTTGGCTTAATAAAATGGGTTAAATCTAGTATCACTATGGTCAATCATACACTCCACAGCGTATATTTGACTTAGAGCATTTAACCTAACTCTAGAGGTCTGGAGAAAATTCTTGAATATTTTATTTTTCACGCGAATCAACAAGTCGATTACTAATTGATTTAACATCAACAACAAAAAAAACAAAATGTCATTGTCAACTGTCATTCACATACAGTCAGTCAGTGTCAAAACTGTCAAAAAGTCTGCTTAGTTTTATGAAAATCCTTTCTTTCATTGTGAATGTGAAGTAAGAAAAAAGTGATTTTACTGAATTGAGTTCGTTGAGAATAATTTTCAGTCTAATACCTTCGAAGGAATCAAATATATTGATGATTATAAAAATGATCAAAGCAGTGGTGAGCAATTCAATAACATTTGGCGACAGATAAACATGTCGCTATTAGGTTTATAAATAAATGATGTGACAATGATGACTGGTAGTCAGATTAAAATACATCATCATAAGAAACAAAGAACTTATACCCAATGGATCATCAGATTTTTGTCATATTTAGGTTAACAGCAATAGAAGTAAATTAATGTGTCGTAGTAAAATTCATCATAGGAAATACATTGTGTCATGCATGCTTGCCTTTAATTAAACAGTATCACTTTACTGGAGTCAAAGATTTTTTACCAAACCAATCCTGGATATCTATCAGCTATCATTGGAGCTTTAAACTACCCATGCGCGATAAGTTGGGACCTGCTTGGAATGCGAATGCACCGCGCTCAGGTCCCAACTTATCGCGCACGGGTAGTACCTACAACATCTGCTTTGTTATTGCCTATCATATTTATTTACTGAAGATTAATTGATTAATATACATATTAAAAAGTAATTTGTATGTACGTAACATAAACAGTTCAACTATTTTAGAAGGTAAATTAATAAAATTGGCCATGGAATCACAAATGATGAACAGTAAACAGCAAAATATATGGCATAGGATTGAGTGCTATTAGTGCTCTCTTGAAGAAGCGTGAAAACATAGCATGACGCCTTGATTCCCCGAAGGGTTGGGCAGAGGTGTTCTTACATTTTGCTCATAATTGTTAAGTCCCATGTAATTTGGGCCTATTGCCACCAACCGGGCACAAATCCAGACTCCGGGCTGCTACTGAGAAATCCCAGATAGAAAAACCCAATATCACTTTGCCCGACCCGGGAATCGAACCCAGGACCTCATGCTCAGCAGTAATGCTTGCGACCAGTAGACCAACGAGGCAGTCAAGGAGTGTAAATACAATATATCATTTAGGAGCGAAGATGGACGATAAATATTACAACCTAAAACAGGCTTTTGGTCAGAACCATAAATAAGAATTTTATCTACAACCCAGTGACAACCCAAAATAAGAAATAAACATACTTGTCAGTGAAATCACCAAAACATTTGGAATTAGAATGTCAAATTGACAGTTTAAATAAAATTAATTTTGATTGCTAGCTTATTTACAAAATGAATCAAATACATTTTTCAAAAAAAGCCAAATGTTCCTTGTAATGAGCATACCTCTAGGTCATAACAGGACACCTGGCAGTAGCCAGGAATGCTTATCAAATAGCCATGGGTTGTTTATTATCAGTGGTCAAAACTAGTGTAAGAGAATACAACCATTGAAAATCCAATGTCCTTATGTAAAATGCATATAAAATAGGAGCTATGTTATGTACTTACCTATGTTAAAATTATTTTTTAGGTAATATTTGGTGCTGGTGTTTACACAGGAGTCTATGTAGCTCAAAACTATAAGGTAACAGACACAAAGAATTGCTTTCTGAAGTTATAATAATGTTTTGTTAATCATTCATAAAACTCCATGTCCTGCAAAGGAGGCCTACATGATTGATTGGTTTTATTACTAACACCCTTCTGCTGTTTGAAACCTCCATTATTCCTGGTTCAAATAAATGTAGGTATTCTACAATACTGTATGGCCTCTTTTGCTCTGTCACATTTCTATCTCATTTTGTAGCTAATTTAAATTGTAAAGTTTAATAGTAAATAATTAATAAAATGTAAGATTGTACCTGTTGTTAATCATTCATAAAACTCCATGTCCTGCAAAGGAGGCCTACATGATTGATTGGTTTTATTACTAACACCCTTCTGCTGTCTGACCTCCCATTATTCCTGGTTCAAATAAATGTAGGTATTCTACAATACTGTATGGCCTCTTTTGCTCTGTCACATTTCTATCTACATTTTGTAGCTAATTTAAATTGTAAAGTATATTAGTAAATAGTTAATAAAATGTAAGATTGTACCTATCTATACTATCTCTACTTGACGCAGGGTACCCTGCAAGGACTTTGTAAGAGAGCTTCTGATGAATGTGACAAGGCAGCAAGTACCAAAAAATCCTGGTTAGCATTTATTTTTTGTTTTTATTTTGTTTGGTATTTTAATACAATGTTGAGTAAAATTTGGTGGAAACCCTCCATACCTTACCATTTTATGAAAATTCATACAATTGGCACAACAAGACAACAATTATGTAACAAACAAAGAATTTTTTAACACCTAGGGGTGTTACAAAATTCTTTGTTGTATGGTGAAAGCTAGGCCATCTAGATTCTAGATATATAATATTTGATCACTCATTTTATTTTCTTCTTACTCTCTCTACTTATTTAAGAATTGCTGTGCCTAACAGGGTCCATAATTGTTTCTATTAATTTTTATTTACCACCTGTAAGTGTACATTAATGGATTGCAATAAACAATTTGAGATTTGATTTGATTTAATATTTTCTTCACTATCAAGTAGAGCCAGCTAGTTACCATTAGTAGAGTTCAATTTAGTAAGAGTACAGTATTTTATTATTCATTGGTTGAAGGAAACTGAACGTGACACAATGGAAATTTTGTTGTTATTACACCTTTTGTTGTTTAGTTTCCCCCAAACTGTTAATAATATTTGATTCTGTGTTATTTACTAGAACTACAATATATTTTGCTTGAACCAGGAATACAGCTCCCTTGATCAAAATAAATGAATTCATTGTAATAGTCATTTACAATTAATAAAAAAATATATATATCTGTTTTCTTTGCTACAGATAGACAAAGTTGAAGACCCATCGGTATTATTTGGGAAAGCACAAGCTTATGTGCAAAGCAAACTAGCAGATATCAGCGACAACAGTAAGAAGGGAGATAAATGATGAAAACAAATTATTAGGATAATGTGTGTTAAAAGAATATGACTCATTCAATTACTTTATTGTAAATATTTTAAGTAGTTCTATACAGTAATAAACTAAATAAAGTTAGCAATACATACAAGTGTTTGAATCACTCTTCCTATTCATATAAGTGACAAGCCACCTCCAATATGCTCAACTCTTGTTTGAGGCTCTTCAAAAGCTAACCAGTCACTTGAATGAGTGGGCAATAGTCCCATACTTTGGCATTTGTAAAGAGCAAGTAAAATGTTAACAATGTTTCCAATAAAATACACAAACTTCTGTCCTGTTGCTTGAGTGCCTTCAACCATCTTGAATGTGCTCTGGGTAGAAAACAAAGCTTTCACTGGTCGAACAATCAGCATGCCTACCATCATAATAGGGAAAATAGATATGGAGTTTCCAGCCATGTACATTATGAACAAATTCATTGGCACTTGTTTGAGAGGGCCCAGGGCAACATCCCACAACTTTTTGATTAGAAGCAAATTTGAATCAGTATCTCTGGATGACTCCGTGTAGCTCGCATTGGTGGACTGGCTATAACCTGGCGGCGAAGGCAATTCAGTTGTCTGTGTACGAGTCCTAAAGGAAAAGAAATGATTATAACCGACGTAGCGTTTCATACTAAATTTATTTAGTTACACAATTATAATTAGGACGTGATATTGAGTCCATAACTCAGTACTTACTTTGGATTGAAATCCAGAGCCCATTTGAACTTTTTGTTCGATTTAACTTGAGACATGTTGACACTTTTCAATGACCCAGCAACAATGAATAAAAATAGAAGTTTCTAATCACTATTTGTTGAGAGATTATTACTTATTTCTTTAGTGATTAGGTATTAATTATTCGGAACCGTGTCGAACTCGGCCCTCACTTCCTCCGTTTTATTGACTTGCTCGATTGTCATTGTCAAAAAAATTACAATTGACAATAAACTAGTCACGAACGCGTATCTAGTGTTTTTTGTGTATATTTTAAGATGAGATTGAAATAGCAAGACGTGTGTCACCTATGTAAAATAGAGATGGCGAATATTCAGCACTTCAAAAATCATGATTTTGTTATGGTTTTATCTGGAACGTTTTTGCTTAGAAAAAATATACCAGTCACAGTCAGTGTTGCTATTTCCTTGTGAAAACAAAATGATAATGCCCAAAGTAAGTACTGACTGCGCTACCATAATAAAAATAATATTTTGAAATTGCACGACTCGACTTATTCTCTTTACTTGCTAACTTTTCGAATTTTAATTTTGATGTGAAACATCTATAGCCGCACGTAAAACCGATTGCAGGCGGGGCCACGCATGCCGCGTGGTGATTCGATCGAATTTCGATGTTTCACATCTGCCAGGCGACGGCGGTGACGGCTCAATTTTTTTTCCATGTTAATTTTTGTATTTTTTTTACAATTTTACCACTGTTCCTACCAATATAAATTATCTGTTACCACTGCTGTTACTGTTAATTCAATATATCAGTCCCCCACGGACTGTTACAATGAATTACACACTGACAAACGAAGGAATATAGTAAGGTTTTAACGAAGGAATTTATTATTTAGTTAAGGTTATACCGAATTTAATTAAATGAACAAATTAAGATTATAACGAAATTAAGTTAAGATTATAACGAAGGAATATAGTAGTTAGTTAAAACGAAGGAATATAGTAAGGTTTCGCTCTCTTACTCCTATAAAGCAGGGACCGTACAAGCCCGGATAAGAGTTAAACCTTTCGAAGGGATAACCCATTCAATAGGTTACCTTTAACATGATGTAACCCATTGAAAGGGTTACTTACATGATAACCCATTGAATGGGTTTTTTACTTGAAACCCAGTAACAGCATTATGTTATTCCGATATCCGCCCAGCACGCGTAGTATGACCAATTCTATCTCTAATCTACCCAGGGCCCATCTTGGTTACCATTTAAGAAAAAAAAATCTAAGCATTAATCAAAAACCCATACCGTCACATTATTAGATTACGCAAACCTCGTAACTCCACCAAAGATCAAAATTACCATTTTGATGGCAACAGCTACGTAAAAAAAATTGGAATTTTTCAATTTAAACATCAGTACTTTTTGTGCTCTGGGAACACTAAAAATTGATGTCAAGCAGACCTCGTAATCGCAACTTCACCGTCAACTTTTATTCATAAGCAAAACCTTGTAAAGTCCATTTCACGAAAGAAGTCCCGCGGAAATAAGTGGAACTAATTATTATTATACGCTAAGTTAGCAACATTCCTAAAATAACCCATGCCTGCAGCGCCACGTCTGCGGGACTTCTTTCGTGAAATGGACTTTAACTCCCTTGGTAACGTCTTTTACTATGGCAATGTAATGCCGTGAGTTGTGTGTGCAGACCGGCGTGATACTTTTAGGTTTTAAGCAGAACATACTACGTTTCCAGTCAAATATTATGAGTCTTTATTAAACATTAATAGTATGTCGAATTGTTTTGAAAAAGATTGAAGGCATTATTTGAAGTAATAGCACAGTAAATAGAATGTAAAATTTTAAAGGGAGTATTGCTAGCAATATTTTTCTGAGAATGTAGGCTACGTAACTCCTAATTCATATTAAGCGGGAATGTCGTTATTTGATTTTTTTACGGAAAAAGTTGTTATAAATGTGTTTTTTAACTGATGATTAGTTACTGTATGACGTCCCAAAAGAAGCTTACAAATAGTGAAGTTGTCCCTCCAAGGCGCGACTTCTGAAAGCTGTACTTAAATCACTTTCCAAAATTCAAATTCTTGAAAATATTATAATAAAGAAAGCAGATACTGATACATTACAAACATCAGCGAATATTGCACCAACCCCACTCTCTCCCACCCCTCAATCAACTCTAGAGTATCGCAATCCAATGCTGGACATGGGTCTCTCCCAGGCTGCGCCACAACACCGGTCCTGTCCTCCACCTTCCGCACCCAGTCTGCCCCAGCCACCTTCTTAAGGTCGTCGGTCCATCTAGTTAGGGGACGTCCCACACTACGCTTGCCGATACACGGTCTCCACTCCAGGGGGCCTACTCCGAAGTATCAGCCGAATGTTTGGCCGTTTCTTGACTTTCAAAGTTTCCTTATATGACTTTTAATCTTTACCCGACAACCGTATCTACCGAGCTGGACCACTTGCTCTAGGTAGACATACTTCTTAACAACTGTGAGAAAAGACCCTTCGATGTGGATACGACTCGGCAAGACGTGCGAATTGTGTGTGACTTTTGTCTTGGCCAAATTCATGCCGAGTCCACCTCAGTCACCTTCACTGCCATTATGACGATGTCATCGGCATAGCGAAGGGGTGAGATGTACTCGCCGTTTGCGTTGATACCATATCCAGTCCAATCCTGCGTCTTGAAGACAATAAATTACAGACCTCAGTCTCACCCCTCTGCGGAGTTGAATGGGGCTGGTTTTCTGATCCTGGATTTGGACAGTCATCATGGCAGCGTCATACAAACATCTCAACACTTCTATGTAGCGCCAGTCAATTCGACATCGTTGTAGAGAGGCCAGAACTGCCCATATTTCAATGGAGTCGAAGGCTTCCTCGTAGTCTACAAATGCCATAAACCGCGATGATCCGCCTTGTTTAGAAGATTTCGTTATTGAGTTCATAGATTTACTAAATGACACTACTGCTGATGATACTGGAACCATAGAATTTTATTGGAGACTGACCCTAAATGATACCGATAAAATAGACATAATAATAGAGCTCTAGGTACTAGGTAACCTCGTAACTCCAATTTTTATTTAGATTTTTCATGAATTATACTTGTAACTCCTTTTTTTTAAGAAAAAGTGGCTTTTTCTTTTTTTTTTTATATTCTACTTTATAGTATCCATATATTGCAAATTAAATTCATAATGAATACTAAATTACTAACATTATTTTTTAAATCAGTTTTTTTGGCTCGTGTATAATTAATTGGTCAAAATGGAGTTACAGCGACGATACGGTGTGGATTAAGCCGTTCTGAATAAATAGCTTTCGCGTGTGAACACGATTATTTGGCAATTTATTTTTATCGATAGTTTTTTTAGGGTTCCGTACCTCAAAAGGAAAAAACGGAACCATTATTATGTGAATAAATGAATTTAGAATATGAGGTCACTTTTGGGGGAAAATAAGAAAATTTTAAAAAAAGTTTTGCAGACTGTACCGTGTGAGTGTGACATATCAAATAAAGGGCTTGCTGTAAGGATTTCATACATTTAGATATAAAATTTAAAAAATAGTACAGAAAATAGTCCTTTACTTATAGATTACTTACAGGAAAATCGATAAGAAGTCTGTGATCTTGAAATAACATGGTAAATCACTCAATATTGTACGTACAAACTTACATTTGCAGTTGGAATGTATGGGGATCATGTTTTTCAACTACAATGTTATGTTTGTTCTCGTGATAAATTCATCGCAACTACGGAACCCTTCATTGTGCGTGCTCCGACATGCACTTGGCCGGTTTTTTTCATTCTAATTTACGACACTTTCAGACAAGCTTATCAATTTTTTTTACTACTGTGTTTACACGGCAGTCAGTCGTTAGGCGATATTCGATGCAGTTATAAAATTTTCCAAAAAAAGTGATTTATAGTAAAACACCATAATGATCTAAAATTAATAAATAACCAGGTTCGTTGGGTTACCACCTTCTTAAGGAATAGTACTGCAATACCAGTCATGATCTGACGATTTCCAAGATACCTCTAAGTATAGTAGGTATACGTTTTTGTAAATTCAATCGTGAGTACTCAAAATTACGCTACTACCTCACCAATTCGGTTAATGTTGCCATATTCGGGTATTTTTTAATTATTTCTTGGATACAAATATAAAATGGCTAAATTTTGGCCTCACCGGCTAGTGTTGGTGCGCATACCACCGGTCGCGCCTGGCGTGGGTCACGCTAAGGTGCGCGCGGGTTCCGGCGCCACGACAGAACGTGAAAGGTCGACGTCCGAGTGACCGGACCGCAGCACGAAGTGTCGTGATGTCGTCCTCCGCCGTGACCGGACCGCAGCAAGACGTGTCGTCCGCCGCCAACCAAAGGCACAGAGTACATTACCAAAGCTCCCGGTGCACTCTACTCCAAACCTTTTTTTTCACGAACTCAATTTTATAGCATTATAACTTTATAACCTAATTATGTCCTTGTGTACCTATTTTATTTATAATTCATTATGATATAGTTTTAATTAACAAATCTCATTGTTCCTCTCAAACTGAGCACCTAATCTCTTCACCACCCTTGGTTGACTGCTAGAGAATGTCTAAGGCATTAACTCCGCCTTTGTACTTTTTTTGTGTGTAAAAATTAAAAAAAAAAATGGTAAATTTTCATCTATTTTCTTAAATAACTTTAAAACGATTTATTTAAAAATTATAAAAAATATGTATTTGTGACCCTGTAAGGTTTGCAACTCATAAGTAATTAAATTAATTTTGAATATGGAGGTCCCATATTCAAAATTCATTCATTTACATATGGGTGACAAATTTTTTGGGTCACAGAAATTCATATCCATTCAACTTTATTGATCCATTGTATATTCGGAGCGAATTGGCTGTGTATGAGACTGACCGACAGACACACGAGTTATCATATATGGGGCGGGACACACAGAAAAGACGAAAGACGAGGTCGCGTCGCAGACGTATGCGCCTGTGACCGCGTCTCGTCCGCGCCCTGTCTTTTCTGTTTATTTTGTTTCGCGACGCTTCTATACATTTTGTATGAAAATTTACTGAAGCCGCGTCTGCGACGCGTCCTCGTCTTACGTCTTTTCTGTTTGTCCCGCCCCTAAGGGTTCCGGTTTTTCATTCGGATGTACGGAACCCTAAAAAGTAAGTTGAAGTCTCATTTCCCACTAACAAACATAAGTATGGGAAAAGTTTTGTGCGATATCCGACTTTTTTAGTAGGTACTTACTCGAAACTTGGTTGGTGAGATAGAGTTTTATCGTACTATGAAACAGCAGCCATTGGAATCGAACATAATGCAATATTGCTCAACCCCCATAGCAAATAGCGTGATAATTTATAGCCTACAGACAGACTGACCACACTTATAGGAAATATCTATGCAAATTTCGAACGAAATCTATCCGGTAGCGTTTGCGTCATGCACATATAATACATTCAGATAAAAATACAAATATTCTAAAAACTAGTATAGTTGTCAAAAAATAACAGGCCCGTTTTAACATTTAACTTGTGTCGATTTATCGTGAGTAGGTATCGAGTAAATTATAGGCGTAACTAGTGAAGTAACCATACGAGTCGGGTATGGTTACTTCACTAGTTACGCCTATAGTTTTTTGTTTGAGTTTTGCGAAGAGTAGACTTCGCGAGCACAAACTTTTTTGCAACAATTAAATCTACCATGTTTTTGTTTTTAAAAACATGGTAAATAAAACTTATGAGTAAAAATTGGTAGCCCAGGTAGAAAAAATAACTCATTCAATTCAGCCTATCGCAGTCCACTGCTGCACATAGGTTTCTCCCAGGCTGCGCCACAACACCCTGTCCTCCGCCTTCCACATCAAGTAACGAAAAAAATAACTAATAGGTTTTAATTAGCAGAGGTAACGCTGTGGCCTAGTTTTGTGATCAGAAGGTGGTCCCAGGTGCTCCACCAATCCCTACCTAGTAGTTAAAGGGCCGATTCCACCGGTAGAAATCTAAAAGTGAGTAATTTACTGCATTTGGAGGAACACCAAATAGAACCGGCAGAGAACTAAAGTTGTCTACATAGCCAACAGAATAAGCAAGCTGAAGTGGCAATGGGCCGTCTATATTAGCCGTAGAACCGATGACTGTTGGGGACTTGGGGTAGACGTGTTCTTGAGTGGAGACCGCGAATCGGCAAACGTAAAGTAGGACGCCCTCAGGCTAGGTGGAGCAACGATCTTCGCAGGGTGGCTGGTGGCAGCTGGGTGAGAGTTGCCGAGAATCGAGCTGAATGGCGTGCAATTGGAGAGGCCTATGTCCAGCAGTGGACTGCTAGGGGCTGATGATGATGATGATGATGATGGAGGAGCTATTCTGTTCATCACGCCGAAGATCCTAATCAGATCTTCACCATATTTCTATAAGATCAATTTAAAGTTACTACCTTTCAAATAAAAAAAACTATCGAAATCGGATCTCATAAGGCGGAGATATTCAGTAACCTCCTTTTTGGAGGAAGTACCCCTCCAACCAAACATCACCGATGACAAAAAAAACTATAAGTAAAGCCCTCAGATTATAGAAAAGAAGCAGATAGACCGCGCGGAACACCGAGAGTGCGGCCAACAAAGCAAATACAAATTCAAAAGCGAATACACTCTCGATTCAGTACAGCACGAAGCGTCGCATCGTTAGTACGTCACGGGCTCTAACAGATAATTTCAGAATGATGCCGCCTTGTATTTTTAAACATTGTAAAAACTGTTCCCAAAAACAAAAGAAATAAGATGGAGTATCATCTTTCATAAGTAAAATATTGATTATTTGTCTATTTGGATTTATTTTACGTGTTTATTGGTAGTGACATCTTGAAACACAAAACCTTAACAAAAATCATTCGGTGTTGCTAGTTTATATTGAAACATTTACCCCTAAGATATAAGTATAGGATACAGGAGTATCGATTTACAAAAATATTTATGTCGATAATAGTGTTTTATTTATCGCCTTTTCTGGTTTTTTAAACTTTTTTTTCATGTAATGAAATATTATGGCTAATTTTTTCATTCTCCTGGCAACCGTACACACACATAGAGGCACCTGTTCTTATAGTGCTGTCACGTGGCTGTAACGCACACACGTCTACAAACGGGCCTCACTTTATTGTTCCGCGCGGTCTATCTGCTTCTTTTCTATAATCTGAGGTAAAGCCGTAAAACCTGTATACGAAATTTCGTCCAGATCGGTTGTAAAATATGACCAGCACCATAATTGCGTAACACAGTTTGAATCACAATCGGAATGATTTCGAAGTATTTAGCTAATCCATTGCTTCATATGTTAGAAAAATTTGTCTGCTCACCAACGTAAATAATCCCAATGAATGTTGTTGAACTGTCAAACAGAAACTGATTCCTACTGATGTGTTACGCAATTAGCCCGCTCTAGAGGAGTAGCAACAAACTGACAGAGAGAAGCAAATTATAAATAAAAAATATTGGTACTTTTTCTATTTTATTTACATAAACAAAAAGGTAACCACAAAATTTGTCTATAGTTATTAATTGTAAAATATGCACATGCACAAACTTATTAGTTATATTACACTAGTTTGAGATTTTACATAATCTATTGAATTTATTAAATGACGTGATATTGTATGAATATTTTGACGTTAATTATTAGTATGTAGGTAGGCGGAAATTTTCTGCAAAACTTGCATTTTATCCATGCGTGATACAATTTCCAATCACTGGGTAGGTGCGTGATGCATAGGTATGTAGTCACTGACATCACAAAATGCAATCATCATAAATATATTTACATTATCATCTCCATAACATTAAGTCGCACTATAGTTTTGTAACTGTACTACCGGATACCGCAGGTTGGTAAACTAGAAACACCTGAAATGCATATTTCAGGAACCGTGAGATTTCAGCTCGATCATGGTAGGTACTTTTAGAATTATGTCTAAGGCCAATCCATATAAAAACGATTTCTAGTGCAAATATGTTATAGAAAATGAATTAAGATAATAAGCAATATCCAAATTAGTTCCTAACAAAATACTTGCTGCAAACAGCAGTTTTGCAGCAAGTATTATGAAAGGAATCAATTTTCAAAGGTTTTCAAAATGTCAAAATATTCAACGGTCTAATAATTATAACTATGACACACAATGTTCTATTATACATACCTTAGGCAAATTGAAATCATTTATTCAAAGATAAATGATATATTTTTTACTATTATAAGAAAAAGACATTATTCTAATTTCTAAGCAATATGCGCAGTACCATTGTCACGGATGACGTCATTGTCACTGGACACAGTGACTATGCTGCTCTCTATCTCCTTCAGAGATTCACGGGATACAATGTGGTCTTTACAGAAGAGTATTATCCTTTTACAAGCCTCTCGCATTATATCTTCGGGCACAGTTAATACAATCCTCATGAAGTTTGGATACGCGAAACACTGAAAATAAAACAAAAATGTGACACTATGTTGTTATATTCCACTATGTAAAGATCAAGGGGCGATTCCCGCGTTTAAGAACGTTCGCATTGATATCAAATCGAATCAAAATATTTTATTTTACATGGGCACATAAGAAACGTCAGAATAAGGTGTACGGTTCCAATTGGTCGTTTCCTATGGAGAAGAGATGGCAAAAAACTCCACGATTACTCTTTTAAAACTAATCGCCTTTTACAATGTTTTCAATTTACTGTGTTAATAGGTATGGGAGCAGGACAGGCGTAGGCCTGTCAAAAAGTACCAGTTACTTAACAAAATAGAAAATAGTCTACAAATCTACAGTCTATTAAGCCTACAGCGTTCTCACATTCACAAAATACGAAAGAATCTTATTTAAAATATTAATAAAATAAAAACCTATTTGAACCATGAAATGATTGCCATTACAATTGTAACAAATCTGGATTAATATCCGGTCCATAAAAGCCGCTAATAAATAGTTTAATTAAATTAAAATTGTAGGTATATAATAACAAATAATGTCAAGGAAGTATGTAAAAAAATAAAAATGAAAATAAACATCGTAATGTGGGAGTAGTTAATTGACATTTACATAGTTATGCCGTTAATGAGGTACACACGGCTACACATCAAGCTATACATTTCCAGTATAAGCTGATCTCGCATTGTATAGGATTTCCGTACAGTGCGAGATCAGCGTAAACTGGAAATGTACCTATAGCTTGATGTGTAGCCGTGTGTACCAGAGACAGCCACATGCGCATAAGGAATTATTGGCAAACTTCCTTGTCTTCAACGTAGTCTTTAATCTTATAATATGCTTTTTTGATAAGGACACGTTTGATGCGGATTTTGAACTTTCCATCACTAAGTTCTGTAACCGACTTTGGCAACTTGTTATAAAAGCGGATATTGTTGATTAGAAATGATTCTTGCTTTTGTAAATCTAATTTTGGGTATCACATATTCATGTTTACTACGTGTATTAATTTATATTATGGAAATTGTTTCTTATTTTGAAAAGTCCTAAGTTTGCGAACATACAAAATACTTCTTAAGTTTTATAGAGAAGGCAGAAAGAAATACATAAAGAGAAGGGAGACAGAAAGAAATTGATGTACCTACTAACGTACATCAATTTCTTCAAACATTCAATTTGTTTCTAAATGACTCACGAGAACCCATTTTATAGATCGCGCGGAATACCCTCTTTTTTTAACCGCCTTCTTGTAAAATTAAAATTGAATCTACATCAGCTCCCGATCCTCACAGCATTCATAACTGAGTCTCAATCTGTCACAAATGCCTTTTTAAGCTCCCTAAAAATGCCTACATTTTCTAAATCAATGATTTTTAATGCATGGCAATTTACAATACATGGTAACATATATTATATCGATACTGTGGAATTTAGACATATCGATAGGAAAAAAACCTAATGGTACGTTTAGTTTGAAAGTAAAGCTCGTTGGAAAATAAGAACATAGTGGGACATCGACGCGCAAACTATGAATTCAGCACCTAAATACCTGATTCTAGACCCAACTGTTAATTTTTCGTCGGTTATTAAAAAAAGCAGCAGTTCCATACATTTTGACGGTTTTGGTATTGCACTTTTGTATTAAACAGTAGATTTTTTTTTCCTGCTCTGGGAGATAGTCATAATTATGTAGGATGTAGCTCTAACTTGGTAACAGTTTGCACGTTGATATCCCTGACATTGTATACACATTAGGCACTGACCTGTCCTGGCAAGCAAAACACCGACTGCTCTGAGACCATGCGCTCAACGAATTGTAATTCATTTTTGAAAGTTGGAAACAACGATAATTTTATTTCAATCATCATGTACATTGCACCCTGTGGCATTATGGGACGCAAACCGGGAGCACATCTTAGTTCATCAAACGCCAATTTTGCTTGATTCTGAAACAAAAAAAAATAATATCTTAATATTATGCATCAAAGGTGGAGGGGTATTTTAATAGGCAAAATTTAACTCTGAATATGAGTTTTAAGAGGTGCGATAGTTAAGCAGAAGTTTTGAAGACACTGTATGATTGTTCTTTTTTAAATACTATTAAATTATAAATAAACAAAACTTAATTGCTCACTTTCCGAGATATATGACGGAAGCCATATTGTTTAACAGCTGCGAGAGGCGGCGACTAGATGGCGCTAGTGGAACGTGCACCATAGACAATCATTCATTCTATCGGTCATTTGACTTAAAACACTTAATTAAAACAGTCAATTGAGTGAAATATTGTAACGTTACCCCCCACTTTTTTTTTTTTTTTTATGAATGGCATCTCGTAGCAGACCTAGAGAGGTCGTTGCTACTTAACCGGATATTCCTGTGGCTGCCCTAAGGTTTTTAATCTTAAAGTCTCCAGCCAAGGCGCAAATTATATATATTAAAACTAAACGACAGCGCACTAAGGGCACCCCCTGTGGGGTACGGACCTCGGCTCAGGGCGTCGTTGGGGGATCACAAAATTAGTAACAATTTGGGGACGGGCTGGATCAACATTTTGATCATGATTATTATCAGGGGATATTATATTTATTGCTACGGCGCTCTCAGCCTCTAACCGGGCGGCTGGCGCATCGACATTCAAGGGACGGGGGGGAGGACTTTTATCACCATTTACTCGGGAAGTTCGCGTGGTACCTCGGCGGCGAGGACGGAAGGTCGGTTTGTGTATTTTGTGCACTGTACTCGTGGCCCTATTGCTTTCCTGAAGGAGAGTGACGGGGTCATCCGGATCTAAGAGAGTGTGCCTCGGTCGGCGAGTCTGACTAATGGCAGAAGGCCTGTAACTAGCGGGTTACCCCCCACTAGCGGATCGCCGTTATAAGGAGCTACGCTGTTGAGTCGGTACGCGACCAAAAGACCGTGCCCTCTGCACCGAACCTCCCAGTTGCGTTCTTTGCGGCCAACAAGGCCACCCAGCCAACTACCGTGGCTGCCCTAAGGCACCAAAATCATCTTCCTCGAAGTTGACCAAGCGTTACGACGCGAGGCAACAGAGAGACAACCAGGGGGGATTCTCCTCCTCTCTGTCCCAACCTCCGCAACGACTGAGCCCTCAAAGGTCAAGTCCGTGGAACTACTTCAACCACCAGCAGGCCTTCCCTGCCTTCGGCCAATACATGGCTCCTCCCCCTCCTCAACCTCAACCCATCCCACGGTTGATGGACCCTCGCCTTCGCGCTCATAGCGTTCAGCATCACCAACAACCTACCACCGCCGGTAGAAGCGCGCCTCTCGCGCCCCCAGTGGCCCGCGTGCCAGAGCCTGCTTCCAAAGCCGCTCCCCCTCTCAACACTCGCGCGCCTCCTCAACCCGCGGCCACTCCAGTGGTCGCATCATCACCTAACACCTTCGATGCGTTTAATGTGATCTCGAGCACATTCAACATCTTTCTTTCGCCCCGCGCCAAGAAAATGGCCAGCGAAATAATCGTAGCCCGTAACTCCTGCGATCTATCGGAGATCCAGCGAATTTATCACGCGTATCCCGAGATCACGCAAGCCCTAGAGTCCATCGCGTATAGGAAACCATAATGTATAATACGGCCCCCGCGAGAACTAAACTCAGATCACTAAAGTTAGGCTTTTTCAATGCCAACGGCATTAGAGAACAACGCGACGAAATCGCTGTGTTCCTCCGCGACCATCGGTTAGATATTCTCCTAGTACAGGAAACTTTCCTCAAGCCTTGTCATCGAGACCCGTCAATTGCGAACTATCGCGTAGTTCGCATGCCACTTGGGCGGCACCCTGATTTACTATAGGACTCCTCTCCATTGCATCCCGCTCGATGCTCCGACAACTCTCTCGTGTCTTGAAGTGTCTGCATGCAAAATAGCAATGTCAGGTCATCAACCGATTACGATAGTTTCGGCTTACATGCCGCCCACCGCGACCACGAGCGCAGACGGTCTTCAAATGCTGTCTCGCGATCTTTCGATTCTTTTCGGCCTGAGTGAATCCGTTATCGTAGCGGGTGATCTCAACGCCAAACATCCGTCCTGGAACTGTAATACCACCACGTTTCGAGGCCAACATCTGTTTGACCTCACCGCCGTTTTAAATTTCGATATCATCGGTCCGATGAATCCTACTCACTACCCCCATATCCCCAGTCAATCCCCGGACATATTGGACATAGCGCTCCTAAAGAATATCAACCTACGGTTGGATTCGATAGAGGCGATGGACGAACTGACTTCTGACCACCGGCCGGTCGTCTTAAGACTGGCCCCTCGCGACGGACTCCTTGACCCTGACCAACCCCCCCTCACGAAAGTAGTCACGGACTGGCGGAAAGTAAGCGACCGACTGAAATCCACCACATCCCCGATACTGGATTCTATCCCTGATCAGTTTGACTCGATCGCCGACACGACGGCCGCGATCGACTCACTCACGGAACACGTACAATCAGTCCTGAGCGATTGCTCGAAGCAGGTTCCGGCGATGGACTCCCATCGCCGAAAGCTGCCGGACGATGTGCGTGAACTGCTGACTGAGAAGAACGCGGCCACTCGTGCATACAGTGTCTTTCCCTGTGACGCTAACAAAGTCTTCATGCGCCAATTACAGAAATCTGTAAGGAAGCGAATGAAAGAACTGCGTGAGGCTAACTGGGACAAGATGCTGGGCGAACTAGAGCCCACTCATCTTGCCTTCTGGGAGCTTCAGAGGAAACTCAGATCCCCACAAGTAGCTTCGATGCCCCCCCTGACACGACCCGACAGGACGATAGCATTCGACGACACCGACAAGGCTGAATGCCTGGCTGACACTCTCGAGACTCAGTGCTCGCCCAGCTCTCAACCAGTAGACCAAGCTCACCTCGCTGAGGTGGACGCTGAAGTCGAACGTAGGGCGAATCTCCCTCCGGTCGAAGACCCTGATTGTCCTCTGGCTCCCGTCACCCCAGACGAAGTGCACGACATTATCAAGGGTCTGAAAACCCGTAAATCTCCCGGATCAGACGGAATCACCAACAGGGTGCTCCAGCTGTTCCCCGCTCACCTGATCATGCTAATGACCACCATCTTCAATGGCGCTCTTAGCAACAACATTTTTCCTCAAGCTTGGAAAAGTGCCACGGTCATCGGTATCCCGAAGCCCGGCAAACCTAAGACCGAACCTTCCAGTTACCGACCCATCAGTCTGCTCAACGTCTTCGGCAAAGTCTATGAGAGGCTTATTTATAAGCGTCTCAGAGACTATGCCGAGACGAAGGGCCTCATCCCAAACGAACAGTTCGGGTTCAGATCCCAACATTCGTGCGTACAACAGGTCCACCGTATCGTCGAGCATGTAAGCGCTGGCTTCCAGCGCGGGCTCATGACGGGTGCTGTGTTCTTCGACATTGCGAAAGCGTTCGACAAAGTCTGGCACAACGGCTTAATATATAAGCTCTACAAACTCGGTGTGCCCGATCGTCTCGTGCTCATCTTACGAGACTTTTTGTCGGACCGCACCTTCCGCTATCGCATCGAGGGTGCGCTATCCTCCCCCCATCCGCTCCGCGCAGGCGTCCCTCAGGGCGCTGTGCTGGCACCGCTGATATTCACTATATTCACTAGTGATATCCCCAAATGTAGAAAGGCGCAGTTAGCTCTGTTCGCAGACGACACGGCCATCTACTACTCCGGCCTCAGGCAAGACAATATCGCCCGCATCCTTCAGGCCGAAGTCAACAGACTCGCGGCCTGGTTCAGGAAGTGGAGGATTGAAGTCAACCCTGATAAGAGCCAGGGGGTCCTATTCTGTAGGCCCCGGCGATCACCCGCCCTGCCCCAACCGATCACCATGTTCGGCAAGCCTATCCCTTGGGAGAAGCGAGCCAAATATCTCGGTGTGGTCTTAGACCATCACATGACGTTCGGCGAGCACATAAAACAGGTGCGCTCGCGCGCCAGTTTTGCTCTCGGCCGACTACACTCCGTACTCAACCCGCGCAGCAAGTTGTCCCTTAAGTGCAAATTGCGTATTTACACCGCGTGCATTCGACCGATCATGACTTACGCCTGCGTAGTCTTCGCTCACGCAAAGTCATATCACATTCATAAGATGCAGACGCTTCAAAACCGATTTCTCCGTAGAATTACGAAAGCTCCTTGGTTCGTTCGGAACGAACAACTTCACGTAGACCTTAAGATGCCTACCAGCAAACAGTTTATGAAGCGCCTTGCAAAGCGCTTTTTCGAATCCGCGGAACGTCATCGCAACCCCTTGGTTGTGCAGGCCGCTAGTTACAGGCCTTCTGCCATTAGTCAGACTCGCCGACCGAGGCACACTCTCCTAGATCCGGATGACCCCATCACTCTCCTTCAGGAAAGCAATAGGGCCACGAGTACAGTGCACAAAATACACAAACCGACCTTCCGTCCTCGCCGCCGAGGTACCACGCGAACTTCCCGAGTAAATGGTAATAAAAGTCCTCCCCCCCGTCCCTTGAATGTCGATGCGCCAGCCGCCCGGTTAGAGGCTGAGAGCGCCGTAGCAATAAATATAATATCCCCTGATAATAATCATGATCAAAATGTTGATCCAGCCCGTCCCCAAATTGTTAGTAATTTTGTGATCCCCCAACGACGCCCTGAGCCGAGGTCCGTACCCCACAGGAGGTGCCCTTAGTGCGCTGTCGTTTAGTTTTTAATATATATAATTTGCGCCCTGGCTGGAGGCTTTAAGATTAAAAACCTTAGGGCAGCCACAGGAATATCCGGTTAAGTAGCAACGACCTCTCTAGGTCTGCTACGAGATGCCATACATAAAAAAAAAAAAAAAAAAAAAAAAAAAAAAAAAAAAAAAAAAAAAAAGAGTCGGTACGCACTTTGAACGGATGCGTCGTGGTGCACGGACCACTGTCTCTCGACAGTCAGTACTTCCCGGTTATTGGATGTGGAACGTTGTCTCCGACAAATTAGTACTATCCTTATTGCGGTGGGTGCATGGACCACTGTCCCTGACAGTCAGTACTGCCCTATGTGACCGCCACTACCATTATTAGTTATTTAATTAATTTCATTTCTATTTTCTCTCGATTTAAAATAACTGATAGTTCGATTGAAATAGATTTCTGTATTACCATATCTGAGTATTACTTCTGATGTCTGGACCTATCCCGACATATATATATGCTATATTATGATATATAATATATATCATAACATTATCATATATAATATATATCATACTCATATTAAAGGATGACAGCGATGCGGACGAGTACTTCGACGCTTAAGTGTCTTCTTTTTTTTTTCATGTTGTAATTTTTTTTTGTAGTTTGTATCTGCTTACTCTTAGTGTAAATAATTAGCTGTGTATTTGTAATTAGTAAATGTATACATTAGTAAATAAAAATAAATACATTAAAATAGCATACATACACACAAATATTATGATGTGTTCGCGGATGAATGGAAGAAGATATTGTCAACAGGTCTGGATCTGGAGTATTGTGAGATGAGCGTATGACTGTCGAGTAGTTGTATACTTTTGTTATTATACATAAATAATGTGTTTGTGTCTTTAACTAATGTAATTAGCCTTGGCCGTTTTATATTAAAGTAAAATAAATTATTATGAAAACAAAACAAGTCTCCTTTCACTCACCTCTATAAATAGCACAACTTCATCAAAAAAACTCTGTGGCGTACATGTCAATATTGCTGGCAATGCCCTCTGTATTAAGGTGTTTGGCCCTAAAATTCTTGTAGCAAGATTTGACAAGCCCTGACGAACTTCCTTCCCTAAAATATTATGTCTGTCGTGGATGATCACCCAGCCCGTGCGCCAGCCAGGCACTAAGAATCTCTTTGTGAGTCCACTACATGTTAGTATCGGAACATCTTTAGAGAGAGCCGATAATGCAGTGAATTCGTGGTTGGAGAAAACAAAATGTTCGTATATTTCATCAGCAATGATGGGCACGTGGTTTCTTGAGGCTATGTCAAGTATCTCGTACAAATGCTCCTTGTCGTACACTGAGCCGCACGGGTTCGACGGATTTATAACAACTAGCGCGGCAGTGTCATCATCTATTTGGCTCTCTAGATCCTCCAAGTCTATCTTCCATTGTTGATCTGGCTGCAACAAAACATCGTCATAGTATGGTCTATCGTTTCATTAAACAACCTTTAATCAAGGATTTACGCAGTTATAAATAAAATAAAGCGTAAATGAGCAGTATGCAAATCCATTCCACAAGAAACTTGTTATGCTTCTAGAAACTTGTTTAACATCACCTCATATTAATACTTGTCTATTCCGCTGCTATATGCCCCTAGATTTCGCACATTTCCTCATTGATTCGTGTGAAAAATACCTACCTGCCGAATATTATCCTAACTACTTTCAGGAGGCACCTACAATAATTTGGGTTTAATTTTAAGTAAAGTAAACTTACCAGTAAGTTGTAATATTTGATAGTAATGCCTAATCCTTCAGCTACTGTCTTGTATATCATGAAGCCTGGCCGTGGAACGAGCACATTTTGTCCCGCGTCAGCAATCACTGTGATTGCAAGTTCAATAGCATGTGAGCACCCGCTGCACAGGATGACGTCTTCTGGTGAAATATCCCCCTGATGGGCACTGTACTCCGCGACGGCCGCCCTCGCCTCAGCGTGTCCCTTGGCAGGACCATAACTGCGACTGCTAAGCCATTCATTACTCTCCCGAACAGCTTGCAGCACTTGGTCGGGAGGGTTAAGATTTCCAAAAGTGGTCGGATCACCTAACGTGTAAAAGAAATGTATTGTACCTTGTTAAACATAATTATTGTGAAATCGAAATCCTGTTGACCTTGGTTTATAAATAACCAGCCTGCTAACCCATTTTAGCTAGATTAGTTATCGCGACTTTTACGCGGCAAAGAACCACAATTATTTTCTTAAATAGCTAAAACCGTTGAAATAGGTACCTACCTAAATAGTGTCTGCAGCTAGAAAATCCTAATTCTCTAAATAGCAGCCAGCAGTAAAAATTTACTAAAACATATTCTTGTATTTCAAAAAACAATTTGTACCTACGTCAAAACTCATGGATTTTAATTAGACTATTGAAGTCTTTTGCAAAAGTAATTTTTCTTTTTTAATTTTTAACTATCACATTTTTATGAAACCGCAACAGAAATTTTGTGTTTTTAACGTTTGGTTTCTCCGTAAATAACATGTTATAAAATTGAGGCTTTTTATGTCATCATAGGCAATTCAATTTAGGTATCAGAAAAATTAAACATCTGTGTTAAAATGTAACAAAACACTTACCGACTGAAAGCGCTATGAGCGGCTTGTCCGGGTTCGGCTCCACCTGAAGGTTCTCGACGATATCCCGTATCAGGTTATGGGTATTGCGAGCCAACGTCGATGCACGCACCTCCCATGTGTTGCTTCCTCGAGAGCGTCGCGACATGGGCACAAAACTTGCGGAGTATTAAAAGCAGCGGCGTCACTTAAACTTGAATTAAGAATATTGCTCGCATTTCGATACAACTCAGTTTTGTATCGGAACAGTGGCGTTTGACAAGCACAGGCTCTCGAGTCGTGGAACTGGTTTGAAAATGTAGATGTGATGACGGCAATAGAATCAGGTTGTTTATATATTCTATAAGCCACATATTTGCCCCTACGGATAGCTTTAGCACTTAATATTAATTATACTCACTCTACGGGATAATTCGGAAAACATATACCTATCAATTACTGCTTGTAGATAAATTATATGCGCTATATTATGTACAATCCCCAAAACTAGTCAAGAACAAAATTATTACAATACACGATTAAGAAATTAAACCAATTTTATATCCTTTCTCTTTACTCAAATTAACTGTTTTGTGATTATTTGTGATTATTGTATGTAAATTAGCTTCTTTTTATTACTCACTTTTTTGTAAATTTTATTAATTTATTTGATTAAATTATCATTATCAATCTTGCGCTAGCAGAACTAATTAAATTATTAATTTTGTGTGGTGTTTGGGTCACCAAGATACAGAATGTGCCTAGTTTGGGACCCGCTGTTTAAATAATATCTAATTTTCTGTTTGTTAAAATTTCATGCATAATTGTATGTTTGTGAACTATGTGTAAGTTTAATAAGGAATTTGAGTTGAATTTGAATAAACTTTCAAACGAGCAATATGACCAGCCCAGGTCATATTGCTCGTTTGAAAGTTGGTAGACCTAACAAACGATGGATCGACGATATCACCCAAATAGCAGGCAAAGCATGGAAGGCAATAAGAAAAGACCGAACTAAATGGTAAAAGCTCGAGGAGAACTACACCCATATGGGGTCCATATCTTAAACCCAAATTGTGAGCTTCAAACAACTATTACCTACTAACAACTAGATGTAAGCAAACTACTAAACCACATACTAACATTTATATTATTTAAAGTTGCATTTACTATGGAAGTAAGAAAGGTTTATTTATTATTATTAGTATTAGTTATATCAAAGCAAAACATTCTCAGAGAAATGCTGTAATGGCCTCACAAATTATAGAGATATTTTTATGACCCATTTCTTACCTTACTTACACCGGACTTACAACTTGCATCGAAGTAGTTTTCCCCGAGTAGTATTCCAGAACGGCATGGAAAGTTTTGTGATTTCAACATACCAAGCTTACCGCTTTTAAAGCGCACGATATGGTATCTGATTAGTAATTAAATACTTCTCTCACATCAAACAGAACTTGGTACCTTCAAAACCTTTACAGTATGACGATGAATTTTTTATTTGCGTGATTACGTAATTTATCAATAAACATTTTTAAACGCCTTATATTTCAGTGAAGGTGTCCGTTAAGGATGCTTGTACAATGTAGGTTTGCTCATTTACTTAACTGAGAATGTTGAGCATCAACGGTTTGTGAATACTTACTATTTTTAAGAGACTTCTTCCCTCCACCCCTTCATTCCAAAAGATTCCATGAATCCACCAAATATTGCCACAACACGTTAAGCCCACCATTAAGATCTCAATGTAAGTACATTTCTTTGCTTGATCTAAAACTTAGTTCGTTAGTGCAACTATTCTTTGTTAGGGTTCCGTTGTCAACAAAGAACCCCTAAAGTTTCGCCATGTCCGTCTGTCTGTCTGTCAGTCCCCGGCTTAGCTCAGAGTCTTAGTACTAGAAAGCTGTAATTTGGCATGGGTGTACATATTAATCACGCCTACAAAGTATTAATCTTGTATAAAATCATGAAAATCATTTTAAGTTACATTTGCGCTGCGGTATTAATTTTTAAATATTGCAGATAGGCGCCTTGCATCGCACAAGTCTTTTGTATTTTTTAAGTGAAAATGCCTTTAGGCGCGTTGAGCACTTTTTGAGTGAATAAAAATTTTCACTTCTATCGGCAGTCCCCAAAGACTGCCCCGTATGTTTTATTTTCTGTATATTGTTAGTTTTAAATGCTATTTTTGTATTTCTTATGCGTGTCCCAAATAAAATATAACTACGGAACCCATTGTGCGTGGCCCGACACGCACTTGGCCGGTTTTTTTTATTTTCATTTTACTTTGTTTGTTATGTTTCTTAGAGTATGTTTTAGTTTAATTTGTGATCCCTGTGCGGATCCCAATAAATATTTTTTTCTTTCTTTCTTACTTGCTTTCTTTGAACTACAGACTTTACCGATTACGTCACATTATTTTTGGACGTTGTGGCTTCTAAGTAGCAAAAACCTTGATTATAAAAGCTTGAATAATAGAATGGTTGCGGCTGGAGCCGCAGCCGGGACAATCTGTTTAGCAGAAGATAACTGTATACCGTCTAATTATAAATGATTTACTGCGAAATAAAGGTACATTTTTCGAAAAGCGCGATCAAAATAAATCTACTCAATAAATCTACTATTACAAAATATGTGTCAAGTATACCTTAGCCTTACATTAGTTAGTTATACAGTGTGTTTGGAGAACGGTTACCGATACTTTAAGGGCATAGTATATACTCATTTTTATCGATAAATCCGCTTTTGTAAATACTCCTAACCCAATACCCCGCGAATGGCAGCCATCTTATTTTTTTAATCGGCTGCAATATGTTCACTAAAATGCTAATATCTTTAAATCTTAAAGACCTACAGACGTGCACATGACCTTATTACAATAAAGACTGCATCAACAATTACAGACCAATTTCGATCCGAATCCAAAGTTTTAGAACGTCTTATCAATAAACGCCTTATGAACTTCCTTGAGAGAAACGCCCTCCTCTCACCTGTGCAATTTGGCTTTCGCTCGGGCTGCTCAACTGATGACGCTGTTTATGAACTCACTAACCATATTGTTACTATTGTTGACGGTAGTATGAAGTGTGTAACGGTGTTCCTCGACTTAGCCAAGGCCTTTCACACAGTCCCTATTCTTTTATTATTACAAAAACTCGAAAAAATTGGCATCACAGGTCATCCATTGCAAGTCAACTGCTCAAAGACTACTTAAGTAATAGGAAGCAACGAGTGAAAAATGACAACTGGGCTATTGACGAACTTACTGTGCACTATGGCGTGCCGCAGGGCAGTGTCCTGGGTCCCAGCCTTTTCCTTGTGTATATTAATGACTTATGTCAACTCTAGCTTGAACAAGGAAAATTGTTATCTTTTGCGGATGACACTGCGCTATTATTTAGTGGAAAAAGTTGGGAAGAGATTTTCCAAAGTGCCCAGAATGGTTTCAATCAGGTATGCAATCTCAATATTACTGCACACACGAAGAAATGTACCAACTTGGCCCCTTCTTCGTGCCTTTGTACATTCCTACAGAGAACGGACGTTATTAAATACCTTGAAGTGTATATCGATCAGACACTAACTTTTAAGCCTCACATTGACATTCTCGTCACTAGGATTCAAAAGCTGATATACATTTTTAAGACACTAAGACATGTGGCGGATCTTAAGACTACCAAAACGGTGTATTCAACACTCAGCCAGTCAATAGTCAGCTATTGCATAAACTCCTGGGGCGGAGCAGGAAAAGTGCACCTTCTGGAAGTTGAAGAGCACAGAGAGCCATACTCTAGGTTGGAGCTGTGCTCCCTTTTCGTTATCCAACTGCTGAGCTGTATAAATGTTGGGATATTCTAACAGTCAGGCAGACCTTCATATTCACAATAATACGCAAAAAACATACAGAAATAAAATATGACCCTAATCTCAACAAAGATAAGCGAAGGCAAGGTAATGTCTGTCCTACTAATTTCTTTTGCACTATTCTCTCACAAAGGTTTTACTGTGTTCGTGGAGGATATTTGTATAATAAAATCAATACAACACTCTTTATATACTCCATGCTTAGATCAGCTTTTAAACTAACTGTATGTAAAAACAGAAACAGAAACTGTGTGTAAACTGGCTTAAAACTCTCGATTATCAGGCAAATAAGAGTCAAAAGAAAAATTTATATGTCCTTCACAAACGTACACTATTACACACATATACACACTAACACAGTCACACACACAAACATAATAATAATAATATGGGCAGCATGTGGCGAGCTGTTGGGCAGTAGCGACCCCACGGACCCTATCACTGGGAGAACTCTTGTTCCTCATCTCTGGCTAGCCTTTATTGGCTGGCTGAAGTGAACACTGACGAGGAAAGAGCTCCTACTTCATTCTTACCTTTATTGGCCGGCTTGAGTGGAGATTCGCAAAAGCAAACATGCTCGGAGGAAGAAAGTATTCCAGTAAGATGCTGGTAGGGATCTTGACCGTATTTCCGGGATTATCCTGATAGCCGTGGAATACCTCTCCACTCCTCTTAAGCACCTCAGGGCATGTTGCCCCTTTGTCGCTACGACACTTAGTGCTAGCAACCGTTTTCGGGGGCCCATTATTGAGTGTGCAAGTCAACCCCTGCCATGTTATCTGTGTATTTTATTTATATAAAACATTGGTCAGGCAGGGGCCATAGTCTTTCCATAGTTCTAGATAACTAGTTCAGTTAGCCACACAAACCCATAATCCAATATCTTTGTTTCCATATCCTGCAATAGTCCTACAACAACCGGGAATTGCCTTGGGTGCAATTGCATAGTGCACTTGCTTTCAGTTGGTGCCTCATTTCAATAAAAACATCTAACGGGCCTCTGCTCGTTGGCTTCGGCCCCTCGTACGTCTTCCAAAGGTCCGGGACCCCAGAGTCCCTAGACATGACAAAGGCATTTTAAAAATAATAATAATTTATTTAATAAAAACGTTTACAAAAAGTGTACACATCTTTTAGCCAACACTAATATAAATATCCTATACAATTATAGTGCCTAATAATAAACTAAAGCTAAAATATTTTTATTCACAGGTGCAAGTAATGATGGTTCGGAATTCGAATGTTAGGTAGCGACCCGCCCGATCTAGGTTTATTCAAACCTGTGTTTCAGGACTTTGGCCTCAAAGTCCTGAAACTTTTCTACTAAAACTCAAAATCACTTTACATTTCAATTACATTGCGACATATTTTTTTAAGTAAAAGTGATATTTAAATAATCTTTTGACAACTTAGATGAGAAAAAGCATATTGATACAATACCTAGATCTAGCCTATTTAAAATATACAAAAGTACTCTAGTAGATACTTACGAGGAAAAACATAATTATCAATGTACCTATGTCCAGTCTAGATTATTTTACTTTTTTTTATTTATATTTAATTGTACATAACTAAAATTTAAGTTAACTTCATCACATACTTTGTTAATTAATCTAAATTTGTATGAACACACGGCTACACATCAAGCTATAAATTTCCAGTATAAGCTGACCTCGCATTGTGTAGGATTATCGTACAATGAGAGGTCAGCGTAAACTGGATTTGTATAGCTTGATGTGTAGCCGTGTGTACATATGTTGTAATGTAATGGTGACCCGTAACACAGGTATTTTATGCCTTTTTCGGGCACGCAGTCTCTCACAAATGTTAACCCTATTTTTAACCGACTTCCAAAAAGGAGGTTACTTATGTTCGGCTGTATGTTTGTTTTTTTTTTTATATTTGTTCACCGATTTCTCCGTTATTAATTATGGACCGATTTTGAAAATATTTTTTTTGTTAGAAAGGATATGCTCCCGAGGTGGTCCTATTGCCACCAAATCAGAATCTGATGAGGGTCCCATGGAAATCGAGGGAAACCCTCAAATTTTATAGGCAAACCCATAACGATTTGGATATTTTTTATAGTAACTCGTGCATTTACTCTCGAAAAGCACCATTTGGTGAAGTGGAACTGATGATGGAGACCACAGATGGCCACCGGAACAACATAATAAATAAGTATTTAACGGGTTGCGATTCGATTAGGTACTTTATTATGGTTGCTAAGCAATTTATGCTCGTCACAATGCATAGGTATGGTGAGTGGCAGTTCTCCTGTTTCTTATCAGGAGCACTCCTCAACAATTAACATCCCAGCATCGGGAAAAGCAATATTTTGTAAAAGGTAATGAGCAGTTGACATTAGGCTATTTCTGCAAATAGCAAAAAACGTATGAAAATTTTAATTTCATCAAGTGGTACCTTAAGTAAAATAATTATGAATAGAGACTCGACTTATTACTGTTTCGTAAAAAGAACATTTTATTTTTTTAATTGGAACTAAAAGCGGCGTACTCTTAGGTAGAATGCGTGCATTGCGTTGCGGCCTCGCCGTAGGTGAGTATAAATGTTCCTTGGTTGCGGCTACAGAAGAAATAAAAAAAGGCATTGGCGCGAAATCTTTAGATTTTTTTTTCTCTAATTACTAATTGAATTGGTGACCATAATTTATTTTACAACAGTGAAAATGTCATCATCTAGTGAGAAAGGAAAATAAATCATTTTCAATGCCGTCAAGGTGTTTATGGTGTATATGTCAATAATCTATATTTTATTTTCTCGCAATCGTAGTGAAAAGTATAGTGTGTAACACACTCACATTTTCTCCGTCGCTGAAACTCGGGAGTAAAACTACCTCGTATATAGTGGGTCATTTTAGCCCTTGTATAACAATCTCACTTTGTAGTGTTTTTTTGGAAGTCGGTTATTTTTTAGATTAAGCACTTCCTGTCCAAAACAACATTTGTGATGAGAATTTAAAATTAATTAAGTATTATTAAATTATTAATTATTTATACAAACGTAAAGGCTATCGAATAACTAAATAAACTTCCCTAAGCTATCGAATTAGCTTCGACGTTTATTTTTGCAATAAGGTCATTTGCACGTCTGTAGGTCTCGTAAATTCAAAGATATTAGTATTTTATTGAAAATACACCATTTCAGCCGATTAAAAAAATAAGATGGCTGCCATTGGCGGGTGTTGGGTTAGGAGTATTTATAAAAGTGCATTTGTCGTTATAAGTGAGTATATAATATGCCCTTAAAGTATCGGTAACCGTTCTAGAAACACACTGTATAAAACTGGTTCCATAACCTTTGTTTGTTAAGATTACTACATTTTATAACATTATTAGCGTAATTACTTTAAAATACGAGCGTGATAAACTGATAACATAATACAAGTTCTCCATATCATGCATCCTTCCTTTTCAATTTTGTAAATGTGAGTACCATGGAGCCGTTTATTATGATAAGATGTATGTTGACTTAAAAAAGTGTGGCTGTTGAGAGTATGGTTGGATCATTCGGTTCCCTACAAAATGGTAGAGTTGAATGGTGCTGATCCACGCGTCATGTTCGTGAACGGGCGCCGTCAGTTGAGACTGGTCTTCTCTTAACTGCCAGGGCTTATTTGTAATCTTTTAATCTTATATTTTGTATTGTTTTTTAAATAAGTAATTTAATTTTTTACATTGTTCTCACATAAAGAAGCAACAAGAATAATGTACCCAGGATTTTGTAATATCTTGACTTAAAAGAGTGTCCTTGGAGTTTCTTGCCTGTTCTTCTCCATAGAGATCTACGTTTTGGAATGGGCAAATAGCTTCAACTTTCTGACTAGCTGACCGACTGACCAATTCAAAAGTGCCTGTTTAATTGAAATAAATGTTTTGAGTTTGAGTTTTTAATAAGCAATTTAAAAAAACTGACGGAGTGTTTAAAGTGATAGTTCAAAACGATCCGGAAAACTAAAAATAGGTACCTACGTGTTATTTTTCCCCATGCATCAGAGTCCCGGAAGGCCTTTACTCTATGTCCCCCACCTGGCTCTATGACTCACGAAGCCAGCTTGCAGAGGATTTGATTGAAGTAGGTTTTTTTGATGTTTAGAGAAGCAGGAATGATGATGATGAAATATCTTTATCCCTCGAAACACTTATGTTTCTTGATATTTATATTAAATTTGAAATTATTCTTAGCAATTATTTACAATATTTTACTAGCAAATTAAAATACGCATATTAAAAAAAAAACATCAGTATCTGAGTAGTATACTTATGGGTTCCTGTATGTATTATAGTAACCAAAAATCTCCTCCCGGTTACTCTACTATATTAGATTCTTCTATTATAACTACGAGATCACTTAAAAACATGTAATTAGATACGTAGTTTACAAAGGTACCTATATGTAATTACGTAGCTTACTTGGGTGTTGCAGTTCCTAAGTACTGAGGTACTACGTAAGCAATGTTGTGTTGTTACACCCAATACTACGCCTCATACTTCGGAATGTAAACAGATAAACGTAAACAATAACAAGGCATTTATTATGCGCCTATGCAGTAAACAGGTAAGAGTTACCTACCTTCTGATATTTTTTGCTAATTAGTTCGATGGAATGACACCTAATGCAATAGGTACTTTTTTGTACTATCCCACAACAACCATCTCTCTCCGATTCAGAGGGTGTAAGTGAAAGTATGTATAATTTCAACATAAATGATGTAACCAATAGTATGTAACAATATTTTGATTTAAAAGAGTATCCGTGGAGTTTCCTGCCCGTTCTTCTCCATAGGAACCTACTGCGCTTTGGAATGGGAAACTAGCTTCAGCTTCTTCTCTGACTGACCGACCCCTTGACAATTCAAAAGTGCCTGTAATAGGTTTATTTGAAATAAATTCTTTGAGTTTGAATTTTGAGTTTGAGAACCAACCGAATTTCGGTCACGGCAGCCAATTTCTACAAATACTAGCCAACTACGCAGGAGATAATATTGTCCCATCTCTCACTAGCATAGTCTGATGAGGCAGCAATCTCAGTTCCACACGAACGGAAAGAGAGCGCCGTGGCGAAGAACCGAGGGTTGTACGATCTCTCCGAGACACGAAGGTACAGTCATCATAAACGGGGTCGAGACGCTCGGGTCATGGGACACGAGTGCGCGTCTCCTTTTTAAGACGCAGATATATGCCAGTGACCTTGAGTGGTTAGCTTGCATGTTCTGTACTAAGCTCACACAACACTTCGTACGTTCAGCCAGTAATAGGACTCGCCGATCAAACAGCGCTGTCCCTAATTTGAGGCATTATTAATTTATTATACACAAACCAAAAGGTATTTTAATAAAAATAAAACGCGTATACTAAAAGATCAATAATTAAATTATCTTTAAATTGGTGAAGGTTTCAGAAAAATACGCTTGGTAGATTTTGCGCCATTCTCAGTTTTTTATCCGCATTAGACATAAGTTTTCAAATTAATTTCACTATGTAATATAAACATAATCTAAAATATTCACATACTAACTTATTGAGCAAATTCTCTAATTTAACATATATTTCTTTCAAATCATCAACACTACTCGTTTAGGCGTGATCTTCAGTATGAAGAATGTGTGAATCACTTCAGTATAAAAGCATTAAAAGTCGGTTATCGTCGCCTTAAGGAAATTTGTCGCCGACTGGTCGACACTTCACGTGACCACAGGGCTGGCTAGTTCTTTGGCCAAAGAATTAGCATTGTCATTCAACGTGGCGATGGTGCCAGCCTTCTTGTAGGCACGTTTCTGGATGACAGCGATGCGGACGAGTACTTCGACGCCTAAGTGTCCTTTTGTTTTTTTTTGTGTTATTTGTTTATTTAGTTAGTCATTAAATAGCATGATATATTATTGTATAATGATTTTAATGTACACGTACATCAAAAAAGTCTAAGCAACATGTACCTACGGTTTTGAACTTTTGAACGATTTTTACTATTGTAATATATTTATATTTCTTTTATAAATAATAAATAAGCATTTTTTGATGCATTAGGGACTAAAGCAACGAAAAATTTCATTCAATTGCTCATTTAATCACAATAATTAGCAATGTGTACCGTAACATGCGTAGTAAGCGTAAAATAAAGTTAAAACGAAATAAAACTTTTCCCCCCTTATTACAAAATAACGTTTATCTTCAGACCCAGGTTTTAAACATGGAGCCATTATTGAATTTCGAACTTTATTCCGACTATAGTAAAGTTCCTAAACACAAAACTGACAACTTAGTATCGAACTAAGTTTTCAGTTTTGTATAAAGAACGGTATTTCAATCACTGTTACGTTCTTATTACAAAAACTGGCACCATGGTTTAAGCCATGTCAAAATATAAATCTTGTTTTGTAATAAGGCAGTTCAGGTTTTACAAAAAATTTCATTAAATGACGAACTTTTTTATTATTATAAGTTAATTCAAAACAAAGTGTTACCGCCTCTGTTGTTTAAAACTTGTCGGCAACGATTTTTCATTGAATTTATAAGATTGTTTATCGGGTCCTGTGGCAATCGCTCCCAATGGAATTTTAACCAAGTCTTTCAGCTGTCGGGTTGTCGTCACTTCGTCCAGATTCTCAAGGACATGTCTCTGGAGCATGTCCCATGCGTTCTTGATGGGATTGAGGTCTTGCGATTGTGCAGGCCACGGCAATACCCGGATGTTTTTCATTGCCAAGTACCTACACTCTGATCCTCCGAGCTATGTGCGAACGCGCATTGTCACGCATCGCATCAGCGTGAAATCTGTGCCAAGACTTTGTGCAAATGGGTAAACATAAGGCCAGAGGACATCTTCAACGTAACTTTCAGTGTTCATATGCCATCTAGAAAAACGAGCTCAGTTCGTCTGTTCTTCTTAATACCCATACCATCACTGTGGATAGAGAAGTAAATTGAAAAAAAAAATTTTTTTTTCACAATTTCAAAAAAAAACATTAAAATAAACTTGGCACCATCATTTTTTTTCTACAGTTGGGTTTTATTCAGAAAAAGTGAAATACATTAAATAAAATAGAATAAAACTAAATAAGATTGTTTTAATTTTAATTCAAGTCAAATTATGTTTAAACCAATGAAATCAGAAGTTATAACTTTTGCAGATGATACTGCCCTTCTCTTTACCGCAAACTCATGGCATGAAGTTTACGCGAACGCCCAGACAGGCTTTGACGCTGTACTGAGGTGGTTGCATAATAATGTTCTCACACTAAACGCGGACAAAACAAAGTACATTGCCTTTTCTCTAAGGTCCTACACACACACAACTCAAACAACTCCGTTATATTCTATAACTGCCCAGTCCTGTTCTAACTAAAATGACAACACATGTGGCTGCACCCGCCTACAAAAAGCGAATAGTGTAAAGTACCTGGGAATTATAATAGATTGCAACTTGACATTTCGTAAACACATCAACACCCTCAGCAATAGGTTGCGTAAACTAATATTTGTCTTTAAGACCCTAAGACATGTGGCTGACGTCAGGCTGATGAAATCAATCTACTTTGCCCTCGCCCAGTCCTTATTAACCTACTGTATAACGTCTTGGGGCGGTGCACCTAAATACACAATCATACAATTGGAAAGAGCGCAGAGAGCTATTCTGAAGGTATCTAATTTTCTACCTTTTCAATATCCCACAGGTCTCTTATATAAAGACACTAAAGTCTTAACTGTACGTCAGTTGTTTGTTCTTCAAATGGCCCTAAAACAGCATGGACTCCTTACATATAACTCCTCGCTGTCACGAAGTAAAAGACGTTTTGACCCAGTAGATCGCCATGGTAAACGACTTACTACTATGTTCTCCAAGCGTTTCTTTTGTTACCTTGGTCGCTTTCTCTACAATTAAATAAATAAAACGCTCTCGATTTATGATCTTACCAAAACTAAGTGCAAAATGAAGGTTAGGAGCTGGCTCCAGGAATTAAGTTATGAAGTTACGGAAAAACTTCTAGCTACCACGGTATAACTTGAATGTTTGTAATTTTATTTTTTCATTTTTGACTAAATATACTTACTAAAGTGTCCAAACTATATAGGTTTTATAATTATATATTTACATATAATCAACATTCTGTGCATTCAGCCCTTCACCTTCCCTTACACACTCGCCCACACACACGCACACACACAAACACACACCACGCACACACACCCACATACACCACGCACACACACACCACACACACTTCACACCATACACATACATAAACACACGCACACACACCACCACACACACACATATACTAACCCTAGAATAAGTAATAATCAATAGTGAAATCAGTTTTTCTATAACTTACCGCATCCGTGTTCGAGTGCATAATCCTAAATAAAGGTAACCGTTTCCGAAGGGGTGGAGACCTGGTGTCCTGAAATACAGGCCTTACAGCCTAGCTTAGGCACCAGTCTCCCACAGTATAACTTCTAAAACTATTATGTATGGATATTTTGAAAATGTACTATTGTGGTGAGAAATAATTTTTTATCTTATCTTATCTTATAAACCAAACGAAGATTGGGGAAATCCCCATCCGTAAATGGAAACTTCAATGAGTATTGCCTATTATTTTGAGACATAAGTAATATTTGACAAAAATAAATGGTATTTATTACTTAACAAAAATAAATCTAATATCAGCTTATTTTTTACTATTATTTTTATTTTCGTATTAAAAAAAAAACCCTAACCCAGAAATGAAACCGTTTGTTTTATGTTTTTTTTTCATCACAGGAAATACCGTTTTTTTACAACTCTAACTGTGAAGCCACTGTAAGGGTGCACTTCCTGGATGCATCTCAGCCGTTCAGCATTTCCGGGACGACGATACACTCTTACCCTACTCATAGCAGGCCTAAAACCAAACCGGGACTCTTCGCAAAAAAAGTTTTATCCTATTGCTCCTGGGTCCATGTCAAGTGTTCCCTACACCATTCGTTTCGTCGAGCGAGCTTCCGATGGCGTATATAGGTGGCACCCAATTGGGCGTCGTGCTCGTAGGCCGTATTCATGCAGCCTATTTTTCACGGTTTGGGTGGCTAACAACAACACCGCTCGAGAATATTGTAGCTTTCTGTATTTTAGTTTTTTGCCACCGACTTCCGAAATTAAAGTTATTTTTTACTTTGTAGTGTTTTTTTGGAAGTCGGTTATTTTTTTTTACAAAAAGTTTTTTATTTTTCACTATTTAGTGGGTCAGTTTTTAATTTATCTGAGTTACAATAGCCTTAAGTCAACTGCTCATCACCTTTTACAAAATATTGCTTTTCCCGATGCTGGGACGTTAATTTTTAACGTAAACCAGGAGAACTGCCACTCACCATAATATGCATTATGACGAGCATAAATTGCTTAGCAACCATATTAAAGTACCTAATCGAATCGCAACCCGTTAAATACTTATTGTTATGTTGTTCCGGTGGCCATCTGTGGTCTCCATTATCAGTTCCACTTCACCAAATGGTGATTTTCGGGAGCAAATGCACGAGTTACTATAAAAAATACCCAAATCGCTATAGGTTTGCCTATAAAATTCGAGGGTTCCCCTCGATTTCCATGAGATTCCCTCATCAGATTCTGATTTGGTGGCAATGGGACCACCTCGGGAGCATATCCTTACAAAAAAAAAAAAAAAATCAAAATCGGTCCATAATTGACGGAGATAACGGTGAACAAACATATATAAAAAAAAAAAAATAACATACAGCCGAACATATAACCTCCTTTTTGGAAGTCGGTTAAAAAAGGATAAGTACTTACTTGTTTAATAATTTATTTATTTATCCAAGCATTATTTAAATTTTACACTCTTTGTGGTGCAAGCGTTAAATCGACACTTTTCTGTCTGACTATACATCGACGTTTTTACGCCTATGAAAACAGCAATATCCAGGTATTATTCTTCGGGTCGAGTCTAAGCGGGTCGAGTTGGCGCGGACCCGGTTAACATCGGCTGACGTCTTGCAGTTAGTTGTATGTATCGGTCTTCTCGAGCAGTTGTACTCCTTTCGCGTCCTGGGTGCTGCTCAGCAGAATCCCCCGGTATTAATTAACGTATTTTGTTAAGAAAAAAATAAAGCATCAATTAATAAAACATGCAGTTTCTGTAGATAAGATGCGTGTTGCTTAGACTTTTTGATGTGTGTATTTGTATCGAAAATAAAGTAAAGTTATTGAATAGCTATCTAACTCTGTGTTGAAAAAACCGAATACCGTTTAGTTTTAATCCGGGACCTCATGACATCCGCAGTCAGATCACCGCGGTCAATCTCTGAAATGCATACTGTCAAATATGATTACGGAAATAAATGTCACGGAAGAGATTCATAAGCATTTAATTTAAACTAGACGTAACGTGTTTGCAGAGAATAAACATTTGCTATTATAAAATTGTATAAAATGATGCAAGCTCAATAGAGCTTTAATAGTTGAGATCGCAAAAAGATTTTAGGAGTTTTGTTCACCCACTGATCCCGAACTTGGTCTTTGAGTAGAATATTTAATGAGGTTTCACTGGCTCACACTAATTATTTTAAATTCTTCTTCAATATAGGGGCCAAGCTGGCTTTAACCAATAAATCACAACATGCACACACAAAACATTTCAAATTTTTAGCATCAGCTGTAAAACAAATAAAAAGTACAATGGATGCCACAAGGTAACATGCTGGGTCCTTTTCAATTCTTGAAATAAATAACTACACGCAACCATTTCTTGTGGATGATGCCAAAGTTATCATGCCCAATGAGAATGATGACAACACCTAATGTAACATACTTTATACTTTACAATACAAATGTACCTACAATAAATATGCATGTATTTTTTTTTCACTAAATCAATAATATACAGTAATATAAACCCAAGAAAAGTATTGAAAGTTAAATTGATTGATGAATTAACTGATTGATGCTCAAAAAAATTATGAAACTCCAACAATTTTCTACTACAGTTCAAACGTCCGTTGCTGTCGCGGTGATGATGTGACGGAATTATCCATGAAACTGCTTTGTTTCCATCTGTTTTTTAGTCCAAAATCATATACATTAAATTATTGTATATTATATGCTTTATTCAATCAGAAATCGCACTTATTTATTTACCATAGTGAGATTTCAAGCACTTAGCAAAGAATAGATTTTATTCACATATTTTTTTTCGTCACTTCCGGCATTTTCGAAGAGAACGCGTTTTGAGTTTGCGTTCCGTCCCACCAAAAAACGCAACATAAATAAATTCATTCATTGTAAAATAAGTAATGCATTAAATTAAATAAAAAATTGTTTCTTGACTCCTACACAATGTTATATGTATATTAAAATAATGGATAAGTTTTGCTTTTTTTTTTTTTTCTTTTAAAAAAAAAAAATTACGAAATTTAAATTACGACTAATTAGTTATTAAAAAAATATTAAATTACGTGCATATTCCCTATTATTGGAACATATATTAGATCTTATGTCTAAGGCGTTGTATTCACGGAATAGAAAAAAAAATCAATGAATGTATTGTGAATTGTTGACGGATCGGATCTGCGTCTCTTAAAGTTTTGCTAGGAGCTTACGTTACCTTTCTTCGATATTATTAATTAAAACCTGTATTAACTATATTTTAAACTAAGTACATATCCGTATGTTTAGGACATAATTAAAGTTAAGCAATATTCTTTATAACAAGTTTTGTTTCGACACCACATGTGTTTTCTCGTCGTTAACAATGGATAAGGTAGTTCAGGCATAGAAGGCCCGGCCAGAAACAAGGCCCAGTATTAAAAAATTACAGTTGGAACGGTATTATTCGTTCAACACTTCACGCACACACAGAAGTAGCAAATATAACGAGCTGCAGGCTTAGCACGAGAACCCTCTCTACGCGTTTTGTCGACGGAAGAATAGACAAAAATGACATTTCAGTGTAGACAACAGAAAGTTTTCTACTGTTTGTAGCACGGCGATTACAAAATCAAATGTAAAGAGACTTGTCTTCTCTCCCCCTAGACAACTGTCTACAACGTCGAGCACGATGTACAATCTTTCTCCGATTTTGACAGTTTGGGATAGATAACATGCTTCCGAAATAGTCTGCGTATAGAAGGACCTAGACAAGGATTTGGTAGTTGTTTTTTCGAGTAATTTTAGGCGGGTGCTTTGTTGCTTTAACATTGTTGGGTGCAAATCACCGGTATGATTTAAGTTTTTAGAAAAACTTCAGCGAAGATTGGAAGACAGCTTCCTTTGCTTGTTTAGCCTTTGTTCTCCCGGGAAATGAGTTTCTGTAGAATTATAGAATAAGCAAGAAGATAGAACTCGGCCAGGACCAGTCGCCCAAAACTCATGTAAATAATAGATTTTTGGTACCTATCAACAATAAAATAAGAAAAAAATAAGATCCTACAATTTTTACTCTATGTTGCCCCTTATCTTTGATCTACTAAATACAGGGAATATAAAAATCTGAAGATTCAAAATCTTCTCATTGAACATTTATCTCACTGACTCACTCAATTTATATAAATGGAGCATATACTAATAATTACTTACTTACATAAAATATCGATAAACAACAATAAATAACAATGTAAGTACCTAGTTAAAACATAAAGGCTCCCGTAGACAGGCGCGACGCGACGGCACGACCCGCCAGTCTGCGGTAGCCTTAATGGATACTTACCTAGTTTTTGCGTGACGCAATCAAAATAGTATGGTTATGACACTCTATGGTTGTAAATTATACGCAATAAACACAAATGAGTTTTAAAACTTGGTACTCATTGGTAGCTTTAACTTGTATGCCATAAATCAAAATGTATAATTTAAATAGACCATTTGCGTTTTGTTATTGAAGAAACATTAATTAAAAACACTTTGCTTCATATATTTGTTTGAGAACGAAACGCAAAAATACGGTAAAAATGGGTAGTATAATACACACCACTAGCGAATACTCCGTTGCTATGGACAAGTCACTGTCTACGAAGAAACCCGAGTCTAGGTGTGACCTCGTGCTCGCGAAGAAGAGATAACGAGAAGTGTAGACAAGGGATATCTATTCTACAGTAGAGTAGAGATCGAAAACGCCATACTAAGCCTGCTGGCAACAGCGCGTCGATTCGCGCAGGCCGCCACACTATGGGCTGAAAATCGGCTTTCATAGACTTGGGCATTTCAATTTGCAAGTGCTGGATTTTTTGCCGGATATCTGTTCTATTAGTTATTACTATATTCAAAAATGTCACCCGAGTTAATTCTGAACAAAAACGAAGGAATTATAATTTTTTAACGAAAAATTTGTATGAAGCTAGTATGAAAAAAATAATTATCTCGTAAACAGCAAGGAAAACCGTAACAGGTGGTTATAGTACTAATTATTTATGTTTTTTGACATATGTCATATAACGGTTATCGCTGCATTTTTTTTTTAAATCGTCAAAATATTTTTAAACGGAAACGGTTTCTTTTAGTGTTTAAGTTGAGGAACACAGACTTTTAACAACACGTAAAATAGCATCACCTCTATATTCCCGAAGGAGTAGTCAGAGGTTTATAGTACAGACGCCAGCACATCAACCTACTACAATCTGTCAAATTTCTTTAATAGATTTTCAACTTTATCCCTACAGTATAAGGTTCAAGGTTGACTGAGGAAATTTGACAGTTTCGGGTAGCTTGACCTGCTGGCGTCTGTACATCCACACTTAGACAACTATGTTTGAGCTAGATATTGATCAATACAAAATGAGTTTTAAAACTTTACATACAACCAAAATACCAAATAACAAATTGTTCAGTCTTCTAATGAGTCTGAAAATAAGTGATAAGTAAGCTAATTTGTTGATTAGTTGTGTTATGAGTTCTAATAAATGTTTTTGACGATTATACATTTTCATTAGCACATCTTTTAAAACTCTAATGAGGGTAGTTAACTATTTATCGATGTTTTGCAATAAAAGGGCTAAAACTTTGCTTTATAATTTAGATTGTTCACAACTGTGTAACTGCTAACACTACATTTTTGCTCAGTGACTATAAAATCTTAAAATGGAAAGTTTAATCACCAATTTAGACTTGTTTGTTCTTCTAAAAAGTGAGAGTATTTCATTTAATCATGAAGTATTGTTTGGTGCAGTTGTATCCCGCATAGGCGATTGCCTTTCTGCTGAACATCGAGTAACTCTCAAAGAATTTTGTCGGAAATTCACGCGAGCTGCTTTACAGAGGTGGCAGAAATCCAACCGATTCCTTGATCACTTCAGAAGACTGTACGGAAATTGGCTGCAAGCAAATATTGATTGGCCAAGTTGTGTGCAAACTTTATTTAATCAAGAAGCAACTGTTGATGAGATATCAAGAGCACAATCAGACACTCAAGAACCGTCGCCATCATCTTCCGTTGGAACAATGACAAAAGGGTCCCGAAAACCATTCGAAGATTTGGGAAGTAAACAGAAAAAGAAAAGATCTGATGATCATATAGGCGAAGACTCCAGTGAATTGGCATATGCGGCTGCAGCGCGTTTAAAAGAAGAAGGGCATGAGGATATCGCATCTGTGATCGAATATATGATGAAAAACCCTGAAGCAGCCGTTAAAATAAAAGAAACGCTTAAAAAACCAGTGAAAACAATCATATTTACACCAGAGAAAGCGCTTGGATTGCTTCTTTCACTAAAACTGTAAAAGTGGCAATATATTACTTTACGAAAGGCTGCCATTCGAGAAGGTGCTAAGGATATTTATCCATCCTACTATAAAGTGCAACAAACTAAGCTTGATTGCTACCCTCCGAAGCAATCAGTGTCAGTTACGGATTCCTCGGCTAGGATTACACTTCCAGCTTTACTTGATATCACGGTGACGAGGATCCTTCAAAGTCTTTCTGACTATGCCGATGTGCAAAATAAGCAACTAAAGCTGATATCCAAGTGAGGATTTGATGGTGCTTCCAACCAAAGCCGATACAAGCAGAAAATAGAGGGTGAGCAAGATGATGCAAGCATTTTCATGACCTCCTTGGTGCCACTAAAACTGACAGATGGAGATAATACTGTACCGACGAACCCAAAACCATGCTCAACTTTGTATTAATATACAGGGTGATTGGAAGATGTGTGCAAAGCTTTAAGACGAAGATAGTACAGACAATTTAGAACCATTTAAGCCATGGTTGTCTTAGACGAAGTCTTACCAAATATTTTTAACCAAATTTTTAAGTTTTTTTTCGGAAATTCTCAAAATTTAATGTAAACTGCATAATTATGGACAAATTGAATGATAAATGAATTCATTTTTTATTTATTTAATTAAAGTAATGTGTAAGCAATCAAGCAAAACATGTTTTAGGCTTCTGTGTCATTAGACATTTTTTTTACAGACATTTAAAGCTCAGAAAAAATAAAAAAAATTGTACAATACGTCTTTTAAACCTTATTAAAAAAAAAACGGAGGGTGCTTTTTTTGTTCAAACCTTTTTGAAGACATGCTTGATAATCGCTCTTTCTTTTGAGGTATCATTTATGCGGATATCTTACAAATTATTGAAATTAGGACCTACAAACCAATTTGAGGTAGAAATTTTTTATTTTAGGCAGACTAATTAAAACAACATTTGAATTAAAATGATTTATTTTTCATGTTCAAAATGACGGCCGTGATTCCTAATACAAGCACGGCCCCGTCTTCTAACTTCTGTAGTCGTTATTTTCAACATCATCTCCTGCTTCATTGTCTCAAACGCTGAATTTATTCTTTGTATCAATTCTTCTCTAGTGTTTATTTCTATGTTGTTATACACCAGTTCCTTGGCCCGGCCCCACACGAAAAAGTCCAACGGGGTCAGATCTGGGGAGCGAGAGGGCCAAGGGATGGGTCCATCCCTGCCGATCCAGCTATCAGGAAAGCAATTGTTGAGGTGTTCCCTTACATTTAAAGTCCAATGCGCCGGACAGCCGTCTTGCTGAAAGATGACTGTTCGGTCTCTTTCGAAGATCGGGACACCTGATTCCTCTACCAGCAGTGGTAAATCAATTTGCAGAAATTGCAAATAATTTTCGCCATTCAATGGATCAGGCAAAAAGTGGGGCCCAATCAATGTTCTGCCAATTATTCCACCACATACATTCACAGAGAATTTCATCTGAAATGACACCTGCTTCTTAAAATGTGGATTGTTGTCTGCGTCAACCCATTCATGGATGTTGTGAAAGTTTGTAATACCTTCCCTTGAAAATTTACTTTCATCCGTCCACAAGATTGATTTCAGAAACCACGCATCTTCGATGTCTCTGTTGAGGAGGAAACGGCAGAACTGAATTCTTCTTTGAGGATCTTGCTCTACTAGACCTTGCACACTCCTGCCATGGAACGGATACTTATCATTTTGGTGCATTGTATGCCACACCTTCCATTGAGAAATGTTTAAATTTCGAGCTACTGCTCTAGTACTGGTAGTAGGATCCGCTTGAAATGCTGCTAAAATGTCTTCGTCGACGGCAGTTTCGTGTCTGCCCGGGTTGACTCCAGGTTCCACGCGGTGAAACCCATCTTGGGCAAGACGACGAAACGTGTTGTAAAATACTCGGACATTCGGTATCCTGCGATTCGGATAGCGCTCTTGATACATCCGTCGCGCCAAAGATCCATTGCCGTCTGCTCTACCGTACATAAATACGATATCCGCATATTCTTGATTGGAAAAAGTAGCCATAGTCACTTAACAATTAAGAAAAACGGCGTAGGAGCGCACTAAATATCAACTCAACACAATTAAGTCAAAAATCAACACGTGCAGGAGCGCGAGGCTACGACTGGACACGGTGAAACAAAAAAGTTCAAAACTAACGCAAACAACACGTGCAGGAACGCAAAGGGCTACAACTGAACACGGTAAATTGTGAATCAACACGACAACGTCCACTCACAAGGGCAGTAGTTTGACTAATAAGTAAAAGATGTAACGGCTTCATCACAGACCGACTGACCCTGACTAAAGAAAAACGACTTTGTTGCCTCAGTAACTAAGACCATTTTGCTGTAAAAACCAACTCTTATCGCTTTTTGCTATTCATTGGGCGTTCTACCTGGAAATGCCGTCGCACCGCGCTCGGTGGCCATTGATTAGAGAATCCCCTCAATGGGTTCCCCTCAATTGGTTCCTGCATGTGCCAAAAATTCTTAGAATTGAACAATGTTATCATTTCGAGCACATAAAGTATTCTTTTAAGCAAAAATTTTGTGTTTTGTTAGACTGCCTAAAATTTAAAATTTCTCCCTCGAATTGGTTTGTAGGTCCTAATTTCAATAATTTGTAAGATATCCGCATAAATGATACCTCAAAAGAAAGAGCGATTATCAAGCATGTCTTCAAAAAGGTTTGAACAAAAAAAGCACCCTCCGTTTTTTTTTTAATTAAGGTTTAAAAGACGTATTGTACAAATTTTTTATTTTTTCTGAGCTTTAAATATCTGTAAAAAAAATGTCTAATGACACAGAAGCCTAAAACATGTTTTGCTTGGTTGCTTACACATTACTTTAATTAAATAAATAAAAAAATAATTCATTTATCATTCAATTTGGCCATAATTATGCAGTTTACATTAAATTTTGAGAATTTCCGAAAAAAAACTTAAAAATTTGGTTAAAAAAATTTGGTAAGACTTCGTCTAAGACAACCATGGCTTAAATGGTTCTAAATTGTCTATACTATCTTCACCTTAAAGCTTTGCACCCATCTTCCAATCACCCTGTATATCTAGCTCAAACATAGTTGTCTAAGTGTGGATGTACTATAAACCTCTGACTACTCCTTCGGGAATATAGGGGTGATGCTATTTTATGTTACGTGTTGTTAAAAGTCTGTGTTCCTCAACATAAACACTAAAAGGAACCGAATCATATGTAAAAAAAAAAAAATTACAGCGATAACCGTTATACGGCATATGTCAAAAAAACATAAATAATTAGTACTATAACCACCTGTAAGGATATTACGGTTTTCCTTGCTGTTTACGAGATAGTTAACTTTTTCATACTAGTTTCATACAAATTTTTCGTAAAAAAATTATAATTCCTTCGTTTTTGTGCAGAATTAACTCGGGTGTCATTTTTGAATATAGTAACTAATAGAAGCGATATCCGGCAAAAAATCCCGCACTTGCAAATTTAAATCCCTAAGTCTATGCCGCCATCCCCATCTCTTCAGTAGCGTACACACAGTGTGAACGGTTGGTTACGCCTGCGTTCCATATATTTTTTTAATGAAAATATTCGTAGTTTTCACCATGTTTCTTGATTAATTCTGTGTTTTTTCCTACCTGGATGCGTACTGAAGTCAGTTAACTGTATAAGGAAGCGTACATATATATAATTGTATGCCTCTTTTCTTGTAAAAAACCTTCCTCACTCGAGAACCTGTACAACCTACAGTTTAGAACGCCCACTGCATCCGGTGGTAACACGGCCCGGACCTTTTTTAACGTATGAGATGTTTTGGTTTTCTCAATACCCATTTATTATAGCAGTGGATTTTATAAAATTTACATTGAAATAGCTGTTCTAAATGGAAAGAAATTACTTGTACATGAAATGTGATTGTCTTTCTGTAAATTTGAGGTAGCTAACTTTTATAATTTAAAATATGGTCTAAAAGTATTATGGGCAGAACTTAGACCATATTCAACAAATTTAAATGTTATTGTTTTTTTTGTAGATTAAAAAGTCGGTGCCACCGCTGCCACTCATGAAAAAGCGGACCCTATGGTCAGATAGTAGTTTGGCTATGGCTATGGCTGAAATTTTGATTTTTTGAAAGCTTTTAGTGCACTATGGCCCACAGAAGTTATTGTCGAATGACAAATTATGAGAGATTTTACTATTTTTTTGTTAAAACTTTGAGTTTTAAGAACTGTAACGAATGAAGGTTTAATTTTGTATATACCATCCTATTTTATAGATGATTCTTTATTTATTTAGTTTAATAAGGCCCAAATCCATGTATTTCCACGAATTAAGAAATTAATGTTGTGAAGACACCAAATACGATTTTATGTATGAGTTTAAAGTTAAAAACTTCTTAAACTTGTTATTTCACTCAGAATGTTTATTTCTTTAACGGGACATAATATCATGATAGTGTTTAATAAGGCCCAAAATGGTAGTATTAAATAACTTTAGATATTTAAAGCATATAGTATATGATTATAATGATAATGAAGAAACTTAAATAAATGAGGAGCATATATTGAAAGGGTTTTTCTTATTATCCTGATTGTGTCCAAAAATATTTCATAAAGGTGGGCCTTTTATGCCTTCATTATCTTACGACGTCATGGTCAATTTTTTTCAATTGCTGCTTCAGCATGTGATCTTCGCAGAAGCTCGTGATTCTAAGACAGGCTTCGCGCAGAATCTCTTCAGGCACGGTGAGCACGATCCGCATGAAGTTTGGATAGTTGAAACACTGAAATTTCATGAAAATATAATTTTATGTTAGAACGCAACCGTTGCATTGTTAACAAGTAATGTAATTTGATAATAACACTTTCTCAAATAAAATTGCATTAAAGTTAAAATTGCACAATAATTGCAAGGGAGACAGACTTTCTTTATCCCCAATTAAGTCAATAAATTAGGCGAAGCCATTAATAGAATATGGCTTTTGCAACAACACGTTAGCAGTCATAAAACAACGTACCTTTCCAGGAATACAAAGGACAGATTGCTCGTTACACATCTGAGAAATAAATTGCAGCTCGTTGTCGAATTTAGGGAATAGTGAGGTTTTGATTTCAATCATCATGTACATGGACCCTTGTGGCATGATCGGGCGCAGTCCTGGAGCTTTCAGCAATTCCGTGTAAGCTAGTTTAGCTTGACTCTGAAACATATTCATTATACCTATTTGGTTACTTACATATTTTCAATTTCATAAAGCAATCCCTATAGGTAGGTACTTGACCTCCCTGTTCCTGGTAAGTCTTGCTTTTAAAATGAAGCAAGTATTGAATTTATGATTTTGGCCTACTTAATAATCTGTGTCTGTCCTAGCTACAAACCTGATTTTAGCCATTGTTTTTTTTTCAATACAGTTGATACACATGGCGTACTTTCAGAGGCTATAATTATGATTCGAAAATTAAATCTTTTGCATAGGCATCTTTCTGTTACGCGGTCGTGACATTTGTTTTCGAGCGTTAACATTAGTTTTGCAGTTGAGTTTTAAATTTATAAGTCGATTTAAAAAGTTTAGTAGCAAGGAGTTTTCATACATTTTATACGAGGAAAAATGAATATGTCCGTACGTCTCAGCATTGAATTCTCAAAAGTCTTGTATGGTTCTTTAATGTATTTAAATACCAGTTTTAATTTAATTATTTTCACATCAACATTTGTTAAAAATCGAATAGGCTGTATAGGCTGTTTTCGTTGTAAAAAAAATATGTCCAGTTGCAAAAACGCTCCATTTTCTGAAAATTTTAATTAATTCTTTGATTTGTTTTTTACTATTTCCCACAAGTTTATTGAAAAACGTCGTGTGATACACGGGTGTGTAGGTTATTGCAAACTCGTGTCAGCTCGTTTGAAATAACCTACTTTCCATCTTTGTATCACAATGTACTATATACTAACACTAAGATATTGATTATGTATCTCAATCTGATAGGTAATGTAATTTATATAAATAAAAATTTGTGCTTTAAATCTCACCTCAATGAAACGAATTGTCTCATCGAAGAAACTTTGCGGAGTCTCTTTAAGAATTCTTGGTAAAGCCTTCTGCATCAGTGTGTTTGGTCCCAAAATCCGAGTCGACATACTTAACAAACCTCTCCGAACCTCTTTTCCTAAAATATTCTGGCGGTCGTGTATGATCACCCATCCCAGTCGCCAGCCAGGCACCAAAAATCTTTTCGTGATTCCGCTACAAGTCAAAACTGGGACATCTTTAGATAGAGACGATAACGCAGTGAATTCGTGATCGGAGAAAACGAAGTGTTCGTAAATTTCGTCTGCAATTATCGGCACGCGATTTCTCGATGCCACAGCGATAATGTTTTTAAGGTGTTGGCTGGTATATACTGAGCCGCACGGGTTAGAAGGATTGTTAACGATGATCGCTGCTGTGTTTTCGTCTATTTGACGCTCGAGGCTCACCAGATCCACTTCCCAGTTCTTGTCAGGCTAAAAAATAAAAGACATTCGTGTAATTTCATGTTGTGCTCTATATTTTTTTGATTAGATTATATCCCCTCCATTTTGCAATCTCACTTGTGAATAAGCGATTTCATTGACGTCGTATTGTAAATTACTTGGAATATCTAAAAGTTCAGTCAAAGATGTTGAGAAGAAGTAAGATTATATGATGAAAAGTAAAACTCACTAATAAGTCGTAAAATTTTATAACGATCCCCAGTCCTTCTCCAAGAGTTTTGTGGATCAAGTACCCAGGTCGGGGGATCAGAACATTCTGTCCAGAATCAGCGATGACGCTGAGGGCGAGATCGATGGCATGGGAGCACCCGCTGCAGAGGATCACGTCGTCCGCCGTCACTGTACCCTGGTGAGCGCTGTACTCAGCTACCGCCTGCCTCGCGTCGTGGTGACCATTCGTAGGACCATAGCTCCGACTTATGTTTAGTTTAGCAGTGTCACATACAGCATCTATAATATTTTCAGCTGGTTGTAGATTGCCGAAGGCTGTGGGATCGCCTGAAATAGAAAGATATTTTATATTATACTATTGACTGAAAGAATAGCGATTTGGGCGTGGCTTAGGTACCGACTCTATTATACAAATAAAAAAACTGATACTGACGCTTCTGTTTCCAACTAAAAATAGTTCATTTGTGGTATCAGTAGACCAAAATCTAAGAAAGGGAAAATAAGAAATAATGGTGATAAAAGAGATCGAACCACAGCTACAGTTTATTTGACGATGAGGCTTGTTTTTAAAATCAAGTGGGGGGGGGGGGGGCGATAGGTTCAATTTCCAGATTTTCGCTTATGGGTAAGTACATCGTGCTTGCAGTGGCTGTGACAAAGATGACGATGAGGCAGTTTTTCTCTCTGAACCAAATATTCCGACAGCTTTTTTTATGCGCGTCCATTTTGCCTTCCGTTGTGCCTCGCTTATGAAGTTAAAACCGAGTTATTGAAGCTTTTAGAAATCATAATTATCTAAGTATAATTTTATTTGATCGTCAGTCTGAATCAAACCACCCTGCATAAATTGGTTTAGAGGGGGGGGGGGGGGGGGTATCTTTTTAAATAATGTAGGACAAAGAAACAAAAACTTGTGGTTGTGAAACCAGTCACTCATTATCATTTCCGTTTGTCGTTGTTCCAAATTTGAAATCGGAATACTAAAAATAACAGTTTAATTGCAATTAGTCGTCGTTTCGCGATTCTAAAGGGAACAATTTGCGTGAATTTGTTTTGATTTGGTAAGTTGTGTTACCTCCAAGACCATTTACGACGGCCGATAAGTGGTTTGGCATGGTATTAATTAATGTCACTATAACGTGCTGTGGAATGTTGTCTTGTCCCATGCTTCCAAAATGGCCCTTTAGCTGGTTCGTTAGTTAGAACACGCCTCTTCAGCTCATCCCATAGTGCTCTATTTGATTCATATCAAGGCATGTTGCTGGCCATTCCATTACAGCGATACTAACGTCATACAGGTATTCTCGGACAATTCTTGCAGGGTGCGCCCTTGCGTTATCATGCATACAAATTAAATCCTGGCCCACAAACAGCATATGGCGTCACATGAGCCACTACTTTATTGACGAATGCATCAGTCGCCATTTGGTGGTGGCAACCGTGGTCCCGTCACAGCCTCAAGGCCAGTTTTTCCTTCGGTGGAAATGCCGCCCCAGAATGTCCCACCGTCATAACTCACCTTTTTATATTCAATGCAAAATGCTCTCCCTGTCTGTGGTAGACTTTCTTACGTCCATAATTGCCTTACAGCATAATCTTGGTTTCATCCGTAAAAAGAACCTGGCTCCATTGACGTTGAGTCTAATGGAAATGTTCTCGTGCAAACTATAGGCGCGCCGTTCTGTGAGCTCGTGTCAGTTTGAGACCATTGGCTGGCTCATGGACCATAGCCGTTTGAGCGTGAAGAAGTAACAAACACATACACTCTCAAATTTTCGCCTTTATAATATTAGTGTAATGAATGAATGTATGAATTAATTAAATGCACCGATCCCACACGGAAAAAAAGTATATTTTCGCACAAGAATACGATTATTCTTAAAAATATTGTTTTATAAATAAGTAAATATTTTCATAATATTGTTGACTTGAGAAACACGTATTACATAAACCAAGAAAATTATATTCTTGATTTAAGTATATTCTCAAACTAAAAATATTATATGCTTAACTTAAGAAAATGATTGTTTCATACCAATTTACTGTATCTCTCTGTATTTTAAATCAAGAAAATAAAAAAAAATCAACACAAGACTAATAACAGACTTGTTTCAAAATATTTTTGTAGCTATTGTTCCCAAGAGAACAATATTGTTAATTTGAGACAATTATTCTTACTTCAAGAAAATATATAGTATTGATGCAAGAAGAATGGTTGCTCCTGAGTAAAGTAATTATGTTAAATATTGTAATTAGAATCTTAATTTCTTGGTATTGAGTATAAAATTATTTTATATTTGAGATACAAAATTATTTAATTCCAAGACTTATCTAAATTTTTATTGGTTTGAAAACAAATATTCTTCTTAATAGCTTATTTTTAAGTAAAGAATAATATTATTCTTAAATGAAGAATGTGGTATTTTTGTGACAAGTATTTAATATGCTTTAATTAAAGATTTTAAGTTTTTTTTTGAGTAAAGAGAAAAACGTCTTACTTGAAAAAAAATTATATATCTTGATTTTAAGAATTTATTTCCTTGGGTCAAAAATTTTGTTTTCCTGTCATTATTTTGATTTTGATCTTGATGTAAGAAAACCTGGTTTATCTTGATTCAACAAATATATTCTTGTGACTAGAGTATCAGATTCTTCATAAAAGCAACAAAATTTTGTGATGAGAAACTACATTGTTTTGTGTCAAGATCCTATACATTCTTATTATAAAACAAACAATTATTGATACAAGAAAATCCCAAGTAGGAAAAAATAGCTTTTTAATTAATGGATAATAGAATTCGCCTATTCTCAAAGCTTTATAAGAAGTCTAAAATTAGGCATTATAAACCGCTATACAGCTCTTATAATGCTTATTTGGGCCCTAAACTAGACCTGACGAACTCGATGGATTGGACGGATTTTGAACTTTAGTTTCAGAATGGCATTTTAGCAGCATTATATTGGTTGTCTACCGGAAAGATAAACACATTATATAGGTTGAGAAAACAGGTTAAAGCAGTACGTACATCTTAAGTGCGGCTCTTATAAAGCTTGTATCATTACAATTAAGGAAATAATAAAAACATTACCTATTGATGTTTATATGAATTTCTGTTAATATAATAATAAAATCTCCTGTAAAAGAACATGGTGTGTGATAATTCTTTCGAGAAAAAAATGTAAGTGCCACAGGTAAGTTTTTTTTTTCTGTTTCTGTGAATTAGGGTTGCTAGTATCAGTTTACTGTGAAAGTGTGTGTATATTTGCATCAAATAATTCAAGCGCTCTCGAAATAAAGAGCTATTTTTAGATATTATGTTAATTGTCTTGTAGCGGCCGGTCAAAACCGCCGGTTGAATGCATTAGTTACAATCAAATTCAATTTTAACATTATCGAAATACAAAAGCAAATGGCGTTAACATACTACCGGTCCAGGCCCCACTGTCACCGAAACGGTGCCGGAAGTGGTAGCCCTTTTTTTTTTTTTTTTGTTCCTTCTGGCTTCGCACGGTTTGTGCATTTAGCCAATGTCAAGTTAGTTCTTGTATAATATTGATGAAATGAATTATAAATGCATGATGATGATATCCCCGCCTACTCCCCTTGAGTTTCAGTAAAGATGTGGCACTTTACTGAGTCCTCACGCGGACTTCTTGAGAGAACTTGAAGCGAAGTTGCACTGTTTTGTTTCATTTGCCTACACTAATGCACGTTCACAAACACTTAATGGTTAATAATCCACCATTATTACACATTAATATTCGGCTAAACACTAATTTTGGAAAATTAAACAAACTGCTGAACATGACGCTTCACTTTCCCGCCAAGAAGTCGTGGTAGCCCTTACTATTGCTCCCCCTTAACGTCAGACGCTGTTGACAGTTGTCAGTTGACTTGACTTGACAGTTGGCAGTTGACTTGACATTTATACATGCTGTCCAGTCGTATCGATAGATGTTATCGATAAAATGATGTGTTTGTGTTAACATGTGTTTCAAAATAAAAAATATTTTGCTTTTTGGAATATTTTACCGACGGCGAAAAAAAGAAGGTTCTCAATTCGTTTGAATGCATTTCGACCTCTAGTAACTAAAATAGACAAGTCTCGCTGTATTCACGTCTGTTAATTGGCGGATTTTCCAAACAGCGTAGGCGGCTGAACTTAGCCGCCCTGCAAGTGATGTTAAGGGTTCGAAATGTACGTTTCTAGATCGAGTTGTTTTCAGAGAAATCACCATATTTAAATTCGTAAAAAAATATATAGTATAGATACATGTTTTATCTAGTGACTTTTTTGGTTAAAAACACGATATTTAACATTTTGCTTAATAAAAAAAAAATCAGAAGTAAAGTCGATTTTGAAAGTATTTTAAGTTGTATGAAGACTTGGAGGAACGCAATTTTTATGAAAATTTTACATTTAATTTACTAATCGGGTTTCACAGGAATATTATTGGATAGATTTATAATATGGCACTTATTTTTTTTATATTAAATAAAAACGTGAAAAATGGCTCGCGCGCACCGCGCCACTCCGCGCCAGTGTCCTGCCGGACGTCACATTTTTTGTTATGTATGTTCCCCGATTACTCAAAAATCAGTGAATTGTCATCAGCAAATAACACTATTTGAGACATTATAGTAATAGGTTGGGGAAAAAGTTTCTTCGCATTTTTTAAAAAGTTGTTCGCGGTAGAGTTCAGAATCGATGGTCCTGCCTGGTGGTAACAGCTCATAATGAATAATGCCCTTCCAATCCCACCACACACACAGCATCACCTTGTGTCGAGTTAACCCGGGTTTCGCCACAGTCTGTGAAGCCTGACCGGCCTTTGACCACGACCTGTTTCGCACGTTCTTGTCATACGTGATCCACTTTTCATCACCAGTTATCAGCTTCTTCAAACATGGTTCGGTTTCATTACGTCGTAATAAAGAATCACAAATGAGTACACGGTTCATTAGGTTTCTTTCAGTGAGCTCGTGAGGTACCCAAATATCGAGCTTTTTTGTGTACCCAGTTTTTTTCAAATGTGCCAAAACTGTTTTGTGGTCAATTCCCAGTTCTTCAGCTACGTCGTAACTACTGATATGCATGTATCTTGCTCCACTTGTTCAAAAATGGCATCCATTTTATTCGTCATAGGGCGACCAGAGCGACGTGCATCTTTGACATCAAAATTTCCGGATTGAAAACGCTTAAACCAAATTTGTGCTACTCTCACAGACACTGCACTAGGTCCATAAACATCGCAAATTTTTTTCGCGGCTTGCGTTGCGTTTTTACCTTTTTTGTAGTAAAATTTTAAAACGTATCGAATTTCTTCATTAGATTCACTCATCTTGACAGTACGAAAAACAAATGAAAATCACACATTTTCCTAATTTGAATTTGGAATTATGTTCTTTATGTGTTTTTTTTAATAATATTTTAATGGCCTGGTTGCTGGGACCTTTTAGCCACACTACAAAACTTGATATTATTGATGAAATGAATTATATAAATGCATGATGATGATATCCCCACCCGCTCCCCTTGAGTTTTAGTAAAGATGTGGCACTTTACTGAGACCTCACGCGGACTTCTTGAGAGAACTTGAAGCGTAGTTGCAATGTTTTGTTTCATTTGCCTACACTAATGCACGTTCACAAACACTTAATGGTTAATAATCCACCATTATTAGGGTAAGGTGGTGCAAGAGTGCGTGGGCGGTAAGAGTGCGCATCTACCCTACGTCGAATACTGAGTGACATTTGTAACTAACTTCAGTCGTATTTGGGTGTTGAAGGGAACGCCGTTCTGCTCCCGAATAATAATTTGTGTAAGACTATTTACGTGCGTTTTAGGTAAGCCAATAGATTTTTACTTCTCTTCATATATTTTTTTTGTGTTTTCCATTGAATACAGTTCGAATATTATCCAGGAAACATTAAACAAAACTTTTTATGTACCAAACATGGTATCTGTTCAAACAGTTTTAAAGAGAAAATAACGATATTTTTCAAGAGGTGTCGCTAGTGACACGTCATTCCATGTTAGGCCGATTCGAGTAAGAGTGCGCACTGTGACGCGTGTAAGAGTGCGCGCGCACTCTTATACACCTGAGATTTCTAGTATCCACTACTCCAGGAACTTCTGCTGACGATTCTGTTTTTAAAACAGTAAAAGATATATGCCCCGTTCCAAAAACTAAGGCTAGAAAAAATTCGAACAGAAAACATAAAAATCTGACATAATTAGCTATTTTATATAAAATTAGTTTGCTTAATGTGATACTTATAGCTAAAATTATAACAATATCTTGTTTAACTTCATGTTGATTTGTTCTAAGATTTATAGAGATTTTAAATTAATTAAGTTGATTTCTTTGACTATAATACTTTTTTAAATACAAAGCTTCATTTAAAAAGTGCGCACTCTTGCACCACCTTACCATTAATATTCGGATATACACAAATTTTGGAAAATTAAACAAACTGCTGAACATGACGCTTCACTTTCCCGCCAAGAAGTCAAACTGTCAATGATACCAAAACCAGCCAGATACAAATAGTATAGCTAAAGAGATTTTATTACAAGTTCATACATACTAGAATGCGAAAAGACTTTTTCCCCAACTTATTATATCATTTATGGGTAGTTCTTCAAAATTTGATTCTTCGACTGATAAGAGGGCAAAATTTAATTTCACTTTCAGCTCTTTAACACAATCATGTTCTTATGAAACTAGGTATACCAAATAGCGTATATTATATTTGAATGAGGGAAATTATAATTGGTTCAATGCCTCTATTCACACCGTCTCGCGTCAGAGACGGTCCTCTCTATTCGGAGGTGATATTTTTTTTTAATCTCGGCTATGATGCTTCTTTACGGCGCGCGGCGTTAATATTTTTGGAATATTTAAATAATGTTTTAAATAGAATACCATGATAATTCCAATAAAACAAAGTTTAAGAACAAATTAACATTTATTCGTGTTCTAAACTCAACAATATTTAAATTTTCTATTTTTTCATATTAGGCTGTTTGTCGGCTTTATACCTTTGCTTCTCCTTCAACCTGGCGGCGGAAAAAAAAGAAAATTAAATTATAGTTTCATAATACTTAATTCATGACAAAAATATTTTTCGTTATTTTATCTTGTTTCTTCAAAAGTGTATTGAAAAACGTCGTTTGATACATGTGGACATTTGGTATTGCAGTTCTCGGCTCAAAAACAACCTCGCCTACGGCTCGGGTGTTAATTCCGCCTCAAATGCAATAACAAACATTCTTCAGTTGTATCAAAATGTACTTACTATTCTTGGTCTAATTACCTACGTGTTTCTCAAGTCAACAATATATTCTAATATTAAGATAATATTTACATATAAATAAACAATATTTTTAAGAATATTCGTATTCTTGTGCGAAAATATCCTTTTTTTCCGTGTAAGGTTTGATACGAAAGTGGTGTGTCTGAACATGATCTAAGCCCGAATAAAATGTCACAATTTGCATAGGCTAGAAGATTGAAAACAACATGATCACCAAAATTATTATTAAATAAAAAAAACTCGCTCCACACGTGATATGACACTCCAGTTCAAAATATTATAAATTAGGTACTAAATGAAGCTATGAGAACACACTATTGTAACGTGTAGGCGATGTAGGTAAAGCCGCGGCAATTTTAGTGACTTGTAATTTAACGTATTCCTTACAAGACAAATTGCGTAACACAATTTGAATCAGAATCGGAGTGATTTTGAAATAATATATTTCTAAATCACTCCGATTCTGATTCAAATTGTGTTGTCCATTGCTTCATAAGTTAGAAAAAATTGTCTGCTCAAGAACGTAAATAACGCAATGAATGTTGTTGAACATTGTGTTGAAGTCAAATTGAAACCGATTCCTACTGATAGTGTGTTACGCAATTAGCCCGCAGGACGTGATAGTGTGAGGTTAGAAAGTACTGAGATGGCGTTATTATTATGATTTATTTATTTACAAATTACAAGTTTCTTACGCTAAGGTAGCCCGCGAAATTCAAATTTTCTTACGTTTTTTGCAATTTGCAGGTCAGTAACAGGTTGTACGAGTATGTTGATCTAAATATGATTCGCGGCCGTAACAAATATGGCTTTACAGAATTATAATCATTAGAATTATAATCATTAGAATGACGGCACGGTTGGCGCAGTTAGTTAAGCGATTGACTGCTGCGTTGCGTGTCGCGGGTTCTATTCCCGCACGGAACAAATATTTGTATGACCTACAAGTAGTTGTTCCGAGTCTGGCTGTTTGTGTATGTGAATTTAAATGTTTGTAAACGCACCCACAATACAGGAGAAATTCCTAGTGTGGTGCAACGTTTTAAAAAAAAAAATCAGCATTACAACTCTCCAAATTCAAAAAATCCTACAGAATGATTATTTCTGAAAAAATCATTCAGTAGGATTTTTAAACGTAAGAAAATTTGAATTTCGCGCATCCCCCTTAAGGCGACGGTAACCGACTTTTAAAGATTTTATACTGAAGATCACGTCTAAACGAGTAGTGTTAATGATTTGAAAAAAATATATGTTAAATTAGAGATTTTTTTCAATAATTTAATATGTGAATATTTTAGATTATGTTTATATTACATAGTGAAATTAATTTGTAAAGTTATGTCTAACGCGGATAAAAAACTGAGAATGGCGCAAAATCTACCAAGCGTATTTTTCTGAAACGTTCACCAATAAAAAGATAATTTAATTATTTTTCTGTTAATAGACGCGTTTTTTTTAAATAACTTTTGTTTTGTGTATAATAAATTAATAATGGGTCAAATTGGGGACAGCGCTCCTTGATGGGCGAGTCCTATTACTGGCTGAACGTACGATGCGTTGCGTAAGCTCAGTACAGAACACGCAAGTGAACCACTCAAGGTCACTGGCATATATCTGGGTCTTAAACAAAGTACACAATTAGACCTTTACCGCCTTATTACAAAACAAGATCTATATTTTGACATGGCTTAAACCATGGAGCCAGTTTTTGTAATAAGAACGTAACAGTGATTGAAATACCGTTCTTTATACAAAACTGAAAACTTAGTTCGGTACTAAGTTGTCAGTTTTGTGTTTAGGAACTTTATCATAGCCGTAATAAAGTTCGAAATTCAATAATGGCTCCATGTTTGAAACCTGGGTCTGAAGATAAACCTTGTTTTGTAATAAGGGGGTATGGGTCTGTCCTAGCATGCCATGACCTGAGATTTGATCAACGCGCTATTATCAAAGTAAGTTATAATCGAGTTGATGTAATGTTCCAAACCAGTTAAATTCATTCGATCCTCACACAATTTTTTAATATTTCAACAACTTGCTTAGTCGACCTTGTAATTGTTACAAGGGTAGAACATTTCCACTCGGCAATCCGCATTTTGTTTTGTTTTGTTTGTTAATTTGTTTGTTGTCATTTACTAATACCGAAATCGCAACTATTGTCTTTTGTCTTTGGCCTGCCTTGACAAGCCCTGACACTGACAGCAAGCAATTGACAACATTGTCAAACTTTTAAGGTTTTGAATACTAGGCTTTTAGCAATTTTTTTTTTTTTTTTCTTATTTTTATTTCTGGTTAAACTTAGTATATAAAAACTAAAAACTTGTATAAACTTCATAGTCTTAAAATATGATTGCAATTTGGCTACTTGTATTAGAGTGCGTTTTTTTTTTCGTCAATTTGTATTCTATTTTTGTAATGTGTGTCTTGTTTGTGCAGAATAAACAATTTTTCTTTCTTTCTTTCTTTCTTTCTTTCTTACCTTTGCCAGCATTATCCACTGTTTCATTGGCAACTCGTTAGATAGTGTCTAACCCTGTAATTTGTAAGCTTAATCTTCACTACATAGTATAAAACAAAGTCGCTTCCCGCTTCCTGTCTGTCCCTATGTATGCTTAGATCTCTAAAACTCCACAAGGGATTTTGATGCGGTTTTTTTAATAGATAGTGATTCAAGAGGAAGGTTTATATATTTAGAAAAAGCCACGCGGGCGTAGCCGCGGGCAGCAGTTAGTGTCTGTCGTCTCATCTGTACGTGTGTTTGGCACTCCTCCTAAACGGCTGGCCCGATTTGGTTAAAATTTTGTATTTATATTTCAACGGGTTCCTGCATCGAGATATAAGTACTAACGTAATAGAGAAGCTACGTCAAATAACTGAATTGTCCTATTCTTCGCTGCAGCGCTAAAATAATAACAATTCGTCTAAACCGTAACTAATTTACCACAGCGCTAGATTTGCTGCGGAAGTGTATTTATTCTCGGCAAAAAGGTCTTAAGCGCCATGTAAAGGCTTCTACATACCAGCGCGACTTGTCATTTGCGAAACGTCAATTCTACGTCAATAGTATTCAAATGTACAACTTCCTAAATAAAAAGATAAAAATTAATTCTTGCCCTGAATATTAATGCAAAAACCAACTTAGAGATTATCTCCAAACACTAAGTTATGATAACACTGAGGATCTTCTGCTGGGGAATTTACAATGATAATTCTCAATCTAACCATAAACGGATGTGTACTGGTGACATCTCGTTCGTTCTTTCTCTCTACACACACCATACACCTAATCAGTACATACACACACACACATCCTACACTCACTCACTACACACATCCTACACTCACTACACACACACTCAAACATTACATTTATTTATCTCACCATACAGTTAAACGTTTTTCATTTTGTGTTTTCTCTTCATAAATTATATCCTGTTTTCTTTTACACCATTTGCATACTGTTGAAACGTCCTATTTTACTATAATTGTGGCTTTGTTTATGTTTACGGAGAATCACTGACTCCTAAGACACAGGCACATACATCTAGTTTAGGAGTCAGAGTATTAAAATTTTTGTGACCTTACTTATAAGCCTTTACAGCTCATAGTCTTTGGACCCTGTACCTTCTTTTGGTGAAATAAAGAATTTACTATTATTATTTATTAGTATATTATATGCAATCATATAAAGCTTTTCATTTGCTTTAACGTTTGGCCACTTTTTGATCGATTTTTACTTATAAATATAATTATAACCTTAATAAGCCTCAAACTAAAACACTACCTATTTTCTTTGCAATAATGAAGACTCACTCTATTTCACCTACACACTGGTCTTTCTATTTGTCCCTAAGAAAAATCAAATCAGTCGTCACAAAGGATAGAAGAAGTCGTCAAAAGGAAAAACCGGCCAAGTTCGAGTCAGACTCGCGCACGAAGGGTTCCGTACCTTTATCTATAAAAATGGCAAAAAAATCACGTTTGTTGTGTGGGAGCCCCCCTTAAATATGTATTTTATTCTGTTTTTTTGTATTTGTGAAATGTGTGTCTGTAAAAATTCAACTGTCTAACGATCACGGTTCATGAGACAGCCTGGTGACAGACGGACAGACAGACAGATAAACAGACAGACAGACAGACAGACAGACGGACAGACAGACAGACGGACAGACAGACAGACGGCGGAGCCTTAGTAATAGGGTTCCCGTTTTACCCTTTGGGTACAGAACCCTAAAAATTTACCTACTGATAAAACCCATCATCACACCAACTAGCGACAACACAATAATTACTGTCAATTTATCGAACTAACGCAATCATGTAAAAATGAGATAAGTGTTGTATTTTAATTAATCAATGCTAAGTAATATAATTGCTCCATCGATTATATAAAAGAGTAAACGACGACCCTGACCGCAGGTCGTAACAATACTAAGTTGAATTACGACTTTAATAGGTATTTTTTAGCTTCAATTGATGTCATTAACTAAGCAGAAAACATAAAAAAAACAAATAATTAAAAAAAATAAAAAACACGCCTGCCATATCAAAAAGTGAACTAAAAAATTAAAAACAAGTTACATGATTTTAGTGTTGAATGGCCACAGGGTAGGTACTAAATAGATTATAATATTTACTGTGCAATTAAAACGCCTTTATGCCCAAAACTGAAAAACTGAAAATCTATCTTTTCATGGAAGTCGGGGGACCTGTAAAGAAATATTCCAAGGATCCGGATCCGGGAACGGATCCGGATCCTTGGCATACTATACGATAGATGTTCAGTTTTTTTTTTTTCTTGGTCTTCTCCTTTTCTAAATCTACATTTCGAAATTTCGTACGCGATGGCACAGTGTTACTCACTATTTCACTAGGTACCCAGATTAAAAACGGCTGGATTGGAAGGTTAATGTAAATTATTGTGAGTATGGGTTTCTCAGCATTTTGTAAACCGGTTTTGAGCTATTGTAACACAACTTGGATAACGCTGTAAAAACAGTCTGGTACAAGTTGAATTATCCCGAATTTATCCCAATCGAAGTTGCCTAAGCAATAAGTTTATTTGGGTATCCTACCAAATGTACGACAAATTGCAATCATAGAATCTAGTAAGGTAAGCATATACCTATTAATGAAAACCCGCTTGCACATAGAAAACCTAGATTTGAATATAGCGACAAACACAACCCTGACCTTTACAACATAACATGCGCTTTGAAGTACATCAAACTAAAATATAGGTATCACGATAATCAGAATTCAAACGTCATAATTGAGATTAAAATTAAAACGATACGGAAGGCTGGCATATAACTAATTATCACGAAATAGACAGCGCAGACGTGAAAATTATTAATTTACGAAGAGGATTGCTTCTCCTGGTAATTTTGAATCATTTACAAAATAATAAGTACCTGCTTAATTAACATCGGTAGTACAACATCTCACTTTGAATCCATCAACCAAACCTGCAACATTTCAGCGACCGAGTAAAAGTTGTGAAAAATCCTAATAAGTATAATTAATAAAAACAACTTTTAATGTGGAACCAACATTGAAATTATTGCTGAAATAATGTAGATACTAAGTATTTCATACAAAAGAAACCGGCCAAGTGCGTGTCGGACCACGCACAATGAAGGGTTCCGTAGTTGGGATGAATTTATCCCAAAAACAAACTTAACATTGTCGTTGAAAAACATGTTCTCCAATACATCAATATACGCCACAGTCAATTTTTCAACTGGTAATGTGAGTTTGTAATCGCAAATTTTTTTTGTGACAAAACTACAAATTAACGATTTTCGGACTTTTTTCTTTACTTGTAGACCTTGCTTCTAGCCAAATTTCATGGTTCTAGGTCAACGGGAATTACCCTATATGTTTTGATTTTTTTGCGAGTATCAAATTATGTCACGTACCTAAATGACCGTATTTTTTATTGCGTTGACTTAGAAGCTTGATTTTTTTACTTACGTATTTGACATAAAAGGGTCTTGACAGAATGACAGACAGACAGACAGACAGGCGGACAATGAAGTGATGCTGTATGGGTTCCGTTTTTTCCTTTTGAAATACGGCAACGGCAACCTAAAAAGCATTTTATTTCAATCTAAGTGGACGAAAAATCATTTCATTCGATATTTTAGAGTAATTTCGTCCCTTATCTATTCATGGGCAATTTCCCCCGAAGGATGTTAATGAGTTCTGTCAGCTAGTATTTTCGTATACTTATTATCTTACTCTTCTACATACCGCCTACTTTTCAGGATAAAAAGGAGTAAGTAAGGTATCTCCCCCGGGGGGTACCCCTTTTACTTTCTTCCCCCCGTTTCTTATTCTCACAATTAATTCGATTTTATCGATGAATAGGTTAGTTTATTTTTGTACAAAAGTGCACATTACTAATTTGTAAGTAACTATTATATCCATAATGGTCGGATGGATGACCCCTGTAACACAGGTTTTTCCTAGCATGGGGGTCATTGATCATTTATTTTGTACTAGGCTATTTCTATGCTTAAATTAAGTGTCACTCTTTAACAGTGTACTTTTATATCAATTTTTTTTCATTTTTTATATATCTAATTGTCGCCACTCTACATAAGTACAGACGCCAGCACATCAAGCTACTAAAATCTGTCAAATTTCTTTAATAGATTTTCAACTTTATCCCTGCAGTGTAAGGTAAGTGTTCAAGGTTGATTGGGAAAATTTGACAGTTTCGGGTAGGTTGACCTGCTGGCGTCTGTACGTAACTTTACTTGTAAAAAAACCTTCGCACAAAAGGGCTGTTACATATATTGATGTAAGTGCCTGAACGTGAAAATGTATGGCCCTGAGGTAAGTATAAAAAAAAACGTCACTCACCGACAGAAAGTGGGATGTATGATTTATTCGGATTCGGCTTTATTCGAAGAGTTTCAATGATGTCTCGTATAGGATTAAATGTATTACGGGCTAATGAAGAAGCTCGCACGTCCCATTCCTTAGGACCCCGTAATCGACACGACATCTTCTTATAAGATCGAGACTATAATGACGACAATTTTTCTTTACACCTCACTTAAGTACGGCTATAACCTGCTAAACTAGAAATGCAAACTAGCCGATATTAATAAAACAATTTTGAGCATTATTCTTCATAACATCTAATTTCAAGGTTCAGTTGTAGTATTGTGGGTTTTTCGACTTAAAAGAATATTAAATTCATTTACTGACAGACAACGCGCAGCCTGAGCCGTTGGGAAACCATGATATTTTTCACAACAGTAAATTTCCTTCCTTTCAATAGGATTCTACGAAGAGAGTTAGTTGAATTTCGCGGGCTACCTTATCGCATCCCCTTAGTTTTATTAAAGAGAAAATTACGAGCAGTGTGATAAACGTGTTGTGCAAAAGCGCTTCCAAGGAAGTTCGATCGTTCAGATTATTTATTCTCGTAATTTGAAACTACTTGGTGGAATTCCTATATTTTTTCAACACATTTGTTATAAAAATGCATTTACGACGCCTGTATACATTGTTCGAAAGTTAAAAATTACGCACCATACAACGGAACGGGCGGTAAAATACGGTACTCTCACCTAAGTACAGGTTTTACCGCCCCCTTCGTCTTATAGCGCCGTGCGTATCCTTTACGGTTTTTTTTTTTAATTACCATAAATTACCATAAAAATTATATAAGAATCCAAGGAGTATCAAATTACGAGAATAAATAAGCTGAATGATCGAACCTCCTTGGAAGCGCTTTTGCTCAATACGTTTATCTCACTTTATTATTAAAGAGAAAATGAGACGAAAGATGTAGTACTAATTTTCACCATGTGCACGTGGCGCCATTTGCAAATTCGCGCCATTTTCTTATTAGAAATGTCTAAGATTGTTGCGACTTTCCGACTGATATTTACAAAATAATAATATGAGTTCAAGCGAGGAATCCGATATTATTATGGAATCTACTGCACCTGATATCTTGAATGAGCCGACAAAATCGTGAGTGCTATTTAATGATTTACAATAATTTTATATCATGGAAGACTCGAAGAAATACTCAATCATTCTCTTACTCGTACTTATATGTTTTGATGGCATATTTTAATATACTGTTTTCTCGCAAATGTGTCGAGAAACGTTGTATGACCCACGCGCGGAAATTGGTATTTACATAGGTACTCGTGACTATGGTAAAAACCAACTTACCGCACTAATATCATAAATAACTATTATGGAAATAAAAATAAAACCCTAAAAGATACGCACAGTGCTATACAGTGGAGGGTGTGGTAAAACATGTTCTTAGGTGAGAGTACCTATTTAACCGCCCATTCCGTTGTATGGTGCGTAGTTTTTAACTTTCGAACAATGTATACAGGCTTCGTAAATGCATTTTTTGACCAAATGTGTTGAAAATAACTATTTATAACGAAATTGAGCACTAAAGAATAACTTATGAAAATACATCCCCCAAAGAGGTTAAATAGGGGGTGACAATTTATCACCGCAGACAGTTCCGACTCACCGAGAACTATGCGACACCCGGTTCCGACTCAATGGAACCCTCTACTGGCACTGGCACGCATCGCAAGATACACGACTCAGCCCACTATCGACATACGGTCTCCGGAGGGATTGATGTAGCGGCATCAACATCGCCACATGCGAACAACGCGTCACACAGACGTCAAGCAAAATCCTGCATCCCGCAAGCAGAGTTTACCGCGCAACTAGCATAAATATGCAACATCCCGACATCAACCGTCGCGCGTCGGGCAGTTGCCCACCAGACACAACACCGGTCTGGTCGGAGGATCCTCCCTTTTCTATGGAGGATGAGTGAACTCTCCTCATCCCTCTAAAAAGATATTGCAAATTTATAAAATAACATTTAGATTTTATTTCTAGGATAGCTGAAGCCCAGTGTGTTATTTTTAAATTTCTTGATAAGGTTTGCTAAATAATAGGAAAACATACATTACAGGCTTTTTTTACAGGAGAAGTTATTTGATAATTTGCCAACCAAAAAAAAAAAAGCCTGTAAGCTTTTTTTTTTTGGTTGGAAAATTATCAAATAACTTCTCCCGCTCTGGGCGGGCGTGTCAGACTTTTACTGACTAAAACGAATTTTTTAATTATAAAACTTAAAAGTAGTTTCTTGTAAAAAGTTGATCAAACGTCATACCCGCGTAATTTTTTGGGAAACCTGTTGCAATTTTTTGTAATTTTCCAGGAATCCTTAATTTATATTAAAAAAATCCTATCCGCCACATGCAAAACAAAGAACTCGACTTTACAAATCACAAATAATTTTGTTTAAAATCTTTTTCCCTTTCTCACAAACAATGAACAAGATTGATCAAAATCAGTCGATTTCGTGCACGGCCCCCTATGAAACATCTACATTTGATACCATCACCGAGATTGCAAAGATTACAACTTAAAATTACTGAAATAAGTATCTATATATATAAAAATCAATACCACTTTTCGTTGTAATTTTATAACTCAAGAACGGGCTCACCTATCAAAAAAAAAAGGTTTAGGCTTTGTTCGGACTATTTAGTAGATGGTTTAAGTGAAGTTTTTTTTTATGTTGGTAGGGTAGGTAGGTAGGGTAGGTAGGTAGGTTAGGTAGGTAGGGTAGGTAGGTAGGGTAGGTAGGTAGGGTAGGTAGGTAGGGTAGGTAGGTAGGGTAGGTAGGTAGGGTAGGTAGGTAGGGTAGGTAGGTAGGGTAGGTAGGGTAGGTAGGTAGGTAGGGTAGGTAGGTAGGTAGGGTCGGTAGGTAGGGTAGGTAGGTAGGGTAGGTAGGTAGGTAGGGTAGGTAGGTAGGGTACGTATGTAGGGTAGGTAGGTAGGGTAGGTAGGTAGGGTAGGTAGGTAGGGTAGGTAGGTAGGGTATGTAGGTAGGAACCCATAGAAAGCCACGTTATTTGTGAGTGTCATAGAGTAAAAATGTTTACCGCCCAACGGAGTGGGCACGGGTCAGCTATATGCATATTTGTCACCCCTGTTTCAACTTATTGAATATCGAACAGGTTGACAATGAGAGATTGCTAGGCTATATAATGGTATGGCGCCATCTCTACGGACGAGAGAATTGCGGCGATAGTCACGCTGTGCCTTCAAATTATTAAGTCGTGGCTGTAGTCTCTCAGTCAGAGGACTGCGTTTCTATATGATTCCTGCAGACTGCCCATTACTACCCATTATCTTCAATGATAATTATATTATTGTACTTTGTTTATATTGTCCGTCTTTCCTACATATTTTTATTTACTTATGAATATTAAAATAATTTATCCGTTAAACAATAGTTTTATTATTCAGTGTAATCCTCATCTCTTCACAAATATTATAAAGCCTTATTTTTGTCTCCCGACCCACGTAGAGCCCAGTTGCAGTCAAATAATAGCTGATTGTAGTTCGTAATTGGGTTGGCTCGACCGGGAGGTAGGTACCACGCTCTTACAGAATACCTAACTTAATACATTATGTTACTGCGCTTCGAATGGTGAGTGGGAGAGCCGGAAGTCCAGGGTTTGGGGAGAGAAAAGGGTGGCAACGCATTAGCAATAACCATGGTGTTCTGGATGTCTATGGGAAGCGGTGATTGCTTAACATCAGGTGACCCACATGCTCATTTGCCACTTTGATGGTAAAAAATAAATAAAAATTAAAAACCTAGCGCCTCAATGGCATGTCGAATAGTAGAAAATCATTCTTATACTCGCTAACCGCAACGCCTAGCGCCATCTCATATCGAAAAACGTTTATAAGAGTAAACTATAAAATACAACAATTGCAAAACTAAAACAATATTTGCTGCACATTGATTTTGCCACCTAAGCAGGCGCCCATTGTCCTACTGGTCATGTCTTTTCACAAATTGTTCTAACTTCCTCAATTAATTTTAATAGGTACTACTCATGTATCAATAAATATTTTAGAAAAACTACTATTTTTTACTTTGCTTTTATTCGAAATGAAAAGTAGAGTGTTTAACACGAGTGAAAGTCACCAATCCCTACTCGGACTATAGACGAAATATATCGTATGGGAATTGGTTCCTTTCGACCCTTGTATAGCAATCTACTATTTCACATCAGCGGATGCTGATGCTGATTTTAATTATTTTCTTAAAAAAGCAGGGAAAATGTAGTGACCATTATGAATTAATACCTAAAAGTTGCATAGTTTTCCTTGGTATTGAAATAAAATATTGTTTCTTTTGTGACTTTTAATAGAAAATAGAATCAAAGTAGAATAATTAGTACTAGATTAGTAATTAAGTACCTAGACTTATAGATAGCAGTTTATGTATATAACCTGCTATGATCTATTAGTCTAGGTATCTTTCATTAAATGAATGGAAAATTTCCAAACAGCAAGTCCATTGCATTTTTGGTCAAAACTAGCTAACGAAAATAAGTCGTGCTATAAGTCCCGCCCCCTTTGAGTTCATGTCACGAGTCACGACTTGAACTTCAGCATTAATAATCAGCATTGATCAATGCGGATGCTGATGCTGATGTTGAAAATGATGCTGAAGTTGGCGGATGCTGATAATGATGCTGATGTTCACCCTGTTCCAGCGGTCCTTTTTTACGTAGCATGCCTTTTTTTTTAAAACGTTGCCCCACTCTAGGAATTTCTCCTGTGTTGTGGGTGCGTTTACAAACATTTAAATTCACATACACAAACAGCCAGACCCGGAACAACTACTTGTAGGTCATACAAATATTTGTTCCGTGCGGGAATCGAACCCGCGACACGCAGCGCAGCAGTCAATCGCTTAACTAACTGCGCCAACCGTGCCGTCAAAGTTTATTTATTTAAGTTTATTGTTTGTTGCAAAGATACAAAAATCAATTACGCATCTAGCTCAGTTCTATTGTTCTGTATTTGTTAATGAGGTACCCTCATTACCATTATAGTCACCTCACCAGTTACTAATTAATACCTCATCTTTATAACGGTTTGCTAATGAGGCCTAACGGTTTAATTGGTTTGTGTCATCCACAATAAAACTGCATACTTCTTTATTCGTAAATGTTATTACAATTTAGTCTTATTTCCTAAAATATGTATGAAACATTTCATCTAATATATTAAAACATTATTATTCAGTATCCCTTGTAAATAATTTAACAAAATTGAACATTGTACATCCATTAAATTTATGTAATAAATAAATTAAACAGTACTCGCCACAAACTGATGTAAAATCGTTTTGTGTTCTATCCGTATTCCAGTTCCATCTTTTACGATTCCTTTAAAAAAAATATTTGATTAATCCTATAGGTGCTCGTCCATATGAATCGAAATATTGGCCAACAACACCATTCTCATCAATATGTATGGCTACCCAATGCGACCCCGGCTTATCATCGGTATCCAAATTGCTTATCATATACGGTGGCACTTGACTATAAACTGGTAATCTGTCTGCAGCATATACATTACTTTCTAAACTTGGGTGAATTTGTCTGAAATCTTTCTGTATTTCTATTGTATTCATGTTATGTCTTTGATATGCACCAATTACAGTACCAATTTATCCAGTGGATCATACAGGAATGTTGTTGTGATTTAAGTATAATCAAACAACACTAAAAATAATATAACTAAAGATGTTGTCCTCACATTAAACAACGTTAACAATATTTTTGTTAAAGATGTTGGCCTATCATTTAAAAGCACTTAGTAAATGATATAAATAAGCCCCTGCAATCGCTAAAACCATACAGTTGATTCGGCGGAAGAAGACAGTTTGGATTGCTTACGATCAATTGTAACTCACAACATACAGCAATACCAATGGAGGTAAGTGATTTGTTTACTTACTTTTATATTTCTAAATAAATGTGTAATTAACTGTTCACCTGATGTGTCTTCTCCTTACGAGTCTAAAATGATCATCGTGTTGTTACAGAATTTATTCAACCTCGTCGATGATAATACTTACAAACATCCTCCCCTCGCGATGAAGAAAACAGTGGTGATTAAAACAAATAGTGATACAAGGAAAAGGCGGTCTTCAGTGAGCAATTTAGAAGATTTTTTTGAAGTACAACTGAAAAACTAAATGGAAAAAATACTATCATCAACAGTGGCGTCGAGCTGTAGCAGGAGGAGTGTCGTATCTATCAACCAATACAGATAACGGGAACCTGTCAACGCACCTAATCAAAGTCGAAGTTTACGACATGAAAAAACTGGCGAAAATTCCAATAACAAAGTATTGGAAATAGGCCAATTTCTTTTTGTCTCTAATATTCATATGTTAATGTCATGCACACCTGTTATTTGCATGGTTACTGAAGTGCTAATTTTAGATGTTATTTAATTTTGAATTGTAAGTGACAATGCTGTTGGTGTGCTTATTATAAATAAATACCAGAGACACCAAGTTAGATGAGATTATTTAGCTGCAGGAGCATAGTTTAAAAGAGTCTCTATGTAAGCTCGGTAGGCATACGTATTGTTCGGTGGAGGCACAAGTTCTTGATTCAAATAAACATCGAGTTGACTGAAGAGTGATTGCAACCAATTATTTACTGGTGCTACAACTAAAGAGGATAGCAAGTTTGTTGAATTCTGATTTAATATCTTCGCTTTTATGTAAAGTAAAATGTGGGACAAATATATATAGTCATCTCCTGTACCCGGAATTTGGAACTCCATGCGCCTTATTACAAAACAAGATTTATATTTTGACATGGCTTAAACCATGGAGCTAGTTTTTGTAATAAGAACGTAACAGTGATTGAAATACCGTTCTTTATACAAAACTGAAAACTTAATTCGGTACTAAGTTGTCAGTTTTGTGTTTAGGAACTTTACCAAAGTCGGAATAAAGTTCGAAATTCAATAATGGCTCAATGTTTGAAACCTGGGTCTGAAGATAAACCTTGTTTTGGAATAAGGGGGAATAGGTCCATCATCAGCAAGTGATGAAATTGGTTTATAATTAATTCACAATTCATTTTCAATACTTGTTTGTTTCGATGGCAAAGCAAATAAATCTAATTCTGACTTAACATACTGACAAGAATGTTGGTGAAGAAACGACATTATTAATTTGAAAATATATGTTTGATATTATTTGGTTTTGCCCTAGATTTTTTTGTAATAGCTTTTACTTTAGTAGTTGATGATGGAATGACTGAAGACAAACGTTTTGTTTTGGTTATATACCCTGATCCAGACATGTTGAATCTATCAATTTTATCATCAGCTTTTCTTTTTAAATTTGAACCAATTTCTTTAAGGCTTTTATTGAGTCTTCCATGGGGAGTGCTTGTAGCACTCCCCATGGAAGACTCAATAAAAGCCATATCCGTCAAAAGTCCAACTCCAGCATTTAATGTTTGGTTGTCAGCACCAACTGACGGGGTCCGTTAGGGCCAATGCCTGCCAGGGTTGCGAGTTTGTCCGAAAGGGATATCGTGGCCCTGGCACACAGACAAATAAAGGAATACGGGTGGGTTCTAATCAGTAAAAGTCTGACACGCCCTCCCGCTCCGCCCAGAGCGGGAGAAGTTATATGATAATTTCCCACCCAAAAAGAAAAAAGCATATAATGCTTCTTTACCAATAACCTGAGCACCACTTGAAAGTAAAGGTAAAACTAATCTAAACAATCCACCTAAGAAGCTCCCGATACCATGACCACGCTGGTATGCTGAACCTATAAAAACTACTCCAATAGCTGATTCAGCTTGATGATACCTAATAATAATTTTCATATTGGCATTTAGTATGATCACGATGAGAATACATTATAATTTTCTAAAATGTAGTTTAATACACACAGTTCCAAATTGGAATGGTATTCTTTGACCTGTGATTGATCTTATATCTATTTCTAATGTAGGTATCGAATTCCCTTCGCATGACAGGTAAGTAGTGAGGTGGTGATAAAACGTGCATTTTATTTGCACCATAAATGTATTTTGCGGGGTCTAGAGTTATGATTCTCAACAAAGGAGTTATAACATCGCCAACAATCTAGGATTCAATTATATCACAGTATACAAATAATTGTGATGGTAATCCCAAGAATTTCTTTCTACAACATTTATACTTGGTTCAAATCCTAGAACAGTTGCAAACACAATTTTGGGAATAACGTTAACGATATTATTGATGATTTATCCATAATGGCAACAGATACAAATTTGGAAATGTCATCATAGTGAAATTTTATTTTCTCTTTAATATTATTTAAAGCTGATAATATGATCAATGATAACATAATTAGTGGCTGGAATATGTGTTTTATAGTATACTGTGGATAGCTTTTCTTCGTTAGGCATTAACATCTTTTTCGTGATGTAAACAAAATTTTCATGATCTTGAAAGGTAAATTTGGTGCATGGAAACTGAAACTCAACAATTCTAAAGGACAATAATATTTCACCTTCCAATTTTACAGACTTCGGTAATTTCGTTGAAAAACTTGTGGTCTTGTTATCAGCAAGACTTACGTTCTGATGAAAGGCACTAACGGTCACAAATTTGCACCAAAGGCAATTCCTGGCATGTTCGCGCGATACTCAGAAACATCTAAAGCTTTCAGGGTCTTTATACCCTCGAAGAACAACATCATAATTTCAAAAGATATTATAGGGTATTGAAGACTATGTTCTACGATGAATAGAACAAAAATGCAATCTGCAGACTTTCCACCGATTTAGAGTTCTCACACGAACAACAACCTAATGAAACGTCATCGCAGCAAACAACACGCAAACAAGTGGATAAAACTTGACAGTCATGAAGGAGATGATCAGCAACATGATAGTGATAGTGACGCAGATGATCAAGATGAAACGCTGAATAAAAGTTTGGTCGATAGCAATGAAAACCTTCGACAAGTGGAACCAGCAAATACTGAAAGTGAACACGAATCTCTTTCCGAATCTTTGCATGATGATGAACCAGATGCTGATGCTGAAGAAAATGCGATCGTTCAAACGAGGACTTTGAGAGACAGGTCAAAAATCACAACTCCTAAGCGCTACGATGATTTTATTTTGGCAGCAGCTGAAGAAATTGAAAACCTTCACAAGCTTAAAGAGCCTGAGACCTTCAAAGAAGCGATGGAATCTCCTTACAAAGCGAAATGGCAAGATGCCATGCATCTTCACTGCATGACAACCAAACCTGGGAGTACGAAAAGCCCTCTCTTGCAAATGGGTGTATAACTAAAAAATCCGGCCAAGTGCGTGTCGGACCAAGCACAATGAAGGGTTCTGTAGTTGGGATGAATTTATCCCAAGAACAAACTTAACATTGTAGTTGTAAAACATGATCCCCGTGCATTCCAACTGCAAATGTAAGTTTGTACGCACAATATTGAGTGATTTACCATGTTATTTTAAGACCACAGACTTCTTATAGGTTTTCCTGTAATCTATGAGTAAAGCACTATTTTCTATATTTTTATCAAAATTTTATGCTCAGTAGTTTCGGAGATAAGGGGGGGAAATGGTCATTTTTCATCTATTTTCTTAAATAATTTCAAATATATGTATTTTAAAATTATAAAAAAAAAATGTTTCAAATCCATAAAACAAGTCCTTTCATTTTATATGTCACAGGGTACAGTCAGCAAAACTTTTTTTTTTTTTTTTCTAATTTGCCCTTCAAAAGTGACCTCGATATTCAAAATTAATTTATTTACGTAACACTTCCGTGTTTGGGTCATAGAAGTTCATATGTGTACCAAATTTCAACTTAATCGGTCCAGTAGATTCGGAGCAAATCAGCTTGACAGACAGACACGAGTGATCCTATATGGGTTCCTTTTTTCCTTTTGAGGTACGGAACCCTAAAAATGAATCCTGATGGTACCGTCGATAGGTTTAAAGCCAGAATGGTTATCACTCCCAGCTACGGAGTTATTTATGATAAAAAAAATTGTCCGGTGGTTCGTCTGAGCACCGTACGAGCATTGCTCGCTATAGCTGCTCGAGAAAATCTAAAACTACATCAATTCGATGTTACAACCGCCTTTCTAAACGGCACAGTAAAGGAAGATATTTACATGAAACAGCCTGATGGCTATTAGGATGGCACCAAACGAGTCTGCAAGCTGAAACGCAGCCTCTATGGTCTGAAGCAAGCACTGCACTGCTGGAACACCTGCATTGCCGAATTCTTAATAAATTCTGATTTCCAACAGAGTGAAGCGGATCTATGCTTATATGTTCGAATCAGAAGACAATCTAAAGTCTTTATTGGTCTTTATGGGTACGTATTTGAATATCGAAGATTAAAATACCTACGGTTAAAATATCGATGTTCAAAACATCGAAAATGGAAATATCGAACGACCATAAAACCGAAAATTAAAATAACGAAAGTTTATAGTATCGAATGGTTAAATATCCTATGTCCAATATATCTAAAACCTAAATATCTACAAAAGTTACATCGAAAGTTCCAAATATCGAAATACAGATTATCGAATGTCCTAAATATCGAAGTACAAACTATCGAACGTCCTAAATATCGATGGGTACATATATTATTTGAACATCGAAAATGAATATACCTACGTGTAAAAATGGGTTAATTTTCAACATTTAATACATTCATTAATTCACCCTAAAAATACATACAAGTTAAAATTTTGATATAATTAGTATGAGTGGAAAAAGGTTGCTTTTGCAACGTCTCCGGCGCTACGGGAACTGCAACCCCTTCGCCCTTGCGTAACAAAGGATAGGCACCCATGTTCACCTCCGCAGCTTTGGCTTGATGGTCGCCGGCGACCAGCCTCAGCCGCTACGCTGTGTCTATGCTTTGTTACAGCGGGCGGGGGTTGCCCTCCCTTTCTCGCCTCCTGATTTTATATACACTCTAGGGGTAACAGCCAAAAGACTACGTAAATTCGGGGTGCCCCAATTCGGTTTTAGAACAATTTCGACCTATTTTATCAATGAAAATCAGTGTCTATGTCTAGTGTACAAGCATAGATCAATCGTGAAGGTATTATTTAGGTCTTTAAATTAAAATATTTTCTTGAAAGTCAATATGTTGTGCTACTAAAGTTAGTGACAGAAACGTATCGCTGCAAAACCGACTCCACGTAGTCTTGTCTGCCCTACCCCTAGAGTGTAATTTAGAATCGCGTAGGCGCGGAGGGGCGAGGCAGCCCGCGAGCTGAGGAGCAGGTGGTTTTAACACCCGACACTGCGACGTTATGCTCGCGTGGGACTGCCAGAGCCCTGCAGCGCCGGAGCCGTAACAGAAACCATGCTTGCTTGCATGTTGCCTGATTGCTGCATGCTTGTTTGCTAGATGGTAATCAGTTACTAGGTGGGTTACAAAAAAACAAAGAAAACCTCATTTATGTCTTGCTTGTTTTTTCGGTATTAACTAGTAGGTATTTTTACGTAGATATTATGTATTTGGATGTATTAAATGTTGATATTTTGAACTTAGGCATAATGTCATTCGATATTTTGAATCATTCGAAATTTTAATCACTCGGCATTTCAATCTTCGACGTTTTAAGCGTAGGTACCTATAACAATTTTCGACATTTTGATATAATCGGTATTTAAATTTTCGATGTTTTGAACATTGGTATTTTAAGCGTAGGTATTTTAATCTTCGATATTCAAATACGTACGTATCTTGATGTTGATGACGGACTTGTAACTTAAAATACAACCGGAGCAGGAGACGAATTTATTAATGAACTGAAAACAAGGTTTAAGATAACTACGAAACCTGCGTCATACGTCCTTGGAATGGAAATTAATGTCCGTAAAGACAAGACCTTTTCACACAATTTAAGTAAAAAGGCCTCTCGTCATAGACGTATACCTAATACGTCCATGGCCTAGGTATACAAAGAAAGTGTTAGAAAAATATAGAATGTCTAATTGCAAACCAGCACCAACGTTAATCATCAAAGAAAATGAGACGGCAGAGGAAAAGAGAGGAGATGTCAACGCGAATTTCCCATAAAGACAAGCTGTGGGTGCTTTGGCCTGGCATATTTATCAGTAGGCCTGATATTTCATAATGCTCTGGGTGTTGCACCTCGAAACCTCGGAGCACCTACTAAGAAAGATAATATCATGCTGGTAAAACCAATCTTCCGGTACTTGAAAGGGACCTAACAGAATGGGCTAACCTATACGGAAAAGTCGCCTCCACGCTTAGTCTGCTACAGCGACGCAGATCATGCAGGAGACCAAACTACTGGAAGGTCGACATCTGGAATGGTGTGCTTATTCTCTGGAGCTGCTATTAGCTGGAAAAGCCAGAAGCAAACACAGTCTCCATCTCCTCGACTGAAGCGGAGATTATACCAGCAAGCGAATATGCACAAGATATTTTATGGTTGAACAACTTGATTCAAATTGAGAAACCAGTAGGTACTGAACCTGGACAATGAATCGGCTGTAAAACTTGCGCACAACCCTAACTATGAATATCACAAGCGCACCAAACATATCAAACTGAAACATTTTTTTTTTAAGAGAATGTGTTATCAACGGAGACTTCGACGTAACGCACAATATACAAATGTACTCTGTGGTAACGCATGTTCCTTCGGAGCATTTCGTAGGATGTCACCACTCTTTTTATTCTGGCTAGTGATGTGACCCACTAAATTACAACTTCGATAGAATTTACAATGACATTATCTTATAATTCCAAAAATGATAACCGTCCCAATTTGAGGGTAGGTCAAGTCCTGGTGCTGACGTTCTGCGCCTATAGATTCCAGATATCTTCAAGACGGCTACCTGCAGCTTCCATGTTCCAGTGTTTTTGACGGGAAAGAGTTTAGAGATCTGTTGGAGTAGGTTAGACAACTGTTCGAGGAGTACGTTTTGACGTCGCAGGCAATCTAACAGTAGATATATTATTAAAACTAACGGCCGAACCTAATAACCTTTAAAATCACCAGTTTCGGCCTACTGGAGATACAAAAATATATCTATCGATGGTTTTAAAGTCCCAATAATCTCTGAATCTAAAGGCCCACGCTATCTACTGATGGAAGGGTGTATCGCCTACAACAGATATCTATTTGTATGAAAATGCCAAAGTATGCGTCCCATTATACGATTTGTTTGTCAGGACAGTACTACAGATGGCAGATTTGGCTATTCCCCGAATTGCAGGGATAAACGTAAAGTAGCCAAGCTAAAATGAACTCTTTAGTACTTGCAATAATGATCATAGATGTTTTTTTATATTTAAAGTAATAAAAAAAAATTAAATTCAAATATCTCGAAAACGGTGCGCCCTAGGCAATAAATAACAGAAATTTACCCCCCCTTACTAACACCCTCCATGCAAGCACCATTCCAGCATGAATTTAAGTTAAAAAAAAAAACAACATTAATGCGCAAAGGTAGCCCGCGAAATTCAAATTTTATTACGTTTTATGCAATTTGCAGGTCAGTAACAGGTTGTATTTTGATTCGCGGCCATAACAAATATGGCTCTACAGAATTATATCTTAATCCAGTAACTTATTTAGAAGTAAGCAACAAAGAAGTTTTAATATAACCCTAATTACACATGTTGTTTTGTTTTGTTGTGATGTTGGTTGTAATGGAACGCACGGGAAGGCGAAGTAGAGAAACCTACTTATTGTTTTCGATACATAGATAGCCTTTATCAATGATTGTGAGACGCCATCCGAGCATAGATATAATTATACTGTCTATCATCAATAGTGATCTTTCTATAGCTGAAAATAAGTAATTGGGTTCGGCCGAAAAACCAAATGACATGTTCATATTGTGCCATGCCAAAAAAGTAAAACAAAGAGTAAATCATTAATTATCTCTTTCCCACTTATATCTGTCTTCGTGCCATAAGATAGAACGGGATCAAAGGTAGTTACAGAGTTGTTTTTATATACCTCATTCTATGCTTTTCATTGTTCTGAGATTTTTTCTCTTATTCTTTGATGTTGTCACTTAATAAAATACTGTGTCTGAGTCAATGGTAAATATCATTGGTCTGAGTCAACCGAAATATTTTATTTCTTTATTTTATAATCATCAACATTTAACACATACCTATAATGGTACAAATTATCTGGGCCCGTGGCCTTTCCATTTTTATTGTTTTGAACTGCCTTTCTTACTTCATCCATGTGGATGCTAATTTGGGCACACCAATCCATTCAATGGCTAATAATGCGATTTCGAATTAATTTCATTAGCGTGTGAACTCTTGAGACTTAGCGTGTTAATTGCTATTGCTATGCTATTTGCTAATGACGACAAATTGATAATAATGAAGTATGTAAATTTTTGTTAATAAACGAATTAAAAATCGCGTTCGCGTTTAGTTTACTCACCGACTCGCCGATATTAAATATTTGTTTAAGATTTTATGAACTTTCTTTCATACTTTATCCAGGCTTAGGACTGGCAGTTAAATGTGATAGTTTAGAAAAGTACATCGCTTCGCATTTCACAGAATTTCGCGACTACATTTAATTTGCTAAATGCTAAATGATCATTCACACGCTAACAATGAATGCGAATGCTAATTAATCCATCACTACCATTCATTCTCTTCGGTCATCAAAGTAAACCTTCCATTCTTTACTTCCATCGGTCTTATATTTCGTTATCTTTCATACATGTAATGAGAACTTTATACATATATCTCTCATGGTCTTAGCTCGTTCTCTTGTTTCTTGCCTCTAGGGCTATCGAGTGTGTCATACTCATACTGTGTGTGGACGCAGCCTGCTGCGTTGATATACTGGGCACACTGTGTCAACACTCTGAACGTGTGAACCAAAGCGAGATTACCTAACTAAAGAGCAGGAGTATTAGTGACCTTGTTAATTTTGACAGTGACACTAAGTTTTGACATTAGCAATTGCAAAATTTTAGCTCAACTCAGAGTTTAGAAAAATAGAGAGGAACTCAGCTGAATCAGCTGTTATTCTTAAACCCCGCAAGTATTGTAGAATCATGATTAAACACAGAACTTTTGTTCGTTTGCTAGATTCTTCTAAGCCTGTGAGAAAAATGTCGAGATCTCTTACAAATGAATCTACTTCTAATAAAACATCATTAAGCTATTGTGCAGACATCGTAAAGTAATAATTCATACATCCATAATTATAAGTAGTTGAATAGTATTGACATGAAGGACGAAAGTCTTGACTGCTATGTTTATCGCATGTTCTGGTACTTTGTTTATTTTGCAGATAGACAGCATGACTATGAAAATTTCTTGGCTACTCTTCTCATGACGAAGTCTCTGCGTTCTCCTGCACTTGTGTTGAGAGCTTTTAACGTAGAAATAGCTCGAGTGCAAGACTTAACAACTGACACACAAGCTGCTACATTCAGATTACAATTCTGGCAAGATGCTCTTCAAGGCATTTTTAACAAAGAGAATGCACAAAATGCCGTGCCTGCCAATCCCGTAGCACAAGAACTATTTAAGGTGAATAGACTCAACTTATTGCTATAATATAACCAGATCAGATTACCTTATATTTTATTTTTACTTTTAGGTATGTTGCAGTTATGGACTCCAACGGAGGCATTTGGAAAGACTTATTTCATCAAGAAGTAATATGTTAAAATCCAAACACTTTAGAACTTTAGAAGAGATTGAAAAATATGCTGAAGAATCTGTGTCTTCCATATATTATTTACTTTTGAGTGTAGCAAGTATTAAAGATGTTCATGCTGACCATGCTGCATCTCATTTGGGAAAAGCTCAAGGGATAGCTAATATATTGAGGTATGGAGGAACTATACAGCATTTCTGCTTCAAAATATGAATATTACTTAACATTCCCTTTGGTAATCCTTACAAATCACACATTTCAGGTCTGTCCATGTATCCAGTTACCATAAAATGGTTTCCTTGCCCATGGATGTTCTTATGAAGTATAAAATAAGTCAAGAAGATGTTCTAAGATGTATTGACAGTGAGCAAATGAGAAATGTGGCATTTGAAGTTGCTTCCAGGGCAAATAGTCACTTAAACAAGGTAACTAGTTCTAAGAGTAGAGGGTCCACCACAAATTGAGTTTATGGGCACAGTTGTATCATAGTACACCCTTATAAAAATTGCCAGTTTTGTTTAATTATCATGTAATAGGAGGCAACCCTATAGCCAGCAACTTGGTACCATCCAGACTCCATGCTGCTACTGAGAATTTTCAATAACACTGCCCAACATGGGAATCAAACCCAGGACCTGATGCTCAACAGTAGCATGTGCTACCACTAGACCAAGAAGTAGTTATGATCATTCAATTATTGATTTGACTGCCTCTTTAAAAGACTAGCCTGTGATTATCTTACAGCATAATCACTTATAAAGGAAAGCAATTGAAATTATGTAAATAATTTTATTAATGTGAGATTTTTACCATTTCAGGCAAGAGATATTAAAGTTCCCCAACCTGCGAAGCAGATATTCTTACCAGCAATAGCTATCCACAAGTACTTAGCTAAACTTGAAAAGAAAAACTTCAACCTATTTGACAAGTCACTTCTACTTGCTAGTCCTACCTTACCATTCAATTTGTATTTTAATAGAATTCGTAACAGATATTAGTTTACGAAATCCATTATTTCAACGTAAAGTTGATTCTATGTAGTGAGTGTTTCAATTTAGACATAAGTAGTAAATATTGTACAAATAAATTGTTTTTTTATTTTTATAATAACATTCTGTTTATTACTCATCTAATTTGTAAGTTTTTATGGGTAGTCAATGAAACGACATTTGAATAAATAGAAATAATTGCACTGTTTACTTTTAAGCTTCTTCATGCAAATAAATATTTCATAACTCTCGAGATTCAAGCAAACTTGTTTGGCAACATGAGTACCTTATCAGTTAAATAGTCACTAAATATGCTTAGTGATATTAGAGAATATTCATTACTGTGTTTTGCACATGTAGTGCAATGATAGCTATACATTTGCAACAAAAATAAAAACTCAAACAATTTCTGCTTATTAATATCGATCCTATCAAGTAATTTAAAAATGTAGGTTGTTATCAAAAATAGAATTGCATTTCAAAATCATCCAATGCAATTCATATACTGTTATAACTTTGGTTAAAGTAATCTTCCAAGATCTTTGGTTATAGACAATTCTATTACTGTGATGTGCAAAATATTAATAATACATAAATTACTAATAAGACTAATGTACTTGCATTTGTGAGTATCTATGAAAAGAATAATTTAAGCATCTAAAATTAAACTAACAAGATTGCTTTGTTACAATTATCTCCAAAAAAGAGGTTCTAAAAAACAACAATAGTAACATAATACTTTTCCCACTGTCTCTAATGTTACATAAAATAATTTCATGGTTGTGAGAAAATAAATACTAGAAAGGTAAGTACTAACCCTGTTGTACAAAAATAGACTGAGCTCATAAAAATGCATAACCTTAAAGCTAAATCAAGCTTGTAAAAGTAACAAAGCCATTATAATAAAAATATTTCAAATGAAGTGATTAAATAACACAGCCGATTAGAATATCATAATGCTAATTTGGAATGTAGAGGTTTATAAGTTAATAATAGTTTAAAATGTTTGACACTTAAGCTTAATATAAAAAAGCTAATGATAAGTACTACTGATTCCATCACAATTAACCTGCTGCAAAAAAAGCTGCCATATAGTACAAATAGAACAATGTGTTATTCAGATGGTGTTAAGTCTTTTTCGGGCTCTCCCTCAAACAAAATTTGTTGTAGTAGATCATAAATAGGTTCAAATGCCTTCCTACAAGCTGCATTCGTTGGAGTGAGGTAGTCATGCATATCATGGTGACTGATAGTGCCATCGGTTTGTATAAAACCTTTGTCTATGGGAACCATTTCCACTTTATTCATGTTAGTAACCTTTTCACGTAAAATTTGATTAATCTTTGAGTTCTTCTCCCTTAATGTATTTGGGTATTGACCACGAGGAAGCAGACTCTAGAATTAAATACAGAAATATTAGTAGGATTTACAATTAAAATGTATCACACTGAACTGTTTTAGACCATACTTACAGGCAATACTATGTAAGCACTTGGGTGTTTCTCCCTGATTGTTCTAATTATTTCTAGGATACCTTCACACACTTGCTCTGGAGTGTATTCAACATTATTTGTTCCAACATGCACAACTATTACCTACAACATCAAAAAGCTTGGTATCAATATAGAAAAAAATAAGTCACATAGTGTATTAAATTAAACTCTGATTAAGATAAGAAACTGGAATATAAAGAGTATTTAATTTCTGTTTTTCGTTCATTGTTTGTAATAATTTTAAAAGACAAAAAAAGTGCATTGTTTAGATGTCACGAACCTTAGGATCAACGTGATCAAGTTCTCCATTCTTGATGCGCCACAATACATTTTGAGTCTGATCCTTGTGGATACTGAAGTTGAGGCAGTGCAGAGGCGCAAACCATTGGTTCCAAACCTCGGTGTGCTCTAATGCTTGCAGGATCGAGTCACCAATGAAAATCACATCAGCATCTTTCCCTTTTGCATCTGACAAAAATCTATTATGCTGTAACGGAAATTAGGCAATTAATGAAAATGTGTTACTGTTACAGAAGTGAAAACAAATGTCGCGCTCACTAGAAGCTTCCAAGAGTTTTTCTTTTTTTAATTTAGAACTACACAACAGTTATCTCATTCACCTATGAAAACATGTTCACGTTTAGTGAATAAAACCATTCGATGATTTCACCTTAACTTTTGTGTTTAGCAGTAGGTAAATTGACTAATTAGTGCCAGATTACACTAATCTGCACTTGCAGATTGTTAGCAATTTAGGTCAGTAAAAACAATCCGAATCTAATTAAAATAATTACCACGTATATGAATCATAAAATGTATTGTGAATTCAACCGTCTATATTAGCAAATTCTAACTGCTCACGAATTAATATTACAATTATTATTGAAAACTCACAATACTATTCCATCTTCCATCCCCTTCAGTGTCTTGTTGAGGAGCGGCGACTGAACAAGGATTCATTCTTCCACAGCAATTTTACAAGAAAATGTATCACATCAAATAGGGTATCGTTTATTAGACTAATAACATACCACATCAAATAGAACCACGAAGATGAAAATAACTTGGCGGTTTAGAGGTTGTGTTGGTTGCCGTCACTGTCAAATGTAACATTGTCAATTTCATCTCTTTCCCGTTCCTTGCTCTACGCCCCATTTACACCACAGAACACATAAACTCAGTGCAAGTTTATTGCCTGTGGCAAATGAGGAACAATAAATAAAATAATATTATTTCGGATAAGCAACATACATATGGGTTAGTAAATACAAAAAGATAACTTAGACCTATGTTAGTAAACTTATTTTCTATTTTGATACAAGGTTGTTGTTCAAAATGCACCTTTGAACAACATCACCTAACAAAGGAGAGTCGTACCTCCCCGCTATGGTCTTCAGGATGGAGTTGGAGCCTTCCCGCACTCTGCAGAGCAAAGAAGCAGATTTCCGTCTGACGATGGCGTGGAAGCCATCGACGTGTGCTTGTGCAAACATACCTGATGCACTGCAGAAACGGGGCAGCCCCATCAACATCCTGAACCCATGTTATATTGGACCCGTAGGGCGCTGATAGCCCGCTGAGTATAGTTGGTCCACAGACTGCCAGTGCCCTACGTTCCCTCTCAATATCCACTTGGACACTATGGTCGTCGGTTACGTAATGCCCCAAGTACTTGAACTTGTACACTCGCAATATGTCATTCCCATTTAGTCTAATCACATACTCCGGACCTTTACCACCGTCAGCCTAAAGACCAAGAACTCGCTTTTTATGACATTATAAATTAAGCCATGCTCTCGAGCATAGCCCTCACAACAACTAAGCAGCTCTCTAAGCGCCTTAACCGTAGGGCTCAGCAGCACCATATCGTCAGCGTAGCTGATATTGTTGACATTAACGTCATCAATGCGACATCCGATTTTCTTGCTGCTGAGCTCAACGATCAGATCGTTTATGTAGAGGTTAAAACAGTTTTGGTGAAGTTATCCTTCCCTGTCTCACCCCGCACTCTAGCCCGTACGACACAGACAGCCCATCGGCCCATCTCACACGGTTCGTCTGGTTGTAATACCAATACTGGAAGATGCGCACCAGCTCCGCTGGCACTTTTCTCTCCGATGCTCCGATCTCGTACGATACAAGGTCAAAGGCACGGGAGAGATCTAAAAAGCAAGCATACACTGGTGTTCGACGTTTTGTATAATATTGCACCGTATGTTTTAAAGCCGAGAATCGCACTTTCAGTGCTAAGATCATTACGAAACCCAAACTGTGCGTCGTGTAATTTTAAATAAGCTATCTAACCGTGCGTCCAGCTGACTGTCAAGTACCTTCGCGACAATAGTAGCCAGGGAGATGGGTCGATAGTTACACTTATCAGCAACGTCACCCGTTGTATTCTTAACAATAGGCACGACAATAGTTCGCATAGGATCACAGGGAAGGTACGAGTGACACATACATAGCGAGCACTCGTGCTGTGTGAGGACCGGCATGCTGCAAGTGCTCAATGCTTAAGCCATCGTGACTCGGGGACTTCCCTCTCGTCATTTTCTTGTGGGTGCTTGCATAAAAACTGCCACTTGCTCACTTCAGATGTCGCTACTATGCCTCTCCCTGTGATTCGACAGCCCCTGAACGCATTTTAATTAAATTTCAACGCCAACGAGGATAAATAAATTCTACGCCAACGAGTGTCAGTGACGGACTGATAGATTGACACTGACAATGACATGATTGACTCATAATTTGACAACTATTGTAGTATGTATGACAAAGAAGCACCGGTTACGGGCAAAGAGTAACTTTATTTTACGTGTTACGGTTATTACGTGTAAACTTTTAATTCAAGGAATATACTTCTCTTTATGTTTTAATTTAACTCATCAATTAAACAATGGACAATGAAAATGAAGAATTAGTCATACTAGAAGGTAAACATCGAAAAGAAAAAAAAGAGTTACAAGCACAAATTCAAGCGTTAAAAAAAGCCTCCAAAAATGATAAAACGAAGAAGAAAGAGCTAACAGCTGAAATAGCGAGGTTAGAGGCTGAAATGGACGTTCGACATCAGCAAGAAATTGATTCTGCTTCCGCAAATAAAGATGTAGATGATGTTACAGATTCGGTTCTCAGTAGTGTTGAAAATGAGTTAACAAAAGTGAAAATAACAAAAGCTCAAAAACGTAGAGAAAAGAAATCGCAACAAGAAAAGGAAAGAGATGAACTAATAAAACAACAAGAACAAGAAAACCTCCACGGACCCAGAAACATTGAACTGCAGGCAATAAATACAAAGTTAAAAGAAAAGGGACTTCAGATTTTATTAATTCCATCTGATGGTGATTGTTTATACAAAGCCATTGCTCATCAATTTACATTAACCAAGCAGAAAGAATTATCAGTAGATAATTTAAGGGAAAGCGTAGCAAATTATATAAGGCAAAATAAAGACGATTTTGTTCCTTTCATGACTAACCCGGACACTAGTGAGATGCTGACCAGTGAAGAGTTTGAGGAATATTGTAGCAAAATAGAGAATACTAAAGTGTGGGGTGGTCAGTTGGAGATCAGGGCTTTGTCAAATTCTTTGAAATGTCCAATAAGTGTCATACAAGCAACTGGACCAGGCTCTATTGATCAAGGTTCCGAGTATGAAGGGCCACCACTAGTAATAACATATCATAGACACATGTTTGGACTAGGTGAACATTACAATTCAACTGTTCATAATGAAATTGAAGACTAGTTTCTACAATACTTATTTGTAAAGTAAGAATGCAATAAATGTGGAAGTACAGCTATTGTATTCAACAATATCTCTAAATAGCTTTCACAGGCTAAACATTTTTACTGCTGTTGTTTTGCATTGCATAATAAAAATAAAACATGTAAATAACCTGTGAACTCACATTGCTGGCGAATTATTTTTAATAATAAAAATTTATATTGTTTTACTAAATACTTTGGTTTTATTAAAAAATCATTACATGTAGGTAATAATTTATTTATGAAAAGAAAGATCAGTGTTAGTACAATATTGCATAAATATTACATTTCACACAATGTGGACAATAATGATATCATTGCTTATGCACCATTTTGAACAGGAGCTTCACCTGGTGCATTTTCGCCTTCAGCATTATGTTTATTGGGGTCATCTGGTTTCATAGCGGGGAACAGCAGTACCTCCTGAAAAAATATATTTTAATAAATAAAAAAAACTAAGTATACCATTATCTGAAACCATATAATTGAACAACTGTTTTGTCATCATCTGTTAATATTTTACTGTTGTAAAGACAAAAGCGCTAAGAAGGCGCGAAGCAGGTGTGTATACCGCATTCCACTCAGTAGTCCAATTAAAATCAATAGATTGGCTAGTATATTTTCTTCACCTCACTTCTGATAACCTTACCTTGATGTTGTTTGAATTGGTGAGGAACATTGTAAGACGGTCAATGCCCAGGCCCCAGCCGGCTGTAGGTGGGAGGCCATACTCAAGAGCAGTACAGAAGGCCTCATCAGTTGGTGGAGTCTCATCATCACCTGCAGCTCGGTCTTTGGCTTGCTGTTCAAATCTCTCCCTTTGCGTTGCTGGATCATTCAATTCAGTGTAGGCATTGCAGATTTCCTTCTTCATTACAAATAGTTCAAATCTGAAAGGAAACATCATTATCTTTGTGTGAAAGTAACAAATTCTCAATAAATAAAAATAATGTTACGAGCATAATTTTTGTTTTACCTTTCAGTCAAACCAGGGATATCTCTATGATACTTGGACAAAGGACTCATGATCTGGGGGTGGTCCAATATAAATGTGGGGTTAACACATTTTTCTTCAAGGAACTCCCCTACTAATTTATCTAGTAGTCTGGCTGTGGTCCTTGGTGGTGGACATTCAACCTAGAAATAATTACTTGCATTGAGTTAAGGATAAAGGCAGTTTTCAATTTGTAGCTAGTGGTGGAGTTATGAGTTGGTGGCTTTTGGCTTTATTCTAATATGGTTCCCATACTCGTATTAGAATAAAGCCATTCACAAGGTAAACTGTATTAATATTGTCTCACTTTATCACATGATTGGCACATAATTATGTGTAAAAAATCATAATACTTACTTCATGTTTTTCACACAATTGACTTAATAGCTGGTTGGCTTCCTGTGACTCTAATTGATCAGCTGGTGGTAGTTTGACATTCAATGCTTTTTCTAAGCTTGCAATCATTGGCACTCTGGCAAATGGAGGAGTGAAGTCTATCTCCACCTCTTCACCCTCAGGCCCATCTGGTTGATATTTAACCTGTTAATATAAAATTAAGTACATATTTGTAAAAAATATATCCTTGATAACTAACCATTAGTAATAATAGAATTTCATTCATAACAAGTTTTATCTTTCAATAATCTTAATTAGATTACTGTTAATCACAAAATGATTCAACACATATCTTATTAAATGAATGATGTGTTTACTATTTATTATTTAACAGTATATCTAGGAGTTATCTTTGTAGTAAAGAGTATGTTTGATAACCTATTGTTTGTCTTATGAAATCGAAACAAAGACATTACTGCGAATGAACACATGAAAATGATATGCATTTAGATAGCAAAATGCAATAAGCCAATGAGACACATTGATACACTATTGTGAAATTATTTTATAATAACTTACTTTATAAGAGCCATGGATACTTTTCACCATGCCTGACAGCATAGCTTCTGTTATATTGATAAGATCATTGTAATCTGCATAAGCCATGTAGAACTCACATGTAGTGAACTCTGGGTTGTGAGTCAGATCAATGCCTTCATTTCGGAACTGTCTGCCGATTTCATAAACACGGTCCAGACCTCCCACTACTAACATCTTGTGGTACAGTTCGGGAGCTATCCTCATGTACAAGTCCATGTTGAGATCATTATGATGTGTAATGAAGGGCTTAGCTGTGGCCCCACCAGGGATCATGTTCATCATTGGAGTTTCAATTTCAAGGAAACCAATATTGTCCAAAAATTTCCTTACATATGCAATGATTCTTGCTCTAGTGTAAAAGGTTTGTCTTACCTGTGGAGGAAAAGAATACCACATTGACTTGAGATGCTACTTACGGTAATAGGATTAATAAACAAATAAACTTACCCTATCATTTAAAATAAGATCTAAGTATCTCTTCCTAAACCTGGTTTCTTTATCCTTAAGACCAAAGTGTAAGTGAGGCAGCATATGCAGGCAAGGAGACAGCAGCTTAATACTTTTAGGTACAATGGACAGTTCTCCCTTCTTTGTCTTGCCAGGATGTCCAACACAGCCAATTATGTCACCTCTCCTTAGCTTGTCGGTATCAGCTACAAATTTTTCTTCTGAGTCATACAGTTTTGCATTAGCCATAACCTGGAATATTAGAATTTGTGTTATTAATAAATGATAGAGTCAGAAAAGGTAAACCAAGATCCAAAAGATTTATCATGAATTGTAAAATATAATTTTCTGTTTTTATTAAAGTTTTACTTTACCTGTATTTTAACACCTTCACCTCTCAAATCATAAAAAATTAGTTTAGCTCCAGACTCCCTAATAGAGTGAACTCTTCCAGCCACAGACAGTGTAACAGTGTCTAGAACTTCACCACTGTTTACATGGTTGTACTTTTCAATGAAATCTTCTAAAGATATTGTAACATTGAACTTGTGGGGGTATGGGTGGTCTTCTTTGGAACCTTCCTTGAGAGCTGCAACAGCAGCAGTTCGTAGCTTATAATACTCATTGGGACTGATCTCCTCTTCAGCTTTGGATGATGATTTCTTATCCGCCGCGGGAGTTGGAAGCTGAGCGACCTTTTCCGCCTTCTCTTTCAATTTTTGATCGGCTTTCAGTCGCCGTTTCAACTCACTACAATGAAAATAAAGAATAACATATCAGTATGATTTATAAATATAAATAAATGTAAAATATCACTAACCGTTTGCTAACAGCAGATGAGAAATTCGCACATCGATTGATGAAATGGTTAGCTCTAAGAGGCAAGACACTCAGATTCCTTATGGCATACATTTTGGTTCACACGATACTCACTTCTTTGATAACTTTTCACTAGCAGTATCAGCCATGACTTTTTAAATAGATTTTTATCTATAGGTGCTGTTATATTCTGAACTTCTGAAGAGACCTTTCTAACCTAAAAATATCAGGTTGACAACTTGACACGTTATCCTGTTTCATAGAGTAAAAATCTATGGAAATATCCATAGAATAAAATAATGGTCAGACTACACAAGCAAGCATCATCTGCCTAGCCTTTTCGCAACTATGTTGGGGTCGGCTTCCAGTCTAACCAGATGCAGCTGAATACCAGTATTTTACATGGATGTTCCGTGTGGTGCTGGACGTAAAGAATAGCACCGCCCTATTTCTTCTCGTGGGTGTCGTAAAAGGTGACTAAAAGGGACTTACTAGAAAATGGGCAGCAGGGTTCTCTATGCATTATAACACCATACTGTGATCGCCAACCCACCTGCCAAGCGTGGCGATTATGGCAACCCCCTTGGGGGAGGCCTATGTCCAGCAATGGACGTCTTTCGGCTGAAATGATGATGAATGATGACATGGATATTATTGGATAGTACTCGTACATAAGTTAACCCTTGGTAAGACTGATTGTAGTTGTCAAACTTTCGGGAATTCGGGCTTTTGACCCGTAACGACTGTCAATGATGAGGAATGACCTCAAAGGGAATGACAGCCGGGACCAAAAACGTATTTTCTGAGTCACCCATCACTTCACCCATCCACGGGCTGATCGACCCGTGTCACCCGTGTGACTGATGATACTAATTGTTGTGTATCGGCAGGAGATAAGTTAGCCAGTTCCTCTGTGGTTGAGGATTCCGAGAGCCACAGCTACACCTTCAGCCATCATCATTTACCAGCAGGGTAAGATGAAGGCCAAAACATTCCCCGTTGTCGTAAAAAATAATAATAAAGTGGTATCTACTAAAAGTAATAAAAAGACGAGACCAAAACAAACTAAATCATTGGTGTAACCGAGAATGTATGCTTCGAAGTAAAATTTGCTCGCATAAATATTTTTTTACACTGGCAATATAAATTTCTATTGACATCACAGCTGTTCGTTTCGTATGGTCTGTCTTGCTAGGGAAAATTGTATTAATTAATCTGAAAGTGAGTTATTAATAACATTATTCGTGAATTTATCATCAATCTGAGTAATTTTAAATTAAATTCAACATTGTTTTAAAGTTCAGTGCCTTTGTGCCAGGTCGGCAAACGTTTTATAAATTTGACAAATTTCGTTTCTCCTGCATTCTCGTGAAATATCAAGAACGATCGCTTAGAACATCTGATTTTGTGTTGGAATTATACGCATTTGTTCGTTGGTTACAGGTACAATCCTATGTAGACAGTATTACTTAGATCATCTGTCTAAATTATCGAAATACTATGCCTCTTTTTGGTAAGTCTCAAAAGAGCCCCGCGGAGCTTGTGAGATCATTGAAAGATGCAGTTACTGCTTTAGAAAGGGGTGATAAGAAAGCTGAAAAAGCTCAAGAAGATGTGAGCAAAAATTTGGTGAGTATTCTGTTGTACACCAATGTTTGGAGGTCAAAAATTTTATTGGTAACTAAGTGGACAATTTATAGTGTTGATTTTGTGTCAATAGGTTTTGATAAAGAACATGCTATATGGCACATCCGACGCCGAACCACAAACGGATATCATAGTAGCACAGTTAGCTCAGGAACTGTACAACACCAATTTGCTTCTACTTCTCATCCAGGTATCTAAACATTGCATTTTTAGATCAATGATATTATCAAATAATATTCTATTATCATGTGTGTAATGCTAATGAGTCATACATTTGAATATAGAATCTAAACCGCATCGACTTTGAAGGCAAGAAGGATGTTGCCCAAGTGTTCAACAATGTGCTTAGACGTCAGATTGGCACCAGATCTCCTACAGTTGAGTACATATGCACCAAGCCTGAGATACTGTTTACTTTGATGTCAGGGTAGGTAACATTATGTTATTGTAAATGAAAAAAAATATGGTATTTAGCTGCTTTTGATTTAGAAATAAGTTAAGTTTATAGAACAGAAAGTATTAGGCTTTTTTATATTTCATTGGAATGGAGTTAACAAACAGAACAACAAACATAGCTATATATATATATTCTGGTTTATCATGTCAGTGTTTGACATAAGTATGTATAGTATAGTAATAATGCTATGTGGTTTGCAGGTATGAACATCAGGAGATAGCATCCAACTGTGGAACTATGCTACGGGAGTGTGCCCGATATGAGGCTTTGGCTAAAATAATGTTGTATTCAGATGATTTTTACAATTTCTTCCGTTATGTAGAAGTTTCCACTTTTGATATTGCCTCAGATGCCTTTTCTACATTTAAGGTTTGTTTATTTGAACAGTTGGTTTAAATTTGTATACATTACACCCTTGTACTTCAATATAACTAAGAACTCACTGTGTCCATAATTATGTGGAAATTTATGTAAATGATGGTTGTTTATAAATATTGCATTGTGGTGATGTTGTATTCAGAATGCAAAGTTCTACTTATCAGGTTGTGGAAGAGGAATCTTAATTTGTATACATTGGAAAGGAATTAATATATTTAATTATTATTTCCAGGAATTGCTAACACGACATAAAATGTTGTGTGCTGAGTTTCTAGAAACAAACTATGATAAAGTGTTCAGTCATTATCAGCGACTGCTTAACTCTGAAAACTATGTAACTCGACGGCAGAGCCTGAAGCTACTGGGAGAGTTGTTATTGGACCGCCACAACTTCTCTATAATGACACGTTACATCACAAACCCTGATAATCTTAAGCTTATGATGAATATGCTTAAAGAGAAGTCACGTAATATTCAGTTTGAGGCTTTCCATGTTTTTAAGGTACTAATTGTAATTATTAGTGTTGAAGTGTTACAAGTTACAGTAGTAGTAACCACGATTGTTGACTAATTCTTAATTATTGTTTCAGGTATTTGTAGCCAACCCTAATAAACCTAAACCAATATTGGATATCTTGCTAAGGAATCAAGATAAACTGGTTGACTTCCTCACCAAATTCCACACAGATCGTTCTGAGGATGAGCAGTTCAATGATGAGAAGGCTTACCTTATAAAGCAAATTAAAGAACTCAAGCCCTCGGAACACTAACACTTATTGCATTTCATTAAATCGCCACTTCCTCCTCAGAAAGAAGTTAGTTATAGATGCTATTATATTTAAATGCTTCTAAGTCACCAGAGGGTGTTGTGCGGCGCCGCTAAGACAACAAGGTTCAGTAATAAACATTGGAAATCTAAATAGATTTTACATTTGGTCTGTGATGAGTCAGGGAAAGTATATTTGTGCTACGAGCAAATTAACATTTTTAATAAACAATTGTAGGAATTAGTGTTACTTATGGTTTGACTTATATCTTTTGTAAGTTGTTAAAACCATTTTTAGTTTTTATGACGTGTTTAGTGACAGCTTCGGAGTCACAATCGAAATATTTATCATTATATTTTGTCACATTAGTCTGCAAGTTCCCTAAGTTTTTTCTTTATATATGACTTATTACAACAGGCAACAGTGATCCAAGGAAGTTTTGTGTATATGACATTTTAAATTGGAGCGTTTTGTGATGTTTATTTCTTGTATTTTAAATCAATATCAGAGGTATAAATTGTTGAACATGAAGGAAAATATATTTTATATGTATAGCATTCTTATCAGTGTTGGTTTTGATTAAGTAGGTACATCAAGAAATATTATGATTATTTACTTTGAACACAAACCATACTTTAACGTTGTTAGCATAATTTTGTTCCATGCTTAGTACCTACCTATTATATTTGTAAAATTTACACAGGTATTTTTTATTGAATTAATTTTAGATAGGTACCTAACTATAAGTTTTCGAAATTGCTGTATCATATTTTAATGTATAATGATTATTTTGTCAGCATCATTAATGCAATTACATTCTATAGAAACGGAATAAATACAATATTTATATCATTTTAATTTAATTTTTCTAAATAGTCATTTATCCCTTATTCATTACGGGTTAAAGTTGCGATAAAATGAAACACTTCTCCCATCTATTAGGATTTTATTAGACACAAAAAGGGATCTGTACACAGAATCTTATTTATAAAACTGTACAGTTACTTTTAAACTATTCTTACAATTATCACAAAATATTTGAAGAACAAATTATTTACAGAAAAAAGATCAAATAGTTTATCCGCTGAAAATTCAAATTCAAAAGCATTAGGTTTTATCGTTTGGAAAATGTAGAGCTGTGAAAATTACGATTTTTTTTTACATCTATAAATAATAAATCAGTAAAGGATCGGTTAATACTCGTTTTATGAAGCGTCGGGATACTTATTTCAAGTCTTTATTAGAGTGTATCGACGGCAGCAAAGTAGAAAGAGTCAACTGCACTTTTTACGAAATTATCTTTTTTATATTATTCGACTCTGAATCCTTTGTTTTATCATAGGATGTTTTTTGTTTAATTTTTAATTATTACCATTATTATGCCACGTATAAAAAGACAACTACACCTACTTTTTAACAAAGTAGGCACGGACTTATACCAAGTCGGGGAATGCGTCGGACAATTGGCGCGTCCACCTGTTGTAAACAAAGTTAACAGTTAGGGCTCAAACACATAAACACGTTACGACGACGCAACGTGCCACGGCACGGCAACGTAAATAATCACGTTACGACAACGCAACGTGCCACGTTGAACGACGTCGTATTGACGGTGGCGCATTTGTAGAATTGCCGCAGTTAATTTCGAGAAATGGACCACACTAGACGTGGAGAACACGTCTAGTGTGGTCCATTTCTCGAAATGGTCCTGCTAATATTAAAAGACGGATAAAGAAGAAACAGATACCAAGAAAATACTGGATCCATCCATATCTTTCAGTCATGAACCGTGCAACGTGGCACGTTGCGTTGTCGTAACGTGATTATTTACGTTGCTCGACGTCGATATCCACGTCACGGCTCCGTGACGTGGACTTAGCCCTCACATAGCCGTTTTAACGTCGGTTTTCTAAACTTGCGCTATGTTAGTACAACAAAATTATGGTCAATTATGGAAAATTATTATACCTTTATTAATATTATAGCATTAAACAGTATACAATACAAAATAATAGTAAGAAAGTATAATTTTTTAATAGTAAGTTAATTTACTAAAAATGTCTACTTTCTAACTAAAATATACTCGTATATTAAAAATTAAATAAGCCTAAGCAATTAGGAAGTCCCGCGCAGAAGCGGTTAAATTGCAGTTGACCCTGACTCTGTTTACTTTTTTGTACGAAGTAGTTAAAGACACAACCGCATGTAAAATAAAAAAAAATCGGTACATATAGGAATTTCCTTGGTAATGCCCATTGATATATTAAAAGGAGGAAGATATGTTACGCGCTAACATCGCAATCAGTAAACCAGGGTTCGGCGCAAGACTACATGCACCAAAACTCACACATCTGTGATCAGTGTGATCACAGTCGCAAACCTACAGTTACCGATAGACAAGAACAGAGATATAGGAGACGGCGCTGTCGTGCGAGCGAAATCGTGTAGTTACTCGTCGCCAACAAGTCTCGCAACTCGCACATCATGTGCGTATCGTGTCTCTCACCCATGTTTGTAATATCTATCTCGCTCTCACAAACATGGCGAAGCAAACATTAAATATGAAGTATTAAAACATTTTTAATAAATTAGCTTAAACGGCTGTACTTACGAGTGTTAAGTAATCCCGTGTGTCTAATTTTTCTTCCTTGTATTATTAAAACACTGTTTAGCTGCACAAGAAGTCATTTTGATGCGTATTTATCACGAAAAAACTGTAATTATGGAGCTGTGTTTGATCAGCGATATCCCGTGCACGACGAGTGCCTACTACGGGCCATCACTTAATTTGATAGGACCAGGCGCTGTTACTAAGTCCCGTATCTACCGCTTTTAATACATCAATGGTAATGCCCTATTAACGTAAATGTTGTAAAATATAGGAAGATAGCTTTGTTCTTCTAGTAGATAACCGTGTACCTATACTTTGCGGCCGTCGATATTATTATGAATGAAATTGTAAACTATTTCCGTCTTATTACAAAACAAGGTTTATCTTCAGATCCAGGTTTAAGCCATGGAGCCATTATTAAATTTCGAACTTTATTCCTAATACAAAACTGACAACTTAGTACCGAACTAAGTTTTCAGTTTTGTATAAAGAACGGTATTTCAATCACAGTTACGTTCTTATTACAAAAACTGGGTCCATGGTTTAAGGCATGTCAAAATATAAATCTTGTTTTGTAATATGACGGTTTGGGATTTGGGTGTGGCGTTAGGAAAGTCGACATAGTACAACCAGTGACCGATTATTAAAAAAAATGTACATCAGTAAGCTACTTCTAGTAACGTATTCGTAAAATTTTTAAAAGGTAGTTTTATGTGACTACATTCCTAATTCCCACTGCATCTACTAAAGACTGGAGATATTTAACCGGCAACGTCCCACTCAGTCCCACTGTATCCTTTTCGGATACAATTATAATTGTTAGGTACCGTTTTATTAGGTATTCCATTAGTTAAAATTTGCCTTTAGAAGAACAGAAACTTATCTAAGATTACCTGCAATTTAAAAATCAAGTGAACACAATCTAGAAACAGAAAATATAAAAGGAGCTCAAAATTCAATACCTTGCATCATTTATGTGGAAAATATTCTGCGGATAACATTAAGTATCATAAACTGAAAATAGTAAAATAAAGATATCTTATTTTAATAGAAATTATGAAATGACACATAGTAACACTGAATCTTAACATTTTAATTCTGATGATAATCATAATTAATAACATAACAAATATTCATTGCAGGGTTAGGGAACCCAATGTTGTAAGATCATAAGAATAAATTGGATTCTGCGTATTGAGCGACATAAAGCAGGGCAAATGGTAAACATTCAATTCAATAGATCCATCAGCACATTATATTAGTCCTAAGTGGTAGAACTGCCTTCCAGTGTTATCAGATAAGGCTGAATGTAAGTACCTACTATTTCAGTTGCCATCCAGATTTCGTACCTTATTCTAAAAGGGTAAATTAATCAGTAATGATTTCGTTGGGCGTCTACCGCTATATTTTCATGATAAAATTTATCATCCAAATTTCCAAAACGTGCAGTTTATGTATTATACAAAACCTGAAACCGCAAAAAAAAAATCTACTGTTCTCTACATTTTGACGAGTTTTTCTAAAATGTATGGAACAGCTGATTTTTATTTTCGCGATTTCAGGTTTGGTCCCCTAATAAAAGTTGTTCATAATGATGAGTACAATGACCCCTTAAGAGGTTGTGCGTTAATTCTGGGACATGTTGTATATACAAGGTGTAACATAAATAACGCACAACCTTTTTAGGGGGGTCATTGTGTGTATGGTATAAACTTGCACCGTGTAAATGGAGCTTTAGTTTGATTTCTGGCAGATGTACTTATTATTTGCTATCTCAATACATAGAAGTTCTGTATGTCGTGACTCACGACTGACATCGCGACAGTTTGTATGAAGAATTATTATAAGTACCACTTGCGATACGATCTGAAGTTCTGTTCAACGTCGAACATAACATTGAGAGATAAAAATGAATTCAGTACACATCATGGACGTTGGCTATCGATTGAATTAATACCATCTCCCCTAGAAATATGATGCTTTTATCAACTCCTAGACACAAGAGCAATTTCTTCATATCTAGTAGGCACAGCCATATCTACTTTTTGTCTGTCTGTTCGTTGGTGAATATCGACTAATATTAGTAACTGTCTATCAGACGATTCTTCGAGACTTCTGTGTGCAAATATTGGAATAATCAACAAGTAAAAAAGTACTGATTTAATAAGCTACTTAATGACTTTCTGTTACTGTCATGTTCTGTCCAATTACAACAAACATAAGTACAGCCCTACCAACTTATCTGTGAACTGAAAGAGGATGGCACCGTCGATTCAGTGTTGCTAATTTTCGTAGATAAAATTAAATGAAGCTAGCTAAATTTCGTAGTTCCAATTTTCGCCATTTCACTGATAAGTTGGTAGGAGTGTACATTCAATCCTGTCAAGTGGTACCTAAGCAGTGTTGCCAGATATCCTGGTTTTGGCGGGACATCCCGTTTTGTAGCCCTCTCAGAGCTTGTCCCGTCACCACCGTGAGCAGGCGACCAAAATCCCGTTTTTTTTTATATTAGCCCATTTGCACTGTAGGAAATAATCAGTCAGCAAAAGTAGAAGCCCAAAAGGCGAGCGGGCGCAACCTTCTTTGATCTCATTGAATTCTGGTTTTGAATTAAAGTATTGTACTTAACCATATTTGTTTTTTTTTTCTATATTATACAGTGTTAAAGTGACTGCGTGCCATAGCTTAGGGGTAGGTTCAGTATCGATAAAGGAACCCAGAAAAAAAATAAAAAATAAGTCTCTTCGTACTTTAACGGTTTTAGGACCGTCGATAAATAATTTTAATTCTAAACGATTGCTATTTTAAGTTAGTAGGTACTAAATTACGTTGATCTTGCAATATTTTTTTTTTTCATTTTTGTTTCTATTTTTTTTGTTTTTTTTTCCCTGGGTTCCTTTTTCGATACTAAACCTACCCTTAAGCTATGGCACGCAGTTACTTTAACAACCTGTATTTCTGTTGTTCTAACATCAGATCATAATTTTAGTGGTATTATAATCTTGTTTATTAAATTGTAAGTACCTAACTAAATACTAACATTGATATTTTGAATAGTTATGTTGAAACAAAAGAACGTTGGGCGCTAACTTAACTTTTGTAGCAAACAAGAACTATTAATATTATTATACAAGTCAAAATTTTATGATACATCATTATTATTCATTAATATCCGCTCTCCCAAGTTTTACGGAACTTGTCGAATAACTATCCATCTTACCCTGGTTTACTCAATGATCAGTCTATAAACGCGAAAACAATCAGTCAGTCTTGGCCACACGGCTCAGGATTGTTCTTGTGTCAGGAGTAATTAAACACAATTAGTCAGATAACGAGATAATCTCATTAAATTGTATTTAACAAAATACTGGAACAGTACATTTTTCAATAATGTTGGTAAGTATAACCGAATACGTGCAGACCCAGCCTAAAATGATAGATAGGTTTTGAGAAAATCGTTTATATTCAAATAAATACGATTAATAGAAAAAAACGAAGAAAAATGGCATATTGTATTGCTAGTACCAATAAAGATTCTGAAGTATAACTTAAAGAATGGCGCCGCGCCAGAATTTTTATAAATTACAATATAATATGGAAGAACCGAAATCACACTACCTTCGCAAGATATATTATTAAAATTATTAATAGAAATCCTTAATAAAACCTAAAATAATTTAGATGTCCAAATATCGAAACATGATTGCATTAGAGTTGAAATTTTTATAGAATACAAACTAAAAAAGATTGTATGTAGTTTCAACTTACGAAGGCAGTGTATCACATTAACACAAACAATATAAAAGAAAAAAACAAACTTAAAAACATGTTACCTATAGACTTACTATGAATTTTCCGAATTTCAGATTATTACTAAGAATAAATATCTAAAGACTGGCGATAAATCTATACTTCCAATCATGTCTCACGCATTGATCACGCATATCTAGTTTAAACATTAACAATGCATTAAGACAATACAAGCATAAAAGTTTCAACTCTTGTTTGGAACAATAACCTTAACAATTAGTTTTCAGTTATTACACCATAGACAATATACGTTGCACAATCAGTTCCAATCCAATGATTTACGAGATCAATTACAATTTAAAGAACATTGGCATTGGACATTACAAACTATGTGTGTATTTTAAAATCGGATCGACTTCCAATCATACAATCTGTGATAAGTCTATTCTAACATTATTGTTTTATGATATTTTTTAAATACAACTTGACATTCAATAGATTAAGAAATATAAACAGACATGAACCAATCGCTTTTAGTAGTTGTAAACATGAAGAACTTGCCACACATACGTAAAAACTAATTTACTGAATTACACAAAAAGAGCAGTCAGTGTGGCAGTGGCATACAGCATCCATGGCTGTGTGTTTGGAACATCCTTAAATGTCATGACATTTCTACTTAGCTCATGATAATGAGTTGTCCAGTGTTGTTTGCATAGACAAGTCCCTGGCCAGGTTGGGGGGCCCAGCGGAGGCAGTTGAGGCTAGTGAAGCCGTGCTCCCAGTTCTGTTCCAACTCTTTGATAGGGGACAATCCCGTGCGGCTTGAACTTTCTAGAAATTAAAACAAAATTAAGGGTTTAGTGTTAAACATATAAAACACTAGCTACGCCCCACAGATTCACCCTCGTAAGTCTCGATCCCGTGGAAATATCGGGAATTTTTTTTTTATCAAAATTGGTCTAGCCGTTTGAGCGTGAAGAAGTAACAAACATACACACACACACACACTCACACACTTTCGCCTATATAATAATAGTGTGATGATTAGATATTACTGGCTGATATCGGACCAAAGAACTTTTAAGCTTTGTTTAGCGGTCCTGGGTTTGATTCCCAAGTCGGGCAATTGGGATTTTCCATTGGGAATTTCGCAGTAGCAGCCCGGAGTCTGGATTTTGTGCCCGGTTGATTTCAATAGGTTCGCACATAACTGGCGAAATGTGGGTGCACTAGGTACACCTCTGCCTAACGCTTCGGGGATTACAAAAGTGATGATAAGTTAGTATTACTGTTTATTTAAATCGGAATGTCATTTTCATTGAGAGGAATAAGATAAAGCGAATGTAAGCGATCTCGTAAGTGGTCGGTACATACCGAGCGGCTCGAGCCGGTACAGCAACGCGATGACGTTGTTGCGCGCGTGCGGCGCCGTGGTGAAGCGGCGCGAGCCCAGCCCCACGGCCAGGTGGCGCGCCGTGGGCGACAGCGCCACCGACACCGCGCTCTGCTCCAGCACCGCCGTGTGCAGGCACTGGCCCAGCCGCGCCCACTCCAGCGAGTACACTCCTGCGTCAACGATCACTGTTAGCGCGACAGAGTCAAGCGTGTACCCCGTGCGGTGCAACTATTAGCTGTCACACTCGTCGCGCAGGCTGGACCCTACACTGTCCACTAATTTACACAACATTTGCTTACCGAGCCAATGGTTCGTATTTCTTAACCTGGGCACAGGAAGGAGCGCCACCAAGAGCCTGCCATCTTTAGATATGTCGATACTAGCATCATTATGGATTCTGCATCGCTGTACTACTACATTCTTGGTACCTGATGACATAAAAAATCTGTCAGTTGATTTGGCAATAGTGGAGAATAATATGGAACCACCTTCTCCCGGCAAGCAAAAATCTAAATATAACGACTTGACAAACCATATTATTTAAGTGTCATATTAATTTACTAACTGTACCCGCGACTTCGTTCGCATGGACTTAGACATGTCTCAACCTGTTATTACTAATTTTCAGCTATTCCCAAAAAGTATTGAAAATGTCGATCGCCGAATGGAAACAAAAAAAAAAACTACGACTAAACCTACCTATTTACAACTACAACCAATATTAACTAATAATGATAATAACGGAAATCGTTTACACTTAAACAAAGTCTTGACAGCAAATTAATTATTCACAAAAAATACATTTAAAATCTCGGTCGCCAAAAACAAAACGAAAAAAATTAAAAACTGACTAACACTCTATTTACACGTACGTACCTACAACAAATATTTAATTGAAAAAAAAAAAAAAGACAAAGACACGCGACACGCTACGCTAAGAAATTATGCGACAAAGTTTTATGCAATGAAATGCGACTGAAAACGAAGTCTGCCCCCTCAGTAGTTTATTTTTATTTTTTTATTTAAAATTACATCTCGCAGGTCAACCTAGGAGGTAGTCGTCTGCTTAACCGGACTTTCCTGTAAGTGCCTCAATAAATTAAGGCCTCCAGTCAGGGCATAAACTAAGCGACTACACGCTAAGGGCAACCCCTGTGGGGTACGGACCTCGGCTTAGGGCGTCGCTGGGGGAGGATAGCAACGGACAGGCTGAATCGGATTAAGATTAGGGGCGAATTTAAAGCTCAGCGGCGCGGGCTGGCTCGAGCCAGGGATGGATAGGGACGTCGCGGCGGACCTTGGCGGCGAGAACGAAAGGACGGCGGCTGTCGGATTTTGTGTTTGGGTACAGTGCTCGTGACACTACTACTCTCCTGGTGGAGGTTTGTGGCGTCGTCGGGAATGGAGAGAGTATGCCTCGGTCGGGGAATAGTACTACTTATGCGGGAGAGAGTGTTTGGGGCGGCCGCCGCAATTAGGGCATTGGAGTGCTTTATATAGTCGAAGAAACGCTTTGAGAGGCGTTTCATGAACTGCTGGACGGTGGGCATTTTGAGATCCACATTACGAACATAGAAGGGGGCTCCCGTGACCTTTCTAAAGAAACGGTTCGGAAGGGTCTGCATTACTATGGAGATGGTGTGGCTTAACATGTGCGAAGACGACGCAAGCATAGGTCATAATGAGACGGATGACCGCGGTGTAGATGCGCAATTTGCACTTGAGTTACAAATTTGCTGCGTGCGGTTAATATGAAGTGCAGCCTACCAAAAGCGAACGAGCATCCTGTATATATGTGCTCGCTGAAGGTAAGGTGGTGGTCAAGAATCACGCCTAGGTATTTAGCTCGCTTCTTTCTCCCAAGGGATCGGCTTGCCATACATAGTGATCGGACTGGCTGCCCGCATTCCAGCAGTCGGGCTGCTCGCTTACATAATATACCGTGCCGCAACAGTGCCACCGCGCCACAACCATGACCGGGCGTGACTGGACGTGACACGTGGCGTTAAGTTTATAACCAAATATAAAAAAAAAATTTTGATTGTATAGGTCAATTTTAACTAAACGCTAAAGCGTGGAATACACATGCTACCTAGTAGTACCAGAGCATGCTACTTTCGAGCAAATGCTATATTAATTACATTAGTAGCATTCAACTAGCATGTGTATACGAAAATAGCATGAGTATTTTACTGGGATAGAGAGTATGACACTAATGATCATGCTACTTAGTAGCAAACAAGCATGCTTATTAGTAAGTAGCATGTGTATTCCAGGCTTAAATGTTACTCACAATAAAGCTTCTAATCTTTCAGTAATTCGATTTTGAATCCAATGAGTGGCTTTTACGTGATGCGCGCACAAACAAACGAACAAACTCACAAAAAAAAATGTTTTTTATGTTCTATTATTCTCGCGTCTTCCAGTACTTATTTTTGCAAAAATCTTTAATGTACAGCCACGGAAAGTTTACGATTTTATTATGTGTATAGACTATACATATAAATACACCTTCCAGAATAAAATAAGTAAATGATGGAAACCACATTCAAATCTGTTGCGAACTTAAGAAAGGTCAACGCGGTCAGAAAGACAAATACGAAAGGCGACTTTAATTTATAATATGTTTAAATATAGCTGAGAATCAAAATATCATACTGTCTGATATCTCGGGCGTGGTGCCGGTGGTGAAGTCCCAGGCCTGCACGCGGTGCGAGGGTGCGGGCAGCGCCTCGGAGATGATGCCGGCGTCCAGCAGCCCCGCCATGCCCGCCATGCGCCGCGCCTCGCCCGCGCCGCGCGCGCCCTCCGCACCGCCCGCGCCCTCCTCGTCCACCACCATCGCGTTCTGCACCACAGTTACACTTATACCAGTTCTGCGAGTGCCATTCTATGAAGAAGTACGTAATGTAGTTTGCCGTTTCATTTACCTGAGCCAGGATGATAGGTTGCAGATATTCATGTATCCTGGGCAGGCGCTGAGTCGAGCCGCCGTCGTTGCCAGGCAGGTCGCTCATCTGCATGAGCGGCATGGCCACGTTGTTGAGCACGGTGTGGAATTGATGGCTGAGCTCCTCGCGGCCGGCCGGGTCGGCGCGCGCCGCCAGGATGTGCGGCCGAAACATGGCGAGCGGGTGCCGCGCCGCGCCCTCGGCTGCGCTCCCGCCTGCGCCCGCGCTCCCGCTGGGGCCCGGCGACGCGCCTGGCGCTGTGTTGTCGGCGTTGTTCGCCGGTAGTGAGAACATCTCCCGCACGGACGACGGTGTGTACAAACGGATTGTCTGCAGGCGTCTAAACCTGTTTCTGGCCGCATTCCTCAGTCTCACAGCCTGCATGTGAGCTATGCGTATAAAATTGACCCTGTGTTCGAACTCGTTCATCAGCTCACTTCCAGGTGATTCCTGAAGATTAGGATTGTCACCGGGTGGAGCGTTCGAGGGCCCGGCCACAGGCTCACTATTTTGCGGATCGACTCTCGGACTTCTGAATCTCGACACGCTCGGTCTCAAAGGTAAACATCGCAGTGCCGGTATTCTATAATTTGATACTGGAGGTAAAACCCTCTTTTTAATGAGTGGATGTGCAGTAGGATTCGTTCTATGCAAAGCTTTTTGCCTCCTAGTTTCCATGTAAAGATCTAGTCTATTTCTTGCAGTTGCAGAATTATTCCTGTTGGCGGCGGCTATTTGGACGGCAAGACGATTGCTATACCTTTGTGAAATTCTACTCCTTTGTGAACTCTGTGAAGTTGAAGGTGTTTCTTCGTGTGGTCTCTTATTTTTATTGCTTTTTTCGACAGTTTCAGCCTGAGAAGTTGACGGTTTCTCAGCATTTTTAGTTTTGTTATCTTTACTATTTTGTTGTGATTGGTTCACAACCGGCTCTGCAGCACGCTGTGGGTTACTAGGAGGCGCCAGGTCGTCAGGGCCATCAACGTTCACGTCCACGTTATGCTCAACGTTTTGAATACGAACGACATCTAGGGATTCTACACGTTGCGGTGTAGGAGCTTGGCTAGTGGCTGTTCGGCCGTTATTCCTGTTTGACATCACGATTAAGCAAGTCAACGCTAGAGCCCTTTTAAGCGTCCTCAACATGTTAATGATGAGTTGACTGAGGCCGCGTTCTTCCAGACACATCATCATCATATTGAACATAACTGACAAAACTTGCATGGCTCTCATGCGTATTTCATGTCTGGTAGCACTTATTTCAATCGCGCGCGCGAAGTCTCTGCGGGATCGGTTGGTGTAGCGCGGTGCCAAACGATTCACGGCAGGATTTCGACATCGCCTCCTCAGTTCATCTTCTGCACGCCAACGATAGTTCGATTGTAATCTTCTTCTCAAAGGCGGAGAAAATCGAGTATTAGGTGAAGATCGCACGTGAGAAGACCTCCCCCCTTGCGTTGGTCTACTTTCGGTAGCATTGTCATTAGATGTATTTCGCTCGGCTTCGGTTCGATTATTATTTGCGTTGTTAGGATTCTGAGGCGCATTACGACTTCCAGTCGAATGTCTGTCACTATCTTCATTTCTTGCATTATTTCTTAGGTTTCTTGCAGTGCGGGTGAGGTTATCCGTCATGTCAGTCAACATCATACACCGATCGAGTAATGGTCGAGTATAATAACTGGGGACATCCTGTCTTCCTGTTTCCCTGTGTAACATAAGTATACGACGTCGTAAATTTTCCCACATCCCTCGTAATTCTCTCATGGTCGTACGATTCCCTCGCAGCCAAAGATTCGTCAACAGCACAGTGTGCTTTTGTAATGCGTTTACACCGCTTCTTACTTTTCTATAAGCTTCGTCAGGTGGAACTGCGCCGCCTCTATTCCAAAAGTCATCCCTACTTGTTGACGGTCTGTCGGGATTGAAATCAGATGTACCTTGCGTACGTGGCTCTGATGTTGCGGCTCCATCCGCCACATCCCTTCCCTCTGCAGAGGGTGCGGCGTCAGCGGCAGTAGGTGCGGCTGCAGTAGGAACAGCTGCAATAGGTGTGGCTACAGCTGGTGAAGGTGCGGCTGTGGCAGGCATAGGCGTGGCTCCGACAGTCGTGGCTGAGGAAGCGACTGGTGCGGAAGATGGTGCTACGTCAATGCCCATAGAATCGCTTTGTGTTCGAACACGAAACCTATTATTCGACAACGACACATTGATTCCCCCTGCCTCTCTCGACGGTCCTGGCTCTCTAGGAGGGGCACTATTGCGTGTCTCATCATTCAATTCAAACACCAGTCTATCAGTAGGGTGCGGCAGTCTATCGGAGGAAGTCGAGGCAGACGGACGATCATTAACTCTTGACTCGTCTTCTCGAAACGTAGTATTTCTAGTCCTAAAAATATTAACTTCCGAGGACTGATCACTGTCCGAGTCAGAACTTGATGACAAAAATTCTCGTCTCCAAGTGGAGCTGAACAGTCGCACCCGAGGCCGCGCCCCACGCGAGCGGCCGCCGCTCTCGCTCTCGTCCGAGTGGGCGCGCGACGCGCTTCCTCGCCGCGGAATACTGCGCTCTACACTGGCCAGAGTGGATAACGACATATTAGTGATTAGATTCAACAACCTTGTGCCAGAATCACGCAAAATGTCACGAATCAAATCAAGACTTTCGTTAATAGTTTGTGCATCGACTGGCGCCGTCACGGGGCTCATCTGTGTAGATGAATTAGTCATTGTTGGTCTTTGTGAGGAAGAGGAAGAAGAACCAGACGTTGAGGGTTGGCTTCCAGCTGAAGCACTAGTCTGGAATGAACGTCGTGGTACAAACGGCAATGCGGAAGGAGTGGTTGCTGCAGTTGTTGCAGGATCGTTACGTGTGGACTCGGTATTTTGTTGTAATGGAGAAAAGTTTCTTCGGCGAAGTGAGAAGTCTCGTCCCAAAGAAGATCCTCTAGATGAAGTGAAAATGCTAGTACGCGACGTATTCGTCGAACTGGACGGAGTGATTTCCGTAAAAGTAACCCTGGTCGGCCTCGGGGTTCCGTTAGAAGACGAGAAAGGATTTGGCAAGAGTCGAGTACTCTCGTACTCAATAGTTCTGTATGATCTGTCGGAACCATTCAACGGTTGGAAAGCGGATGATCGTGATCCAAACAGCGAACGTTCCTGATTTGATGAAGTTGGATTTCTGTAAATATTAAAGTGAAGACAAATATAAATGCATAGATTCATTTATGTTTTTATTTAAACTTTGTTGGTAATTAGAGAAATAAATAGTCAACTCGATCTGTTTGTATTAAAGTTTTGGTCAACCACTAAATATACTATTATCATTGCATACCTGGAAGGGTTGCTATCAATTGACAACACATCCAAGTTGAGTAAGCGACTGCTGGTCTCTCCGTCGCCTGTGTCCGCGGGCTGCACGGTGTCGCGAGACGTGCTGGGGATTGGATTTGCTGAAAATTTGCGTTAAAGTTATCATTATAAGCATGGTAAAGGAACAAGGTGGCACAGTGAAAGCCCAAGCCAATGAAGAGGTATATTTCAAGAGTAGTAATTATTTTATGATGTTATAATTATGAAAAGGTTATTTGGTTCCAGTTGTTTTCTAATTAATTCGCAACTTATTACCATCATCCTGAGTAGTTGTGGCAGAACGGGTGGGCCGTGTCCAGCCCGAAGTTCCGAGCCCGAAGTCCGTCTCCATAGGGTCCGTACCGCGGTCCGTCTGGGAACATTACACACTTTATTAATAAGCAACACTTCAAACAGCAAAAACATAACGTTTTGATTATCTTAACCCAATATTAATAATGATAGTATTATAAGATTATCCATTACCGTATTTGGAGGCGGCGGAGTGTTGGTTAGGCGATGTCGTACCATAAAGAGTCTTTGATAATTCCTCACTAAACTATCGTATCTTTGCACCAAGTTTTGGTAAGAGTTTACAATCATGTCTTGTGCAGAGCCGGGGCTCTCCTGGGACCGGTTGCCGCCCGGACTGTCGTCGTTGTCATCTCTTCTAGAGTTGTTATTATTGGGGTTATTTGTCGGACCCGAGGCAGGGTTCTGCTGTTGCGTAGAGTTGTTCGCTGGCCCTCCCGCACAAGCCCATAGTGATATTCCAGTGATAAGTTTGTAGCCAAGAGCATCGAAAGCCACAAATCTGAAAGACACAAGCTAAGAAGAATGTATCATATTTAATTGCAGCTTAAAACTAACGAATTTTAATGTTCATATGATGTGCTTTTGTGGTAGAGAGAAATTATACATATTTAATATTAACGACAAAAACTGATAATTGTTTTATCAAGGCTTCAGTGGCGAAAGCACCATATAACACGATTCCTACCGGCTTCCCTTCGGAAATTCGCATCAACAATTCTACCGCTATTGAAAAATGGCACAGTCAATAGGGCAAACATCAAAAACGCCAATTTTATTAGCTTTGAATTGAAATAACAAACAAGAAAGTTTTGTCTGTGTAGTGATGCATCTTTTTGGTTCTGCTACTTGACGATAGATGGTGTTAAATTCGGTAAAGACTTACTTTTAAGTAAATTAATACATTTTTACTTTACTGATAAGAAAGTAAGTTAAAATCGGCTTTGCTTCGGCTCTCATACAAAAATTGACACCTCACCGCTGCAAGGCTTTAATGCATCAATAAGTATGGATAAAAAGTCTATTAATAAAAGTAAAAACATTTATTTTATTGCATTTATCATATATACAAGCAATAATGGTTCCGTTTGGTGCCGGACGTAACGAATAGCACCATCCCATTTCATCCCGTGGGTGTCGTAAAAGGCGACTAAGGGACTTACTAGAGAATGGGCAGCAGCGTTCTCTATGCATTTTAACACCATACTGCGATCGCCAACCCGCCTGCCAAGCGTGGCGATTATGGCAAACCCCCCCTTTGGGGGAGGCCTATGTCCAGCAGTGAACGTCTTTCGGCTGAAATGATCATGATGATACAAGCATAATGCTGTAGAAGTGGACACTGTTATTTACGAACCTGACTTTTTCGTTAACATTATTAGTTGAGACTTTGGTAAAAGGGGCAGGCTTGCTCCAGTCCCAAAAGTACAATTCATTGTAGGTGGCTATCACTAACAGTTGTTCACGAGGGTGGAACGCAATAGAAGCTATGACAGTTTCGTTGCGAACATTCCATACCTCACTGCCACCCTGTAGCAACAAATAAAGTAAATATTCAGTACCATCCTGAAAGTCACCTTTATGTATTTAAAAATATGTTTATTTTGGTATGAAACATTTTTAAGAACATATTTTCATTCTAATCACTGCATTGAGAATAGATCAAAATGTAAAAAGGGAAATCATATAAAAATAACTGAACAAACTTTCCGCTATAGTTATCTATTAACTTAAATTTCTGAAGACACACTTAATAATACAATTTGAATTTATGCTATAAAAATATGTAAGTAAAACTCACACTTGCAATGTCCCACACCCTGACTTGCCCGCCAAGACAGCCAGAGCCGATGAGCAGGGGGTGTGATGGATGGAAGGCAATGCACCACGGAGTGCGAGGATGCCCCTTCAATATGCGCACATGCTTCCCACTGGCCAGCTCAGATACATACACATTATGGTTCCCATGCGTTGATGCCACTTTAGTCCTAAAAAGTGCACATATATTTCAGTTATCATGAAAACTTTCTGAATCTGAAGTTATAAGGAAAAAGTCAATAATTAAATTTTTTGTAAGGAACCATAGCACAATGTGATGTTTTTAGTTTTAATTTCTTATACTCCTTTGCCTGATCAAACAATACCAAGTCTAATCTCGCAGTAGTGTCCTTGGTTACAAGACTAAAAGGTGATGGTGTATAATCTAATGATTTTAATGTCTGAACTGTATAGAATTATATGTAAAAAATACGATGATATGTAGCATAATCAGCCTACAATGTTCCCACTGCTGAGACACAGGCCTCCTCTCTTCGAGAGGGAGTGGGCTGTAATCTACCACGCGGGCCCAGTGCGGGTTGGTAGATGTCACATGTCTTTGAATTGTTGGTTCTAGGACATGCCGGTTTCTCACAATGTTTTCCTTCACCGTTTTGAGAGCAGTGGTGATGAAATTATTTACACAAAGTAAAGTCTGGGTTCGAACCCACGACCTATGACTTTTAAGTCGGGGCCGTTACCACTGGGCCACCACTGCTCCTGCGATGTTATGTATTATGTGTAAAATTATTTTTCTTTCTTTTCTTTTTTCTTTCTATATGTAGAACTTACTCCATGATAGATTTCACTGACTGACTATTTATGCTACAGAATATAAAATTACCATCTGCATAGCCTTTTCCCAAGTATGTTGAGGTTGGCTTCCAGACTAACCGGATGCAGCTGAATACCGGTATTTTACATGGAGCGACTGACCTCCACAACCCAGTTACTGGTTAATACTATACACCTTGGTAAGACTGGTAGTCAGACTTTCGGGCTTCTGACGACCCGTAACAACTGTCAAAAATCCACGAATGACAGCCAGGACTAATGGCTTAACTTGCTTCCCGAGGCACGGAGGGATCTTGGTATGTAAAGATGGAGAACCAATCCACAGACCAACCGCGGCAAGCGTAGCTTTACCTGATCGATTGACCCGTACGGCTGTTATCACTTAGCCACACTCCCCTACAGAATATGAAATACAAGACAAAAATATTATTAGTGGATATTGGCATGAAGTTCATTCATTCATAAACATACAGTCCGTCTTAATACAGAACAAGATTTATATTTTGACATGGCTTAAACCATGGAGCCAGTTTTTGTAATAAAAACGTAACTGTGATTGAAATACCGTTCTTTATACAAAACTGAAAACTTAGTTTGGTACTAAGTTGTCAATTTTTTATTAAGAACTTTACCATAGACGGAATAAAGTTCGAAATTCAATAATGGCTCAATGGTTTAAACCTGGGTCTGAAGTAAAACCTTGTTTTGTAATAAGTTTAAGTACCAATTTTTTCAGTCAGTCCCACTGTCTGCTAAAAACCTTCCTAAAGTAAAAAAATAAAGATTAACTTACCCATCAGGACTAAACACCATTAAGAATGTAGATCTGGGATACCCTGGCAAATCAAAACTCTGGAAAAAAAAAGTTGACATGACCTGTTTATTAACATTTAAGGTCTAAGAATGTTATTCAAATCTGTAGGTTTATTAATTATTAAAAAGGAAGATAGTCATACTCTTATTTGAAGTGGTTTCTGGACAAGTATGTCCTCAGCCATGTTTTCAAGAACTGTCTTGCTGTTGGGATAGTTGGGTGGGTTAATACCCCGCTCCCTCCACTGCCAGCTCCGAGCAATGTTTCCCACATTTTGCACTTCATCAATTGGTTCATTCTTGCAACCAAGCCATTCATTGTCTATAACTGGGTCCATTGCCCTGTGCTTCAGGAAAAATATGCATTCTTCAGAAATCATTTACTTAAAATAAAATAATCCATTGAAATTGGCCTAAGGACCTCACCTCACAATAAGAACTAGGTTTGCACCAGGTTTTGGAGAGGATCTTCCCCTTTCTTACGTAAATTGTTTGATAACAAACTTTAATAAGAGATATTAGTTAATTGCACTAAAAATAGCAGATTGATTTGGATGATTCCAAATAAAATTAATATTTAAAAAAGGAAAAGAGTGATTTTGTTATCATTATTTTATAACATAATTATAGACATGTGTTTTATAATATAAGAACTAATTTAGTAAAGTTTTAATTTACTGAAGCGCAAGCTTACTGAAATCAATCAATATTTAGCCATTGTTTATTACTAACTGGGATCTACTGATTTGTTTTAAAAGAGATTGTCAATAATGTTAAATAACAACAGTAAGCATGTGGACATAGAGAGGGTAGGTTACTTGTTTATTATTTACCTTTATGTTTTTGTGATCATTGAATAGAATTGGGTGTAGTAGATCTGAAAATAAAACAAATATTATTCGGCTGAATGTTGCTTTGTAATGGAACAACATACATGTAAACATGTATTTTGGTTGGCACTTACGCCTATTAGTCCTAACAATGAAAATGTCTTATGTAACAAGTTGGAGAGCACACCAAGTATACATTTCTTATTACATTGCAACTAAAGTTTATTAGTGTCGTCTGTCACGTACATTATCGTATCACGATTATACATAAAAGTACCTACCATAGCAAATGACCGGAGTGAGCCATGTTGAAAATTGACAACATGATATTTCATCAAATTATTTCCTCAAAATAAGATTCAAAAGCTATTCAGAATCCCAGACATCTTTATATTTGTTTTATATTTCATACGGATTGGACAAAATGTATACAATACGCATTTTCTGCGAGTAGGCCGAGTGTAAAAACAACGTATTTACCTTAAACATTGTGCCAGGTTGAACAAATATTTAACAAACGATTGCAGACGTAGTAAATTAGGATTATCCTACTTGTTTATCACCACAATTTAAGTATTAAATTAGGCTTCTAAGTCTCAAAAATCCATAAACAGAAACAATCTAACAGCACCAGCTGCGAACTGTCAAAATTGAGGAAATGAATACAGATAAACAATTATCAACCAGTTGCAAATTAAAAAAATCAAAGGATTGTGATGCTCGTATGTCCTACCGATAATATTTCTGGTAACAAAGAATATTTTGTCAGTTTTGTGTTCCAATACTTCCATTAGAATTTAATTATAGAATTCTCAAAGATATAAATTGATGGATGGCACAATACGGTTTGCTCAATGGCGCTATATTGTTGCGGCGTGGTACCACTAAGTTTTAAATGTTGGATTTTCTTTTTTGCGTTGGGGGTTTAATTTTTATTTTAACATATATAAACTTTGTTACAAAAGAAGTTATGATAAGTACAATTTTTCTCCAATATCATATTTAATCTTAGTAGTAATACCTAGTTACTTAGGTACCTGCCTGAACTGTATTCTGGTGCGCTTTCAGCGGGCTCCAGTCCTGTTTGGTAGTCGTGATTCCTGGTTTTTACATACTTTTCGGTCGAAAACACGTTTTTATACCAAAACACAAAATTTTTGTTCAGCATGAAATCGATTTACTACATAGGTCACTAGCCCGCGTGGAGACGCGTCTTTTGACACCTACCACCTAAATGAACCCAAACACTAGGTAGGTACATATCTTCTATTTCTTTTTTCAAGAGTGTAGTATTGTGTTGGATAACCTGGTTGCAGCATCAGCTCATCGTTTTGCCACCATTGCCTTATATGTAGAATCAAATACTGATCAAAACGAATCCAAACACTACATAACTGCTATTTTTTTTCAAGAGTGTACTATTGTGTTGGATATCCTGGCTGCAGCATCAGCTCATCGTGTTGCCACCATTGCATTCTAAGTAGAATCAAATACTGATCAAAACGAATCCAAACACAACGTATCTGCTATTTTTTTTAATGACTGCAGCCATAGAAACCGAGGGAAATCCTCAAATTTTATAGGTAAGTACACCTATTGCGATTTCGGTATTTTTTATAGTACCTACTTTAGTCATGCATTTGCACTCGGAAAGCACCATTTGGTGAAGTGGAACTGCGGATGAAGACCACAAATGGCCACCGGAACTACTTAATAATAAGTATTTCACGGTTGCGATTCGATTAGACACTTTCTAAGGTTTCAGGTTTCTAAGCAATTTATGCTCCTTACAATGCATATGGTGAAGTCACCATCAGTTCCAATTCTCCTGGTTCTCACCAGGAGAACTCTCAACAATTAACGCCCCTGCATCGGGAAAAGCAATATTTTGTAAAAGGTGATCAGCGGGCCTAAAATGGACGCTTTGGCAGAATCATAATATGAAACTGCGTGCAATTCATATCCCGCAATTCATCTGTTTGACAGTTTGTATGGAGTTTCGTAAAATGGTCCACAAATTATTAATTGCTTTAATGAAGTCTAATGTCAAATATCAGCTGTCAAACAGATGAACTGCGGGATGTATGAATTGTACGCAGATCATATTATGATTCTGACAAAGCGTCCATTTTAGGCCCCCAGCAGTTGACATTAGGCTATTGTAACTTATGTAAGTAGTTATATAAAGTCAGACCCACTAAAAGTTAAAATAAAAAACTTTTTACAAAAAAACAACAACCGACTTCCAAAATAAAACACTACATAGTGAAAAATAACTTTAATTTCGGAAGTCGGTGGCAGAAAACTAAAATACAGATCCAAAGACACCGACTCCCGAAATTAAAGTTATTTTTCACTTTGTAGTGTTTTTTTTTTTGGAAGTCGGTTATTTTTTTTTATAAATATAGATGGAGATCATTTTTCTTGAATGCTTTGATTATTGCTTCGTCTACAGACTTACAAATTCGTCCAGATATTGTGTTCAATATGTCCCACATTTTCTTTTTATTATTCATTTTATTTTCATTGATTAGGTTAAAGTAATGTTGGTTTCTAGATTTTTCTATTACTTCTTTAGTCTTATTTCTTAATCTAAGTATTATGCAATGATATATAAATTAATTATGTCATAGATACATGGTGCTCACATATTTACAAACATGGTAAAATAAAAAATAAAAATGTAATCACAGAATGTAAAATAAATGTCATAAAAATAATAAATTATACAATTAAAATAGCAACCATTTTGATATTGTCTAGGTGCTAGAAACCCTGTAAAGTCACCTTATAATTGAAACCTAAGGTTAATAATTCCTTTTAATAAATAGATAATTAGAACAGCATAAGTACCTACTCTTAAGGAAGCAAATTTATTCCAATCTGCAAATAGAATCTTTTGATCGGACGTTGATTGGTCAAACTAAATAGTGGTTGAATCAATATCAATTTGTTCGGTGATTTGTTGACAGGTGTTAGCCTAGTTTATCTGGTCGATTGAAACAGGTCACGTTAATTAATCTAATTGCAGCAAGGATTCCGGTGCACGGCTACTAGTTACGTGTCGTTTACGTACGGTCACCAGCACATCATGTTATCACAAACTATCAAATATTCTCATTCGATTTTGAACTTAACTCTCAACATTTTAAGGTTTAAAATCATTTGGAGAAATTTGACATTTTAGTAAAGCCTGATGTGCTGGCGACGGTACCTACTGCGTCTGACGTTACTAACGTTCCTAACCGTCTGCTGAATTGCTGACAGGACGGCTGTTAATCTTGTCTTCCATGAATAACAAAACGCTACGGCAGCAGCTTTAGTCAAGGATTACGAGTTAGGACCACTACTATGATATTTAGGTACCTAATAAGCAGTGAGTTTACAATCATGTTTGTGCTCAAATCCTGAATAGCCATGCCTTCATAAACTCAAAGCATTTATTTCATACAAGCCGTCTGACGGGATTTCCCATCCGCTAAAATGACAAAATTTTACTATTATTATCAGGCTTCGAAGGCCCATAGTGTGGTAGTACTACAAATTACTTAAAATCTATGTTAGAACAACAATTAGGCACACATATACAATCGTTTCGGGCTTAAATTCGTCTACTCGTTTGTAAAAACCAACTTACTGCACTAGTATCATAAATAACTATTTTTAAATTCTATCTATTAATTATTTGCCTTTGTTCTTCCACCGCTCGTAGAGGGCCTGAATTTTTCAAAAATCTTTCCTTACTGGTCATCTATGTTACGTGTAGGTAAGGAACTTAGTGGTCACCTCTGTTACGTAGGTAAGCAACTTACTGGTCACCTCTGTTACGTAGATAAGGAACTTACTGGTCACCTCTGTTACGTAGGTAAGGAACTTACTGGTCACCTCTGTTACGTAGATAAGGAACTTACTGGTCACCTCTGTTACGTAGGTAAGGAACTTACTGGTCACCTCTGTTACGTAGGTAAGGAACTTACTGGTCACCTCTGTTACGTAGTTAAGGAACTTACTGGTCACCTCTGTTACGTAGGTAAGGGTTTTACTGGTCACCTCTGTTGGGTAGGTAAGGAACTTACCGGTCACTTCTATTGCTTAGATAGGGAACTTACTGGTCACCTCTGTTACGTAAGGAACTTATAGGCAAAATTTCATGCTTCCAGACCCAGAGGGCTAGGCTGCGCGTGTCTCTTAGTGATTGATTTTGAGATTTTTATTAAGAGGACAAACCATTTACCTAAGAAAGAGGAAGGGGCGAATAAGGGTTAAAACTAGTGCAGATCGCTGTGTAAAACCGTGTAGGTAATCTATTGATTATTGAATGTGAGGGTTTTAATTATTGAAATATATAATACGTGTGATCAAAGATATCGCTTTTTATTTGACACATCCATCATAGGTAAAACAAAAGTAATTACAAACGTAGAAAACCAAACGACGTGCAGTGTCATTTGGTACTGGGCTGCCAGTACTCACACTCCTCTTCACGGCATCGTCGTGGTGATCAGAGGTTCAGGAAACTCCTAAGTCAATCCGCAATTTCAACAGCCGCGGGCCGGCTAGGGCTTTGGTTAGGATATCTGCCTCCATATCTTCGGTTCGCAGATACTTGACCTGAATCGCTCCGTCCATTATGCAATTTCGTATGAAGTGCATTTTTAAGTCAATGTGCTTGGACTTTGAAGTGACCATTGTGTTCTGACTTAATTTGAGGGCGGCTTGGTTGTCGTTTAATATGACTATGCTTTCATAGTTTGCCCCAAGATCTTTGAATAGACTTTTCAGGTGAATGGCTTCTTTTGCAGCTTCAGTCAAGGCGACGTATTCCGCTTCGGCAGTCGATAGCGCTACACTCTTTTGCTTCTTCGACATCCAGCTTATGACCGTTCCAGCATATTTAAAACAACAGCCCGAAAAAGATTTACGGTCGAGTTTGCATGCGCCCCAATCTGCGTCAGCCATGCCGTGTAATTCTCGGCGAGTTTTTCTGAATAAAAGACCAACGCCTTTTGTTCCCTTTAAGTATCGTAGCACTCTTTTTGCACATTTGAAATGCTCTTCTCCGTAACAGTCATTAAATTGGGAGAGATAGCTTATGGCAAACATTATATCGGGTCGAGTTGCCACTGCCAGATACATGAGTGTGCCAATCAAATTTTTGTAGGGCAGATCGTTCCTTTCATCTCTTCTTCCTTTTTCAAGTCTTAGACCTGGTTCTATAGGTGTAGACGTGGCCTTGCAATCTTCCATTTTGAATTTTTTAAGAGTATCTTCTATGAACTTCTCCTGGTTCAGTTTGATTTCATCTCCCTCATAGGTAACATCTATCCCTATTAGCCGTTTAGGTGTTCCTAAGTCCTTTAACTCAAATTTCGTATTTAACAGGTCTTGTATTTCTTGCAACTTTCTAGGACACGAATAGGCAATTAACAAATCATCGACATAGATAATTATTATGACTTTAACTCCTCTTTTCTCTAGTAAGTATAGACATGGGTCAGCTTCCGATGCTTTAAAACCTATGTTCTTTAACTCTGTGTCGAGTTTCTTGTACCACTGCCTCCCTGCCTGTTTGAGTCCATATAGAGCTTTTATGAGATGACAGACTTTCCCTTTGGGATTGTTTTTTATGTCTTTTAGCATACTCATTGTTTTGTGGTACAAAGTTAAATTTTCTTTTTTACTTTCTTCAACCATGATTTCAATCAGATATTCTTCTAAATAGTCAGGATACTTCATTAGTATCTTTTCTTCTAGTTCACCATTCAGGTACGCCGTTGTGACATCCATCTGGTTCAATTTCAAGCCTTCTTCCATGGCTATTCCAACAACAGCTCGTATCGAACTCAGTTTAGCTACAGGAGCGTATGTTTCATTATAATCAACGCCTGGTCGCTGAGTGAAACCCCGTGCTACAAGTCTGGCTTTCTTTGTGATACTGTTGTCAGGTCCTATTTTGTTTCTTAGAACTATTTTGTAATCCACTTCTTTCATGTCTTTGTTCTTCTTTTCTATTTTCCAGGTTCCATTCTTAACATGTGCTCTAATCTCAGCTTTAATAGCATCATGCCAGTATTCATCATCTTCATTCGCATCAGATATGTAGGATATCTCCGAGAATACGTGACTTTCTTCATTCTGGTCCAATATAAAATCTTTGGTCCAAGCAGGCGGACGCCTCTCTCTTTGCGGCCTCCCATTTTCAGGTATCTCTAAAACTTCTGATGCGTCATCGTATAACTCTATTTCTTCTACCGAAGAAACTTCAACTTCTTGCTCGTTGAAATTTTGTAACGTATTTTCCTTTTTATTCTCTGATATTTCAATTTCTATTGGTTGTACAGTTTTATTTTTCTTAATAGTGTCTTTAATTATGTTTTCTTTTTCAGACATTTGAGAGGAATCTTTTTCGTTAACAAGTTCATAATAGTTCTGATTTTCTTCTTCGAAGTACATCTTGTCTATGACTTTTATATCCCTGCTTATCACTACATCATCGTCTTCGGGTATGTACACTCTGTAAGCCTTTGACGTCATCGAGTACCCCATGAATACGCCTTCTTTGGCATTCTGGGTCAGTTTGCCTCGTTTGTTCTTTTTTAAAACAAATGTCTTCCTGCCATACACGTGAAGATGATGTCCACATGGTACTCGGCCTAGCCATTTCTTGAACGGTGTTTCGCCATTAAGTGCTTTGGAAGGGCTACGATTTATAAGGTAGTTTGCAGTTGCTACCGCTTCCGCCCAGAGCTTTTTAGGTACCTTGGCCTCGATTAACTAACATCTGGCTTTGTCTAGCAAGGATCTGTTCTTCCTCTCGCTAATCCCATTTTGTTGAGGGGTGTAAAATGTGGTCAACCTTCTTTGGATGCCATGCGATTTGAGAAAGTCATCGAATTCCTTATTGCGGTATTCTGTGCCATTGTCGGTCTGCAGGTTCTTTATCTTCTTGTTATGGAGCGTCTCAACTTCATTTTTATATTCTTTGAAAATTTTAAATACATCACTCTTTCTTTTAATAAAATATACGTGACAATAGCGACTATAGTCGTCTATGAAAGTAACATAGTACTTTGATCCTGCTAGCGTATCGCATTCAAACGGTCCACAAACGTCGCTATGGATTATTTCCAGGTTATCAGTTGTATATAGATCATTATGTCTTGTGAACGGTAACCTGGACAATTTTCCTTTGATGCAGGTTTCACATGTTTCCATTTGTTCATCATTTATGTTTAGGCCATACATAAGGTTATCTTTAGCCATGGTCTTTAAATCTCTTTCGTTTATGTGGCCGTCTATTTCGTTTGCGATGCCATTCCATGATGTCACTGTAATTTTTTGGTGTGTACTTTGCAGTCTCTTTTCGTCCAGATTCAAAGTAGTAAAGCCCATCTCTCTTTCGAGCAGTCAGTGTCATTTCGCCGGTTTTTTCTACGACGTAGGCTTTCTCTTTTTCAAAAACAACCTTATTTCCTCTGTCCGTTATCTTGGCGACGGATAAAAGGTTTACTGATATGTCTGGAACATACAAGGTGTCATTGAAATTGTAGCCGTGTTTATCGGTACTTATTGTAACTCTTCCTCTGCCTTGAATTTTACTAGTATATTTGTCTGATGCCAACTTTAGGGTGCCAATTTCAGGGGTCATGGTAGAAAACATTGATTCGTCACCGCACATGTGTGATGAGCAGCCGCTATCTAGACACCAGACATTTTCATCAGCATCTGAATTTACGGTGCTCAGACAAACGTTATAATTGTATTTGCTTCCGTTGTCTTTTTCATTAGTGCCCGAACTTTCTTTCTTTAACGTTTTCTTCTTGCCCCAACATGTCTCAATAGTGTGGCCTTTCTTTTGACAGCTCTTGCAGTACAATCTTTGCCTATTTTTCTTGATGTTATATGCTTCTGATCTTTCAGGCTGATCACTTCCACTCCTTGCTTGATATTCCTCCAGAATCTTTACTTTTAGATCTTCAGGATTGGGCAGGGTGTCTCGAGATTCGATGGCTATTCTAAAGTTCTCAAAAGTTGTCGGCAAACTGTAGAGAAGCATTATGCTAAGCAGTTCTGGGGGTACCTTTATATCCATATCTGCGAGTTTGTCCACGATGTCCATGAAGTTATTTATATGGTCACGTATATCTTCCCCTATGGTCATTCGCTTTAGAACCAACTGTTTAAATAAGGTAGCTTTCCTCGCAGGCCCAGTGCTTTGGTAAGTAGCCTTTAACTTGTCCCATACAGCTTTAGATGTCGCGCAGACTTTAATTTGTTTTAATTCAGACGGTGACAATAAAAGTAGGATTTCAGCCCTTGCCTTCAAGTCCTCTTTGTTGAACGCCGATCTCGCCGCCGCATCCGTAGCTGGTGGTAACGTTTTCTCGCCGCTTACGATATCCCAAAAATCATTTTTAATTAGGACCGCTTGTGCTTGTATGCACCATGTATCATAATTTGATTTTGTCAAAGGTTCTATATTTCTATAACTTGTACTTGCCATTTTTCATACTTGCAAAATACAACCACGCTCTGCTACCAATTTTGTGAGGGTTTTAATTATTGAAATATATAATACGTGTGATCAAAGATATCGCTTTTTATTTGACACATCAATCATAGGTAAAACAAAAGTAATTACAAACGTAGAAAACCAAACGACGTGCAGTGTCATTTGGTATTGGGCTGCCAGTACTCACATTGAACCTATCCTACCATAATTTGCAACTGACTGAACAACCGGCAATTTTACTTCATCCCCTTTTCTCGAAAATTCACATCACTACGCTACAAAAATCTGTATTTGGAAAACAGTCTTCAACAAGTCACCCGATGCGGGGCGTGTCCCTTCGTCGTTCCTTCAGCTTTGATTAGATCTGGAACAGTTGACGTATACCGTCATAGGTACTTTGTGTATAATTCCGTCGACGTCTACTGGGGGGGACTGACGCTCGCTAATGCAGCCAGCCCGCTGTCGCTGCCGTGCCCTGCCGCTCACCACGACATGCGGCGGAACGATTTGAATTAATTTTGGCACGTATCTACTCGCTACCGAAATTTTAGGAAATAGTTGAAGCTGCATCAAGAAGTCTTTAATACTTATTTAAAAGGTAAACAAATAACAAAGAGATCAAACGATTCACAACATGAGCCACCTAAACGTGTTGACGTAAGGTCTCGGCTGTGATTGCGAACATAACCATCTCACAAACCCACGCTTTGTAAAATTACACATCACATTTACATAAATAGTAATGAGATTACATTCGGTTACGCGAGGCAGGGTACAAAATTACTCTTTCATTCCCACATCATATGCGTATAAATCTCTATCTCTACGTATACCATAATGTAGCAAAACGACGAGGTAACGAGATTTTTCACAAAATTTGATTCCCCGCAATTTTGCGCGCAGAATGGATTATATTTTTGGAGAAGATGCGATGCGTTACTGTGATTTAATATAAAACTTATTAGAATTTAAATAATTGACTTATGAAATTGATGTCATTATTTTATATTATAGCTATTAGCTAGCATTGCTTCGAGGAAGGATGCGAAAACATATGTTTTTTTTTTAAATTTAGAAGCCGTAAATAACGCAGTTTTGTTAGAAGACCTAGGTATAAGTTGAATCCACCGAAATACTATTATTTTTACTTCTCAACCGCACCAAGGTTTTGATATGGGTATGATTAAGAGCGATCAAGCAGGCAATGGCATCTCCGATCCACTCTGGCAATATAAGTACTTAGAAATAAGCGTAGATAAGTACCTACCTACCTACCTATGCCTGTACATGTACATGTAGACAGTTTGTAGTTGTACAAGAGTTATTAAAGATTATTTGATGGGAAGCTGTAGGTACCCACAATCAAGCCGTTTGTGTTTATTAGGATTATACCTACTTATACTTACTTATAGCTGAACTTGTGAATAATTTTTATTACTCAGAAGACGATGTAGGTACTTTGATAATGATTGGATTGCAATGATATTATAAGTAAAAAGACGAAAAAAAAGAAATATGTCTGAAATCTTTACAACAAGCCCTTTCATATGATATGTCACACGGAATCGTTTGCAAAACTTTTTTTTTCATTTTCTTATTTGCCCATTTTCTTATTAAAAGTGATTTAAAATTCATTAATTAAAAAAAAAAAAAGTTACACATCCGTGTTTGGGTCTCAGAAATTCGTAAGTGTACCAAGTTTTAACTTATCGGTCCTGTAGATTCGGAGCAAATTGGCTGTGACAGACTTACAGACCCCATTTCTTCCCGTGGGTGTCGTAAAAGGCGACTAAGGGACTTACTAGAGAGTGGGCAGCAGCGTTTTCTATGTATTTTAACACCATACTGCGATCGCCAACCCGCCTGCCAAGCGTGGCGATTATGGCAAACCCCCTTCAGGGGAGGTCTATGTCCAGCAGTGGACGTCTTTTCGGCTGAAATGATGAATGATGATGAATGAGACGGACAGACAGACAGACACGAGTGAGTGTTGAGGTACGGAACCCTAAAAATTAAAACACACAAGGTAACTACTAGCGTGTTACTTAACATACAGTACGTACCTACCTACCTGTGATACAACAGCTGCTTACGCCAGTCACAAAATCGTAGTACGAGCAATACAAAAATAGGTTTTACTAAGTTTGAAGGAAGCTAAACATCGCTGCTGTCCAATTACGAAGCAGATGTAGTTTCCGATTTGCTGGATTTAGACTCGGCCTTCTTACTTCTCAGCCTCCACTCTGGCCTGTTCCAGAATCAAATATTCATTCCATACAGAAATAGCAGTTGGAGAAGTTGGGTATACTTAGCGGAGAAATATAATATACTTTGGTTTTGAAAGCGGCACACACTCAATATTTTGTTATTGATCGGTCGGCCAACTTTGAAACCATAGGTTATTTACTCGTATAAATAAATTTAAGCATGTTTGTTGAAATATTGAGGTAGTTCCTTCTGAAACTTAAGACCAGTGTTTTTTGATTGTTTTTTTTTGTATTGTATAAAATAATTTTAACCTAATTTAGCGATAAGTATTTTTAAATTCCTGTCCTGTTCAAAATGATGGCCATGCGGTTTAAGTCGCTGATTAACATTCGTAGCCAACAATAGACATTGTTCAGATCAAACGACTTTGTTCTTTGTGTTTATATTGAAGGTAAAAGGGATGGGGTCTTTAATTTTTTTCTTTATTGTTCTTCGTACTACTTAGTTTAGCAGTTTAATTAAATAGATGACAAAGCTGCAAACATTTGCAGCTTTGTCATCTATTTAATTAAACTTAAAAGAGAAATACTTACTTGCGTAGGTACTTATACTTACACGGCGTACTTATACAGCGTACTTGTACTTATACAGCGTTAAATTAAAATAGTTAGCGAAACTCCGCAGACGTGATGGCCGGGTATCGATATACCGAGCCTGATATGGAAGAACATCGTAAGCGACATAATGTAGGTAAGAGCTGATATGGAAGAACATCGTAAGCGACATAATGTAGGTAGGTAAGTATTTCACTTTTTTTAATATCATATAAAATAATAATCAGCCTATAATGTTCCCACTGCTGGGACACAGGGCTCCTCTCTTCGAGAGGGAGTGGGCTGTAGTGTACCACGCGGGCCCAGTGTGGGTTGGTAGATGTCACATGTCTTCAACTTTTTGGTTCTAGGACATGCCGGTTTCTTCACGATGTTTGACCTGGCTGAGTTCGAACCCACGACCTAGTACTCGTAGGTCGAGGCCGTTACCACTGGGCCACCACTGCTCACTTTTTTTTTAAATAACAAAATAAAATAATCAATAAAATACCTCTCCTGTAAATTTTAATTTATGTCCCTTACGATTTTCTTCCATAACAGGCTCGATACATGATAAAATAAAAAATAAATAAAAAGTTGATGATTTTTTTTGTAGGGTCATCTACCGTTGTGTTGTCACTGGAGTATCAGTCTGAAAAAACTGTTTTTTTTGTGTAAACTTCACAGACGTGATTGGTATCGATACCTAAACACGATAAAACAAAAGAAAACAGATTTTCTTAGCTCATACATATTTCAAGTAACAACACTACCAGCGGTCGTTGATCCCTAAAAAAATCTTTTTATTTAACGTGTTCCTGGAATTTTTTTTATTTTATTTTATAGAGTTATAAGGACGAGGATGTGTAAAATCTAGTGGGCATTCAGTAGACAGGCAGAGACTAAAAACCAAGGTATAGGAACAACAGCTTCAAAGGGGGATCAAGTGTCTTGCAACAATACACAAAAACGTCATGTGAGCATGTGCAGTATTGCAGTGCAGTAGTTTCAAAGTAAGAACAGTTTTTGTCATCCACGTTAAAAGGTGCAACATTTATACCTAACTGGCGTACACGTCTTGCGAGTGTCGAGTTCGTGGAGAATGACTCCGTCGCGTTTAGTTTCAACTCGGAGAAAGTCGGCGGAGGGCCGTCTGAGGGCCGCAGTGCACTAATTGTCAGCCCCGGGTGCCCTGACACTCGCGTCTTGCGCGGTTATAAGCCTGACGCTCAGCCGCCCCGTTACCGGCTATCTTGGCATTATATACCTACAATTATATACTAGACTTTGACATTATATACCTACAATTTTAATTTCAACAAGGTTTTTAGTTTTATTATTTTAATAATATTTTATATAGTTTTTTTTTGTTAATGTGAGACCGTTGTAGGCTTATAGACCATTTTACTTGTTGACGGTCCTACACTGTCCTCCCATGTCTATATGATTAAAATATTTACACTGTAATTTGAAAACATTGTAAAAGCCAATTAGTTTTAAAAGAATGACCGTGGAGTTTCTTGCCGGCTCTTTTCCATAGGAAACGACCAGTATTTGGAACCATGCACCTAGCTTCTGACAAGTGGCCATGTAGGTTTATGTGAAATAAAATATTTCTCAAGGGTAAAGGTAACTGAAAAATAATAGAGTTTTGTGGCATTTGAGCACCATTCTGTACGACGACGTAGAATTGACGTGCTTATGCTATCATAAACATAGTTGTTAGTGTCTAGAGTTCTTCACCGACGTAAATCAAGTAAATAATTACTTAATGCATTTTTACAAAGACATTTAGGAACAAACAGTGTTTGAATGCGAAAGTAGTGGAGTGGGTGGAATTTTGAACTCTTGCCACTCTGATTTAATATTTTAGTTATTTAGTTAAATAATGAGAAATTGTAAAATAAAAATTGTCATGAAATGGGCATGTGATGCTGAGTTATGAGGAAAATGCCGGGATGAAAGTTTTGAGTATGAATATCAATGGCTAAAAGAGTAGGGGAAGACAAACGAAACGATGGATGGACTGTGAGAAAGATGATATGACTAGAAAGGGAGTGACTACCGAGATGACGACTCATAGAGAAGTGTGGAAGAAAGGGACATGTTGCGACGACCGCAAATGAGTTAGGATAAGGGCAGGAGAATGACGATAAGTTATTTAATGAGGTAGATATTTCATTCGAGCCTAACAATAATTTACACTACGTAGGTGGGTCCCCCCCAAACCCCTGCCAGAGTTGCGAGTTTGTCCGAAAGGGATATCGTGGCCCTGGCACACAGGCAAATGAAGGAATACGTGTGCGTTTTAGTCAGTAAAAGCCTGACACGCCCTCCAGCTCCACCCAGAGCGGGAGAAGTTATTTGATAATATGCAAAAAAAAAAGAAAAAAAAGGTGGGTAAGTTGTCTTGAAACATACATTTTCAATAATTTCAACCGAAATACGTCCACTGCTGGACGTAGGCCTCCCCCTCCCCCAAAGATAAGATATAAGAAGTCAGGAAGTAAAAGGTTTTGCCAAGTTACCTTTTTCAGGAGTTTGTAAACGATGTTCTTAGGAAAATGGTTTACAGATTGTTGGGGAAGAGCAGATGAGTGATTAGGTATATTTTAAAAGATGTAATTCATAAGATTAGATAATTGTTAGTAACTTTATAGGGGCAGTTAGTGAATTTTAAGTGTCCGCACTAATAAACAAAAATTGTAAAACGGTTTTGCGGGGCAATGTCCTTATGTAAAGTTTTTTTGTAAACGTATTTAATAAATAAATAAAAAATAAAGGGACGTTTGCCATCATCGCTACGTTTGACGATCACAATATGGTGTTAAAATGAATAGAGAACGCTGCTACCCATTCTCTAGTAAGTCCCTTAGTCGTCTTTTACGACACCCACGGGAAGAAATAGGGTGGAGCTATTCTTTACGTCCAGCACCACACAGATACACACGGACAACGTGAAATAGAGCCACGTTATTAGCTAACTAATAGTAGTCTCTTAGTCAGTTAGTGAAACTTGTAATAGATATTTACAGGTCTCTGCGGAGATATTTAACTAACTGAAGCTTACACGCAAGGCCTTGCAAATGCCTAAGTTGGTGGGAAATACACATGTACTTTGTAAATAAAACTTGTAAATCTTCACATAACATTATATTCAACAAAGTATAGGAATAAAAGCCACATTGTAACTAAAGTACGTCGACATGTCAAAGCAACTTTTTTTAAGTAGAAGACGCACGGGGTAGAGCCTGAATCGAAACTTTACAATGTAAAGTTAAGTCAAGCCAAACAGTATTACAGTGGTACCCAATTGATAAGGCGCGTCGTGAATCTTCGTTCGCACAGAAAAGAAAGTATGGCCCCGAAGATTAACGAAATAATGCTTAAAACTTACAATCAACCTTAGATCACTATTATAAGGTTCATAATACACTGGAGCTGCTGGCGTGCACTCGATCAGAAGTATGGCGGCTGACAAACATGCCACGCGGCGCGCGCTAACATGGCGGCAGCTGCCGACCAATAGCGGTACAGGAAAAAGAACCGCGGTGCGTGGAGCGTGCCAATTGGTCAATAGCATTTCCCGCACTTTTAAAATTCACCTTCTGCGCAGGTACATCGGTAAGCCATATCAATTGGGTACTACTGTACATGCTTGTGTTTCAAGTGACAGGAGTCCACTTCTCTAAAATGTCAGATTTGATGGAACAGAACTGAGCTATCACAGCAATATTTAACGTCTTGTAGGTATTAAGTACACCTACTCCGAGGTAGTAAAAGTCTCATAGTAGTCTTAAAATTTGAACCACTACTTTACATAGGTCATTTATTTGGCATGGTGATTGATAAAAATAATTAAACTCAATAAATATAGCCTTTAATTTCGTCGTTGCCATTACAGCGGGCTTGCCCGAGTATTTTTGAAATTTAATTCTTAGTCATAAACTTATTTTCCTCGTTATATATACATGTTTATATAAACCGAGTAAAAGTTTCGTAAAGATAAATGCCACCCTCGCGATCTCGCTGAAGGTTAATAAGAATCATTTATCAGGAAGTTAAATCGCGAAGTTTCCTCGTTACTGGTGTTTTATTTGATAAAATTACAAATTTTACATCTGTTTATGTCGCAGTAGCCAACAAACTGTCGTAATAAACAACAACAACAGCACACAATAACACACACACAACAACAACAACCCAACAAAACACAACAACAACAATACGACATACAATAATTTGAACTTCCGTTTATTTTACAAGTGACAAAGATTATAAAGGTACATTTCAAAGCCCATAATTAGAATAAAATTAATCATAACCAATTACATCTACATTAAATATTTCTCACGTCTCGGTGAAGTAAACTCAATTAAAATTGTTAAGTGAGTTTTTTGCGCGAGAAGGCCTTAACAAGTGAAATAGTTTTGATTTACACAAATAAATAAACGTCGCCGTCGGTCCGTTCAGCTCCGGTAGTAGCAAAATATTAATTGGGGCATGAGATTTCCTGTGAATTTGTTTCTCGTTTTGCTGGTTGCGGCACGGGTGCCCCTTTGCGCCCGCGTCACGTAAGCTGATTCCTTTCATTTCAAAATTCCACGGCTTTCTACCAACACAAAATAAAACGAACAGGAACGAAGGCACGATATGTAATAGCTGTGCATTCCTTATACGTAAATACAGCCACATCCACGCCAAATCCTATTAATTTTAGGAGCAGGTAAAACATTTAAGCGAACACGTTCTAAAGGGCGGTACCTACTATGTAATTTCCTATCAAATTATTCCAATCCCGCAAGAATGTTAGTTTATTCAGTCTAAATTCTATGAAAACGGTGCCTACACATTCATAGCAACACGGTTTTTATTCATCGCTCGGATTTCACAAGAGGCTTTCACTGAATTGAGCTTTGAAAATGAATATTTAAAATGTTTATGTAGTTTATTTCGTACCAATTCTTTAACGAATATCAAAAGATTCATTCGTCCTAGTCTCTTTGTCCTATTTATTATCAGTTTGTTTTATAATATTCCGTTATATTTTGGTATATATCTTCATCACTAGAAGGAACGTAGTTTTTAGTTGTATGCCAGGAAAATATTTCTGTTCATTCAGTTATTATAATTAGTTCTTGCCCAGACATCGATGAATAATTTTATTCTGAGCACTATATTGTCTAGTTATATGTGCTGGATGTATGTGTATAATCAATTGGAGCACTCTGTTTGTCACTGCTGAGTATCCACCCCATCAATCTTGGCTTGATACTTTCACAGGATAAATGGATTGGAGCCGAAGTTAAAGCGTACATCGGCGACTGTCCCATCGTCTATTTACGGCCTAGCATGCTTTTGCATACCTTCATTTTTATTAAACTGATTAATGAAACGAAAATTATTAGCTAAAAATGTACCTAGTAACTAAACTTTCCGATGTATTCGTACCTATTCTAAATGTAATCAGCCGATTTCAGCCGAACTGTTTAATAATTTAACTGATTTTAAAATATTATTCCCCTGAATCAAATTGATGAACGTGTGAACGCTTCCCAGGGTAAACGTCACGTATTTTAAGTAAAGGGTCAAATTTTGGGATAATGTGTTGACGCAGATGGATCCAACGCAAATAGCTGCGGTAACCGGCGGACCTTGTCGGTGTCATCATGAAGGATAATCAAGGTTTATACGAAAAATGGTGACGCTGTTTTTTTCATAGCCCATTTTTTGCCACCATAAATTTTCTTGAACCGACTATTTGCAAGTTAAATGAAATGGTCTTAAAGCAATTTACTTTCATTCAATTAAGTATATTTATCTTTAGTGAATTAAATATCAAAGTGCAATAAACAAATCAAGCATTTCCAAGCTTTTCAGAGGAGACTCTACCTCTACTAAACAGAGTAAATCCTCATATAAATCTTTTCTCCGTCGCCAGATATTATTAGTAAAACCCAATCTAATTATTACATAGATAACATTTTTATATGTGGTGGGTTTATGTGTTAGATTAAGTCGGAAAACTCCTTTGTCCCAAGCCGGGTTTGTTTACGACAAGTGAACTTTATAAGCAGTCCTTTTATTAGTTTTATCCTTCACAATAATAAAATGGATCGCATAACAAGTTACCCCAATTATAACAGGTTTATGCTTCGGGTAACCACATTATTATACGGAGGTACCTATGACTGTAATCCAAATTATATATGACAGTTATTACCCGACTCAGCAGAAGGCAGAGCGAAATACCTCCTAGAAGTCAATGGGGGGTAATGGGACAAATATTTAAAAGAAGGTTGAACACACAAGCATTTATGGGAAAATTAATTTTGTATTATGATATATTTAAAATATAATTTAGTTACAAGATAAGTGTTTTATTACTTTCCTATTATTTGTTAAATTAACAATATTTTATTGACGATCAGAACTGAGGGCCTAAAATTGGCACATCCCGCCATCCCGCAATTCATCCGTTTGACAGCTGCTATTTGACATTAGCCTTCACAGCAGCAATTCATAATTTGTGGACCAATAGAAAACTGTCAAACAGATGAATTGCAGGATATGAATTGTACGCAGATCATATTATGATTCTGTCAAAGCGTCCATTTTAGGCCCCCTGGACTCCCATAATTTAATTATGTATGCGTATCTACTATAGATTTACATGTGAATTGGTCTAAACTAGTTGTAACATGGGAGCTATAAATCAGGATCTTCGAAGTCTTGGAAGTCTGCCAAAGTCACCTAAAGCTAGGCGACCTAGACGAGCAACTTACAGTACATTATTGTATCATTTTTCCATCAATGGATCCCTGATACACAAACCAAAGAATTTATTTACTATGTATCTATCGGTAAGTATGAGAAAATATTGTGCCAAAAATATAATATTATTCTCAAGCATATATTGGTAAGATATTTTATAAAGTAGCGAAGTCGGCATCAATAAATAACAATAACAAATTCTGTATTGACATGGATGATTATTTTAGGTCGTTTCGTTAACATAGTTTCTGAATAGGCCTTCGTTTTGCTTAGAAGAGGATCCTGCTTAGTAAATCGAGCAATGTCCTAAATATTTCGATTTGTTCGCTTCGAGTCGTTTGTGATGATAACTGAGAAATGCGTGTCTACTAAGCTAATATAATTTCGATCCTTCATTTGTTGGCATCCTGACGATGACGCAAAATTGTATTAAAATGTGATAAGCAGAAGCTTCTTTCGAGATGCTTAATACGTAGGTAGTTTTGAAACATGGAGTATAATATGTATAGTATAATATATATTTATATTATGTTTAAACCAGTCGCTTCTATTTGAATTTTCTCTTATTTTCAGTTGTGGAATTGAAAAAATACAATTTCTAATGAAATGTCTGTTCTGCTTTACTTCATTTGAAAGCATAATCACGAACACGATTATAGGTACATACGAAGAAGATTTTAGGTACATACAGATATTATTGATTGTATGTTCGTGAGAGCAATCTGTGGTTTGTGCTAATAGAAACACATTAACTATGGGCCAATAGTTCAATAGAGATCTCAGTTATTATGGGTACTGTTTCGAAATGTGATCTCAAATTATTAAGATATCTTGCTCAAAAGGTCATCACTAACAAGCCTATAGGGGATATACAATTTATTAATATTGCTTTTACTAATTTTTGTTTATTAGCAGTATAAAAATAAAGTCGTAATATTAAATCGGTACTTATTTTGAACGTTTATTTTCAATTAACTTCAGCAAAAACTCGAATAATACTCTGGGGCAGGTTTTTCCTGATTTTGTAGGAATTTTCATCGTCACTGCAATCTGTTCGACAAACTGGACGCTGGCAATCGGGTAATTTAATGAACACTTCCCTAATCGAGTGACGAGCCGAAAGCCGCTCGAGCTCCGGCAAAAATAGCATTTTCGTTTTCCATTTCAAAATTTGTTCGCAACAAGAAATATTATTGAGAGCATTAGTTATTAGAGAGCAGTAGTGGGCTAGTAGAAACGGCCGTGACTTAGGAGTTGTAGTTCGTAGGATCGAATCCAGTCAGGCACCTTTTTTGTGTAAGTTATTTCATCACCACTGCTCTCAAAACGGCGAAGGAAAACATTGTGAGGAAACCGCCATGTTCGAGAACTAAAAATTTAAAGACATGTGACATATATCAACCCGCAATGGGCTCGCGTGGTGGATTATGGCCCACTCCCTCTCACAGAGAGGAGGCCTGTTTCCCAGCAGTCATCATCATCATCGTCACACGCGTTCACACATGGCGTCCCCTAAACGGGGGGTTTGAAATAATCGCCACGCTTGGCAGGCGGGTTGACGATCGCAGTATGGTGTCAAAATGCATAGAGAACGCTGCTGCCCACTCTCTAGTAAGTCCCTTAGTCGCCTTTTACGACACCCATGGGAAGAAATGGGATAGTGCCATTCTTTACGTCCGGCACCAAACGGACAAGCGGTCCCAGCAATGCGGGAACATTATGGGCAAATTATACTTAAGTAATAAGAAATATTATTAGTGACGTTTTGTAATTTGTAAACTGAGTTGAGGTTTCTTTTTATTCTAAGAAAATGTATAATAATTGCTTCTGCAGTATTTATCTTTTGCCTGAAAAACATCTTAATACAAAGATGTACCAATCGAAAATGAATTTTCATCTTCGTTCACCTCGATCATCTTGTTTGCTCAACTTACTTATGTAATAGTATGTATTTACCTATATCGAATGTGAATTTCAGTAATGCGTTTTTTGTCGTATTAGGTAGATGTATCCGTATCATACAAGAAGGAATATTGGCTACATTTGTAAGCAGGTCAGAGCAACGATTTATCATTGTGAAGATGACGTTTACGGCCGATAGCAACTGATTTGTTCCAGATCAAATGCGAATCCAATATTTACGCATCGTGATCGTACGGGTTCGAAAACATTCGCATCGTATCACTGTAACGTATTGCATTACAGCGCACTTCTATTCTTATGTTAAGTGAGTGAGGGTAGCGTCTGGATGAGTAGACAAGAAACTTTGAGGTACCTTTCAAGAAGTTCGACTTGTTTATCTAATTTACCTCTAAATTCGTGAATACGACTATCAAATTGATAGATAATGCCTTTGTTAAAGCCACTCACTAATTGACTAACGAAGAAATTACTAGAGTAAACACGATTCCAAGAATGATGTCGACCCGAGCCATATAATTATTGTTTTAGTAACTATTTACATGAAAATTATTCAAAGAGAGGTTACCGAATCAGACTCGTGACGTCAATAGGTTGTGCTCGACTTTGTCGCCCCAGTTCAGGCTGTCTGTGCAAGATAAGCTGGCTTCCTCCCTCTGTATTGTCTAAAATTTAGTTGCTTTGTTACATGCTTGCAACCTAGTTAACACGAGTTAATCCGCTTGTGCACCCATCAGCTCTGTGTACGGATTTATTTTGGGCTAAATCCAGTTCCTCCGGATCTTTTGTTGATAGACATAAATTCCTTTTCAATAATTATGTTTGATCTACAACGGGGAAAGATAGGTACCTAATTAAAACATATTTAGAAGTCATGTATACTAACACAAAAAACGTACTATAGTTAATAATTAACCAATGTTCAATTCTCATGTTTTTTTTTTAAATATTATCAATTGAAACATTTGAAAAAGTTTTTAATTTAAAACTACATGGGCCACCCGGCCGCGAAGTCGCAGCACTCGCTACTTGCTACGAGACCTACGCGCGTAGATTCAGTGACGCGCGAAACACATGCGTAGCTGTTTTTCATCAAACGTTGCGTTCATATTTTCCATCCATATCCATACCTGCGACTGATCCTCTCTTCCGCTTTGCGTACCTTTCGATTATCCAGCGGGACGGGAGTGGATTTCGTATAATATTTCATCTGTTTCTATTAAAACATTTTATCATATTGCGTAGGATTTGCTGACAGAGCGTTGTCAGCAAACTATAAATTCTGCTGTTTCTGTTTTCGTGAGCGAGTAAATTGAAATTTGTTTCGTAGACAGCGCTATTAATATATTTTCACTTTTGTATTAAATTAAACGATAGGTAAAGTATATGCGACCTTTTGCATAGCGTAGCTCTGTCCTATTGGCTATTTGTAAGTTATTCATTATTTGTGACTACCATAAATTATGGTAGTCACAAATAATTAATAACTTACAAAAATGATGAAACAAACTGTGCATTATGGACCATAAAATTTACTTAAAGAAAGCCATAAATAAATTATTGTACACGGCAGCATTTGATGGTAGTTAAGCAAATAAAGAAGTTAACAGTCCCACTAAAGTTGTAACTGCTACAAAATAATTAAGTAAATGGGACTTCTTAAGGCAATCTCGAACATGAATCGTGTAAAATGTTAGCTGGTTTACATTTAAGTCAAATTGTTGAAAAGAAACGTAGGCTCTCGACATGGTTACATGGATGTAGACACATCTGCATGGCTCCAAATCGGCCCATGTCACCCCCAGTCTTTTATTGTAGCGAGCTTTCCAATTACATCCGAGATGGATATTTGCGCGCCTCGATGGCGCACGTCGCCGGCTCCGACTTGTTATCTCCGAAACGAATGCAAGGGTTCATGAAATAAAAGCTAAGCTTACATAAAATATGACGCTATTAAACCGCTTTGCTATATTTGTTTTTAACGGCATGGTTTTCATTCAACTCATAAACCGAGATGAACAATAAATTCATTAAGCTGGCGTTAATTAATGTTAATAAAATATGATATTTGGTTTAGGTATACCCACTGAAGGATTTATTTTCTTTTTATGGAATGTTCGTTGAATTAATGATCATAAAAACTGCATTTAAATATGTTTCGTTTCTATGTTGGCATAATAATTTAATTGTTTTGTTTCGCTATCACTAACCTGGTACTACTTTAGAAAACGGTACTTTGGTCACTGGCAAGTAGGTTGTAAAGCATTGCAAAGCCTGAAAATTATGATGATATTATAGACCTTTAAACTTTCATGAATAAAAACTAGCTTCATCCTCATCACCTGGTTCATCATATTTAAAAACTACCTTATTTATACAAAAATAAATAATTAAGCATATACATTATTCAATTGCTCTTACGCGTCGATAAATGCGTACATAAATATTTTAAGTAATAATAATAATAACATTTTATTTATTTCAAAGTTTGGTACATTTTGAAATAAATAAATTTTAATAATAATATTTTAAGTAATATAAGATGAATGATTCGTAACTCTTATTGATTATAAACAGGATATTAGTACATGAGCATCCATTCAGTCGCGACGGCAGTTCGGACAGTTTGCTACCAACTACTTGTTAGTTGGAAAGTCCGGAAGACAATCTAATCGGAGCCAAGTTTCGGACATTACCGATCGGCGCCTAACGATGACTGATCACTCTTTGATGTTCGTGTTCTATTAATCTATTGAAATTAATTCGGCATAACTAGATTAAACTTCATCAGTCAACAACCACAAAACCACAATATTACGAGCTTATAGAAAATATCGATACGGAATAGAGTTAAGACGCAGATATATGCCAGTGACCTTGAGTGGTTAGCTTGCGTGTTCTGTACTGAGATCACGCAACGCGTAGAAAGTTCAGCCAGCAATAGGACTCGCCCATCAAGGAGCGCTGTCCCCAATTTGACGCATTATTAATTTATTATACACAAAACAAAAAGGTATTCTAATAAAACACGCATACTAAAAGATCAATAATTAAATTACCTTTAAACTGGTGAATTTCCAAAAATACGTTTGGTAGATTTTGCGCCATTCTCAGTTATTTATCCGCGTTAGACATAACTTTACAATTTAATTTTACTATGTAATATAAAAATAATCAAAAATTTTCACATATTAAATTATTGAGAAAATGCTCTAATGTATAACATATAATTTTTTCAAATCATTAACAATACTCGTTTAGACGTAATCTTCAGTATAAAATCATTAAAAGTCGGTTATCGTCGCCTTAAACGGTTGAATTTGTCGCGAGCGAAAATGTGATCAATATTCGATAATTCCAAAGCAGATGTCGTAAATGGCAGGGCTTGCCGATATATTTATGAAGGGTATTTAGTGTCGAATAAAATATTATTTTGCTATGGAGTAAACAATAAAACTGCTTAGAGATTTATGGGCGCCGTTTATCCGGATGATCCAGTGGGTATCGCCTGTAAATTATCACCAAGGACACACCTCGCTCGTCCTTCAGAGCTCGAATGTTCGAAAGCTTTGCTCAAAAATACCTTGAAATACGTAATTCTGACCAAACAGCGCTGAAGCGTTTTTTTTCTTCTGCTGAATTGAAAGTTACACAAACGGTGTCGGAGCAGTTGATGAAATTTTGCTCTGTGTAGTCGTGATCGATCACGGTGCCCTAACGAACAGTCGTATGTAGGTTTATACCAGGTATAGGTATAACGGTTCTCGAATTATGTAACTTTGACTAGGTACACGCACACTCTTCACTGCATTACTCGACAGATCGACCCAATAAACATCTAGACATTCACTACTTCGCATTTCTAGGATTTTTCCTTTCAGAATATTTACGAGGAGAAAGTTCATGTAGGCAGGAGTTGGTAGGTAGAACATGCAAAGAAGGATGGCAAATTGCAATTTTTTTCATTCTGTACCGTGTGACATATCAAATAAAAGGGCTTGTTGTGAGGGTCTCAAATATATATTTTTTATAATTAAAAAATAAACAGTTTTAAATTTATTTAAGAAAATAGATGAAAATGGAGCATCTCCCCTTTATCCCCGAAACTTCTGGGCCTAAAGTTTGGAAAAAATACAGAAAATAGTTCTTTACTTATTACTTAATTACAGGAAAACCTTTAAGAAGTCTATGGTATTAAAATAACATGGTAAATCTCTCAATATTGTGCGTACAAAAAAACATGTTCTCCCATATATGCCAACTGCAAATGTAAGTTACACTTGCAGTTGGCATATAAGGGAAGTTTGTTTTTGGGATAAAAAACATGGTAGTTAACATATTAATTATACAGAACCCTCAGATCACGAGTTTAACTCGCACTTGTCTGTTTTTTTTCAATATAAGATAACACAATAAAGTCAGAGTGCCTTTATATCTGTGCCTTCGTCGATGTAGAGTCGTATTTCCATCAGCGGAACAAAGGAAATTAAACTTTTAATTGGTATTCGCTAACAAAACCGTAAAGAATGTTTGGTATAAATATAAAGAATAAATTAAAAGTTTTCTTTGTTTTTACGTTTAATTATTATTTCCTTAATTTCTTAAGATTAAATAAGTACTTTGATGATGATTAATACTTTGACTATTGGCGTTTTCTTTGAATTTTGAGATATATATACCATCTAGTCATTATTAAAGTTTATTGAATACTTAATTCCCAAACTTTGATAAAAGTGTTACAAACAATTACAATATTGCACATAATTTTTCATCTACGGTTTTTGTTACATCGAAAGCAGGTGTCAAATTTTCACCTCCCCTTATAAATCTTCATTTTCATTACGTACCTACACAAAGAGAGAGGGGAAGAATATTATCGAAGACCCTCACTTATTGACTTATTTTATACGGCATTAAATATCTTGTACTTATCTATAAAAGTATATAGAATGAACGATGTTTCCTTTCGATGTTTACGTAGGTACCTACGGTGAGGAAACAGAAGATCGATGTCGTATTATTGGTATTCCTGTATGATAAGAATTTACCTACGAGAAAAGTCGAACATAATAAAAGTTTAGTAAAGCGTTAATTATGAATACCTCAAATTAAAATACAGTGAAAAAGACATAAACGAGGGATGATTATGAACTGCCAGGGTTGCGAGTTTGTCCGAAAGGGATATCGTGGCCCTGGCACACAGGCAACTGAAGGAACACGGGTAGGTTTTAGTCAGTAAACGTCTGGCACGCCCTCCTGCTCCGCCCAGAGCGGGAGAAGTTATTTGATGATTTCCCACCTAAAAAAAAAAAGGATGTTTATGAAATACACCGCATTACAAAACTGAAACTTTATTAACTTTTATCACTAGAATAAATATGACAGTTTGTCATAATTATTTTCTATACAAAAGCAGCCAAATTGAAATATTTATTCTTCAGCTAAAAGCTATCCGACTAATGAAAAATCAGCCCTTAAATTAATGAATAAAACAGATATATGAATTAAAAATCTACTATACAGGTATAATTTAGTATAAAATACAACCAAATGATACCCGTAGCACAAAATGTAGCTTCATGTTAATAAATAGTTAAAACTAACATCACGCCCAACAACATATGGATCCAATTTATAAAGCAATCCCAGAGGAACAATAGCAAATACAAAATATGATTGTGTAGTATCCACTGGACGAGGTCGCGTATAACCTTGAACATAATTGCCTCTTAGAATAATTAAGTACAATTATAGCTGGTCCCGTTCTGCAAAGCTTCTGATTTCAACGGATTGATTGATGGAGATGCGGTGATAGGCTCGATAAACGTTAAAACCTCTTTGAACCGATTGTGATTCATTTTCATAATGAAATGTATTGGTTCTGTTCTTGCATGATGGTTGGAATCGGTAGCGTCGTCCTGTTGTTTTGATCATTTGAATACAATTCTGTAAGTGCATTTGAGATGCACCTGTTATGTGTTTTTTTCTCACTAATCGAGAACCTCGTCACGTCTATGATTTAAAATATTCATCAATTGCTTGGTATTATATCGAATAATGACCATCATAGACAATTACCAGTAGTAAAAAAAACCTTATTACTTGTAGTTTTCTAAATATAAAAAATAATTTAAAAATGACTCCTCATTTTGTTAGCAGAAATTACCACTATTTGTTTTAACTTAGCCAAAAGCGCTTGCGCTAGCGCTTAATCTAAGTGGCATATCGTTATCTTAGTTTTGAAACATTAGTGCATAAAAGTTTTAAAACATTAGTGTTCATGGTGGTTTATTGTGTGTTGTGTCTTTTATTTAGATACGTTTTTTTTACGTTATTTCTGCGTGAGTATAGTTTTCGACGATTATTTTATATATATATGTATTTTTTTTGTATAGTGGTGTGAGCTAGCTAACTTATGGCAAATAATTTAATTTAATGTTTTGTGTTGCATTTTACATTTTATTGTATAAATTCAAGTTTTATATGTGAACAGACAGCTGTGCTGCTGGGGAGTTTGTTGCGCCACTTCTTCATCCCAGCTAAAGCACTAGGAAGTGGTGACGGGTGGGCGTTTTTTGGGGGACTGTCTCATGTAATTTTTGACGTTCAAAAATTTTGCTGATTCTCAGCCTAGTTTGAATAAATGACTGTTGATTTTTTTGATTTTTTATATAAATTAAGAAAATATTAGTATGAAAAATGCAACTTCTTTAAAATTCTCCATACAAAACGCTGATTTCATAGGTCCGACCTATTACATCATCCGCATTCGCTTTCAATGTTTTAGGCTCTTCAATACTATTTGCATTACTGTTTAAAAAAGAAACATGGCTCTTTCTTTCACATCGAAATGCAGCTTCATATTTTTTGTAGGTCACTCTCGCTGGTCATGGAAAAATGTGTGCAATAAGGACTGTACACTGCCGCAGGCTGCATACAGGACCCACACTCGGTAATAAGGTTAACGAGATGGACGTAGCCTGAAAGAGCGCAGGATTTCTTTCATTGAATTAAAAAGCCGTGGAAAGTATCACTATTGTTTAAATAAAATTATGAGAAAATAAATTCTAACCGCGCAGTCTTAATAAAATCTGGAATTGGGTTCAAATATTTTGTGAAGTGTGTGTGCACTGAGTAGACACAATGTGAACTACGTACCTACATATATCATTTTATGTTGTTTTCAACAAAATTTAGAAAACGGACGGTTATCTACAAAACAAAATGGAATGTTTTTTTTTTGTTTTATTCTTGTGTGTAAAATTTATATTTAGGTCGTCATAAAAAACATGTTATTAGATTCCGCAGTTCGCTATTCTATTCAGTTGAGTAGTGTAGAAACGGATCAGTACCGTATGATGAAACTAGAGCGCCGTTTCTATTCTTAGCAAAACTTGGTAAAGCCGCGTCGTCCTTTCTACTTCGAAAGTTTTATGAGTCGGAGGAGATAGATCAGGGATCGGAATGCATTATTGCCTATTCAAGATTGTGTCATCTCAAGCGAGGGAGCTCTCTATTGATGGCGGGGAAGATGCTGTGTAAAAATATTTTTGAAGTTTTATAAATAAATCTATCACCATTTGTAAGATTTGTAACGTTTTCGGAGTTTATCTTGGAACAGGATATGGTTTCGAAATTGTTTGTTCAGCCTAGTAATATTTAGTTTACTCTTTATGAAAATGTTCTATAATTGAGTTATGTAGAACTGAGGAGTGTCAACGTACAATACGAGCTGATTGCTTCTACCGCTGCAGTGCTGAAGATCCGATCAGTTCGCAGATGGTCTAGTATCGTCAAGTCCTCGTGCCAAATGCGGAAACTTTGTCAAATCACCACTCTAATCCTTGCAGTGCACCTCTTTACATTCAAATAGCGAGATTGGAATTATTAAGATTGAGCTGCGATTGTGCTAAAGTTGTCGGAAGATTTGAGCCGGGTTCTCATTCAGATGCAGATTTAGGTCAGACGTCAATTGAGTTCGAACAGTGTAATTAAGCGACTTTTGGAAGTTGGATTGCTTAATTTAATTCCTTTCATTCTATAAATTTTAAACTTCATTGTTCAATATTTTAGTTACTTTGTGTAGATTTGTTGAGAATAGAACGCTATTAAAAAAAAAATGATTCAATGAATGTTTCACATGCTTGTTCCAATTCAACTGTATTTCAATTTTACGTGTACAGTGTACATACTCGTATTGAAAACTCGCATAAAAACTGTGAAGCGTATAAAAAGTGTGGAAAGGAAGTTTACGCAGCAACTTTTATAGAACTAGGTCATAACTCTGCTTGCATATTCAAACGTTCCATTGGCGCCGTGTGGGGACTTCACGTTGTTCAATATTCCTGGAATAAAACCTGTGAAAAGCTTGTTAGTACGTCGAATATTTCTGGTCAAATATAAAAAATAGGTTGTCATTGGGACTGCCGACAGAAGTGAATACTTTAAACTTTGGAATAACATATACAGGATGTTAAAGAAACTGCGTGCCATAGTTTAGGGGTAGGTGCAGTATCGATAAAGGAACCCAAGAAAAATGTAAACAGAAAAATGTTTGCAAGATCAACCTAATTTAGTACCTACTAACTTAAAATAGCAATCGTTTAGAATTAAAATTATTTTATTTGACGGTCCTAAGCCCGTTAAAGTACGAATAGACTTATTTTTAATTTCCTTTTTATGTTTAATTTTTTTTTTTTCGTGGGTTCTTTAATGATTACCAATAACCTACCCCTAAGGCGGACCCCACATTAGGCGTGCGCGTTCCTCGGGCGTGGATCGTCGCGTTTTGCTGCCCTGCGGCGTGTGTGGGGGAGTGCACGCGGCCCTCGAGTCGCTCACACGCCCGAGGAACGCGCACGCCTAATGCGGGGGACGCCTAAGCTATGGCACGCAATTTCTTTAACACCCTGCAATATGCGAGAGCATATACGAGAGCAGTGGTGGCCCACTGGTAACGGCCGCGACTTGTTCAAACCCAGACAGGCGCTTTACTTTGTGTAAATTATTTCATCACCACTGCTCTCAAAACGGTGAAGGAAAATATCGTGAGGAAACCGGCATGTCCTAGAACTAAAAATTCGAAGACATGTGACATCTACCAACCCGCACTGGGCCCGCGTGGTGGATTACGGCCCACTGCCTCTCACAGAGAGGAGGCCTGTGTCCCAGCAGTGCGATCATCATAGGCTGATTGTGTATAAACGTTCTCTGTTGTATGTTAGCGGGTATGGATTCCGCACTTAGTCCTTCATGTGGACCATTGTGCGTTGGCCATGGTGGCCATCATTGGTTATTCCAACCAGCCCACCTCCCTCCAGAAGCTGATTAGGTCTCCTGGTCTGTTTAGTATGTCTGCAAAGGATCTGGGTGACCCGAGGGTTTCTGTTCTGATTTGTGTGACACCTGTGCATTCAAACAGCATATGCGCAACGGTTTCTTTAGCCTTCATGCAAGCCCTGCACAGAGGACTGTCCGTTATGCCTATTGTGTGGAAGTGTTTGTTTAGTGAGCAGTGTGCCGTGATGGTCCTCGTCATCAGGCGCCTGTCCATGCGTTATGTACTAATATAAATTCCGCTGCGCGTCGCCAGTCTGGTGCAACACGTCACGTGACGCCGTTAGCATGTCGGTGATGCTAAGTAATGCTACCCATAAGTTTTGCCCTTACCAAAAATCGCTCAACGCGGCTAAAGTAGTTTAAAAAAAAAAAAATATTTACGGTGTGTTTGCTCTTGACCTTAGTCTAGGGCAGAGGTGACAGAGACAAAGTCAACGATGGAGTTAGCTTACCCAGAAGATGCCTGTTTACTCTATCTTTGAAGAGATTAGAGTTGTATGCGTTCGGAAACACAGACGCAGGCAGAGAGTTCCACTCTTTTGCTGTGCGCATTATAAAAGTCATTTGGAAACGCTTAGTGCGAATTGGTGGAATAGCAACAGGAAGGGATGGTGCAGTGCGTCTAGATGTCCGATAATAGAAGGGGGCCAGTGGTGGAGTTCTTGGGCACACTCACCGAAGTACAATCTGTAGCAGACCGGCAAGCAGGCAACCTTGCGGCGATGGGGCAAGCTGTGAAGATTGGCATCCACCAGTTTTACGTCGGCAATGAGCCTCTTAGCGCTGCGTTCCACCGAGTCAAGTGCGGCAAGTTGGTATTTGGCTGAGCCATCCCAAAGGTAGCTACAATACTCCATGCAGGATTGGACCTGCGCTTTGTAAAGGGTCAAAAGCTGTCCAGGCGTAAAGTATCTCTTCACCCTATTTAGGATGCCCAGTTTCTTGGCCGCAGTTTGGGCTTTGTACTTGAGTACTTAGAAGTTTTCACTTCAAAGAATTATATTACAAGCTACATGCCTCACAACGTTACGGTACTGATTTTCTTTTCTTTATCTTGATGTTTGCTGGTGTCAATTTCCTGTTAACTTAAGAACGACAGTATGATAATAAAATATTGACATTGTTTACGTACTCGCTGTTTCTCTTTGCGTATTTCGAGGTAACGAAGGCTCTGGGGATTGCTGCCTAATACTTAGGTATCAAAAGATTTCCGATGGGATATTATCCTAGAGCGAAGATTATGGCTGTCTACGGAACGGTAGGTTTTAGATTCGATTTAGTTAAACCGATTGTTTACGAAGTTAGATTAGATATTAACATTTCAAACATTGTATTTAGTGAAGTTAAAAAATTGCGGTATATACAGATACAAATATTATTAATATCATCCTCGAAGGTAGAAAATGTGTGTTGCAATTAATTTGTAAATTTTCTTGCAAAATGTAATTGGAAAGCGTTGACGCGAGATACAGGAGGGGAGACAAGGCGTTGAGTGAACGTCTTCTGATGAAAAATGTTGACTTTATATGGAAAATTCGCGCGTGATTCGCATACAGCTCGCGTGAGGGGCGCGCGGATATCAACGAAAGATAAGCCAGTCTATATAACAATGTAATGTTATGCAACTTTCCCTGCTTATTTTCATATATTACTATACTGTTATGCGTTTAAAAACGATCATAAAAATTTAAGCAACAGCGGTAGAAAGTATTCGTTCGTAGAGCTGCTGAAATGGCCGCATCATTTCTGACGAAAAGACCAATACTGTTTCATGGTAAAATGGCAAATAAAATGATTCCAAATAATTAGTAAAGTAGTAAGTTATGCAGATAGTATAGTTAGGCACTGTGGGTTTCCCTCAATCATCAGCTGAACCAATCGTGTCAACCAAACACACTTTGCGAAGGCTATGCCCCTTTAGCAAAGCTGCTCAGCCCAGACCGAGCGTCACCAAATGTTAGCCCTGGGCACATAACCGTACCAAACAAAAATGTAACTCTCTCTATCAATAATTGGACCAATGTTTCGAATGTTAACTTTTACTTTTAATTGTCATTATTTTTAATAAATGTTTATCTCATATTATTATTGTGTTAATTTTTTCGCAAATGTACGAAAAGTAGAGTATTTTCCTCGGTGATAAAGCTGTCTTAGTCTTGGGTGAACTTAAATCCCTCGCTACACTCAGGACTCGTCTTAAATCCCTCGCTTCGCTCGTGGTTTAAGTTTTTAACACCTCGAGTCCTTCGTTACGCTCGCGATTTAAATCGTCATCCGCGACAGAAGACACTGCTTTATCCCCTTGGTTAATAATCTACTATTTAGTATTGAACGCACAATTATTTCTAAAAACGATTCTACTCATTTAACATGATGAGGCGCTCTATCAGCTCTTCAAGCTAAGTCTCTATTATTTTCTATCTCCCGAATTCTAAATAGTGTTTATCTCATAATCTTATGTCATCAACTTATACAATACTTGCGGAGGTTGCATGGAAACGCCATCAGGCATCATCGTCTCTACAGTACTACGTCGGACTTGCTGTTTTTAGGGTTCCGTACCTCAAAAGGAAAAAAGGAACCCTTATAGGATCACTCGTGTGTCTGTCTGTCTGTCCGTCTGTCACAGCTGATTTGCTCCGAATCTACTGGTCCAATTAAGTTGAAATTTGGTACACATATGAACTTCTGTGACCCAAACACGGATGTGTTACGTAAATAATTTAACTTTGATTAAGGAGGTCACTTTTGGGGAGCAAATTTGAAAATTAAAAATAAAAGTTTTGCTGACTGTACCGTGTGATATATAAAATAAAAGGGCTTGCTTTAAGGATTTTACATATATTTTTTTTTATAATTTTAAAATACACACTTTTGAAATTATTTAAGAAAATAGATGAAAAATGACCACCAGAAAATTCTGAGCCTAAAATTTTGATAAAAATACAGAAAATAGTTCTTTACTTATAGATTACACCTAATAGAAGTCTGTGATCTTAAAATAGCATGGTAAATCACTCAATATTGTGCGTACAAACTTACATTTGCAGTTGGAATGTATGGGGATCATGTGTTTCAACTACAATGTTAAGTTTATTCTTGGGATAAATTCATCCCAACTACGGTTCCCTTCATTGTGCGTGGTCCGACACGCACTTGGCCGGTTTTTCTTACATAGCATAAAAATAGCCAGAACATTTTGCTAGATATATAAAATATCAGATCAATACTATGTATTTTTTTCAAAATGTATTGCAAATAAACTGAAATTGAGTGACATTTATGTCAAAAAACAAACCTAATCCCGTCGTCACCGTTGTGTATCTTGCCGTGAGGGGCGGCGGTCGATCGTGTACATGTCTATCAATTTATTGTCGGTTTATTTGCTTGGCAACGATAAAGTTTACGGCATTCCCCTCCCGACATGTGCAGCGTGACACATGTCAAATGAAACTATGAATATACTGATTGTACAGCGTATAGATAGTAGCACCAAGCATCGTCTAAACCGTAACTTGAGCTCCTCCTTATATGTACCTATTTCATACAATTTACAAGCTTCGCTAGTTTTTACGAGCCACTGCAAGTGAGGGGTTTTGTGCTCGCCTTAAAGCTTTATGCCAGGAAATGATTTATTAGGGAGCTTCTGTTTTTAAATAAGGTCTAAATCATGCCATATAAAAATGCTTTTGAACTTTCTCTTTTCTTATTTAAAAAAAAAAGCCTTGCACCACACTAGGAATTTCTCCTGTATTGTGGGTGCGTTTACAAACATTCAAACTCACATACACAAACAGCCAGACCCGGAAAAACTACTTGTAGGTCATACAAATATTCGTTCCGTGCGGGAATCGAACCCGCGACACGCAGCGCAGCAGTCAGTCGCTTAACCACTGCGCCAACCGTGCCGTCCGTACTTTGCTTTTCTTTCATAATAATAATAAAACATAAATACTCAACCATCTTCCGTGCAATTTTCTGCACATGACCGCACTTAATCCACCTGATAATCACTTGGCTTAGGCCCGTGTTATCAGTTCTTCCCGGCTAGCCGAGAAAATAAAATAAAATCCAATAATAATAAGTACAGAGCAATTTACCTTCTTAGAATAATAACTAGAATCTCACCATGGTTCACACCCGTGAGATTCTGAAAATACCAGGTAATAACCTGAGAAAATTTAATTTAAAAACCAAAATAATAATAATCCATTTATTTTAGGCGACGCAGGCCCATAGATAACCCCCTTAACCTAAACATACAAATTTTTATTATAATAACATTAAATTATTGTACACGAAGTGATGGCTTTGTCGGCGTCGTGTTGCGCTGCGTGTTGTCGCGTAACCTTCCACGAAAACGTCGGTACGCCACACCTTTCGGCCAAAACTCTTCTTTCATGAAGGTTTCTAGGTACTGAGTTGGAACCCGCACCACAAACGACTTGAAGTTTATGTTATGGCGCGTCTCATAAATAAATAAGTAGTTGTGTTTCACTATGTTTTAGCCAGTAGGTGTACAGCCAAAAAAAAAAAAAAGTGTTGGGGTCGGCTTCCAGTCTAACCGGTTGTAGCTGAATACCATTACTTCACATGGAGCGACTGCCAGTTGACTGACCTCCACAACCCAGTAACTGGGCAATACGATACCCCTTAGTAAGAGTGCTTGTCAGACTTTTGGGTTTCTGACGACCCGTAACGACTGTCAAAGATCCACGAATGACAGCCGGGAGCAACGGCTTAACTTACTTTCCGAGGCACGGAGTAGTTTTGGTATGTAAAGATCACCCATCCACGGACCAACCCTGGCCACCGTAGCTTAACTTGATGGACCGACCCATGTGGCTGTTATTACTTCGCCACGAGCTCCTCAGCATAATTCTGTTGTACTGAGGAGCTCCATAAACACAGGCAATTATACTTTAATATTATAAAGAGGTAAAATGTGTGAGTTTCTATGTGGGGTACCTAATCTTCGGAACTGCTAATCCGATTCTGAAAATTATTTCACTAATGGGAAGCTACATTATCCCTGAGTGTTATAGGATATAATATATTATTTTAAAACATTGAATTTCACGCGGATGAAGTCGCGGACAGAAGCTAGTGCTAATATAAAATACATTCGAGAAATAAAATAGTAGGTAGGTTTGTTCACGAAGGCACATACTACTAAAAGAAAAATACTACGATACTTTAACTGAAAGAATTTTCACGCAGAGCAGATCTCCTTCATCACAACAAACGCAGACAATTGACACAATTGCTCCGCGCGTGACACAAAGTCTGTTGAGATTATAGTCCCGAAACAATTTGTGCGCGTGCTCTGAATTAACTTGTACTACAGAACAGCCAATGGACCATCTGTGATTACAGCAAAGATTTTTTTGAGTAGTAGGAAACACATTAAGGAGCAGGTGGATAAATCCATTAAAATAAAAGGTCAATAAAAAAAACAAACCTCCGACACAACCAAAAACCTCTAAAAAGTAAAAAAAAGTATATTTAAGTATTGTTTTTTTTTTTTGGGTGGGAAATTATCAAATAACTTCTTCCGCTCTGGATGGAGTGGGAGGGCGTGTCAGACTTTTACTGACTAAAAGCCACCCGTGTTCATTCCGTTGCCTGTGTGCCAGGGCCACAATATCCCTTTCGGACAAACTCGCAACCCTGGCAGGCATTGGCCCTATCGGACCCCGTCAGTTGGTGCTGACATCTCTTTGAGGCGCGCGTGGAACACAACGCGCCGTCGACCCGGGCCTGCATAGCTATTCACAAGCGTTCGATACGCTTCCGTACCGAATCGAGCATAAATCAATGTTATCAAAGGAGTCCTCTAAAGGCTGTTCACAAATCCAAAACACTTAAGTTTTGTCAGTTTAAATCAATAAGACGACCGCCATTCTTCCGACAGCTATTTGCTGTCGGGGGCAAGGTAATCAGTTATTAAAAATGTGTCATTTTCGATACGACAACTTGTCGAATGGTTGTGAATTGCTATGCTGGTCCTAATCGGACGGCGAGCTAGCCATCTCTCACCATCCGCAAGCTCGCACCTACGGTGGCCGGAAATCGGCTTGCGACTCTCGTCTCGACGCCCGGGCGTCTCCTGCAGCGCGAACTTTGCCTCTCCCTCACGCGTTCCGCTTCCTCCTTCGCGAGCATTACTGCTTCGCAGAAGGAGGTGATGGCCTCCCATGCACTCTCGCTCCGAACCATGGCCTGAACCAGTGCCGGACGCGAGAGATCGCCGCCGCCGATCGCCTACGTGAGGACACGGCGGTGCTCCGCCGAAGCCGGGCAGACCCCTAAGTTTAATATAAGTTGTAGGTAATATTTGAAAATAGTAAGTTAACAGCAGCTATCCTTTCTACAGTAGCATACATTCATTATTGTTAGGTATACGCGTCTGTTTGGCGTTTTCATTCGCCGTCCCCCGCCGCGACGACTCTTGGATCAAAATATTACCTACAACTTATATTATTTTTTGTTTTTTTGTTATTAACATGTAACTTTTTATTTTTTAGAGGTTTATGGTTGTTTCGGGGGTTTTTTTAAATTTGAATTTAACTTTTATTTCCTGTTTTTTAAACTTTATATTTTACTAGTAGTCAACCGGAATTCGGCCGAATTTTATAAGAATCAAAAGTCATTTATTCAAACTGGGCTGAGAATCAGCACTTTTCGAACGTCAAAATTACATACGACAGTCTCCCAAAAATGCCCGCCCTTCACCACTTCCTAGTGCTTTAGCTGGGTGTTGCAATACACTCCCCAGCAGTACAGCTGCCTGTTCAATTAGACTCTCAATTAGAAAACTTGATTCTACAGCGAGCCGCTTTAATGGCGACATTAATTTAATACACCTATACGGTTTCACGTATTCTTTTATGAAGATATTTTAATTTATTTAAACGTTATTATTTATTGATTTATTAACAATTTTCTAAAATAGCATTTTGGAGCAACCTGTACATAAGGAACTGTAGCGCAGGGGTCATTTGCCGGGGTCACGGATCATAACATCGAATCAATGAAATTAAAACGAATAACGTGCAAAGAGTAGGCAAATTAAAGGAAAGAGAGAGCTTTATTATTTAGTTTGTTTGAAAATTGATTAATTATTCAATGTACGAATTATTTTATCTTATTATATTTTATTATGATTACTGGCCACTAGCCCTACCCGCGTGTTAAATTAATGTCGCCATTGTAGCGGCACGTTGTATACAATAGTATGTAAAATAATTTTCAACACATTTGCTCAAAAAATGCATTCACGAAGCCTGTATACGTTGTTCGAAAGTTAAAAATTACGCACTATACAACGGAACGGGCGGTAAAATAGGTACTCTCACCTAAGTACATGTTTACCGCCCTATTCGTTGCATAGCGCCGTGCGTATCCTTTACGGTTTTTTTTTAGATACCATAAAAATTATATAAGAATTCCACCAAGGAGTTTCAAATTACGAGATAACTAAGCTGAATGATCGAACCTCCTTGGAAGCGCTTTTGCTCAATACGTTTATCTCACTTTAATTATAAAGAGAAAATCAGACGAAAGATGTAGTACTAATTACCCGAATGCGGCGAAGCCAAAAAAGGAGGGTTATGTGTTTGTATGTATGTCTGTCCCTATGTTCCCTCGTAACTACTAAACGGCTGAATCGATTTTGATGAATGATATGTCGTTAGATTCATCTTTATTGCGCGAGTGTCATAGGTGTATTTGTGAGTGTATTTTAAAATTATTAAAAATCAATATGGCGGATTTTTGGCGGCAAAAGGTGTGTTTTCGAAAAAAAAATATCTTTCAAGCCTATCGAGTGTGGTATCAAAATGAAGGATTTTAAAAGGTGATTACAAAAATATATACTTATTATATGTTTAAAAATAATTTTAATGAGAAATGATAAGAAAATATCCTGAACTTTTGGAGTGAGTAAGAGGTCGTTATCACACGATTATATGTGAGTATATAACCTAATTTACCGTCTGATAATCCTAACTAAAAAGTATAAAATAAAAAAAGTTAATTAAAAAAATCTCAAACCAAGATTTATATAAATTAATACTATAAACTATCTCATGCAGTCGGAGGAAATATCCATTTTTTTTTAACTCCATTCCATCCATTTTTTGATTTTTTTAATTAACTTTTTTTTTCACCATGTGCACGTGGGGCCATTTGCAAATTTGCGCCATTTTCTTATTAGAAATGTCAAAGATTGTTGCGACTTTCCGACTGATATTTACAAAATAATAATATGAGTTCAAGCGAGGATTCCGATATTATTATGGAATCTACTGCACCTGATAAGCTTGAATGAGCCGCCAAAATCGTGAGTGCTATTTAATGATTTACAATAAGTAATTATATATCATGGAAGACTCGAAGAAATACTCAATCATACTCATAAAATGATTTGATTACCTATTGTACTGTTTTCTCGCAAATGTGTTGATAAACGTATGACACACGCGCGGAAATTGGTATTTACAAACTTGTGACTATGGTAAGCCCTCGACTTCGTCTCGGGCTTACATTCGTCTACTCGTTTGTAAAAACCAACTTAACGCACTAATATCATAAATAACTACCTATTACATTACGAAAAATAACACAACACAAAACATTAAACTATTTGCCATATGTTAGCACACGCCACTATACCAACACACTTGTCGATTGTTGAACTTCGATATTTAATATAAAAGTTACATTTATAGATTAAGTTAGGTTCTGTAGATTATTATGATCCTAACCGCTTAGCTTGTGATGTGATTGTCAAAACGCATCGAATGAGCCCAAACTCAAGGTAGATGCCGTACACCGTTGAAGAGTTCTTCTGACGTGTTGGGTATCCTGCAGGATCCTGGTGATGCCTGCGCATCAGGTCAAAGTTATCATACTTTTGCAATATCATTGACCTGTCCCATTGACAGGATTTCAAATTTATAATCGATCAGACCTGTGAAAGTTGTTTATATCTCTTCATCAACTAGAAAAGGGGTTATGAACTTCAAACGGCTGAGCAGATTTTCTTGAAACATAGCTAATAACACTCCCGACTAAGGCCCGTATTTATAGAGCGTTACTCAGTACTCAAGCATTACTTAAGACTAGATTCAAGCCATTGGATTGGTTGAAACTAGTCTTAAGTAATGCTTGAATACTGAGTAACGCTCTATAAATACGGGCTATAGACACCTTTCAAACAAAAAAAAAAAAATTAAAATCGGTTCATCTGTTCAGGAGCTATGATGCCACAAACAGATACACAGAAACACACTACAAACTTATATAACACCCCTCTTTTTCGTCGAGAGTTAATAAAACAAGTGAGAATAAGCAACTTAGCAACTAAATACTTATTGTTTTACTTTTTTACGAAAATAAATGAGATACAATGTATAATTTAATAAAAAACCTGATTGATAGCGATGTGTATGTTCCTAGGTTCCGTTTTAGGCCTAAATAGGTTTAATTTTAAAACAAAAGCATTTGCTATTAGTAGGTATTGACTTGCGCTGTCGTTAATTTATTTCACCAAACAGTGTAGTAGTATATTATTAACAGCACTCAGAACTTTCCCATCACTATTATAATAGTTATTACGTGTTTAGTTGCTCGTGATTACGATCACGCAGTTAAATTAATTGATGACGCGTTTAACAATAATAAATGTGCTTATTAATTGGTTTAAAACGCATGTATTATTACATTATGTAGCTATGCTTAGAGCCGTGTGATAAATATCAACATCTAAGCTTAGTTTGGATACCATTCAGTCATTTCAAAGCAGCTTCATCAAATTAAATACTACCTAATTAATTAGGCAACAGTCTTTGGAGATATAGTGTTGAATTAACTGAAACTAACCTGAATTAATTGCGCTAATAAAGCATTTGTTACGCTTGGTCTTAGAATGTATTCAGCGTTAATACTACGGCATGTTACCTTACTACAATACATTTACAGTGAGCATCAAAGCAAAAACTTTCTCGTACAAACAAAACAAGTAACATTAGTCACTGTTGATACATTACAACATCGTACTCGTTGCCTTTCTTTCTCCCAGCTGCTCATCATTTGTCATAGGTGCGGCGGCGCCTGTCCATCTGAATAAAAGATAGCAGCCGCCAAGAAGTCCTCAGGGACCGATTTATGGTTCACTCATATCGAAGTAAGCGCCTTTATTTTCGGAGAGTTTAAAAATAAAGTTAGTCCCGGCTCTGTCGTATGTCGTTTACACCGAAGAAGACCCTCCGGTACATGTGCCCTCTTTCGCAATTTAAACTCCCTCATGGTGATATTATAGCCAAAATATACCATTAGTTACCATAGATCGCGCTAAATAATGTAAGTATGTTGAAGGCGCTGAAGGCTGCAGCCGGCCGGCTCCCGCCCACGGGTCGTCGACCTCGCGCACTATTCCGGGTCCCCCGCCCCACATTTTTCTTTTCGGACACTATACGGCTGGCGGGCGTACGCCTCATGAAATGTGCTACGTCGTCGTCTTGCTGAATATGCGACTATTGTTCTGCTTTTGCAATTTCATATGTGTAATCTTGTCTGCTCATTTTTATTTACTACCCTTAAAGTAGTTTTACTCGAGGAAGACTAAAATTATGAAAAAGCGCTTTAAAGTACTAGCCAAGGTATGTACTACCTTGGCTAGTACTTTAAAGCGCTTTTAAGAGGAAATAAATCCTAATACCACGTGACATTAACACCTTTGTGAAGTGACGTGTGGAGCTTAGCATTAAGCTTCGTAGTGTCATACTTTGTTGTATTTTTAAGACTATGAACCAACTAAAACACACCCTACTCGATACAGCTATCGAGAAGGGTGTGTTTTAGTTGGTTCATAGTGGGCAATATAGTAGGTAACTAACAAAAGTTCATCATTTTTAGATTTCCGTAGTCAACAAGGAACCCATCCCGCCTTATTACAAAACAAGATTTATATTTTGACATGGCTTAAACCATGGAGCCAGTTTTTGTAATAAGAACGTAACAGTGATTGAAATACCGTTCTTTATACAAAACTGAAAACTTAGTTCGTTACTAAGTTGTCAGTTTTGTGTTTAGGAACTTTACTATAGTCGGAATAAAGTTCGAAATTCAATAATGGCTCCATATTTTAAACCTGGGTATGAAGATAAACCTTGTTTTATAATAAGGGGGATAGAGTTTCGCCATGTCCGTCTGTCTGTCCGCGGCTTACCTCAGAGACTTTAGTACTAGAAAGCTGTAAAGGCTCCTACAAACTGATGCGATATCGCGGGCGTGACAGGCAGTGCGACCCTTGTCGCGCCCGCGATATCGCACCAGTCTGTAGAAGCCTTAATTTGGCATAGGTATAAATATTAACCACACCGACAAAGTGGTAAAAGAAAATCATAACATTTTTTTTTTTGGTTAGTATTAAGTGCTGTTTTTTAGAGTTGTTTCCCCCTCAGCCCCGCAGTTTCCTGCCAGCTACATAGTTGTTTTTGGATATGTGAAAAAAATCACGGCAATAGCATACTTATAACGAAGTTAGAAGGAAAACTATCTCAGATATGTAAGTAGGCCAACTTACATTTGCAGTTGGAATGTACCTATAGGAGAACATGTTTTCAACTACAATGTTAAGTTTGTTTTTGGAATAAAATCATCCGAACGAAACCCTTCATTGTGCGTGGTCCGACACGCACTTGCCGGTTTTTCATTCTTACCTTTATACGGATCTTGAATAATACGTATAGTGTTCAATAGACTTGGGCATTTTAAGAGTAACGGGTGGAATCTTGAAATAATTTCGGTGCCTTTTTATTTGATGTTATTTATTTATTTAACTGTCTATGTACACACATATAAACAGACAAGAAGAATGGGACAGAAAAATACGTATAAAGGTGAAGCTCATTTCTAAAGAAATATCTCTCAGTATACCTGCGATAAGAAAGTAGACAAAGAGATGTAGACAACGTGTGTTGTAATAGAAGAGAAAATACAAAAAATAAAACTTAAGTACTAATACTTAAGTATATATATTTATCTAAGTATAATGATTACTAAACTAATCACTAATTTAAATATAGGTAAACATACAATCAGAGAATATACAAGACTTACATACATACTTCTAAAATAAATATCACTAAAAAATATACAACATGTCCCAGAATTAACGCACAACCTCTCAAGGGGTCATTGTACTCATCATTATGAACAACTTTTACTATGGGACCAAACTGAATTCGCAAAAAAAAGCAGCTGTTCCCTACATTTTGACGAGTTATGAGAACATAAATGTAGGGAACAGCAGATTTTTTTTTTCGTGATTTCATGTTTGGTCCCATAGTAAAAGTTGTACATAATGATGAGCACAATGACCTCTTAAGAGGTTGTGCGTTAATTCTGGGACATGTTGTATAAGTATAAAATAATAAATACATAATACTTAAGCAACTATGACGAAGTGGAAAGATAGTGTTCTTTCACTCTTCTTTTATATGGAGATGCTCTCTTTAATTTCTGTTGCGGTCAACGAAAGGGTGTAATTTCCCAAAGAAGTCGGGATGAAGGACGGCTCAATTACGTGGTATTCAGTGCGTAACGAGCGCGGCTGAGATTCTCAACATCAGTCAAAGAAACTAGCATTTGCTATCCAACGGTGATTGTTGTAATTTTGCGCGATTCATAACGCTATTGCCATTGCTATTGATTATTTGTTTTCCTCCAGAAAACATATAATATGTTGCTGATGGATTGAAAATTTTTTTTTTTGCATAAACTTGCACGAACTGGCTTATACAGGGTGTAGTGTAAATAGTGGTCCAACGTGACGGTACTGATGCACCGTATATTCAGCTATCACATACCGCAATTTGAATATTTTTTTTCCATAGGCTTCAAATATATATTTTTTTATGTATACTCGTACCTTGCTTTACTAATTTGGTAATTTCTATAAATTACATTATTTTTCAATTTGATTTCATTGTTGTATTGAAAAATAATATAATTTATAGAAATTACCAATTTAGTAGGTACTTGAAGCAAATTATACATTAAAAAAAATATATATGAAATAAATATATTCTAAGACCTGGAAAAAAATATTCTATGTGATAGCTGAATATACTTACGGTGTATCGGCCCCTTAACGTTGGGCCACTATATTTACGCCACAACCTGTATAATTCCCAAAATAAAATAAAAATACTCATCGTCATCTCCCTAATCTAATGATAAGCCTATCTGATTTGAAATTCAGAAGGGTTTTGAGGGAGAAGTAAATCCTGGCTAATTCATTTGGGTTTCAAATTGTTTTCCAAGCTTTAATCTCTTGTATTTAATATTTTTAAACAGTGTGTCTGCAGTAATAATTTATGTGGGGGAGTGGGGTATCCCGCTGGTGTGTCGCAGCCAGCTTAATGATGAAAATCAGTTTAGTGTAGCTCGCTGCAGCGTGTAGCGACAGTTTGCGGACGTTTAAACACAGGTTAGAGGTGTCTCGCAAGCTCATGATATTCGTTACATAACTTGATTTTGCATATTTATTTTCATGATAAATTTTAGCATTTTTTGTTTTAACATAAGATATATCCTATTATAGTTCCGTTTGGTGCCGGACGTAAAGAATAGCACCATCCCATTTCTTCCCGTGGGTGTCCTTAAAGGCGACTAAGGGATTTACTAGAGAATGGGCAGCACTTTTAAAACCATACTGCGATCGCCAACCCGCCTGCCAAGCGTGGCGATTATGGCAAATCCCCCTTCTTATTTGGGGGAGGCTTATGTCCAGCAGTGGACGTCTTTCGGCTGAAATGATGATGATGATGATATCCTATTACACTGGGCAATACTGTAGCCTTATACGTGAAATAATTTTTGGAATCGGCACCCTAATTGAATAACACAGTTTGAATCACAGTTGCAATGATTTTGAAGTATATTGCTAATACATTGCTTCATATGTTAGGAAAATTTGTCTGCTCAACAACGTTAATAATGTAATGAATGTTGTTGAACTGTCAAATTGAAACCGATTCCTACTGATAGTGTGTTACGCAATTAGCCCGCGGATCAGTTGTTCCGAAGATTAGAAGATTATTATCAGAAGTTAGTTTTTTTTTCCTCTTTATAATATTAGTATAAAATTTCAATGCAGTTAATCTCCTTGATAGCAGGAACTTGCAAAGCAAGATTTGCTTTAGGCGGAAATATTCTTACATTGCCCAAACCAAATAAATAATACCTACCTACGTCAAAAAGGTTTTTCGTAAAGTTTTCAAGCTTTTGCTAGGTCTACCTGAAAACAGTTCTCCATGTGTTGTCTGTGTTATAGGTAAACAATTAAATAAACTTATAATTTTCTGCGAACCTATTTGCAGATATTATTAATTGAAGCTTCTCTTGTTTGCACGTGTACGAGAAGTAAGTTCTATCTACTTAGAATAGTATACTGTATTCCGCTAATAAATAGTGGATCCTACTAACCTACTTACAGCCAACAGCTAAGATTGTACCGAAACAAACGAGGCTCAGTCGAGAATCTCTCCGTAATTAAATACTTTAGCCGGCCCTTCACAATGTCGCCCATCATTTAGCCAACTTAAGTTCTTTTCATTGAAACCATCAAGGAAACGGAATAATTACTTACGCCATTCTACTATTTTGAGATATTCAATTTATGATTTTCTTGAGTTTCGTAAATAATTCCCAGACATTATGTACTTCCTTGTAAGCAATTTTGGCTAAACTGACCAGCAAAAAATGGTTCAATATTTCACTTAAATTGTTTCAAAATTTTCCATCACATTTTTATTTCGTGTAAATTATATTTTCAATTGCACCTACAGGTGTTTCTAAATTTACATTTGTTTTTATAAGTATGTATTTTAATTTGGTCACCAACTCGTTTTACATAACTAAACCAATATTCGTCACATACGACCGTCTATTTTAGTGATAAATAATAATAATAATGTACAATGTACATGTGTAAAAATTACAAGGCATAAATATTTGTAGTTTTGCTTAAATGTAAATTATATTCCTAAAACTTACGTGCCTGAACTAGGTAATCCTGTGTTTTAGGCGTAAAGTGCTAAAATAGTCTTTTAAAATTAATAATTTATACTTCATCGTAGAGTTGACAATAGACAAATAAATTATAATTATGTTGAGTAGCTTAACTCTTAGTTTCTAAATTTTATAAAAACTTATCGTAGGTGAGTTTACATATTTACTTTAACACAGTTAATACATTCTCTGTATCTTCGTAAGACATACTTTGGAGAGCCTACTTGAGAATTATCTAACAATTTGTGTAGTTCAGGGAGTAAATGTTTGCTTTAGAGTTTAGTAGTGATGACTTACACACAAGAACAATCGTCCCATATTCTCCTGTGGTTAATCCTAGTGAGCAGGCAGTAACTGCTAACACCAGTCTACCTGCCAAACTTGCTGATAATAACATAAGCCCCCCATGGCCATTAATTATACCGCTTTGTGATGGTTACGTTACATTCATGGTTCATTAGAGTAAATTTATCTACGACCACTGGCTGATATGACATGAAGTTATTTTAAAGTTATTCTCTGATATATTCATTTGTCCTTTCAGCTTTGCTTTACTTTTCATATTTAACCTTTCAGCTTTACTGCCATTAGCGATCCGCTTGTTGTTTTGTTCTCGCTAGCATTGCCTTGCCAACCGAAAACCTTTTTGTGTCTATAAATGGACACTACAAATATTTAAATCCACAAAAAAGACTGGAAAAGGTCCACGCTAACCGCAATCGTATTTAATTGATATAATTGGCATTTAGGTCCGCCATTACGGAACCATTCCGGCCGGGCCCGGCTCGGCCCGTTCCAGAAACAGGCGCAATTTTTTCATTTCCCTTACCAGAATGAAATTCGCCTGTGCATTTTTTCCACAATTCCCTTTCAAAGTTGTCCATTATTCAGTCGGATCCCTTTTCAGAATTTTGGGCATCGAAGATAAAAGTAGATCTGTGAAAACCATATTTGTTTCCGCTTTTTGTAATATTGTAGCAAAGCATTAGTTTTTTAATAATACAACATATTACGGAGTCCTTTGATGTGGGATTTTCGTCTGACTATACCTTTGAAATACTAATATTTTAATAAAAATGTGCAGCGCGGTTTTTATTTTGTGAAACGTGCTTCGTATTGAATTTCTGGAAAGCGTATGATGGCAAGCGAAAAAAATTATACATCCTATTTTTACTGTATTGCCTATGGTCAAGACTACCGCATATAAAACGAAGTAGCATCGAACCCAATCACGTATCTATAAAAGAGAAACCTCAACGAATTCTAGTTTTCTATATATTGGTCGGAGAATCGGAGCGCGCAATAAAAACAGTTGAATTGATTGCGGTGCGAGAGGGCAGCGCGCCGCTCAGGTTGGCCTGGGTTGGCCCACGTGCAATTCACATGAAAAATGGCCACTAAATCGCGGGCGCCACTTGAGGCGATCTCCCCGACTATGACCACTACAACGATATAGGGAGATAGGACCCGACAATGATGTCACGTAACGTTCGCAAGGATAGTAGTAAAAGGCTATTTCTCTTATTTTATCCGATTTTGTAGAGTTCAGTAAGTATTGACTATTTTTGCCTGAACTATTTTTATATTTTTTCGACGTGCAAAGACGGTACATAATATTGTTTGGAATACACACGAGTTTAGAAAACGTGAAATAGGAAAATTGCTTGGGTGAAATTGGAAATCAATTTCTGTAAGTATTGTACATTTTCTCTTCCTGCAACTTTTTTGCACTTTATTAGAATTTTATTTAACTCAAGAGTTTTTATATCATTGTAAGTTGGGAAAGTTATGGGCGTATGTAAGTACCAATAACAAAAATAGGGTATTACGCCTGAAATGTGGCGATAAGTTGGACACGGAAATGAAACAGGCGATGAAGATAAGTTGTTATTACTGTTTGTTGTGTTACCTTGGGCCTCAGCCATGGGGTGGACACCTAATGTCTGCAAGTAACGACGATCGCCTGGATATATTACACAAGCGACAATAAAATGTGTCGCTCATGGCCGAATGGAATGCGAAAAAATGCAGCCACACATTGTCCGCAACCACAGAGATACTTAAGATTTTTCAATGAAAATACATATATGTATAGCAAAACTAAAACTTAAGCTAAAACACTCGTATTACAGAAATTTAACGAAAAACTCGTGTATTCCCGTTGTCCCCGTACGCCGTGTCCCGTCCTACGGGGACAGCGGTACTTCAATTAAATATTTAAAATTACTTCCCGTTGTCCCCGTGGTTTGGTTTTACATTCAAAAATATGTTACTGGCACTCGCCGGCCATTGCCGCGACACCGCTCGCTTCGCTCGCTCGGCTCGTGCTTTGTGTGGTCACAGTTCTAACCTAACCTAACCTAGCTGTTTCGGTTTAAAAAAGGTTTACTTCGTACGTTATGGGGACAACGGGAAATAAATTTAATCACGTCCCGCTGTCCCCGTGACGGGGATACGCATACGGGGACAACGGGAATACACTGAAAAACTTAAGTATTTCATAATCGAAAGAAAAGTTATTGTCACTCTACAATTCAGATACATATATAAAGGAAAGCCACAGAAATTGCAAGAACAGTTGAAGTATTTTTCGTATAGAAACGAAAAGTCACTGTCTGGATCTCTAAGAGATTTCGTGCATGTACCTACCTAACAGGTACATGCACGAAATCTCTTAGAGATCCTAGCATTTATACTTCCATACAACATACTATTAGGAGCGTGTCATGTCCTAATTGCAGCCGGTAGTAATTTACCGTCCATTTAATTGCTTGCTCCGGCAATAATCATTATACATATGTAGAATGTTATGTAGATACGGGAACGTACGTATGAGTGTGAAAATATTGCATGTTCAGCTTCAGTAACGTCAGGTGTTACGTTTATAATCGGCTAATTAGCGGTACTCCCACGAGTGCTCGCGCATTTTTTCAACAGATTTTTTAAAAGGGTTTGCGCCAGACGTCAAAGCCCACGGTGTGCTCTTATTATGCGGTATTGTAACACTGGTAAAATACCGGGTCTGCGGGAGCACCAATGCAAATGAACGTTTTTATGTGTCCCAGCCCAGACCAGCGCGGAGAGCGGGCGGCGGCCGGCGGCGGCGAGGCTGCATTCGTCTGGCGAGAATTAACAACTTATTCCTGTTGAGCAAATGTAAACAGTCTGAGTTTTATCCGCATAGCGATGTTTACAAATATGAGTCGCGTGTTCTCACCCATTTCACTTGAATAAGATTATTATTTTAATAATTCCTTTCAGTCTTAGCGTATATTTTGAGGCGCATAGTGTGTAAGCACGCGATTCCATAATATCGATCTGCGATATTCGGGTGTATATTTAGAGATACATAGTGTCTGAGCCGCGTCTGAACAGGAAATGACCAACAGATGAGCTGTGCCGTTAGCTTTGGAGCTGTACGTACCTGTGCTGTACCTGTGAAGGTGAGGTTTATTGATTTATTTTGGCGTTTTTTGATTTTTTCAACCAGACTTTTAAGTTACATAGTAGAACCACTTGTTACTGTGAAAATCCAGCTTTAAATTAAGCATGCACCCCTTTGTCTACATTTACCTTTCTAGTATCATACATACTAACTACATGTAGTGCTCCTGTGGAAAAGTATTCAATTTGCAATCAGTGATTGTGAAAAAGAGCTCGTTTTAAATTTATCTACATATGGGGATGAGATGATTGAGGGAGCCGGCCCTTTATTCGCAGCCTATTGCATACCCCGGAAGGGCAAGGGAAATATTTCATGAAAATATACTTTTGTTAGATACTGACATGTGGATAATATTTATGGATTTATACAAAAATGGCTTTGGACATACCCCTGCTTTTAATATTCTCTGAGTTTTGTGACGGTACTGCAGAGCGAAAGATTATCTATAGGGAAAGGGGGAAAACCGAAACGGTATTATGAATTTTCAAATTTAACTACAAACGGTGTATCTGGAAATAGAAACCGCTATTTCTCCGAAAAATACCAGACATACACAACATTACACAAGCTTGATGTTGTTAGAAATAGGCGTTAGTGTTGAATTATTATAATAGCCAGCAGCATCTTTATTTTCAAACAACACCAGGCGATCAATGTTTATTTCAATTACTCTCCATACGTTTGTACTAGATATCTAGCCTTGGCATCGTTTTAGAAAGCAGACGTGCATTATTTTATTTTTAACAACATGTTTATGCTGTTCGAGATGTATTCGCTGTTGTAAAGTAAAAGTTGTTTCTTCAATATTGTATACGCATGCTATATAATTGCAAGTAAAACCCGTTGGCTGTTCAATAAGCCAGACAGACAGAGTTAGCCAGATGACGCTTATTTAATAAATTATTTATTATATTTATACTTATTTCCTAACCGACGCTTGTCGGTTAGGCTGCGGTGGCGTGGCGTGGCGTGGCGTGGCCGGTGCGTGTCCGCGGTTCTCGGAAGCCACGGGTTAGTGGGCTACCCTGCGGCCGCGGCCGGCGTTGCCTACCTGCCCATATCTGCCTCCCTCTTACCTTACCTTACCTGCCATTAAGCACCGACCATTTGGCTCCGGTACAACAAACACAAAACACTAACGTGAAATTTTATGGGAGTCGAAAGAAAGAGGTATTTTTGTTTCAAATAGTCCATTGTTTTCGATACTCGGTGTTGGTGCTGCTGCAGAATTTTTTGCCCATTTCGTTCCGCTTCAAACTCTTGGGTACTTAGGGTTGTCATAAATTTATCAAATCATTGTATCTAACAATTTGACGTTCCCCTGTTTCTTTTGCTCTCATGGCACTTGAGTGAACTCTCGAAAACTCTGTTTATGATAAATGGCTGGGGAAGTGAGAGTGACATAGACGCAGGTTGCACCCCCGGGCCCCGTCGGCTGCGATAAAGACTCAATCACCTGCCCCCGCCAGAGCCGGGCTCGGTGACTGCTCGCACCCTCCCGGTATGTATCGAGGAATTCCTAACAAATGATATTTATCATCTATTATTAGGCAAGGAGTGCGTGGTGCCGATAGATAAGCTTTTTGTGAACATATAATTTAAAAAAGGTGTTAAATTTATTTTATAATAATGCCATATAGTTCGCATAGCCAGAAATGTTTTGCAGGAATTCGTGTAGTCTTCTTACTCGTAAGTTTATAATGCATGATCATTACAAGGTATTACTTATGTAACACGTTCTTATACTACGAGTATTACTTCTCTTTGTCCTTATTTTAATTCGTTTGTGTAAGTTTGTTTTCTATCTCTTCATTTTTCACAAACAACAAAAAGTTGTTCAGTAGGTGGTTCTATCTATTTTTATTTTTTATGTTTCGTTTTTATAGATAAAAAATTGCCAGTCGTGTCCTCAAACTGTTGAAAAACTCCTTTTTTTTCATTTAATTCAATAAAATTAATGTATATAATTATCATTTGTCTATTAATCCGTTGTTGCTAAATGTACCTCTTTGTTTTACTGTAAAAAGGAGTTTAGCTTAGGGTTTAAGCTGAAAACCAGCGCTTAGCAACCCGCTAGGGGACCTAAGCATAATGCTGTCGCTTAAACCTTTTGCTTCGCTTAGTATTATAGATTTTTGTGTATTGGACAATAAACATTTTGTTCTATTCTATTCTTAAATGTATGCGTGGTAGGTACATTTTTTCAGGAGTGTTACCGGAATTTGATTTGCCTCAGGATGTTGATCAATCTACTCCAAATAGCATATTTTCCTTATGAAGGGAACGGTAAAATGGATAAGAAATTAAACTAAATTGAATTTGTTGGTACAATCTTCACATATTAAAGAGTTAAAAGTTATAACGTTAGGAGATAAGTAGTATGGAATTATTTGTAGGACTGATTAAGTTTTCACGCCACAGCGACAACACACATGCATGTCATCCATGGAGCACTGGTTGTTGTGCTCCGTGATGTCATTAAACATTTAAGTAAAGCGTTTCCTGAAATCCGTTTGTAAGCTTACTTTGACTTCTGTAGAGTCGCTAGGAAAGCCACTGCAGATACTTGTTACATTATAAGTACAAATGGAAAAGACTAATGAACGGTGTAAGTCGTGTGCTGTATCAAAATAAATAATTTGGGATGTTATGGTAGGCTGTTTGTGGGAGAGGCGCGCGCACTGTCGGCAGGCGGCAGGCGTCGGCGGAGCGCGGGGCTTCGTCCTCGGCACTCACTCGCGGCGCCCGAGCGGCTCAGTCGGCGCCCGACCTCGGCCACGAGCGCCGCGCTGTGCCCGAGCCTCACGACTGCCTCGCTAATCTTGCGGACATCGCAGCTTTCGTGATACGCCAGCACGAGACTTCTCATTAAAGACACTTAACGAACTCTCCTCAGACTATTCATCTCTGAATCCCAGAGCCCGGCTCCGAACTTGACGTGTGATTGTTTGCTCCAACTGTCAGTGCGCGTGTTGTGCTTTATCGATAACATAACCTGTACGATTTCAAGGGCACAAAGACTTTGGTTAGATAGTGTTGTGGATGTAGTGTTGTGGAGCTGTCGGAACAGGTCTAAGTTAGTCTTATTTAAAATCTAAGTGGGCGTATTCGAAAGTTTCAAAATCGATCGGGTGACGTGCGTGCGTGGGATTGCGTTTACGTAATCTTTGTTTACCTTGGGAATATGCACTGTGGTGACTGCTCGCCGTCTTATTACTGATAGGTACGCGCACAATTTCCCTGATGAAAACATAGTATGGGTAAGTTGGCTTTACTCAGTCCTTTCTTTAATTTTTGTTATGTTTTCTTGTTACGTTCCGTTTCTAACGAATTCTTTCATGTAGTTCGTTTATGTTTTACATTTCAGTTTTGTAGTTCGCTGTTTTAATGTTATTTACGTTCTTTAACAATGGCTTTCATAACAAACGATTTAATTCTAGGTGCTCAAGACGACAGCATCTCAAATAAATTTTAAGAAAGTAAACAAGCGTTTTATTGTGAACGTCTCTGTCGCTGATCAATTAGTGAAAGCGTTTTAATTTAGATAAGTAGCTTAAGAAGTGAACAGAAGATTACGTTTCTTTCCACTCGATGGCGAAATGCTTTCTACGACGTGGGATGAAAGAGCTCGTAACAACGAAAATGGATAATGGTCGTAAACCCAAAAAGGCTTGAGTAATGCTTACTTAAGTTACATTTTAAATTAGTGTCTAAATATCCTAATAGAACCGATTGTGTGTATTGCTTTTTATACCAGATACAAACGCAAAGTTCTGCGTTGCTTTTGTCTTTTTAAGATTCCTAGCTCCCTCGAGTAGACGTACGAACAGCAAAGGTAGCAGGTACCTTGTCTATTGTTGCTAATGTCCAGCAGTGGTCCAAAATCTGTTTTGTAAAAAAACTCCTTTAGGTACGTTCTATTTCGGAGAAGTTTTAGTTATTAGTAAACGATAAGTATTGGGCGTAGGTATATTGCTGTTCCGAATAAAACGTGGTAAGTTGACTTGAGTGACTATCGATTTTGATAAACACAAAGCATGCACCTTATCCCATAGCGGTTCCCCATAAATCTTGCCATCTGAATATCCGAAGTTCCAAACAGGTTTGGTAGCCATGAACCCCTTCTGCATCGATCCTGACCGGTTCAGGTACCTACAGTAATTACACAATGAAAACAGGTTTTACAAAATTATGTGAGAAAGCATAAACTTGAGAACCGTTACCGGCCGTTAGTTATAAAATTTTGCTACGTCTGTGCAAAATTTATGGATAATACCGATGATTATTCTTCGAGACACCTAAATAAGCCTGTGATAGAAGTGAATAAAATTCGGAAACCCGTTTTAGATGCTATATTCCTAACATCTTTATCGACCGTTATTGGTTAAATATTCTACAATGAAATTAAATAGGTATGGCGTAAGAGTCGGCACATTCCTACTTTACCAACATCCTTGGAAAATAATGGCTCCCTCATTGTTACAGTTCAGCATTTAAACGGTCTTAGCAAATATACTATAATAATACATTTGTAACCAAAAGGCCTGTTTGGCAATAAAGGAACCGGCAAACGAGATAGTACCTTCATTGTGTCAATTAGTGGGATCCGTGTATAACAGTGGCCATACAAAAGCTGATTATAAAAGTATATGATGACAGCCCAGCCGGAGGGTAGTCGCACTATTCGTTCTTTCAGGCGATGGTGTGCATATTTGATGAGCGCCAGTCGTGATACAATGGCGACGGGATGAGGTCGTCTGGCGGACAGAACACGCCTTCACTCCTCTATTATATGACCAGGCTTGCTACTTATTTCGTGTTCAGTACACAACTTCAACAGGTTTCGCATCATTTTGCAGTAAAATGTTTGGATTTTTAACGTCATGTAATTTTAAAGCAGCATGAATGGTTTTTTGGTCCTGGTCACCGAAAATACCATTTTGCGCTAACAGTAGATTTAAGACTGGATGACTTCCAGGTAATGGGAGCAGGTTGTAGCAGGTATATGATTGAACAAGAGCTAACTATATCAATTTTCTAATGTGAATCAACAGAATTTTACCGTCACTTAATCTTAATTGGATTTTCCTGAAAGGTTTCAAAGATTTTCCTCTTTTAAGGTACTCCACATGCAAGTAAGGTTACTTTGGAAACCGTTTAGCTTTGACTCTTTGTCCTCATCTGATCTAATATTTAATAGCCCTGGAAATACTAAGACATAGAAAACACTTTGTTCAGGGATACATTTTAGCCATTTATCTCTCTCGTGGCTAAGTAATAAGTGCCGCATTGTTCAATCCATCACGTTAAGCTACGCTTGCCGGGGTTAGTCCTTGTATGGGTAGCAGGGTAACTATCTTTACATATCGAGACTCCTCCGTGCCTCGGAAAGCACGTTAAGCCGTTGGTCCCGGCTGTCATTTGTGGACCTTTGACTGTTATTACGGGTCGTCAAAAGCCCGAAAGTCTGACAACCAGTCTTACCAAGGGGTATCGTATTACCCAGTTACTGGGTTGCGGACGTCAGATAGGCAGTCGCTCCATGTAAAATACTGGTATTCAACTGCATCCGGTTAGACTGGAAGCTGACCCCAGCATAGTTGGGAAAAGGCGGGCAGATTGATTGATCTCTCCTCACTATCACCGTGACCACTGGTTGACGGCTATAGGCCTCTTTTCTAAAGAAATGAATCTTCCCCATAGCAACCGCATCTCATCTTATCGACCCGTCTTTTGATTTAAAAATTCTAAATAGAAAAATTATATAACTTGGCACCTCAGTTCATTTCCCTTTTTCATTTCCTCCACCGTTGCGCTCCGCTCCTGATAGGAAATAAATTCAACGATTCACTTCTACCTGTTTCCTTTCTCTGAAGATGACTTTGTTACTGCCCTATTTAAGGAGCTATATTTAGATGTAGAAATAACGACTCAACTCATTTTACCTCTTCAATAAGAATTAGTATCGTAGCGTGGGTATTAATTCCACTCGCCCGGCACACCCGCGCCGCGTCTCGTAATGGCAGCAATTCCCTTCTAAATTATTAAACAAATTATGCTTAAAATTTTACCCAAGTAACATAATAAATCAATCGAAATCGGATTAATACTTTGAAAAGAAATTGAAGTTAAACTGCCTCAAGATATTGTGTTAGGAACTGAAATAGCTTTTAAGGATATCATTAGTCCAACCCATGGGAAATTAGAATAAATTACACAGCGTAACGGTTACGTTACAACGTGTTCGTATGTAAAATTTCTTACATTTTACACGAGCTGCTTCTACTGAGAAAATTAGATTAGGTACCGCTTCGACTAACGTAGGCGGCACGTTCGTCTCACCTGATAACAATGTGGGATTAAGAGATCTTATCTCATCCATGATCAGTCCATTAAACAAAGTGGATAAACAATTAATTAAGAACAAGATTGAACTACTGACGTGGGCGAATGCCGATTGCTAATTCTGGATTTCGAAATGGTCGTTGATAGAGTAATCAACAGACCGGCTGACCGCAGTTTGGTCTGTTTGTAAACAAAATGATGGTAAATCATGCGGCACACAGAGCTGTGACTCAGCTCTCAGTTCAGAATGATGGCATCAAATTGTAGGCACGAGTGACGCCATCGGCACAGAAGTACTGCGCAGTTTTGCTCATGTTACAAAAGAGGTTGCTCATATTACAAAAGAGATTAATGTATAGTATATTAAAAGGTCAGTGTATGCGATTATTGCAATTAGTGAACACATTAATGAGTGGCGGTGTCTCTGTCACGTTGCGCGGCTCGTCCCTCTAATGCGTGTTGAATGTAAAGACTAACTGCGTCCCACACTACCTCTCCCGAGGGACGCCGCGTGTCTCGCACCGGTGCACGGTGCCCTCGGCCGACGTGTGCGTGCTCGTATCCTTGACGAGAAGTGCTCGTATTGAGTTACCTGGGCGATGCCAGCAAACAGACTTCAAGCATAAAGATCAATCAGGTCGACCATTCTAAAAGTTTTACTCTCATTATATACCGCACTCTGCAATTTAATCTTTGAATCTTCATTGTGCCGACATTTGCTCTATGATGACTGTTTAATGATATCATTTTGCGGGCAATCATTGCTCAATCTTTTATTAATTACAATTATAACTAAAAACTACGAATTGTAGATACGAGATTTAGCTAGGCGGTTTAATTAATATTTATTAACAGGTTCAGTGTGTTTTGGATGACCGAAACATTGAAAATCAGCGATGTATCTATGATCGCTGTTTCCTATGGAGTATGCGTGAAGTTGAACGGGTGGTTTTGACGCATTCGGCGTCGTAAAGTAGCGAGATAAAAAGATGACCCTCCGTCGCCTACATCTCATTATTTATGGTTCACAGCCTCCCTTTTGGTAAGTCTTTCCTCACCTTGGGAACTTTTATAATCATCTGGACTCAGAAAGGCTAATAATGTGATGAGTTATTAATAGGTGTTTATTCAATATCAAGGTGGTGGTTCGAGATAACACTAAAGTGAGGAGGTCAAAGTTTAATTAGTTTTCACGCGACTTCATTCTCTTAGCGCAGGTTTGACAGCGGCTGGAGGGGGGGAGGGGGATACAAGCGGGTCGAGGTCGGACTGGTTAGTTTCATTAATGCATGACTGCGGCACATCCGATATTTCGCATTACCATACAAAATATTGTTATAAAAGGCTTCTCATGAAAATAACATTACTAAAAGGACGCTGCCAAAATGTTTCGCTACCTCGGAACAGAAATGGATGCGCCGTTTCTTTTTGCATAATGGGATGAACTGAACCAAAATAACTTTTTCCGGCTTTATCCGCATACAAATGAGAAAAAAAATCTTATTTAAGGCATAGCACAACACGACAAGGAAGTAACTTTGTGCTAAATAAGGCACAAACTAATAACGATGCCTCTGTTCCGTTCATAATAAAGCTATTTTGGGAGATCTAGCAGTAACAGCAGGTCAGGTCAAGCAGAAAATAAGGATTTACCGACCATCAACGGCATATACCTACCTTAGTAGTTCCCATGATACTTAGTTTAGTTTTCATTTGCATGGAGCTTCTGCGGTTGCGGTTGTTTAAGTTTCAGTATAAGACTACATATTTGTTAAAATTCCACCTTATTTAGTTCTTTGATAAATGATAATGATAAATGATTTTATTTCTATAAGTAGGTTTGTACAAACACTTTTACACGTCAATCATATTTTAAAAACTAGATGAGGTGCCGCGGCGGGTTTGGATGCCCAAGGGTGGAGAAGAGATTAATGGGTTAATTTAAGCCAGTGTAAACAGTAGGAAATGTCATCAGATAATTTACGTCGCGAGTCATTAAATTACATGGAAAATATAAATGACAAAATTTTATTATCCCGCTCATGAGTTGCGCTTCCGTGAGCATTATGTATGTAATGTAATTACCAATAAAGTGGAGGCTCCATATTTAACACGTATTTGATGATCTAAAAAATTGTGTAATAGAGTAATGTTGACTTAACACATGTGTGGTGATGTATTTAGACCGAGACAGAGAGACCGGAACTGGCGGGTGCAGCGGAGCGAGCACGCTCAAGGTCGAGCACACGCCTTCATAATTCAATTCAATTAACCACAAAGCTCATGCATCACTATAACATTCATAACTCATAATTTGAATAAACTTACCGCGATGCTATGTGATGATATATTATGCGAGATGAGCAAACATTACATCACAACCTAAAATTATTTAAATGATGCCACTGTCGATGAGAATCTTTACTTTGTCGATTCTCTTGTTGGAAGACAGACTGATTAAAATATAATTCCGAATACAAATATGAAGCATTGAAGTTATCCGTTGGTTAACGTAACAATCAAAGGTAATTAATAACATAATGCCAACAATATCGTGGCAATGAACGATGATAATAAAATAGTTGAGAGGACACGTACAATGCGAAGAAATTTGTTACATGAGAAACGTATATAATGTGCTCGAAGAGTAAAAACCGAAACTGATTTATTGCCGTTCGGATCGTGGCTCGAAGCGTGACGGATAACGGAGTGGAGCGGCTCCTCACTGCAACTATTTATTATGGATAATGGTCGCAGGCTGTCACGGCTCATCAGACAAATCTCACTAAGTGACCGCTCTGTTCCGTCATCAAATGCCACTTTATGACCGGTTCTAATTGAATCACCTTGTCTTATGACTTCAACCTTATCTTTTTTATCTTGTCCATTAACAAAGCTATTATAAAAATGTTTGGATTAACCAATCTAGAATGCTTGTGTCTATTCGCGTGTCAGGTGATGATTGTGGTGAAAATCTCTGCAAAAAATAAGATTGTTTCAAATCACGGGTATTACGCGGTGGACGTTGAAATATTCTCTCTTTTTTGTTAGTATACTTGGTTATTTTTTGGGAGAAAATGTTAGTTAGACATGCGATTTAAACATAGTTTCCGAAACTCCACTTCCTCAATTGTATTAATGGGCAAAAATTGTCATTACAGCTTTTTATTCATTACAGTGAATGATTGAATACGATTGGAAAATAAAATAAACAAGTGAAAGTGCAGCTGGGGACATTGTTTGATTCGGCGTTGTTTTTGTTTTTATTACGTACCTACTACGTGGTGCTGCGGCCGACGACGTGCGACGTTGAAAATCGCCGGAGAATCCAGATCACGTCACAGCCAGCCGCCTAGCTAACAATGATAAAGTAGCTGACCTCGAACTTGGAATTACTTTAAACACTTTATTTGTTTATTCTATCGTCACGCGTGTTTTATTAGGTACTTTGTTATGTGACTCACGTTAGTTTTCTAGATCACAGTAATTTACTACTACTACTAAAACTTTTTCAGGCTTTCAAGTATATGTTAGGAACTTACACATCGTTACAGATCAAATTGATAAATAAATAGAACAAGTGTTTGAGCGCTATATGAGTCATCAAGGAATCACTGATAAAATCATTCAAGTGGTTGTTGGCACACCCGATCATCACCATTTATAGGAGCTCTATAGCTTAGTGTACCGGTTGTTTTCGTGCTCTCGAGTGGCCGATGTAGTTTCCTTTATTTTTAGTAAAATTGGCCTCTCATGGATAAATCATCGAATCCGGTCACGACGGCATTCAGAGCGCGGTGTGCGTATCAAGTATCGATCTGGTGAGCGGCTCAGCTGCGTCGCCCCACATTTCACGCTCGTTGCCAATCGCGACGAACACGCTCGCTTTGGTTAGTCGCTTTGCTCTTGCCGCGCCATCGCGGTTCTATGAATGCTGTATTTATGGATCAAAACAATGGTCACAAATAGAACATGCTTGCTGCTATTTGTATTCTATTAAGGGCTTGACATTTTCATGTTCCTCTATTTAAATGTGGTTCACTACGATGGTCTAAAGTTCAGGATTTATTGTTTAAAGTATCGTGTTTTTTTTCGTGCTCGTGGTGGGTAACATAATGATCCATAGCTATTTACATCGTGACATTTTGGTAGCCTAAAAAATACTTTAATATTTTTCTCGTCACTTTGGCCAGTGTTGAACATTTGGTAGTTAACCATAACCATTCAAGTGTCGTTAGTGAGCTTGTGGTTGCTTGCTTGTCTTATGCTGATACTGAGTCTTGCATAACGCCAGATGGTCGTGACTCACACTTAATGCGAGTAGGTGTCGCAGCCTCTACCGTGATTTAATTAGGTACTTATCTACCTAGCTCTCACTCGTAATCTAGGTACTTGTATTTTGTCTACGTTGATATTATTGTAATTGGCTTATCCCATTCAATACTGAATTGGATTAACAATATCACCATGACACAATTTTGCAAAACAAATGCTATCACTATCCTCATCAGCTCTTTCCGTTGTGCGGTTACCGGTATTTACCGCAAACACAGGTGTGGTAATAAACCACTTAATCTCACTGTAGCATTTCATACAAGTTACTTATGGCCCTGCGATTATGTCTATCACAGTAATGTCTGGACTCGCTTGTGAACACCGTGAGAAACATTTCAAGCAAATTAACTTTCCGCCATTACTGCTGTCACGCGAGAAAGAATAAGCAGCAAACTGCACACATTAAGTTTTTGTTGCATGAGTTACGTGTATTGCATAACGATCGAGTCTGTAATCGATTAAATTAAAAAGTTTCACGTAGCTCTGCTATGATCATTGTTATTTGGGTCTTTGAACTAACGGGACTGCGAGTGAACGAATGCATTTTAAACCTGTCGTGCTGTTGATTATCGTGACTTATCATTCTTCTCCTTCTAAGAAAATAAGCGCCAATTAATTATAATTAACGTGCCGTGTTGATGTAAGTATAGTAAGTGGGTAGCCACTCAAGTAGGCAAGTAGCTTGTTACAAGTAAATCGTATAACTTTACCTGCTGCAGACAGTTCAATATTGAATGCCCCCTGCGAAAGGGGAATATCAAATAAATAATTGATGAAAACCACAAGGAAATAAGATATACCGCTCTACGGTGGTGGTGGCAAGCGAGCCTTTGGCGCGAGGACTGAGAAGACAATCGGCCCTCGTGACAGCTTTAGCGAAGCGAATAATGGCAGCATTGTTTGAGCGCTTTTAATTAATATCGATTTGACGACATTATGCTATAGTATCTTCATCGAGCAAATTGGAATTGAAGGGATTTACTGAGAGTAATAAGCGCCTATTCACATGGAATAGTTCCTTTAATGCCTACAATATCTAGTGATAACTGTGTGTATTTTAAATGACTTTGGTTTTTATAAACAATAACATTAAATTAATTTATGCTTTAACAAATGAATGTATGTAATCGATCCATATCGCTATACTAAATAAGCAAAGAGCATTGTTTCGTATCGCATGATGTTCTAACAAAAGCAAAAACAAATAATAAAAACGCGATAAATAAACATGATTTTTATCACAATCTGAGCATCTGTTTATTGACAGTTGCCACATTCGATATTACATTCGAATTGTTAACACGTTCTTACATTTCTAAACACGTCGTACCTACAAGGTATGACAAGGTCTCGAAGTGGTCAATGATATCATGACATGACATGCTTAATGACGTGTTTGAGCATTATTTATTGTTAAATAACATCGTTTCTTTAAAGTGATGTTCGGTATTTAATTCAAAACTATGAAATTACTTTTCCAAGACTGTCGTGTCGCATGAACATTAGTTAACTTTTTGCGGTTTCATAACCATAATAATCTAGGAAGTAGCTGTTATGTCTAAGTATTATGGTGCAGAATGTTTTGAGTTAGATAATAAATAAAAAAATTAAAAGCCTTATATTTCTCTAAGTTTTTTACAGTGCTAATTAATAATAATATCTGTTTCTATTTAAGATCCCCTGAGGTGAAGGTCTCCTCCAGATAATGCCAGCTTTCTCTGTCTTTCGCTACGTCCATCCAGCGTGCTCCAGGCATAAGCACGATCTCGTATTTCCATCGTGTGTGGTTTTCCTCGCTTAAGGCTTCTACATACCAGCGCGACTTGTCGCGCGACGCGACACGGCACAAAGGCCCCGCGTGTTGCGGGACGAGCGGTGCCTTTGTGTCACGTCGCGTCGCGCGACAAGTCGCCCCGGTATGTAGAAGCCTTAACGTTTGACACCCGGTCCCATCCAAGAAGTCATATTTTTGACCCATGTACTCGTATTGTCAATGTCATTCGGTCTTGCAACATGTTTTATTTGTTTTTTATGTTTCTATGAGTGTCAACAACTCAACTTAATACTCAATGAATTAATGAATGAATGAATGAAATGCACCGACCCCAGCGTTGTTTGACCAGGCTCGATTGCTCGAATGCACCCAAAGATTCACACTAGCCCCTGGAGCCTCATGTTTCATGGGACTACAGAGACCATTGTATATCAGAGAGTAGACCGGGGGGCGCGATAATGGTAGGGAGACGTGCCCTTAGGATAGGAGGGATTATTAGAGCCTACCGATTGTACAGCCTTGAGCAAGCATTGGAATAGTGGAGAGACGGGTGATATTTATCTATATTTATCTATCTATATTCAACTTTTAACAGCGTCGCCGCCAGCAGGCTCCGGTCCTCTCGACTCTTGTCTGTGGCATTGCTATGCTGTATTACACGTTGCTGATTCCAATGTCTTCTTCTGAGATCTCACTATCCGTTTCAGATTTCTTGTAAGTCTCGCTAGCAGCGTTGTTGACCTTATCTCGGTCTTCAGCCGTGTCCATCCAAAAGTTATATTTCCTTGTTGAGATATGTCTTGTGCTGTTTTAAGTTGTCATTCCATGTGCACATGTGCATGTACCGTAGGTAGAGTAATGTAGGTGTGGTTCGCGGCGCCTGTGAACGTGAGCACATAGGTACTGTATCAACAGCTCAACTTAATACTCAATATATTTATTGCTTCTATACATGTGTGAGTGTGTTTTAGTTTAATCTCCTGTGATCTCCTGTGCAAGTCCCAATAAATACTTTTTCTTTTTTTATTTCTTTCTTTCAACATGGCCTGCCCATTTCCACTTAAGTTTGAGTGCGTGTGTAAGTGCATCGATTGCTTTGGATGTAGATCGAATTTTTGAGTAACAAACTCTATCCTGTTTTTTTTATGTTAAGCGTTCTGCGCTCCATTCCCCTTTGGCATGTAGTAATTTTGTTCTTGATAAGTTGTCCAAGTTTGGCATGCGTTAGATAATAAATAGACGTAATTCCTTTAGACAAAAGAAATAAACTTTAACTTTAATTAACTTTATTGATCTAAGACTGTATAGTCTCAAATCAATAAAGTTTATCCAATTTATTTTACTTTCTAATCTTTGAATCTGGATTTGTAGGAGAAACGGGTCATTATATCGAGTAGGGTCATAAATCGAGTGTTTCTCTCTATTGTTGAGCATTTTCCCTTCCGTGACGTAGTACCTACCGGAAATGACTAATAAAATTGCTGTCTGACATTTTATTGAATATTGATAATAGCGTCGTGAACTCGTGAGCTAGGCCGGGATTGGGATCGCTTATTGAAAGCTTTAGTGAGGGCCATTCACGTGGTGATTGACAAATTGCCGCTGATCCCGGGGTGATGGAGAACGTCACGCTTCCAACAATGATTAACCCGGACCCGACCCGCTAGCCTCATTTCCTTTACACATTTTTCTTAATACGTAACCGAAGCCTTCTTTATGTATAAATTGAAACCTGTAAATAATATCAAAAGGTGAAAGCACTTTTACTGAAATCAAAATATATTAGTGAAATCAATACGGTCTACCAGAATTCTCGGAACCGCTAAGTAGCTAAAAAAGTTTTCAACTTTGATATTCGATTAGGTCAGCTTCGGTCATGGCTATCTAAAGTTTATCTAAAGGTAATAGTTGAAGACCTTAACTTAACGCCTACCTGTGAATTTGAATACATAATACATTTACAAATCGTCAAACTAAACACCTAAACGTGGGAACAACAAAATACCTGTATTTGGCTTTTTACCCGTTCGCCTAATGTAAAATCCGTGCCGCATAACTAACAAGCCAGAATATTTTAACGAACCTCAAAAAACGTTCATTAATACTCGTAGGAAGCCAGACGCATTATGTTGTCATCGCCTGCGTAATTCGATGTGACGTAAAACATATTGCAAAGACCTTATTTTAACGGTTTTAGTCATTGATGTATTAAATAGGAAGATAGGCCACTCTCTAACATCACGTAAATATTAAATGGACCGATGTCGTGCGTCATGTGTTCGATAACCGAAATAGAGAGAAATATTACGCGGGCTATAGCGGGAACGAGATAGCAATAATTGTCACTGTTACGTACCCTTAACAACTCGGAAAGAAACTACGATTCGGGTATTCCCGCAAACCGAGAGTAATGTAGGTTGATTGTGTTCTTTCCCCTAATTTATGCGGTCCACGTCAAGGAGCGCGTGCCATATCTTCCTATTTAACACATCAATGGTTTTAGTAAAATAATCCATTGGATGTATTCTTGCATTGCATGCCTTAAACTGCAGTTAATAAAATCTAGATAAAGGAACTAAATACTTTTTTTCTGTTATTTCTGCAAACATTAATACGAGTAGGTACCTCACGCTACCATGACCTCATCGTCTTGAGTTTTTACACACTCGCAAGTCAAGAATTTTACCTACTACCTAAAAATATCATGTAGCTTCATTAAAACAATATTTGGTATAACTTAAGGGCGTTTTTAAACAATATGGACGGGGATCACATTTAAGTGCACACTCAAGGTATAATCCCTTTTCGAGTATCTTAGCAGCTTTAAAAGCCAATTTGTTTGGAAGAGGTAGCTGCTCAAGGGTACTCATTTACATATTTGTGTAACTATAGATAATAGGGTAGTTCCCAATATTCGGGTCCGCAGGGATATGATCATATTGTGTCATGCGATTAAACCGAAATATTAATTTATGATGAAAGATTATTGTCATTTATTAAACGTATCGAAATTAAACTACGGTTTAAATTACCGAAGGGATTACAATATTGTAAAATGATTGGAGTGTTTGTAAGCTACGCCCTCAAACCTAGTTAGTTCCCGGATAATTTCAGCCGATACGCGCTACGAAAAGTGCTACGAGCGCTACGAAACGTATCATTTGCAAATATTTAAAAGAATTGCTATAATTCTTGTTATTAAATGGATATTTGAGTAGGACTTCAGATTAGTTTTTTATTCTAACATCTTCTTATAACATCACGCTTGTATTCCACAAAGGGTTAGGCAGAGGTGCACCTATACACCCACATTTCGCCATTTATGTTTAAGACCCATGTAATGACGGCGAGCCTATTGCCATCAGCCGGGTACAAATCCATAATCCGGCTGCTACTGAGAAATTCCAGAAGAAAAAACCCAATAACACTTTTTCCGACCCAGCAATCGAACCCTCACCTCATGCTCAGCAGTTGCAGCAAAATAGTATCTTTTTGTAAACCATTTAATGTATACAATTTTTCTTTCAATAACATCAGACGATGGACAGTTTTGCTTTTTGCACGCTGAAAAAAAAAGTGTTTGCTTTAACAAAAATCTTGTTTAATGTGATCACACATCTTGACCCCATACGAGTCTAACAAGATCTTGACTTCTGAAGCTAGAACTTTGTTAAATTATCATATTTCCGTCTACTATGTAATGAATTAGTTTAATTACGGGTAGTTATTTAATTTAGCTGAAATTTTGGCCAGTTTAAGAATGATATAATGCTATCAAGTTGCTTGTTACCATGAACTTAAATTATTATTTGATATACTAAATTGAAGAAGTAAAGCATGTATGATGTAACAAAGACCGGTGATTATTCGTACATGTGCACATTTGTCAATATAAATAAAATGAATTTGTTCTGGCAAATATGCCAATCTTGTTTATAGTAAATAGGATAAATAATGATTCCAAATATTTTAATGCCAACTAAGAGAATATGTATCTTAGTTAATCTGCATTTTTTTCAGTGCAGAGTTTTTTATGTATTAATGTAGATTAGAACGTACTATTGCAGTTTTAAAATAAGATACAAAGAACAATAATCTCCAAGTCGCTCGGAATTCAAATTCAAACCATTATCTGTTGTTGTTACAGCCGTATACAGCACGTTCCCAGACTAAACCACGCACACCTTAACAAATGTGATCTCAAGGAGAAACGCTCGCTTTCAAGCCTGTTCGTTTTATAGCTGAGATAATCCTACCGTTACAAATTCGCCCCATTTAACAATTGACGGTGAACAAACCTAACATGACCCGCTCGAGTCGCATGATGATGGCGTAATGACTACAATCACGTTGCAACAATCTAGTCATTAAACTGATTGAAAACTTCCCCAGTGTTGCGCTGTGCGCATCAGATCAGTAACCATTGGTTATTGTTTCATAGTTCATACTATTATTGGACGACCACGGCTCGTTACGCGTATGATCGGCTTTGTTGTGTAAGCTGAAAAGAATAATCCCCGTTGACAGCTACTGTCGACATTGTAATACAATAAGTCCGCCGTGTTTTACCTTTCAATTCATTGTCAGAGAAATCGTGAAACGGATTATAAGAAAATACCGGCCAAGTGCATGTCGGACCACGCACAATGAAGGGTTCCGTAGTTGGGATGAATTTATCCCAAAAACAAACTTAACATTGTTGTTGAAAAACATGCTCTCCCATACATCGATATACGTTACGGGCAATTCTCCAACTGCAAATTTAAGTTGGTCGACTATTACTCGTTAACTTGTGAAGCCTACTTAGCTGTGATAGTTTTCCTTTTAATTTCGTTATATATACTATTACTATACATATCCAAAACCAACCATTTAGCTGGCAGGGGGGGGGGGAACACTTGACTCTAACAAAAAATAACACTTTAAAGCTTAATATTACGCATACGGATCCCGTAATTGAAAAATAGTTCTGGCAAACCCACAATATTTTTGAACGGCCTATCCAACGATACCCCATTCCATGGAATAGACGAGAAAAAAAAATATCAATCCCATTTCACATGTAAGGGAGGTACCCTAAAAAAAATTGTTTTTCATGGTTTTATTTGACGACTTTTTTGGCATGATTAATATGTATACCCATGCCAAACTACAGCTTTCTAGTACTAAGTGTCTCTGAGCCTTAGCACAGACGGACGGACGGACATACAGACAGACAGACAGACGGAAATGGCGAAACTATAAGGGTTCCTTGTTGACTACGGAACCCTAAAAATATGATTTTAAGAAATGCATACCAATATAATATAGTCCAAACAATCCACAACGATGTGCACTTAGTTGATAGTATACAATTATCTACATGTAGTAATATATCTTACGATTTCTAAACCGTGACAATATCGTGACGATGGATTGATAGTTTTGTAGCGGCTAGTTTATTATGTGCTCGTTATGATTGCTAGTATGTCTAGATAGACGGCTCATAGCGGAAATCTATTTACAAGAACTTGTCGAAGAAGTTTTTCAATCGTATTTTACAGCAGGCAAAATCCTATTCGAAAATAGCCTAAATAATCAAATTAACTGTGGTTTCCTAATTTATTATTTTCGTATTTTTAATTATTAAAGAACAGGTTTTTTTTTATTAAGAAAAATAAAATGTTTTTGTTGCCACTTACCACCTCACCAACATTAATAAAAAACTCACTAGCTAACTTCTTTTGATTAGAATGAAATTGCATATCTTACACATAAGGGCAAGGGTACAGGAGCTGAATAATAAGGAGTCCCGTTGTGCATATCAGGCGGAGGTCACGTCCGCACCGCCCGCGCCACTTGCGCAGCAGTTCGATGCCCGGCACGCATAATTGGCACACGGCTTTAACAACAAACAACACCACATATTATGTCCCCAAATTATACAACATTAGTTTTTGTATAAACTAAACCCGAAAAAGGGTCATTGTACTCATCATTTTGTGTTCAATTTTGTCTATGGGACCAACCTTGAAATCTCGAAATAAAAATCAGCTTTTCCATACATTTTGTCGATCTAAGTGAACACAATTATGTAGGGAACAGCAGATTTTTTTTTCGCGATTTCAGGGTTGGTCCCATAGAATTTTTTTTTCAAAATTATGAGTACAATGACCGCTTTTGGGGTTTAGTATAAACAAAAACTAATGTTGTATAATACGCAGTTCCATAAAAGATTGAACAACGGTTGAAACGAAAGTAACATAAATAGATAGCAATTAAATGACTAATTAAGCGTGCAAACATGTCATGCTATGAATATTGAATAGGAAAGTCAATGCGTCAGGTTAATCTTCAATCAAATGAAAACGTTTCTGGGTAATTAATGAATAATGAATCAAGGAATGTAATAAACAGCGACATAAAAAATAAATGGGAAGCCGGAAGGCGAGGGGTTTAAAAAACGGTCCGTAAACGTTTACTGCTGAACATGACCTTCCCCCCCAGTCCATCCAATGATAAAGAATGATCGTAGCCTCGTAGGGGATATTGCAGAATCAGCTTGAGTATAATGTTCCCACTGCTGGGACACAGGCCTATTCTCGGTGAGAGGGAGTGGGCCGTAACGTAACCCACGCGGGCCCAGTGCGGGTTGGTACATGTCACATGACTTCGAATTTTTGGTTCTAGGACATGCCGGTTTGCTCACGATGTTTTCCTTCACCGTTTTGAGAGCAGCGGTGATGAAATAATTATCACAAAGGAAAGCATTTATCTTAAGAGTTGTAGGTTGTAGGTTCGAACATCGCGGCCGTTAGCATGCTTTACAAAACATGCTAACTAACGGCTGAGTTACGAAGTTGTTGAATAAAAGTATTATCATCATCATCATTTCAGCGGAAACACAGCCACTGCTGGGCATAGGCCTACCCCAAAAGAAGAGGGTCGCCTTAATCGCCACGCTTGGAAGACGGGTTGGCGATCGCAGTATGGTGTTAAAATGCATAGAGAACGCTGCTGCCCATTCTCTATTGCCCCTTAGTCGCCTTTTACGACACCCACGGGAAGAAATAGGATGGTGCTATTCTCTACGTCCGGCCCCACACGGAAAAGTATTATAGGGTTTGATAATGACACTGGGGCACACAATTTATACCACAATAGGAAACTACAAAATGTAACTACGAGTACGTCGTCTAATACTGAGTAGACTGCTGTCATAATCTACTTTGTTACATGATGTGCCCCACTGATTGTTCAGTTGTGATATAACTTTAGTCCAGCGCTCGACTCTCAACTCTTTCCTTCCCGTGAGATTTTTTATTAATCTACAAGTCGGTACTTCATTCCTGCCAGTAGTTGTACGAGACACAAAGAGAAAAAAATCACTCAGTAATTATACTATTGCAAGGAAGGGTCTTCGATTGTTTATTGCCTCCTCTGCCGGATGTGTTTCTACTATTCTATTTATATTCCATGTTTCATTTATACTTTAAGTTTTCAAACGTACCGAAAAATGAACGGTCATTATGACGAGCAAACCGGAATTGAGGAATCTAGAGATAGTGCTATAATTTATAAATGCTTTGTGAATTTTCGTGATACATAATCCCACTGCTTTTGTCCGCGTTCAGAGAGCACAATGACATCTATTTGCTGAAGTAGTGCATGTTGGAAAGCGTTTACTTTCCACTTCGTCGAGATTTACAGCCTCAAGTTTTGCCGGCCGCGGTGTCTGGTGTCATCGGAGGCTTTCTAGTGAAACCCTGTGGAGCACGGAGCAGGCGTCGCGGCCACTCGTGACCTCGCATTCATATCCGCCGAACTCACGATGTAATGCGACACCACGAATTATGTTCGCAGATTTAATATTTGAAAAGGATCCTCGATTCTACAGTAGATAGATACTCTTTACGTTTGTACTACTTTGTGCTAGAATTGAATACAAGTGCTACGTTTTATTGCCCATTTCAAAGTTAGAACAGTTAAACTTACGTAATAAACAAACAATATGACCACTCAGTATGATCGTTAATGGGTAAAAAAGATCTGTAAATACATTTATTTATTAAAACTTCTCGCACACAATAAGATACAAAGGCGGACTTAATGCCTTAGGCATTATCTACCAGTCAATAAGATGGCGGGTGCTCTGACTGAAAGAAAATAATCATTAAAAAAAAAAAAATATATGTTTATTTCAATTACAAAGGACATATAGAATGTGTTGTTGGAGATCAGCTTTTAAGCAAGGAATTGCTTGTGTTAGGAGACTCCGCGCTTCCACTTATCATTATCTTAAATGCAATTGAAATGTAGACAATGTACTATGCAAAATTAAAAATAAAAGGTAAAAGGTAACTTCAAATTATACAAACAGCACAGTAAATAAATGATTGTTATGCCTAGAACAGGGCCAAAACGCGCGAATACGTGTGATATGTATGAGTATGGATGAGAGTGTGAAGAGTGAGGGTGTGTATTGTGTGAGATATAATTAGCTTATTTTAGTTCTCCTACATATTAACAATACTCTCTTAATATTATAAATACGAGTGTGTTTGTTTGTTTGTTAATTTATTTGTTTGTTTGATTGTTACGCTTTCACGTCAAAATGACTTAACAAATCCGGAAGAGATCCGGCACTCTGGCAGTTCTTCTCTTGGGTCAGGACACAGGACACCTCCAACCCGACATTACCCACGACCTCCATGGGATCGAGACCCATGCGGGTGAAACCAGCAGGCGGAGCCAGGTATAAGTTTAGGTGTAAGTTCCAGTGTAAGTTGTAGGTTAGCCCTACGACAATGTCTTGGGATCGGAAGAAGCCAAATTAATCTTCTTCCACTAACCATGCACACTACAATCCGAATGTGGTTATAATATTAATATGTAACATAATTACCTAATTATAAATAAAATAGGTGCACAATCACATAAATAGGTTTTATAACCTATTTATATGCTTGTGCACCTATTTTATACTTAGACTTATACTTATAATACACATACATACAACGCCAACACTTCCACCACCATTCACCTACACATTCACCACCATTCACCAACACATTCAACTCCATTCTCCACCATTCACCTACCCATTCATCACCATTCACCCTTTGACTGCTTCTGTTGTGTTGTTATTTTAATTTAATTTTAATTTTTCTTTTCGTTTATATATATATTTTTTTAATTGTTTAGTAGGAATACATGTTACCTGCCTGTTCATTTGTAGAATGCCACTAAGTGGGGCCAAGTGACCTGTAATGCAGGTTTTTTCTGAAACCTACTTCAGGCACCAGCTCTCACAATGTGAATTATTATAGTTCAAAACTGTCAAACCTGTTAAGTGCTACAAAACCATTGTGAGAGAAAATAAATAAACTAATTATAATTATTATACATATTCACTATATGGATCCCTACATATACCTACACACATACTACATTGTGAATTTAAGTCTAACACGGGCCAAAGCCTAACGTGGAAAAGCAAAAGCGTTCTGGAAAATTTGCAGAGCTAATACATATTCAATTGTTAATAGAAGGTTTTTATTCTCGTCATGCTTGATGTGTGATTGATAGACACATTGATAAGTTAGGCCTTGGATGCATAGGCGAGCTGCAGCCGCTGTGGGTGAGTGGCCGACTTGCAATGTGAGCACGTCCCGGCTCTCACGACGGACGGGCTGCGCTCGCGCAAGTAGCGCACTTTCTCCCGCACGAATGCCCTATATTGTGCTTACAGTGCTTCGGCAAACCGCACTTTCGTTAATTCAATTTAGCTTAAAAGTTTTTGATTCTTCCTTGATAAAATCCTTAATATATTATTTATATAGTCGTACGTCAGGAATTCAGGACTTAAATATGGTATTTCCACTAATGGAAGATCCAGAAATAAATACAACTTCTTTAAAACTGTTCCCAGGAAACGTTGAGTATGTTTTATCTTTTGGTCGTCGATGTTCTAAACATGGACAAGTGTGAACATATAATAAATAAGTCCATGTTTGTTGTCCGACTGCGACGCGGTTGACGGCTACAGTTATAAGTTTAAAGATAAATTTTGAGGGGGCAATGACCTCAGGTGGGAATTCCGAAAGATAACTAGGAGGACGTTTAACGTGTGATGTTATTAACATAGGTTAGAAGAGTATATTGTTTGTTGTTTGCATTTTAATAGACAACAACATTGTTTTTTAATGGTAATTATCTGCTATGAAAATGTTAAGTGAAGCATAATCTTACGGCCGGAACTTTACAAGCCCTTGTGAAACTCCGCAGTTAGGAAGCGAGCACACTCCCCTCCGCAACCGCGCATAACAACCATAATTTTGTGTTGTTGCATTACATTATCCCTATTCGTAATTGATGTTCTAATAAGTCAAGTTTTATGCCCAACTCGCATGTGAACACTTGTGCTTTCGCCCGATGCTATTAATTAACGATGTTATTCAACATGTGGTGCATTATTTCACGCTCCGCGTGGCCGACAGTGTTCCGGTGCGCGATGCACCGCCGAGTGCCGCCATGCCGCGTCGCTGTAGAAGCCAGCCGTGACTTTACTTCCCAAGGCAAAATATCTACACGAATTTGACATTTTTAGATCTCGCCTGATGCTTGCAACACAACGCTTTGAAATGCCGCGCTTGTGACGCGTGTCGTAACACTGTTTATATTGAAACCAAACCTAACCCTATTATAGAAACTGTTGCCTTAAGACTGAAATATAGGCCGACCGAAAGTTCGTTCAACCAAAGCAGAAACTTGAATGACTAAACCGGATATTATAAATCTCACTATATTATATAAATGAGTATCCATATTGGTATGCTTTGTATCATCCTTAAGATTCACCTTGAAGTTTATTTGCAAGCCTTAAATTGCTTTCTTAAAATCGAACTAACTCCATAATAGTATCTGAATAGAGCGTTTCAGCGACTGCGCTGCCTTTTACGGCGTGCGAGATCGAATCCAACGTTTTTTTTTATTTCCGATCTCATGTCGTAACGATGTGAGCACAATAATCGTAAAAGCTGGTCCCCCTCGAGAAGAGCGCAAATTGTCCGCACCGTGATAAAGGAAAATGCATTACTTCCCCAGTGAGGGCGCACAGGGGGTTTTCCTTAAAACAGCCCTTCAAAATGGCGGCGCAGGTCATTAATGTTCGGCTCAGGAGCCCAAATTTTAAAAGTCCACTTCCAACTTAGTTATTACTTCTATGTGAGTAGCTCTACAAGATAACAGTGCGGATTTTTGACAAAAAAAAAATATCCGAGGTGATAAAAGAAACGTGAAATCATGTCTCCACTTTAGTACAACCTATAAATATTGCTTATAAAACGCAATCCAGTTTTCCCAGTATTGTCTCAAGGATTATGGCGTTTTATTTGAAATAAAGATACAAACATATAAATAAAATTATGTAAAACGGTATTGCATGTGAAATATGCTTTAGCAATATTAAAGTAAAGCTCTGCATTTATATGAGCCTTCTAAGCATGTACTTACTACATATTTACTGCACGCGGCTCACATTTGTTACAAGTCTCGCGCACTTTTTTATTAAAATAAAATTACACACATCGTTCATCACTCGTATGCAAAAACCTAATGTAACATGTGTTAATTCTAACGGTCATTGTCCTCTAACAATAGACTCTTTAATGGCTGTATTCATATAATACAAATGAAATAGAGACGATTAGATTTGGTTGCAGTTATTTAGGCCTTGGTTTGTTGTCTGTGTTGCTTTATTGTTTAACTTACATTAATTTTTACTTTATGAACGATAATATTGTCTGGTGTAAATCCGACTGCTTAGCGAATCATTATTTTGGATTTAAACAGCCTTCTGTTTAAATGAAACTGCAACATACACAGTGGATACTGATTGGTGGACACGTACATTCACTTTATCAGTGTAGCTGATGTGTTCTAGATAATCAATCAATCAATCAACTTTATTTTTCTCACCACAATATACATAGGTTATTTTACATTGGTCAGATTCGACAATGATACATAATTCAGGTAAGTATACTATATATTGTGGGAGACTGGTGCCTAAGCTAGGCTCGTGGCCTGTGTTTCAGGACACCAGTACCCCAAGTTTAAGTTTTCAAGAGAGTAAACGTAACTATTTCGTTTGCGTTAAAATTTGACCGATAGATCATAATACTATGAGTATATGAGTGAGAATAAAAATCTTAACGCAAACTCTACCCTTTACTCACTTGCAAACTTACACTCGGGCTGCTGGATCCCACCCCTTTACATTTTCATTTTATAAATGATGTACTAAGCGCGCTGACATAATGTAGTAAGGAATCATACGAAATTTTATAGTTTTATATAATATGATTAATATCTAAGTATGTGAGACGAATCAAATCAAATCAAAAGTCATTTATTCAAACTAGGCTGAGAATCAGCACTTTTCGAACGTCAATAATTACATGAGACAGTCCCCCAAAAACGCCCACCCTTCACCACTTCCTAGTGCTTTAGCTGGGAAGAAGAAGTGGCGCAACAAACTCCCCAGCAGCACAGCTGTCTGTGAATGATAGTAGATGTGTAGTGTGGGTGTGTGAGAGTGTGTGATAGTGTGTTTAAGTCATTATAAGGATGTTTTCAGTATCATAATATATCACAGACATCTTTATGCTTCCACACCCAAATAAAAAGGTATATAATACATCGCAAAAGTCTTTTCCGAGAAAATCAAAACAATAAATTGTGCCCGATTTGTCCCGGCTGTTTCGCAAAGTTGCCAGCCATATAATACGACGGGCTCTTTGGGCGTCATACATTTAGGGTTAGAGGTCGGAACTGCGGGAACAATGTCACATCCACCAGCCCGGTACCGTTCCAGTTTATCTGCGTAAGTGTACCTACATTAATTCTTGGTGTAACTTATTTCCTCAGTTCTATTTAAATACTTATGTTTTCACTCAACCATAAGTCGTAACAGTGGTACCTAATGGCCATGATGCCATGCCATTAGTTAAATTATAACGAAGGTAGGAATTTTTAAGTGATTTGAGTAGAGAACATGCGGTACTTGTATAATAAGGGTTTAGCCTCTCAATAATAGAATAAAGTACCAAACAATATTTGTTCAAAGTTTGAAAAGACGCATAATATACGGTCCTTATTAAAATGGTTTCAGGTTGAGCTGAATACCTTTTTCATATCTAGCCTACAGAGCCCTGCGCACTCAGTACAATAACGCGTTCAGGATGTTGTTGGGTCTGCCGTGGCGGTGCAGCGCGTCTGGGATGTTTGCTGAAGCGCGCACTGATGGATCCAGGCCATCATGCGCAAAAAAGCAGCTTCCCTGCTGGCCCGTATACGGGGTATCAACGGCATTCTGAACGCAATAGCTGTACGATTTGACTGTCCGTTTCAGAAGCAGTAGGTCATGTCTTGTGTGGGTGTAGCGAGTCAAAGCAAATAAAAATGTATTAGGTTAAGGTTTATATACTCTATGCCACCCGAAATAAAGTGTTTCATTTTATTATTATATTTTTACTTTTTTTTTCATTTATTTAATTGCTACTTGTATATAAACGTACGTGCTGCGGCAAATAAGCTAAAATAATCTCATATTACTTCATCTGTACGAACGCGACCTTCTCCACGGTTACATTTAGTACGCTTGTCAACTGCGTTAAGGAAGGTGCGAAAACGTCACGTTACTTACCGTTTGTACGTAAGATGTTCGCCGTATCATATCGTATTAAGGCTTCTACATACCAGCGCGACTTGTCGCACGACGCGACACGGCACAAAGGCCCCGCGTGTCGCGGGACGGGCGGTGCCTTTGTGTCGCGTCGCGTCGCGCGACAAGTCGCCCCGGTATGTAGTAGCCTTTATGCTACACAGACAGGTGTCAGCGATGCGATGTCTAAAACAAAACCTTGTTACTTTATTGTAGAGACCATAATTGTTGTCATAACTATTTTCATGTTGATGTTAATGTAAATAAGTTACAACACATTAACATTATCGAAAATAATATACATTTTGAAGCACGATAACTAATTAAGTGCTGCACTCTGTACCTAATTGTTATGATACCCACTGGCAAGTGATCACACCGCGAAATAATAATAATAGTTTTCCGCATGAAGTTTACAGTGCAATGTATGTGGGCAGGTACACACGGCTACACATCAAGCTATACATTTCCAGTTTACGCTGACTTCTCATTGTAAGGAAATCCTGTACAATGCGAGATCAGCTTATACTGGAAATGTATAGCTTGATCTATAGCCGTGCGTACTAAAAATCAATCCAAAATAACCAGCACAATATAGGCAGTACATGTCGACCACTTAAAACAAATTTACATATACCAAAAAAATATTCTAGGTAGCTGTCACACGGCGTAGCAGCGTAGCGGCGCTGCTACGCCGTGTGACCGCTACTGCCAAGCGGCGTAGCATCGACTATGGAGCGTGAAAGTGCATCTACATCCTATATTATTTCCGTCGCAGTAACATGTTCGCTTATCTAGACAGTGTACTACAACAAAGCTCTAATAATATGGTACTAGTATTGCCCGCGGCTCTGCTCGCTTTAATCGAAACAAAAAATAAACTCAACCGGCTCGCTTATCGTCGCTCCACGTCGGCTACATACAATTAGTTCTCTGCATTCATCACGTGCTGCAGTAAAATTATTATAGCTACTTTCTGATAATATTTATTGCAATAAATTATACATCTCAATGAATCTATCTAGATAATGTTTTAATGCATGAGAAAATAAAATTATGGTGATTGTTCTACTACAACAATTAAATCGAGATTTAAGTGTTCTAACGGATAGTTAGACGTTTTATTTCATTGGTCAGTTGGTGGTCGTATTACCTGTGGTTAGGTACGAGTCGGTCGAGAAACGAGCCTCTAACCCGGGGGCGACTTTCCCGTTGTAGGGAGAGGCTTTTCCGAGGGGGGGTGAGACGGGTAGACGTGACTAGTTTTTATGATGAGTACAATCAGGACGGACCTGTAGATGCCACGTCCACCCCACATGACGAGCTGGTTAGAGCCTCGATGAATACATGGCTCTTGTTAACAACCCAGTGATAAACTACAGCACTTTAATGCGGGTTGCAGACCAAGAGCTAAGCTAAGTTAGTGTAGCTTAGCTCGCATAGCTGATGCTGATATACATTTTTGAAATTTGTATATTTGTACACCTAAACAGACATGAATTTGACTGGTTTAATGCTGTTGTTTCCAGACCCAGCCGCAAAGTACATATGCTTAATGTTCCTAGGCGTAGAATTAAATTATTTTCTAATAATGTATACTGCATGTCATTACTGTTTATAACAAATTACCTGATGGCTTCAAAACTCTCAGCCTCAGAACATTTAAATGTAAATTATTTAACTTTCTATTAAGCAAATGTTACTACTCGACTGAGGATTTTATACATTCATAAAATCTTCAGTCGAGTAGTAACATTTACAGTCGAGTAGTATCATAGTAGATAAAAACCGGCCAAGTGCATGTCGGACCACGCACAATGAAGGGTTTCGTAGTTGGGATGAATTTATCCCAAAAACAAACTTAACATTGTAGTTGAAAAACATGCTCTCCCGTACATCGATATACGTTACGGTCAATTTTCCAACTGCAAATTTAAGTTGGTCGACTATTACTCGTTAACTTGTGAAGCCTACTTAGCTGTGATAGTTTTCCTTTTAATTTCGTTATATATACTATTGCCATGAATTTTTTCACATATCCAAAAGCAACCATTTAGCTGGCAGGGGGGGGGGGACACTTGACTCTAACAAAAAATAGCACTTTAAAGCTTAATATTACGCAAACGGATCCCTTAATTGAAGAATGGTTGCCAAACCCACAATATTTTTGAACGGCCTATCCAACGATACCCCACACCATGGAATAGACGAGAAAAAAAAATATCATCCCCATTTCACGTGTAAGGGAGGTACCCTAAAAAAAAATGTTTTTCATAATTTTATTTTACCAGTTTTTTAGCATGATTAATATGTATACCCATGCCAAATTACAGTTTTCTAGGACTAAGCGTCTCTGAGCTAAGCTGGGGACAGACGGACGGTCGGACAGACAGACAGACAGACAGACAGACAGACGGACATGGCGAAACTATAAGGGTTCCTTGTTTACTACGGAACCCTAAAAATGATGATGTAGAGGCAATCATGTCAAATATTTAGGTACATTTTTCATTAAAAATGTACCTAAATATTTGACATGATTGCCTCTACATCATCATTTTTATCTACTTGACCTTATTGCACTTTGACTTATATAATTAATCTGTTTTACAACTATTGTTCAATTTATTTAAATTATTTGTAATTCTAATGTTTCATAATTTAATTTTAATGTAATAATGACCCATAATTTTACAAACAATATTTGTACGCCGGAAACGGCAGAATATATGATCGTAATACATAACGCACAACAACTTTGTACAATATTCTCACAAATAAATGCATTCTATTCTATTCTATTCTGACGTAATTTCTCATACTTGAGTCATAGTTTTCAGTCTGCACACAAGTATGAAAAACTGCGTCAGCCATGCGAGCTAAGCTAAACTAACTTAGCTTAGCTCGTGATTATAATGTAGATAGGTTTTTTTTTTTTTAATGTTTACTTGCTCGAGTTTGTGTTTTCCTAGGCACGTGTTTCTGTGACGAATAAAATTATTTTTCTTTCTTTCTTTCTTTTCTTTCTTAGCTCTTGGTCTGCAACCCGCATAACGATAAGTCGCTACATTCCCTATAGATAGTTTTTCAGGCTCGTGTTCCTTTGTCCACAACCTTTTGGAGTGTCCTTAAATATAGGAAGTGAGAAATAATGACTTTGCAATTTTGCATTTACAACGGATAAGCTGTTAAAGTTAAGTTAGTATTTTTGCACAAACTTGCAGTGTAACTTTAATAAAATATAATCTTATTAGGTTATAATACTAATAACTTGCTCAGATTTTACTATGCTTTGTACGGAGCTTAGCACTTTAACTACCTACGACTAATCACATTCGCCAAATGATTGACAATGTTTGTTTGTTGTACTTAAATGAATAATTGCGTGCTACATTATTCCCTGCGAAAGTAATTAACGGTACCTACCATGTGAGGTCATTGACCGGCCCTTACCTCGCCACGTGCCCGGTGATTTAATTTTTGTTAATGCACGTAACGCACTAAAAACACCCTTTAGCAAATTAAGTAAGTACAAATGCACTATGAAAATTATTCCGTATTTTTAGGGTTCCGTACTAAAATGGTAAAAAGGAACCCTTATGGTGAGACTAAGTCTGTCTGTCTGTCTGTCACACCTGGATATCTCAAGATCTACTAATGCTATCAACTTAAAATTTAGAATAGTTTTAGATGACATTTGCCCAATTATTTTGCAAACAGGAAAGAAATTAAAAAAAAAAAATCTTTTTTGCAAAAGGGATTGAAAGGGGGTCTTAAAAATTTGAAGTAGGGCTATTACTCGTAAAGCATGTGGGGTATCATATAAAAGAACGCTATTTGCACATTCTCAAACATATTTTTTTGTTTTTATAAGTATAGTTTCCGACTTTTGATGAAAAATGTAAAAAAAATACCGTTCCCCCCCCTTTATCTCCGAAGTTTTCATGGATAAAAATCTGAACTTATTCTATGTGATAGAAGTGTATGTAAAGATTACAGGAAAAATAAAACGATGTCTCTAAATAGCACAGTTTTTCAGATATCATCAACATCATATATACGTACGGAACCCTCGGTGCGCGAGTCGGGTCCGACTCGCTCTTGGTTGGTTTTTTTTTGACATAAAAATACTGAGTAATACCTCGAGACGGCTACCCAGAACCATTAACTGAGTAATTCACTATTAAGGCTCGTACAGACTGGTCCGATATCGCGAGCGCGACAGGCACCGACGAAGAAATTGTCCTACTAGTGTCGCGTCGCGCCCGCGATATCGCATGAGTCGTAAAAGCCTTTATATTTCATCCAAAATGTACATTTTATTTTTGTAAAGATTTTCATTAATACCTACCGTCTGTGTAAGAGGGCCTTATTATTTTTTATTTGTTTTTACATTATTTCTAAAGGTTAACATAGGTACGCAACTACTACGTATTTAGGTATGCAACTCATAAAATATTTTCTATTTCAAATAAGATTTTACGGTCGGACCATTATGCCCATGTATAAGTACATACAGCTGCACAAGATAGCGGCCCTACTCTGAGTCATGAATGTTTTCATAATGAGAGCATGCGCCTGCGACGTACATGAAAGTGAACCAACACAGATTGTAGTGGCCATGTGTACTACTACCGCGGCGTCAATGCAGCTGTCCGATTATCACTGGCCGCATGCCAGCTCATCTAATTACCGATTTATAAACTTTTAATAGTTCATATTTATTAGAGCAGCAGAAATTTTCCGCTTTTTCAGATTTGCGAGTAACTTTCCACGGCGGTTAATACAGTAACTATCTACGAATATAAGACGTCTTTAGGAAATGATTGTGCTAAAGAAATGTCCGTTTATTCAAAGGCTGGCGGCATTACGGCGTACTAGCAGGCAAAAGCGGCAGCTTCAACAAAGCTTGGCTTATTCAATCCCGCGCTTTTAAAGGAAATTTTCTGCTTATCATCCTTGACACAGTTGTAGTCACTAGTTTTATTAAATTAACTGTGCGCATTTTCTATAAAGAGCTACAAGCATAATAATGCTTAAGCTATAATAAAAATAGAAATATGTTTATCATGATTATCATTCATCTCCCCGATGGCACGGGAAATATTTTCAGCGAATTAGGTCATCTCATGTAATATGAGATCGTAACAGGAACCCGGGCGTCATGGTCTATCGGCGGAGGTCGATCGTACATTTTTATTTGGCTACTCGGTGACTGATGACAGATATTGATGGGTCCGATGTTACACGCAGGCTCCCAGTAATACCGATCGGTGATCGGTGATCGCACAGCGGCCGAGGCTAATGGGCTGGGAGTTTTATTTATATGACAGCTCCATAAATAGAGAGAGACGATAATACGATTGAAATTAATGGGCGGGTTCGACAACTAAGTTTTCCGTTAAGTTAATCAAACAAAATAAATCTTGCGTGTTTTCCTGTAGGATAACGAGGTTTTGCCTATAAACTGGGGGTCTACTCCGAACTTAAATCCGAAGTATCGGCCGAATGTTCAGCCGTTTCTCGACTACGGCTAACTATGGCTGACTACGGCGAAAGAAAAAAAAACACAACAGTCGAAGCGAATAAGCCAAAGTCAAAAATGTGACTTTAAGTTGTGTGATTCAAATTCAAAAAAGGAAACTATGAGAGTTATAAAACGGCCGAACATTATAAACACGAACATTAGAACAGAATAGACCCTCTGAACGTTACTGAACTAGTTTAATTGAACCTAAATATTGAAATACGAACAACATTTAATTTAAGTTTCTTTATTATTGTTCAGAAAACTCGTTTAAAATATTTCGATGTCAGCGAAAATATAACACGTCAAAGTTAAGCACAAAAGTTGAAAGGGTAATAATGGAACAATTAAAGCTACCCGAAGGTCTTGAACACGGACGCAAGTGACGCAACACAATGGATCTGCTCGGGACATTGTCGAGAGGCTAAAGAATTGCACACAGTTTTATTATTCCGAACACTTGACTAGGTGGGAAAGTGAAGACGGGTAGAGTGCGTATTGGGGACGAGAGTACGTGCTGCGATCCTTCGGCGACCCCAGCGCCTCGCCGGATGTCTTGCCTCATAGTAATATTATAATCAGACACCTATGGGAGCAGCGCCCAGCGCATAGATTCAGTTCCTGCTGCGCAATACATCGTAACTAAGGATCAGGTACATACATGAAAATTCATAAACTATTATTGTATACCTACATAATTATGTCGCGTATTCGATGAGGTGTGACTTGTTTACAATCAATTCTTTTAGCACATCGTAGCATTCGTAGCTACGGGTACTAAGACGTAGGTACTTATGCGTAAAATGTTCAATTGTCTTTACGGCTCTGATTATGGACCTCCCATTTAATTACTTATGCATATTGTTTCTCTATTCTTAAAAAGCTGTTGTATGTGTGGTACCGGAAGTTAAGAATAGCACCGCCTTATTTCTTTCCGTGGGTGTCGTAAAAGGTGACTAAGAGACTTACTAGAGAATGGCCAGCAGCGTTCTCTATGCATTTAACACCATACTGCGATCGCCAACCTGCCTGCCAAGCGTGGCGATTATGGCAAACCCCCCCTCCGTTTGGGGGAGGCCTATGTCCAGCAGTGGACGTTATTCGGCTGAAATGATGAATGATGATAATGATCCTAAAAAAGTACCTACATAGTACCTAGAACTAAATTAAACTGTCAATTGTTATTATAAATTATTATGATGAATGGAAAAAGTCTAACGCAATGCAGTATCTTGTGCTGTCACTCCTCATTGGCCCTCGTGGAGCTACGCCACTTAAAACTTATAAACATGATACTTACATCACAAGTTCACAACAAAGTGTAACATATTTGATGCTTTGTTTCAGATCTACGTCGTTACCACCTTTGAACATTCAGCTAAAGGTAAGTAAACAACTATCCGATATTGTTTACAAAACTATCAATACTGCATGTTGATTCCGCAATCGCTAACCCGTCGGTCGGCGGCGTCGTGGACCTACGCTCCACTCTGCGAACAACAGTACTAACTAAAGCGGCAGCTTTCGCTGCTTTTTTCTCAAGTTTGGACCATTTATAAAACAACTCGCTGGCAATTTAGCCTCGTTTCGCTTTTCCCGCTCACCATGCAAAACTAGGTTATAGTGAGATAATAGCTGCCCATCTCGTTTGTTTTGCTCCATTGTTAGCGTTCTCTACCGCGCCCGATGCCTGTTACAGACTATATTTTATTGAAAAACTCCTCGAAGTTAATAGGTGAACAATGTTTGGCTTTTTTGCTGAGAGTGGCGCAGCGCTGTTTCGTTATTGCCTCTTTGTGTCCGCACTTCACTGTATATCCGTAAACAAATTCCAATGAAAATATCCGGGTTTGGAGAACTATCCCGATATTGATAGCTAATACAAACATCCGATTTATAACAATAGCTACGCGTTGAATAGCAGTGAGTGAAATCCTTGTTACACAATGTTATCCTCCACCATAAGTAGAGATAGTATGTGCATTGGATTGAATGAATAATTCATAAATGCATTTCTAATATTTATGATGAAAGTCTCCTAATTATGTGTCGTTTATGTTGATGTCATGAGAAAGAAATTAAAATGAAAAGGCAATCTCAAGAAAGTGACATGACACACTAATTAAACAAGACGACAATGTTAAATTATTGCGCTGAAATAAAGCATCTTTTAGCAGAAATTTGAGTAACGCGACCGCTGGAGCTAACTGAAAGTTTGTTTGTCCGGGTATGTTTGTCACGAGCCGGGAGCCGGGACTCCGGGAGCCGTTCTGCTGACTCCGCTGATTTAGAGGAAAACTTTACTTGTTTTGCATTTTACTGGAGCGCGGGGAAAGTCGCCCCCGAGATTTGAATATTTTAGAAGTGGCGTAACTTCGCTAAGGTGCGTCCCTTTATGCGACTTCCAAGCGATTGCCTCACATGCTTTCAAGGGAGGTAATTGAAACACGCTTTTAAGCGTAAGTGCAAATAATAATTTAAAAAGAAAAAGCCTGTTATACAGAGACGTAAGATAAAAAAAGAAGATGGCGCAATGTGATAGGTCAATTCTATTTCCCGCAGTGACAGTCATTTATTTCCTTTGTGCGCGTGTCGGTGCAGTATCAATGAGGAATGAGTGCGGGGTTTGTGTCGCCCTCTGAAGCAGGTTAAGTAAATAGTCAGATGTCTATTCATAATAGATCAATGGAATTTCCACGTTCAGTTGAATAGAGTTTGCACTTTATCCAATTCAGTTTTTAATTAAGGTCGTATAACTTTTTTATTAGTAGAGCAAACTCTTTGTTTGCTTTTGTATCGATACTTTTGTTCGATGCCAGAATATTATAAAAAGAGGATAGCGTGTTACAATAAATTGGGTTTCCGTGTATTGATAGAGTTTGTGTTTTTGTTTCTTGAACAAACGTTGTTACCTGAAGCAAAAATCTGAAAGGGATTTCCTGTTAATTTGGTACTATACTGATCCTGCATCCCATGTTTTATTTGAACACGTAAAACAATTTCCTTCACTGTATATATTTTGGATAGCTGCTTTTCGTTTTTAGGGTTCCGTACCAAAATGGTAAAAAGGAACCCTTATGGTGAGACTAAGTCTGTCTGTCTGTCTGTCACGCCTGGATATCTCAAGAAATACTAATGCTATCAACTTGAAATTTAGAATAGTTTTAGATGACGTTTGCCCAACTATTATGCAAGCAAGAAAGAAATTAAAAAAACAATATCTTTTTTGCAAAAGGGGCTGAAAGGGAGTCTTAAAAATTTGAAGTGGGGCTACTAGGGCATGTGGGGTATCATATAAAAGAACGCTGTTTGCACATTCTCAAACATTTTTTTTTAGGCAGCATAGTTTCCGATTTTTGATGAAAAATGTAAAAAAAAATACCGTTCCCCCCCTTATCTCCGAAGTTTGCATGGATAAAAATCTGAAATTATTCTATGTGATAGAAGTTTATGTAAAGATTACAGGAAAAATAAAACGATGTCTCTAAATAGCACTGTTTTTCATAAATCATCAACATCATATTATATACGTACGGAACCCTCGGTGCCCGAGTCCGACTCGCTCTTGACCGGATTTTTTTTAACTGTAGGACAATCTAAAGTTGTATAACGCAGTTGTTTATTAACTCCCCTTGCTTTAATTAGGCTAGAGAGGCCATAAAAGAATTGAAGTTGAATAGACGTTTTGTCAATACGAAATAAAACGGACGATGTAATCAGATTACGACCTTTGAGATATACAGACATATTTGGGTCATTGGAATCCTTTGAAGTTGCTTAGCGATAAATCGATATGCAATCCTATTAATTGAAACTGTACAACGCCCAAAAATAATATTTTTATTGAATTAAATAACATTTTAGTTAATTAATTCAAATGCCTACGACTGTATGCTTTTACGTCCATGATTCCACAACAGGTACGTGTTTTAGTTTATTTTTCATTTGGTCACATCAATATGAAGCACACAAAAGTATCACATTTCAATGTTTGTCTACGTTGTATCAGTTTCCGCCTCGATGCATTCTGGCTGAATATTTTTTATTTTGTTTGTGTAAACTGCGACACAGCAGCGAGCTTTTTCTGCGAGCTCTTCTTTGTGGCTCATATAGTGTGGTGAGCTAGTGATTGCTGATATTGGCTATTGCGGAAATGTATTCTTTGTATCTGAAACTGCTTTTTGGAAATAAAATTTGGTGGGTTTTGGGTAGTTGCTTGCTTCGTTATGTATGTCTTTTGATTCGATGAAAAGCATAACGGACTTTCAACCAAGTCAACTGCCGGACGCTGCTGTCCGTAAGGCCAAAGCCTTACGTACACTGAAAAAAATGGAAGCTTACTAAGATACCTAAATGTTCTCTTAATTTGCATTAAAATGTTTGGACTCATTATTTATCTATTTACTATAAACAAGGTAGCATATTTGCCAGAACAAATTCATTTTATTTATATCGACTAATGTACATGTACAGAAAAATCACCGGTCTTTGTTACATCATACCTACATGCTTTGTTTGATTTTACGTCTTCACTTTTGTATAACAAATAATAATTTAAGTTCATGGTAACAAGCAACTTGTTAGCATTGCATCATTCTTAAACTAGCCAACATTTGAGCTAAATTAAATAACTACCCGTAATTAAACTAACTAATTACTTTTTTTTTAAACGTTGCCCTCACACTAGGAATTTCTCCTGTATTGTGGGTGCGTTTACAAACATTTAAACTCACATGCACATAGCACAAACAGCCAGGCCCGGAACACCTACTTGTAGGTCATACAAATATTTGTTCCGTGCGGGAATCGAACCCGCGCCACGCAGCGCAGCAGTCAATCGCTTAACCACTGCACCAACCGTGCCGTCAAACTTCAAAATTACTTAGTGCCCTATGATAATTTAACAAAGTTCTCCTAGCTTCAGAAGTCGAGATCTTGTTAAGCTCGTATGGAGCCAAGATGCGTGATCAAATCAAACAAGATTTTTGTTAAAGCAAACACTTTTTTTTTTTCAGTGTAGGTTCCTACTCATCAAATTCAAAATATTGCGACGTGATTGAAAGTTGCACGGTCAAAGGTCTTCAGCTTAATGTAATCTAACTCGTCGAGCCTAGGTGAATGTTGCTAAGTTGTTGATGAATCTGTATCGAATTATAATGCGAGGTGGCGGCAGGTCGTCGGCCCCGACGCGCCGCCCGCGCAGCCCTGCCGTGCTGCCGGGCCGGCCAATAATCCGGTTAGGACGACCGCACGCGCCGCCGCCGGCGCTGCCCTGATCGAAATGTAATTGGGTGTGCTCACCTCACACCGCACACCTATTAACTAGATAATTTCTGAAATTCATTTGGAGTTAACATGTTGTTTACAATATGTTATCTACTTTTAATTATGAAACATTAATGGACAGTTAACAGTTAATTCCGAATAATTTCAAGTACCTACTGCAAAATTGTTACTGCAGGCTTAGCTCGAACCGTAGAGAAGTTTTGTCGACGGAAGAGTAGACAAAAATGATGTTTCCGTGTAGACAGTAGACAGTTTTCTATCGAGAAGGGTTGACAAGCGATTTATATTCTAGGTACAGTAGAGTAGAAATAGATAGCGTTATGCTAAACCTGCTGAAAGGCTAAGCAAATAGTTCTTCTTACCATTTTAACACTGATTAGGTTGGCAATGAAGTAATAGCTAGTTTGTAAGAAAGACTACACACGCTGTGTGTCATTATCGTAATGATGTGATCGCGTACATTTTCTTTGGCTTATTTATAACTATATCTACGTGCAGAATCCATGCGTGCAATCATTTCTATTCATCATCATCATCATTTCAGCCGAAAGACGTCCACTGCTGGATATAGGCCTTCCACAAATGGGGGGTTTGCCATAATCGCCACGCTTGGCAGGCGGGTTGGTGATCGCAGTATGGTGTTAAAATGCATAGAGAACGCTGCTGCCCATTCCCTAGTAAGTCTCTTAGTCGCCTTTTACGACACCCACGGGAAGAAATAGGGGAGTGCTATTCTTTACGTCCGGCACCATAAAGACCCATTTCCACTACTGAAGTGCAACTTTACACCATAAAATAAAAACTTTATTTTTAATATTTTCCATGAAATTGTTTGGTTTCAATGAAAACAATTCGCGGAAAAATATTTTAATTAAAAAACATCCAAATGTTCTTACGAAAAACGTTTTGTGTTTTGCATCCATTTTGCGTGTAAATAATTGTGCCGACATCACCGACATGGCAAGCAAAAATAATATAAAGGAGAATAAAAGCTGTAATTAAACGGGTGCGTCGTTTACGTTTTCAATGGCCGGCGATTTGTATGTACGAGCTGACGTTTAGGTGGTATTATTTTTTTAATACAGGTCCAGGTACACATGGCTCACATCAAGCTATACATTTCCAGTATAAGCTGACCTCTCATTGTATGGAAATCCTGTACAATGCGAGATCAGCATAAATTGGAATGTATAGCCGTGTACATACAAAATACTCGCTTTTGCTGAAAAGTAGTGTAAAAAAAAAGGAAAGGAAAAAAATAGTTTATTTGCGGTAAACATGACGCAAAGAAAGAATATAAAAATAACAAGTTGGGGGAACATATGCGTCACATCCACGCAAAACGGCCAGCGCTCAGCATAATTCGAGACAGACAGAGCCCCAGCGCTAGTTTTCAGCAACAGCCGGCGTTGACGTGATGACGTCGATCGGTGCAGCATACATTGAGATTATAAATAAGAAATAAATAAGTAATAAAAAAAATACAAAATTTATTTATTTTCCAATTTACATCTATCATTACAGGGGTAACCTAATGCGAAAGTGTACTTATCTAAAGTCCTAACCTAACTTATTATTATAATTACATTTTGTAACTTATTACAAATAACGCATTCTTTGTGAATTCACTCAGAGAACAACAGAATAGGTCCGAGTCACTAGCTATGAGGTTGAGAGTGCGGAGTGCGCGCGTCAGTGGCGCCTCACTTAAAATATTTAATTCTATTAAAAAAAAATGATTTAATTTAAGTATATTTAGTCAGAAATTGCCAGCAGTATGCAGTCCTATGTTAGGGTTTAGAACGATGCTGTCACTTGCAAGAACGAAGCGATCAAAACTCGCTCACTGTTCCACAGCCGCTGGTAACCGAGCGTAACAAAGTCAAATTGAAATGTCAGCCTTTCAAATATTCACACAACGTAGTTCCACCTCCCTGAATGTAACTTGTAAGCTTATTTCGGATCTGCTACGTGTTTGTTGTTTCGGAAGCAGCCTTCTAGAACTGTAGGTAGTTCATTACAAGACTCATAGTTACTTATTATGATCGTAATTAATTGCGCATAGAATTGTAGCAGCATTCTTCTTCTTATGTCGAGACTGTTAGATGCAAATTCACATTTTTATTTCGCGAACATTTCCAAATCTCTTATAGCTATGTCATCAGCAAACTGCAGATAACAAGGAGTCGGCACATTTGCATAATCTAGCTTTTGCGAAACTTTCATTTTGATTGTGATTAATATGCATGATGTGCAGTTATCTTAAAGTGTTATAATAGCATGCAAAGCAAGATGCTAGTTTATCTAAGTAATACCTACATACATATTTATGTTCCAGACTAACAACTCTCTGGTGATCAGAATTCTGAATGTATCTTTACATCATTCAAAAGCTTGTTTGCCCAAACTTGAACTTAACTTTTTTGTTTTTTTTATGTTTTATCTTTGAACATGAGTTTTATGTTTACGGTATGGACATTTTAGTATTAAGTAATTGCGAAAGCACTATTTTTCTAGTTTCCACTCACGCAAACAAACTCCTTCCCCCTTATTACAAAACAAGGTTTATCTTCAGACCCAGGATTAAAACATTGAACCATCATTGAATTTAGAACTTTATTCCGACTGTGGTAAAGTTCCTAAACACAAAACTGACAACTTAGTACCGAACTAAGTTTTCAGTTTTGTATAAAGAACGGTATTTCAATCACTGTTACGTTCTTATTACAAAAACTGGCTCCATGGTTTAAGGCATGTCAAAATATAAATGTTGTTTTGTAATAAGGCGGTTTTTGTTCTACATTGTCCGAGTTATCGATTAACCAATCGACATTTGAATGTCAACATCTCTATGTGCACCTCTAAATGCAACATAACACCTACACCGTACACGTATATTGTACCTGTGAGTTTAAAGGTCACGACACAACAATACAACTCGCCTATGGGACTGGACTTTCACTGATTGCAATACAAATGCCACATCAGTCACTTGGTATTTCAATGACAAGTAGTTTATAATCGATTCGTTCATTAGTATTAAGTAAATGATAAATGATTTTTAGTTCTGCAAGTAGGTTTGGACAAACAGTTTTCCACGTCAATCATATTTTAATAACTAGATGAGGTCAGCGTTTCCTATCTGACTACTCTGAAAAGAAAGGCCGAAACAAACTCAGGTCACAGTCTCTTTTAAAGTCCAGATTAAAGGCATAATCTTGGTCAGATCATGTGAAGACCATGTAAATTGGTGTCTGAAATGGTCCTTTGAGAAAAGAACCACACAGATTGAGTGGACCTGACTAGTCAGTGCACGCATTTGTCGCAGTAATCGTGCAGCTCTACTCAGAACTTAAGGAGCTCAACGATGCGACGAACAACACCAAAAAAAGGACATTTGGGTTGGCCGCATAAATGACTAAAACTAACTGAGAATAAAAAAAATAAAGACCCACATAGTTTCACATTCACAATAATTAAAATAATATAATACTTTACAAGTAAATATTCATGTTATTGTATATATACATATAATACAGCATTGCGTAACACTGCTATCGACAGTTTTCATCTGACCGTTGGATTTGCTTCGAGATTCATCTAATAATCCATCGCGGCTTGAGATCTTCCTAAACTTAAATATGGATTACGTCTAAGTATTCATTTGAAATTCAAAAGAGGCTGCCATCGCTTTCTCGTTCGTTGTAATGAACTCGTTTTGTATCGGTATTAAATTAAATAGATATCTAAATTACTATGCGAATACTAAATACGTATTAGATAAGTCTAATTAATTCGTATAAATAACAAATTACTTTCAAGTCATTTATAAACTTGATAAAGTTAGAAGGTTAATGAAGAAGATAATATTTCACATAACTATGTAGTAGAAAAAAATATCTGTGACAGACGGACAAAACAGGGATCTTATAACGGTTCCGTTTTCCTATTAATATCAGAAACCTCAAAGACAACAGAAATAAATGTAATTAAGACATCATCATTATAACATCAACCCGTAACTCCTAACGCTGAACCTTGGTCTTCATCAGCCTCAACAAACGCTCAAGATATGTAAAGCATAGGTTCTATAGAGCGCAGTGAAGGCACTGCTATTGAACAGTGTGAACGGAAGTTGTGAGCGATGTCATTGGTTTCCGGGACATCTGGAGCGTCCTCAGTAGCCTGGCCTTGCCCGACTTCAGAGACATTTGCGTCAGTTCATGGTAAGCCTAGGTAAGCACGGGCGATTTTTTTACGCAACGTTTTTTATCGCGCACTTGACTTTTAACCCTCGGCATTTAGCCGAGAATTGAGAATGCAACAGAGTGCATACCAGCTCGTCAAAAAATACACTGTTAGATTTTCGAAAAACCAGTAAGTATGCGATAAAAATCGCCCGTGGGTACGAGGGCTAAACGTGGATATCGGTGCGTGTAATCTAGTCCGTCTTTTCTGCTACACAATTTACGCTACCGTATGATAAATGTTTTCATTTTCCTTTATTTAATTTTTTTGTTTTGGTTTTTATTGCGTTTTAGTATAATTGGTGATCTCATATGCGAGTCCCAATAAATACTTTTTCTTTCTTTTTATACGTAATGCTCTGGAAAAGATTCCTCGTTTTCTAAATTTTTTGACATTCATGAATATCTTTAGTGTCTTTGAAACTTTCCATATTCTTGAGCAGCACTTTTTGTGATGATACGAGTATGCGAGTGAGTTATTCGAGACCTATTTATGTACTTGTGTACCTATTTTATTTGTAATTAATTAAGTTATATTTTATAATATTATTATTTTCTCTCAATCAGAGCACCCGCCATATTATCTCTTCACCACCCTTGGTTGACTGGTAGACAATGCCTAAGGCATTAAGTCCGCCTTTGTACATTTGTGTGAAAAGTTTAAATAAATAAATGGGTATTTCTGATACTATCGTGTCGGCACGAACTACATATAATTGATAATCTGAATATCCCACGCCAGTCAGCAGGGTGGTGGCAGGACTAACTGCCCAGGGTGCTCTTTTTATTTACTATGTAGGGCAAATATCTAAATTATGTTTCCACATAACTTGGAAAGTACAGGGGTGCTTTAAAACAAGTTGTACAAGAATTTACATCACATATCTTTTATTGTATTTTGGAGTCGTAATCATAGTTGATTCTGAAAATACATGGAATTTTCGTGGATCTCTTAAATTTGACAGAGGCGTGCTCTGCATCTGAAATATAAAAATTTACTGATCAAAAATTTTCAGTTCCATTAAGGCTTCTACAGACCGGCGGCACCGCTAGTCGAGCGACACGCGGTTCAGGAGTTTATCCTACAATTGTATAATCTAATATGAATTCTAAAAAAGACAAGTATTTTAATAATATTTAATTTATTAAAATGTTGGTAAATAACATTATTTACTGATTAGATACTTTTTTGCAAAGCTTCCATACCTACTGGTGATAAAATTATTTAAAACTTAATTTACTATAATATTTTTGTCCTTATTTACTGAAGCCCTCAGTTCCTATAATAATAAGAGTAGGTATTAATATCTACATAATATATACTATTATGTAAATATTAATAATTATTAATACTATTTATTTTGTTTGTTTGCTTGAATACGCTAATTTTAGGAACTACCAGTCGGATTTCAAAAAATATTTTTGCATTTGATAGCCCAATTCTTGAGGAAGGTTATTAAACATCATACTACGACGCGATGCGACGGGGTGGGTCGGGGGCCGAAATTTTACGCAGACGAAGTCGCGCGCAGAAGCTAGTAACACAATAAATTATCAACCAGGCCTCTTATTTATGACTAACTAGCACTTCACCCGCGACTTCGTCCGCGTGGATTTCGTATCTTCGCCTGCAAAGTTCAACACTCTCTCTCTACGTCCCGTTTAAAAGATAGTTTCCGAAAACTGATGGTTGCGATATTTTCATTTATTATATAATTATGACCAACTTTAATAATTATTACAAAATCCTATTTAATTGTGTCTAGTTTACAAAAATAAAATGTTTAGGTAACGAATAAACAAGCGTAGGGCTATTCACTCACACCGCGGCATTTTTCATACTTTTAGCATTTTTATACCCATCGCGTCGTAACTTCTAAGTGAAAGCTCCGATTCGAATAATTTAAAGAGGAATTTATATTCACATAATCAACCTTGATTATGAAACTATTAGTTGGATAAGGATTAATATAATGATACGAATGTCATCATCTTTCGATTCTACCCGTGTATTGATTGAATAATTTGACCAAAAAACGGTTATTGTGACTTAACTATAATAGTTAGAGATATAGCTTCCCGGACTTTATTGTGGGTAATGATGAGTATTATAAACTGTAGTACATTATTTTATGTATCATCAATAGTTTTAGCAGCGCACGCCAAATAATGACTTTTATAGGCAAAATTTTGATAGTTTGGGTTACATTATTGTAACTTTCGTAGGGAACTCAATTTTGTATTTCAGTCGCTGATAATCTAGCTTTCAAATAGGTGTAAACAATTTTTTTATCAGTTAAGTAGTTTTTGAGTTTATCCATTACAAACAAACAAACAAAAAATGTAATATTTTCTCTTTAGTATAGATATTAATTAACATAACTACATACTCTATGAAGTCACCACTCGTCACGAAGGATTAGTATTAAATTTAGTTATACGAGTATGTATGTAATCTTAACTTAAAAATGGGTGTAGGTATATCGTATTGATGGATATATCATTCATATATTACTCAATATTTTCATAATAATAACAATATTGAGATGTTTCTTTATCCTCATAAGTATTTTAAAATGACTAGTACTCGTAAGGTAACCATTGCGTAGAACCATATCGATAAACAAAATTAGGTAATATAAAATCCGAAGACATAATTGACAACAATTTAGGTCAATCTAAAGATTCTTTGTGAAGAGTTAGTTAACTTTCATAATTATATAAATTAATCTAAGCTGAACATGACTATAAAAAATGCCTGTGGAAATGGTACACACGGCTACACATCAATCTATACATTTCCAGTAAACGCTCACCTCTCATTGTACGGAAATCACAAACAATGCGAGATCAGCTTATACTGGAAATGTATAGCTTGATGTGTAGCCGTGTGTACCTATAGGTTTTAGCTTTTCGTGCGAATTTATAACTACCTATTGTAAATTGTTTCGTGTTACCTTATCCATTTCACCATCAATTTGGCGCACGTGATCCCTCGAACGTATAAAATCCTTAATTAAAGTAACAAATAAGATAGTGATAATTTATATTGTTTGTGGATAACAACAAATTTCTAACAATTTATTGACTATGTGACTATTATACCTGGGGTGGATCTGAGACAAATGCAGCCAATGGATGAGGGGATTGCGTCGTTTCAGACTGAAAAAAAGAAAATACTGCGCTGTGTGCGTAATTAACTCATTATATCTATCTTAATATATATAAATCTCGTGTCACAATGTTTGTCCTCAATGGACTCCTAAACCACTTAACCGATTATAATAAAATTCGCACACCATGTGCAGTTCGATCCAACTTGAGAGATAGTAGGTAGGTAGGGTAGGTAGGTAGGGTAGGTAGGTAGGGTAGGTAGGTAGGGTAGGTAGGTAGGGTATGTAGGTAGGGTAGGTAGGTAGGGTAGGTAGGGTAGGTAGGTAGGGTAGGTAGGTAGGGTAGGTAGGTAGGATAGGTAGGTAGGGTAGGTAAGTAGGTAGGGTAGGTAGGTAGGTAGGTAGGGTAGGTAGGTAGGGTAGGTAGGTAGGATAGGTAGGTAGGTAGGTAGGTAGGGTAGGTAGGTAGGGTAGGTAGGTAGGTAGGTAGGGTAGGTAGGTAGGTAGGTAGGTAGGGTAGGTAGGTAGGTAGGTAGGTAGGGTAGGTAGGTAGGTAGGTAGGTAGGGTAGGTAGGTAGGTTAGGCGGGTAGGTAGGTAGGTAGGTAGGTAGGGTAGGTAGGTAGGTAGGGTAGGTAGGTAGGTAGGGTAGGTAGGTAGGTTAGGCAGGTAGGGTAGGTATTCTTTTACCCATAGAAAGCCACGTTATTTGTGAGTGTCATAGAGTGAAAATGTTTACCGCCCAACGGAGTGGGCACGGGTCAGCTAGTCTATATATATAAAAGAAAGTTGTTAGTTACACCATTTATAACTCAAGAACGGCAGGACCGATTTGGCTGAAAATTGGTGGGGGGGGGCTTAGAACCAGCAGACGGACATAGGAAACTTTTTTTTTTTTTTTTTTTTTTCGTACTTTTTACTAGGGTAGGTAGGGTTGGTAAGAAGGATAGGAGGTAGGGTAGGTAGGTTGGGTAGGGTAGATTCTTAGCGCTACCCGTGCGAAGCCGGGCCGGGAAAAGCTAGTTAGACATAAAATACATCATGTACCTACGGGTCTATCAGTGTATTATAAGCTAGATTACACACTCCGAGCCAGCCAGCTGGTCAAGTTAATAACGCAGTGCAGCTACCCGCGGCGTGTTACCGCATTATACGAGTTAGGTACTTATACTACAACATTCTTGGTTTTTACTTGTCACTCACCTTCCCCCAACACGCTAAGAGGCAAATTCGTACTTGACTAGTCTCTCTGGCAGTAGCTATACTTGCCAGTGGCAGTGTCATGGCAGCTACACTAATCGTGTGACCGGTCTGGGTGAGTCGAGCTACTGTCATGCGAGTACAGTGTCCAGTACCTTCCAAGCTTTTAGTATTAGTACCTAATGTAAATTACACTCCGGTACCCACATCGGTTCTCATGCAGTCTATAGCAAATATAACATCAACAGCGAACAGTGCAAAATTATCAATCTTTTTAATAAATTAAATAAGTTCATCGGTATCTTTACTCCAGATAACTTTTTATACTAATAATCGCAGTTGTTTGGAACTTGTGTTTTGAATTGGTTATAAATAGGTGTTGCTCAAAATAAACAACAAACATTACCTATGTTTGTTGTTTATTTTGAGCAAGATTAGTATAGACCACCGGTATCAGTTTAGGCACTATCTGAACGTAACATAACATTATACCTTGTTTCCCCGAAGGGTTGGGCAGAGCTGTACATTTTTTTTCTATTTTTATTGTTGTTTATTTCAAATAGGCATTAAGGCACTTTTGAACGTCAAAATTTACAAAAATAGAATTGATTCTAGTCATCCCTTCCAAAAGGTAGTTTTGTCCGGAGAAGAATGGGCAAGAAACTCCACCGTTACTCTTTTAAAATGTTTTAAAATATTTAATATTAATTAATTATATAATTATACACTATTTATACACTTTCTGAACAACGTTGGAAAAAATAACTTTGTTGAAAACTTGTCTAATAAGTTATACAGGTGGTTCAATATGATCGACGCGTCTACGATATAATAATGTGTGTTATTTTACCTCACTCAAACTAACGCCTGGCGTCGTCGCTGTAAAATTAAGTACAGACCTTATTAGTTTATGAAAGCCCACTAAACGTGAGAGGTGCCCAGCTCCTCAGAATGTGAGTCATTAGAATCAATTAATTAATACTCACATGCGTGTTGAGACATTATGATGTTATTGAAATATTCGTCGAGGGTTTCTATCTTCAAATCTGGCCCTGAAATTGTTTATTAAATCCATGTAATGCATCTGTGTTAACTCGTAAAAAAAAAGTATTTAAAAATAATTGCTTACTCATGTTTTCCGGTTTTACTAATATAACATGTTGTTCAACTGAAAAGAAATTGCAAATTAATATCAATGATAAAATATTAATACTAAAATTCCAAAAAACAAACTAAGGAATCATCATCATCATCATGATGATGATTCCTTAAGGAATTATTATTTATTTATGTATAAAAAAAAACATTCTAAGGAATAACGTACTTATTTTTTCTACTTCTTCATCTAAGGCAGTAAGACCCACTGTTGAATGAAATAAATTATATTTATAAAGAAAGAATAATGTTATTTTTACACAGATCGTGAAACACAACATTTAGGCCCGTGTTTATAGAGCGTTACTCAGTACTCAAGCATTACTTAAGACTAGATTCAAGCCATTGGATTGGTGGAAACTAGTCTTAAGTAATGCTTGAGTACTGAGTAACGCTCTATAAATACGGGGCTAAGTAACTCGGCATCTATACTTCCATAGTACCTACATTCTTATTATAAGTTAACTTATATTCCGTTTAGGGTAGTTAAATAAAGGTAAACAAAAAAAAACACGTGACGAGACAGCTGTGAAGTAACCGACTAAACGTAATACCTGTCACTTCAGTTGTCATGCTACTTTACAGTTATGCTCTTTAACAACGTTATAATTCGTGGACGTTTTGAGAACCTGTATTTTTGGGCTCTTTACAATAGACATATTACAAAATATTATAGTATTATTATTAATCCAATTAAAAAATTGTGCTCAATCAGTTACATCAACGAAGAACGAATAAAAGATAAAGTTTAACATACATTAATAAAAGAGGAAACTATCGTAAAAATAAAAAATCCATTTAATTTGGTTATAAGTTACAACGTGTTTTTAAACAAGAAAGTGTCATCTATAAAAACCTTTTTTACGATTTGTTTATTTAACTACCCAAACCAATGGAATATAGGTTAGGTACCTAGTCATCATTCGATTAGGTAACAAACGATGTTGTCTCGTCTCAAAAAAAAAATTTTTTTTTGAAGTCGGTTAAAACATCCAACTAACACCAAATGCACCGTGTTTAAAAAATATGCAAATTTTGAGCATTTATTCCGAAAGGTTTATAAATGTACCTATAGTACATTATTATTAAACTTAGATTTACCACAGAAATCTCGATGTTGTGACATATCGTCACTGCAGTACATTGACGTGCGAAGCCGGGCTGGGTCGGTAGTCTGTCACTACTTAATATAAAATAAAGTCCGGCCGCGTCTGTCTGAACGCGATAAACTCAAAAACTACCGAACAGATTTCACTAATGGACGGAATAATTCATGAGGAGGGTTTAGGTGTATAATTCATTATGCTTTTGTGTAAATTGGCTGAAATATGACTATGATTGGTGTCGGAAAAAAATATGCTGACTGTGAGCTTTACTGGCATGGGCCGCGTAAACGAAAGATAGGTACATACAATTAATGTTGTACAAGATTGTACATCTTAAAAAGTTCAACAAAAAAGTCCGGATGACCCACAGTAACCATTTTTACCATTCAGATTTGATAAAAATTTCATTGTAATTTCCGAAGCTATTTTTACCTGTTTATAAATCCATAACCAATAAAATATGTTATTTAAATTGGGCATTTAATTTAGATTAAATTATGCCTTGACATCATAACATTTAAATAATACTTTAAAATATATGACAGATACAAAATGTACGCGTAACAAAATAATTATGGTTGAAGGCGGTGCGGCGCTAGAACAGGAGTCAATGACCTTCTCCGCGGCTATTAAGTATGCGATAATCGCTGTTTAATGACAGTCTGTGATGCTGGTGGTTGAAGCTAAAAAAAACATTTTACTCCACTTATAGAGAAGGACCCATCATTTATTTTCCTTTATCCAGTTCAACATAAATAGGTAGTGTGACCACAAACAATAGACCATATTAGTTTTTTTTTATTGTTGTAAGGCACGTTTCCAACACGAGAGGAGGCCTGAGTCCCAGTAGTGGGAACATTCCAGGCTGATTATGATGAAGGCCCGTTTACTGATCAGTGCTGATGATCAGTACGGCATTTTACTGTATAATTTTGGGATCATCTGGCAATTTCATACATTTACTCCATTCGTTTTTAACCGTATGGACATTGAGATGTTGACGTGTGATGCCAACGTTCAGCCGTGTTCAGATAACCCGCGCCGACCACGCGCACGCCCCGCACTCGTGTTGGGCCCGCCTCGCACCCGCGTTCGCTACGCCCAAAATCCGCGCACGCCACGTGCCCGCCTCACACCCGCTTATACTTATTATTTAGTGTGTGCGTGGTGAGCGCGGGGCGGGCGTGAGGTGGGCGCGTGGCGTGTGCAGGTCGACTTTGATAAATGCAATTTGCAATATTGATGTGTCATAAGACTCAAATTATATACAACAAATTTCAAAACGAGCGGGGCGGGCACGTGGCGGGCGCGTAGCGGGCGCGTGTCGTCTGAACGCAGCCTTCTACCGTAAATTAGATATCATAATGACAGCGCCGTGTAAACGGCCGCTAATTATGTGCGAAAGCGGTTAAGGCTTCTACATACCGGGGCGACTTGTCGCGCGACGCGACGCGACACAAAGGCACCGCTCGTCCCGCGACACGCGGGGCCCTTGTACCGTGTCGCGTCGCGCGACTAGTCGCGCTGGTATGTAGAAGCTTTTATGTGAAATTCGAAAGGAGAAAACCTTAACACTAATATAAACAAAATTGGGAAAAACTGAAATTTTATCAGCCTATAATTTAGGAACACATGTATAGGATTGTATACAAAGAAATATTTGAATTTGTTTTTTATGTATCTTTATTCTTTACTTTTTCAAATATTTGTAGGATTGGAAATAAAATATCTACCTACCTACTTGGTGATGTTCTTCAGAAAGATCAGGTGCGCAGTACTCGCAACCGGCGGGTGTGCGTGTATGAACGTGAACGAAGCAAAAGGAGTATGTAAGGAGCATAGCAGGTGGCGTTCTATAGTTTCTGCCTACCCCCATGGGGAGAAGCCGTGAGTTTATGTATGTATGTATGAAAATAAAATACATTAAAAATACTCCAAGTAGGATGAACATCAATTACATTTTAATCTAACCCACATGCTCGACGCAACAGGATGATACGAAATTAGGGCAGAAAAAATAAATATGGCATAATATATGCTCTGCTACCCGTGCGAAGCTGGGGCGGGTTGCTAGTTCTTTAAAAATAAAAAATAAGGGTAAAATATATTTTTTAAAACAAGCTGATAATGAACTAAAAAATACTTAATAAAACAAGAACTTTAATATTTTCTGAAACTATGATATTAGCTTTAGGCTAAATGTTTAAATGTAAGAAGGATTGTTCACGCCTTTATCTATATTTTATTTTGTACTTTTCAGCATTACAATTTGTTTAAATATCTGTTCTATCACCTTCACTTGTAAGGTACCTATCTACTCATCAAGATAAACCCAAATGGCCGCAACACAACAGGGCTATCTTGTTTAATTGAGGAATACCCGTGACCACCTTCAGGCTCCATCATCAGACCCTGGATATCATCTAGAACGGAGCCCTTGTCAAAACGAATCAAAAGAGCCCAAACTCGATGAGCTTGCGTCGTTTTATTACAGAGTTCTTCCACCACCACCACCACCTTTCGGCTTCATCATCAGATCAACTCTATGTCATGATAATATTGCATTGTCATCCGATTTACATATGCATGCAAAATTTCAGCTCAATCGAAAGCCGGGAAGTTGGTCAAATTTAATTTGCAAGATTTGATTAAAGACACACCGGACAGATGAAACTAAATAGTCATCATAATCAGCGTATAATGTTCCCACTGCTGGGACACAGGCCTCCTCTCGGTGAGAGGGAGTGGGCTGTAATCCACCACGCGGGCCCAGTGACGGTTGGTACTTAGATGTCACATGTCTTAGATTTTTTGGTGCTATATAGGACATAGTGGTTTCCTCTCGATGTTTTCCTTCACCGTTTTGAGAGCAGTGGTGATGAAATTATTTACGGACGAACTAAATAAAAGCTTGTAAAATGCACTGCTGTTCGTTGGCGCATCACTTGAGAAATGCTAGACCGATTTGGCTATTTTTTGTTTTTAAGATGTTTGTAATAGTCCGAATTACGTCTTTGTGGAAAAAAAAATGCCGCTAAATGTCCAAATTCCGGAAAAACTGAACGTCACTTTCTATAGGATTTTTGTATGAACTATTGAAATTTTGACATCTTCTGTTCGGTCAGCTAGGTAATTATATAAAGCTTAATAATCGCAATAAGATTTTGTACCAAATAAGTACTTACACATTTTTCGGAAGTGCAACACTAGCTCTTCCTCTTCCTTGTTTTTCTTTCCTTCGGTGTCAACATACTTTTCTGTAAAAAAATACGATAAGTATAACAATCAACCAATTAATCATATTCTTTATTGTGGATAAAGGCGCTCCCTTACTGAGAGCATTCGCTTGTAATGTAACAATTCAAATTCGAGCATCACATCATTACAGTGCGCAACCTGTAATGAATCACATCATTACAGTGCGCAACCTGTAATGATACCATTTGTAACATTACATTCACCGGGAGCATTCGCCTGTAATGTAACAGTAGTGAGTAGGAGCACTCGTGATACAATTAGAATGAAAGCAACTGATTCGACTACAGGCGAATGGCCGTCAGTCATCCCTGGCAGTATTGTAGCGTAATGCTCAAAATATAATTTTGGATTGTTAATTGTTACATTACAAGCTGAGCGCCTTTATAGAAAGGTAAGTAATAGGTAAATATATTTTGTATAACAGAACGCTCAGTTATGACCTACCATAATTGAATTGACCTTACATAAGTAAATGATTTTTATGGATTTTAATTATTTTAAATGTTAGTAAGTTATTATTAGCTGACTTTGGTCAATTACCACTAGCGATGGGTAGTGGGTTAAAACCCATTCTTCCCATTTGGGTTAAAACTGGGTGATTTGGGTTTTAACCCGGTTTTAACCCATTTTCACCCGTTTTACTGGGTGATAATGGGTGTTGTTAGTTATTTAATAGTGGGAAGGAGAGTTCACTACTAGCTTGTCAAAAATAAAAGCCTGAATACAAAATCAGATATATTTATTATTTATTTAAATAATTACAACTGATTAGAAGGTCGTCAATCAATCATCATCATCACTTACATCGGAAATACGGTTACAATCAAAAAATTTAAAACTGTTAATGCCTGATGTAGATGGTTCAGGGCTATTTGTACGTAGCGGCGTGGTTTGCATATTATATGTCTGGGATTCCAAATGCATCGGTGGTGAATCAGGCACGCAGTCCTCAGTGCTATCACTTAAATCATCCACGTGCTTGTGCAACAAGTTCCAATTAGGTATGTAAAGTATTTTTCAGGTATGTTTTTTATATTTTTATTTTAATGATAAGAGTATTTAAAACACATAATTTCATCTTTTTGTTTTTACAAGCTGTAGTTATTTTTATATATTTTTTTTAAGTATTGTTCGTACTGACGTCACTAGTAGCTGAATAGCTTAGGATCTTTGCCATGTTTAACACTTATTTAAAACCAAAATTCAGTAAAGTCAAACTGTCAAATTTGACAATTAATTTGTTTACATTTCATACTTTAGCGACTTCCGTACTTTAGTATAGAGTTATGGCATATTAATAAAATGAATGGATTCAAAGACTACTTCTACTAAGTTCTTCATACCGTCAAGTATAAACACCACAACAAATAGCCGACACAAATTGATTGTTAGTAAAAGAAACCTTAAAAAGGAAATGGTGCGAGGAAGTAAACGTTTAGTACAAGTCTGGGCGGCGACTGTTTTATTGTGAAGGTCATTTTAACGTAAGTTAAGTTTTCCTGAAGCGATACATCGATATGATTTGACTTGTACTGTCCGCCGCTGGTGAAAAACTACACTATTTACATAATTACCTATCTGAATAGAATAATAATAAGTGCTTCATGTAAATTTGACGTTGGCATGACACTTGACACATAAAGAACAATTTAATTACAAGAGGCACTGAAATTTCCAATTCATCAGGCTGCTTTGTGACGTCAATTAGAGGTCAACTAAAAGTCAAGTGATTTTAAGTATTTTTGTGAAAATAAACACGATCTTATAATTTTAAGACCTATTAATAGAAAAATAAGTCTTAGAAGCTTAAAATCTCGAAATGGTTTTGGAATCGGCATAGGTTAATTTTTACTTTACATACCCAATTGTATGTTATATGTATATGTTAGTTTTGCTGCCCTTTCCGTAGTGAGTCTATTTCTTTTGTAGGGTTCCGTACCTCAAAAGGAACCCTTATAGGATCACTCGTGTGTCTGTCTGTCCTGTCCGACTGTCACTGCTGATTTGCTTCGAATTTACTGGACCGATTAAGTTGAAATTTGGTTCACATATGATATTCTGTGACCCAAACACGGACGTGTTACGTAAATAAATTAATTTTGAATATGGAGGTCACTTTTGGGGGGCAAATTAGAAAAATAAAAAAAAGTTTTTTTGACTGTACCGTGTGACATATCAAATGAAAGCACTTATTTTAAGGATTTTATATATATTTTTTTTACAATTTTAAAATACATACTTTTGAAATCATTTAAGGAAATAGATGAAAAGTGACCATTCCCCCCCCGTTATCTCCGAAACTACTGAGCTTAAAATTTTGATAAAAATACAGAAAATAGTTCTTTACTTATAGATTACAGGAAAACCTATACGAAGACTGTGTACATTTGCAGTTGGAATGTATGGGGATCATGTTTTTCAACTACTATGTAAAGTTTGCTTGGATAAATTCATGCCAAATACGGAACCCTTGATTGTGCGTGGTCCGAGACGCACTTGGCCGGTTTTTTTACTGTGTATGTTACTATCAGCACTAAAGGACCGCTCTACAGCAGCAGAAGTGCACGGTGCTGTAAGAATACGGACAGCTACTTTGCTCAATGCAGTAGATCCACATATTCCTTTCCACCAGATTGATGCGCTTACATCGTTGATATTAGCGCAAAGAAATCTCCGACTCCAAAAACCACCTCTTGCTCTTTAAGACGCCAAGTTTGTCATGACATTTAACCTTTTACTTCACATATGTACTCCATAGCGTCGACTTCTTGACTTTCGTCAAGTTCAGATCCTTGGTCTGTGGGGTCTAATAAGTACGCTGCAAAGTGAATCTGTTTCAAACACATTTTGATTCTTTCGTTGACATTTATTAATATTTCATCTTTTTGGTCGTTTTCTATTATTGTGACATCCGGCAAATTAATAAGTAATTTCGATTTCATATTTTTTTATATCAAAAATACGTTATGAATATTTTCTTAATTTCCTTCTAATTGAAATATTGCATCAGAAATAGGTTCCATAATAAGTTTGCATTACCGAATAATTTTCCAAAAATTAGAATAGAATAGAATAGAATACTCTTTATTATGTACACCTTAATGGTTACAGATATAAAGAGAAAAATTGTCATCAAACAGCGCTGATTTTTCTTCAGCTACCTACGCGCGGACCGCCCCCCACCCCACGCCGTCTTCTCGGTCCTGCCATACCGCACACCGACCATAGCATGCTATATGTTTAAATACAAAAGAAAAAAAATATTTTGTTTTCACCCGGCCAAAACACCCGATGGGTGGAATAAAACGGGTGATACCCACACCCACCCACCCACCACCCACCCACTAGTAGGTTATAACCCGGGTGGTTACCCATCTCTAACCACCACTAGCAGAATAAGTTTCAAATAATCCAATGGAATCAATGTCCATTTTACAAAGAATACGGTATTTATGTACATTAGCCTGCATTAAGAATAGTTTAGAAAAAACCGGCCAAGTGCGAGTCGGACTCGCGCACGAAGGGTTCCGTACCATTATCCATAAAAAGGTAAATTGCGGTTTACGATTTATGACATTTTAAGCAAAACTACTTTCTAGATCTCGTTCAAACCAATTTTCGGTGGAATTTTACATGGTAGTGTACATCATATATTTTTTTTTGTTTTATCATTCTCTTATTTTAGAAATTACAGGGGGGGCGGACAAATTTTACCACTTTGGAAGTGTCTCCCGCGCAAACTATTCAGTTTATAAAAAAATTATATTAAAAACCTCAATATCCAATACCAAAAAAAAAACGGGTTTCAGTTCTAAGTATGGGGAACCCCCAAAATTTATTGTTTTTTTCCGTTTTTGTGTGAAAATCTTATTGCGGTTTACAGAATACAATCATCTACTTACTAAGTTACAACAGTTGTGACATACGGACGGACAGACAGACAGACATGACGAATCCATAAGGGTCCGTTTTTTGCCATTTGGCTACGAAACCCTAAAAAGGGTACCTAACCAATAAATGTAGGTACTTAGGCATAAGTATGTACTATCGCGGACACTGGCGCCTTACCACTTTTCAACCTTATGCTCCTAGTAATAAGGTCGAAAAGTGGTCAGGCGCCAATGTCCGCGATAGTACATAGACAAGATGAATTTTTCAAGTTTGCGTGGGGCACTACAAAGATAGCGTAGAATACTCAAAGAATTTTCGGAGTCTATTTTGTTAAAAAACCAAAATGTTTTGATTAAATTAGGATTTTTGAAGAAAAAAACGAATCAATCTTACTGTCGAGCATAGGATTGTTATTTTTGCCATCGAAACACGAAGTGTGCAGCCGGCACGTGTCCAGGTCGCCGGGGATCGTGCAGATATATCGCCACTTACACACAGGCCTCTGTGTCGTAGTTATAGGCAAATTTAGATCTGGAATAAACAAAGGCATTATATGAAAGATAAAAGCTATGTGTGGTATCTCCTTCTATGTTACAATAGGTAAACTAACCGATATTTTTATTCCTTAAGTGTTTCAGTTTCTCCGTAAACTTCGGCTCTGTATAGGAAAAGTTACGTCATTATCTAAAACAATTTTGGGAAAATTTCGTTTAAAATCAATATCAATTAATTATATTATTGTTTAATCAACATAGATACTCACTGCTATTCTTCTTTCGTGGTTTACGCTGCTTTTTTAATTTCTTGCTTCTAGCCACTGAATAAAATGTGATAACGGTCAATTGATATATTTATTCCATTATGACGCTGTGTCAGTCAAGAAATTGTTTTATATTGACGGATTTTATGCTGGACGCAAAGATTTAAATCAAAGATTCGCCCTACCGCGTCAAAGGATGGTCGTGTTCAAGAAGCTTTTATTTAGATAAAAGTGGAGGCAACCCTCTAAATACCTAAGTGAAGACTACTGTGGTCGGACTCTCTCATTCTGAATACATACATAAGAACGAATCAGTGATATATATTTTCTTTATCTTATGTATGTATTCAGAAAGAGAGAGTCCGACCACAGTCATCTTCACTTAGGTATTTAGTGTTGCCTCCAATTTTATCTATATCGTCATGGTCGTGGTTTAATTTCGTTTTGACACAACCTCCGACACATACAATGTCGCAGAGACTGGACTTGTCTGTCATGAATGGGCCATTATTATTGGCTAGAGTTCACTCTTCTCAGTGTGGATACTTTTACGCACGACTTTATACGGTGAGGGCAAATCTCCCAATAACGGATAAAAATAATACTGTAAGTACTTGTACTTACGGCCACTTTTGTAATGTCGGTGTTTGAGTTTCTGCCTCGATTTAAGTTTCTGCCTCGATTTAAGTTTCTGCATCGATTTAAGTTTCTGTCTCGATTTAAGTTTCTGCCTCGATTTAAGTTTCTTCACTATGTAATCAGTTAATTAAATTAATATTACAGCACTCTTTAATTTATTAAGGATGGTGGTGGTGGAAGTGGTAGCCCGGAAAATCCAAATTTTCTTACGTTTTTTGCAATTTGCAGGTCAGTGTCAAGTTGTATTTTGATCAAAATATGATTCGCGTTCATAACACATATGTATTTACCGAATTAAAATCATGAATACATAGCTACCTTAGTTAAATTTGTTCCATATAAACAAAACTCACATAGAAAAGTTCTTATGGAACAAATCTAACTTAGAACGTTTTCCAAGCGCTACCCAGCCCAACTGGATCCTCCTGTCGGCTTCTTTCTTAAAGTTATGTCTACCGAGCTGAATGACTTGCCCAAGGTAGACATACTCCGTCACAACTTCGAGTAGTGATCCTTCGATGTGGATTGGATAGGAGTTATTCATTATTTTCGTAGAATATTTGTGACGGATGTTTGAAAACACATAAACGTTCGTCAAGTAGGTATGTGACCGAACAAATGACAGGAATATTATACAAAAATAGATGTTTCATCAACGGTTCAACATCGTCAATTATACACACGGCAGGTACCTTTCCTTTTTCCCTCCTTGCTTACTTTGTGACGAGTAATTTTGGTTCGCTTTTTCTGTTCTCCTTCGTTTTTCATAGTTTCCACCTCCACTTCATTTGCTGAATTATTTTCTGCGTGCACTCCCGTTTTTAAATTATTATTTTCTGTATTCGACTTACGAGTTTTATGGTTTATAATCAAATGTCTATTAGGGCTCATTTTTTTTTCCAATTTTGAAATACCTTTAAATGATGGAATGCCTCCTAAAAATTAAGAACAAATTAATTAATAAAAACTTCAATCAAAGTCGGACCGCGTACTTAGGTTTCCGAACCTCGGGGTTTCAACGATGAAGACCAACCAAACCCAAAGTGCTCATGCATTTTGACTTTTATTATAATATTATTTGACATGGTAGCAGCCAGAGTTATCTGCACGTATTCTGTGAGTTTCTTCTGAATCACTATTACGGTTCTAAAGATACAGTTCTGAGATAGACAGACCGAGAGACGAAGTGAGCTTGATGGTTTAATTGACCAAACACTCACAATGGGTTCTATAACTTTTAAGTTGCATATATAGACCTCACGAATGACGATACAGTTTACCTTATTGTGGGTTTGGTGCACCCTAGGATATAGGTTATATTATAGGTACACGATGATCTAATTTTTTTTATTGACTTGTCTGTTCAAAAGTACATACCGCTCTGTCCTTTTCTTACAACGGAATCTGAAGGACTGACTTTTTTAAATATCACTAAAAATAAAATAAAGTTTTTAAATCGTCAATAAATTGGAACCACAACAAAAACACTTTAGATAAGACTATGGAGATTTCGTAATAGTCAGCTATGAAAGTAAAGACTTACGTTTATAGTGACATCTCATAAGTTGTTGATCCAGTCCGACCAATTGCCCTGATATAAAACTTTACGTGAATACGTATTTATTATATTTCACTTTAGATACCATATATAGACCCTTGTAATTATATTTTTACCATTTAAATGAAGAGTTTGTTCCGGATTTTCTGTAATGGAATTGGCTGAAGTCCTCATTTTCACAGCTGTAACATGAGAATCTCTATTTATCCCTAGTTTAATAATACCAGACTGGTTGCGCAACATGCATTCTGGTCAACTAACATACTGAATGACGAAACAAATTGATTGTGAGTTGTACACACGGCTACACATCAAGCTATACATTTCCAGTATACGCTGACCTCTCATTGTACGGAAATCCTATACAATGCGAGATCAGCTTATACCGGAAATGAATAGCTTTATGTGTAGCCGTGTGTACACAGATAAGGTAAACTTCAATTCTGTTCAATACTACCTTCTCCCTCGAGAGCCAGAGCTTGAAGTGCATCCAATCCAGAGAGGTCTTTCTCTGAAGTAAATTGAAACATATTTAAAAAATACCTAAACCTTTTAATAAATTGCATGTATACCTAATCTGAGAAATGCCGTTACCAGTCAAATATACGATCCTTTTTGTGGTCATGACTGTAAAAATAATAATGTTTATTGTCCAAGAAGCTTTAATAAATCAAAAAATAATAAAATCACACATGAAAAGCGTTTAACCTATCTTCATCTACAACGTGCCGCTACAATGGCGACATTAATTTAGGGCTAGTGGCCAGTAATCATAAAAAAATAATAAGATAAAATAATTCGTTCATTAAAAAATTAAAATGTTCAAACAAACTAAATAATAAAGCTCTCTGTTTCCTTCAATCCACCTACTCTTTGCACGTTATTCGTTTTAATTTCATTGGTGCGATGTTATGATCTGTGACCCCGGCAAATGACCTCAGCGCTACAATTGTTTAAGTACAAGTTGCTCCAAAATACTATTTTAGTTTATTTAAATAAATCAATAAATAATAACGTTTAATGAAATTAAAACATCTTCATAAAAAGAAAACGCGAAACCGTATAGCTGTATTAAATTAATGTCGCCATTAGCGGCACGCTGTATTTTAAATAACACTAAAAGAAAGTGCATTCATTTAAGTTATATATACATACAGTAAGCTCCAAACATTTTATCCGCCAAATCTTCAGGACTTTTCGCTGAACTCACAATTCCTCTGCCTTCTACATTTAATAAGTTAAACATAAAATATTAGGTTACTAAAAAAATCTTGACGTCAATATTATCATAGGTCTTTTAACATGTCTTCAATTCTTACTTCTTAAACGGACTGAAAAAGAAATAGACAAAATAAGATAAATAAATAATAGTATTTTATATAAAATATTAATTGTATTATTTTTTTTTAATTGAAATTTAGCCAGCACGGCCCAGCATGCACCATTTAAAATGTTTGAAACAATGTGCATTAGATAAAGCTTGGGTGCTGAGAAATAGGGTAGGTAGGTAGGTACCTTGGTTAGGTACCCGTGCTTCAGATCAAAGTGTTGTGTGTTGTTCAATTTTATTGCAGATAAAATAATAAAATAAATAATTTAATTTACAAACCTTTGTTCAACAACCTTGAGGCGACCGGAAGCAGCTCATATGGCGTAAAAGTATCACCTGTTTGAGAAATAACATGATGAGAATTTTACCTTGTTTGTTATTCTTTATTAAAATTCTAAATAATGTATTGTTTGTTTTTAGTTTTTACCTGTTTGCAGTGATCTTTTCTTAAAATCTGAAATTAAAATAAGATCGTCATCTCATTATAAATGATGTGGATAATGTTGCACTTCTTTAGAAAGAATTAATAAATTCCTTCCATCTGTAAATCTTGCTATACAAAATACTATCTAACAAATTATGAATATAATCGACCACATCAATCATTTTTAGCAAAGGACAACGTTCGAAAATCGTTAAGTTGTAGTTTTGTCACAATGTTTTTTTTGGGCTATTACAAACTACATTTGCAGTTGGAGAATTGGCCGTGACGTATATTGATGCATGGGAGAACTGAACATATTAGGTATCAACTACAAAGTTTATTTGTTCTTCTTGGGATAAATTCATCCTAACTACGGAACCCTTCATTATGCGTGGTGTGACACGCACTTTGCCGGTTTTTATTTTTAAATTTCGAAGAGTAAACTCCACCCATAAAACGTTGAAGCGGAACAATTTTTTATAATTTTGTTCACTTGTCTTTCTTACCACCTTCGTCGTCGTAATCAGCATCGTCGCTGGTTTCTTCATCTATAAATATACAAAATGTGAATTCATCATTTTACTTTGTTATAATAAACCCTACTAACAACAATAATAACAAACCAATAATAACTTACCAACTACTTAGCTAATAATAAAATGTATCACATTAACTCTCTCCTACTTAATGTATATTATGCTGTGCCCGACGTGACTAATATAATTATTTCCCTACCAACTTTATATACATTATGGTAGAATATAATAGAATAGAATACTCTTTATTATGTACACCATAAAAGTACGCAATAAAGAATTGAGAATTGATAATTTGTTCACTCTTCTTTCTTACCTCTTTCTGAGCTGCAATGTAACTCATCTTGGGAGGAACTATATTGGCCAACTTGAGAATCATTGTTGTCAGTGTACTGTACTTGATCATCTTGGGAGGAACTATATTGGCCACTTCGAGAATCATTGTTGTCAGTGTACTGTGCTTGGTCGTCTTGGGAGAAACTACATTGGCCACCTTGAGAATCATTGTTATCAGTGTACTGTACTTGATCGCTAAACTCGTCAAAATCCTCAACTTTTCTTAGCATTTTACCTCCATTATCTCGAGGGACTCCACTGACATGGTTTTTAGTTACGTCATGGGTTTTATCTAAAATAGGTAAAGGTGAGTTCTTTTTTCAAAAATACATAGGTAGGTATATCCCTGACGGGCATGAATTTTAAACCCTTACCTGTAGTAGTAACCTGCGTAATTTTTTTAAGTTGTCTCAATTAATTTTGTTCATACGGTGGTTATTTGTTTATTTCATTGTTCATTTTGAAAATTATTGAAACATACTCACCAAATCAAAAACCATAATAAACAAAATGGAATACCAGGATGGGAACATTTTGCTTCACGACATTATTCTCACTTCTCAATGTACAATTTGATTGTAATGAAAATTCAAAAATAATTGCCTCTGCATCATGTACATTTGATAGAAATGCATTGACCATGAAATGTAAGTGATTTACTAGCTTACGTCGGGCTAGCACTGAAATACTACTTCAAAAACATAAAATACCTTCCACACACCATCGTATATGATTATCCGAAACTTCAAGAGCGTTGTCTATAACGCTTCAGATAGAACCGTGTTGAACAATCGATCACGCAGTTGTACATGACTCAACTTTTATGCTATACTTATTGGGACTTGGTTTGCAGAAACGAATTTTGGAAAGCAAACTAATTGATCAGTTATGTAAGATTGGCGATGTTATTGACAAAATGTCAACGCTCTTGAATTTTCGGTTATTCGTAAGTATATTATGTAAGGTAGGTAGGTCATCTCATATCATCATCATTGTAGCCAGGAATCACTCACTGCAAAGTATACCGATTCATGCAAACTTCATTCAGCCGCTTATTCCCGCTTACAAAAACAAAAAAACTTCTTTTTAACCGACTTCACAAAAAGGAGGAGGTTCTCAAGTCGTCTGTATTTTTTTTTTTTTTTTTAATGTTTGTTACCTCAGAACTCCGTCGTTTATGAACCGATTTGGAAAATTCTTTTTTTATTTGAAAGGATATACTTCCAGATTGGTCCCATTTTTATCATAATCCAGTTTTGATGTTGGGATCCCTGTGTAATTGAGGGAACTCCTCAAATATTATAGGCATATATATAACGATTTTTATATTTTCATCAACAAGTCAATCATTTGCATTCAGAAAGTATAATTTGGTGAAGTGGAACTGATGAAGAAGGCCACAGATGGCCACCGGAACTTTTCAATGATAAGTATTTCACGGGTGGCGATGAGATATCTGGATTAAGATAGTAAAGCGAAGCAATTTTGATCTAATGATCGAAACTGATCTGATGATGAAGCCGGAAGGTAGGCACTGGAACTCGGTAATAAAACAATCTATCCTACCCGTGTTTGGTCTTATTGGAATTGTCATGAGATGCATTCTGGCTATAAATGATTTTTAACCGACTTCAAAAAAGGAAGAAGTTCTCAATATATATATATCTAGCCGTATAAATGTACCTACATATAAAAGGAAACCGTGACTGATTGGTCTATCAACACAGCTCAAACCACTGACAGATTGGGCTGAAATTCGGCACGTAGGCATCCGCTAAGAAAGGGTTTTTGGAAATTTGACCTTTAAAAGGGGGAAAACGGGGGGTTTTGTTTGCATGAAAAATCTTATTCCTAGAGTTAATAAACTTGAAACTTGGACGAATAATTACGTAAATAAAATATAAAGTTGGTATTTTTTTGTTCGCGGGTGAAGCCGCAGGCAAAAGCTAGTATTATATACATATGTTGAGGCATAATTTATTTGTTTATGAACTGATTTTTATAATTCTTTTATTTGGTAGAGGAAGCTTGCGCGGTCTCATATACATTACAGATTTACAGTATTTAATCCACTCGGTGTATGTTGATGATGTTATAAAACTTCCTGTTACTGTTGTTTTCATAGCAAGTAGTATATGAATTGGTGTGGGGTAGGTACCACTAAAAAGTGAAAAAAAAAAAAGTTTTTTACAAAAAAAACAACCGACTTCCAACAAAAACACTAAAAAGTGCAAAATAACTTTAATTTCGGAAGCACATAACATAATCACGCCTTGTTTCCTCGAAGGGTTGGGCAGAGGTCTACCTGTAGTATACCCACATTTAATATTATATTTAATTTAATTTCGGAAGTCGGTGGCCATATAAACGAAAATACAAAATCAAAGACACCGACTTCTGTTTACCAAGTCAGAAAAAGTTGCCAGTGATTTCCCGATATTATATTCGACTCTGCTGCGTAAACCTCTTCAAATCCTTGCCACTTTGGTTTGCCACCTTCCCAGGCAAATAAGCAGGTGTCTGGTGGGTTATTGCTACGTTTAACCGCGTCCCGCCACATCATCCCGGACATGTCGCATATCTCTATTATAACGGCTCCCGTCCGGGAACATTAGCTAATTTCACGCGGTTAACTTGGGGGGAAATATGATGATGTCGCAAACGAGTGTGTGTATTTCAAATCCATTAGTATGTTTGCGTCACATACGCATCGTGAAAAGGATTGTTTCACAATAGGTCGTTCTAGATAACCCTTTACTAACTATACATAGAGTAAATGCAACAATGAGCAACAAAGAAATCTAGATCAGATGGACAATGAGGTGTTTACGAAACTCGTATATAACTCGAAATATCAAAACAATTAATGATGAATGATTTCCCTCAACTATTATGTTCGTCCGTCACGTCGTCGCCTTGGCGTCGGACGTTTTCTTTAGACAGGCACAGCGTGGAAGTTTTGTTGGAAGAGGAGCCTTTGGTTTTTGATAATTTTGATGAGATGTTAATTTTTGTTCGGAAAAATGTTGACGTCCGTGCATTTCGCTGGAAAAGAAATTATTAAGTTTCGAAATAGAAATTTGGTTCCGATCACGTACTGGTTCGTGAGTAGATCAGCATTATGAACAGCTTGAGGTATCGTTCGTGCGAGTAGCCAGGCGGAGACGCCCGGCGCGGCAGCGCGGCTGTGCGGGCGCTAGTGAAAGGTTGCGGCGCGATGACCCGCGACAGATATGCGCGAGCGCAGTGTTCGCCCCGTGTTCCAGTAGCAAACGTTTGTTCCATTGTGAAGCCAACAGTTTCGCCACTTAGCACGACTCTCACCACAGAGAAAAGTTGCTAACACCTCACAAATTACGAACGAGTTTCGTAAACACCTCATTGTCCATCTGATCTAGATTTCTTTGTTGCTCATTGTTGCATTTACTCTATGTATAGTTAGTACGGGTTATCTAGAACGACCTATTGTGAAACAATCCTTTTCACGATGCGTATGTGACGCAAACATACTAATGGATTTAAAATACACACACTCGTTTGAGACATCATCGATCTGCAATGAAACTAATGCACTGTGTTTATACGGCGCGGGCGACGCAACGCGACGCCGCGCCGCCGCCGCCGCACCGTCAAGTGACAGCTAAACAAGCGCACATTTCTGCAGAGAGCAGAAAAAGTAGCATTGATTTATGATCTTTTTGCGCTAAGACATAGATATAGATCGACCAAAAGCTGAAAGTGCATTCCGCGCTTTACGTACAAAATGTAAATCGTCAGAAATTCCCGTAGTCATGAGAAATATTTCCACGTAATTGGCGGTGTTACGATCTATTCAGACTAGAAATTCTAGTGCACGGGTGCACTGAGGGGCACAGGGTGCTCCCAACCCTACTGAACTGCGGCGTGTTCGGACTTCGTCTTCAACTGTACTTGTTAGCGTAACCACGTCACGCTCCTTGCCTAAGCAGAACACTTTGATCCTGCACTAAGTATTGTTTAGAGATCCAACAGTGATTGAATAGATGTAAGTTAAACTTACGTCATGTATTTTTTACAGACTATCATTATGTAACTTAAAACTTTTATATCTTCATTAATTTACTAGATAAATTTATTTTTCCTACGAAAGCCCGGTTCACTTCTGTTTTTGCCAGACTTAACGATCATTCAATAAAAAATCGGTTAAATCCGTTTAGAGGGGTTTTTTAAGTTTCAACAGACGCGGGTATTTTTGAGTAGATTCTTTAAAATTAATAATAAGCAGATTTGCTTGATTCATAATCAGCCTATAATGTTCCCACTGCTGGGACAAAGGCCTCCTCTCGGTGAGAGGGAGTGGGCTGTAATCAACCACGCGGGCCCGGTGCGGGTTGGTAGATGCCACATATCTTTGAATATTTTGGTTCTAGGACATCCCGGTTTCCTTGCGATGCTTTCCTTCACCGTTTTGAGAGCAGAGGTGATGAAATAATTTACACAAAGTAAAGCGCCTGTCGGGGTTCGAACCTACGACCTACAACTCGTAAGTGACGGCCGTTACCACTGGGCCACCACTACACCACTTTGCTTGATTACCAATATTAAAACACCAAAGTAATATTATATTTAAAGGGGTTAGGAACTTTTGGTTCCCTTTTTGTCCGCCATTTAGTTTTTTTTCTTGAATAGCGGCCAAGGATAAAACTTACGGAAATCGATTGCTTTCATCATATTACAATAATATGTTCTTTCCTATTAGCTGTCTAAATCGTCTTTGTGGACCAATGATGTATTACCTTTAGATGCGTTACCTGCGCTCAATAATGGCATAGATGCGTTACCTGCGCTCAATAATGGCAAAGTAAATGCCAGGCAATTGCCTGACATTTACAATAATTATTATTATTATTACGTACGCGCCAATGAACATGCAGCAGCTAGTGACGTTACTAAATATGTATGTTCATCTCTTTCTAACAACAGATATCGGTATAGGTCTTTCCTTTTCTACACGCGCTGTATGATTGTATGCAAGTATGAAGCTACAATCATGGCTTACGCTGTTTTTGTGTGAACTAATGTTCGTGTATGATGCATCTATTTATAATACGTCATTGTTGTGGACCAGGAACAGTGCTGATTCCACAAAAATAACACTGTCGTGTGTTAATATCCAAACAATAACAGCTTCACTTTAAAGAGAACAGGATAAACGCTAGCGTACAGTGAAGGTTAAAGTAGCCAGCTGATTGATCGAGATCGACCATCCGATCGATCGATCCGCATACTAGAAAGGGAAATATCGCAACGTACTCTAGCTATCTCGCTCCCTCTCGATCCCCTGACTGGCTTTCTTAGATGTCATTCGGCTCGATACGCGAATTTATTTTCGATTCAATGTTACTATTTAATGTAAATAAAGACAAAATATTTTTGTATTTTTTTGTATTACATCTATAAAAACATGACATTTTACGAGCTTTTACTAAAGTATATTTTCGAGTTACTTATATTAAAACAGCCTATCGATTTTTAAAGGTTTCATACATGGCCTTCATTTCGAAAAAAAAAACAAAATGGCGATAAGGACGGGGAGCCAGGCTCCATAGACAAAATTCCGAACCCCTTTCAAGTCATCTTATTGAACGGTCTCTAGCATCGACCAGAGAGACCGCTCGGCACAAACTGTTTAGAAGCTAATGCTTCTGCAAGCTAGACGACTTTTTGGGAAATTGAAAAGGTCTATTCATAAATTAAATAAGTGAATAAAGATCGAATTGAACCGGATATACTAGAGCGGTACGTTACCCGGCACGTCACATAATTTTACAGCAGCCGATAGAGATCCGACGCTCGCCGTCTAGACGCGACAAAAGCGCTAGACTCGTTTTACAACCACTCTGCTAGCAGCCAAATACTAGCGTCGCTCCCAGACTAATCCACCGACAAATCCGATCTAAGAGTGCAGATGGTAATGCGACGAAGGTGTGATTTTCGATAGAAACCACCACAACGTTAGCGGTAGGCTGCCGCGCGTCTCCCAAGCGTATCTCACCAAACTAGATTGACATTCTAAGCTGAAATGCAATTGGTTGCGCATGACGCGTGTAATATCCCTCAAGGATTCTCAGTACCTACTTTTGAATTAAGAACGCAAAAATAAGCCTGTAAAATACCAACACCGTGTAATCATAAACCGTGACATTCATAGTGCATCAACTTGAAGGTGAGCCGGTAAGTAATCGTCAACAAAGTTATTCGTCATATTGCTACTTGTGTTTATGGTACCTTGTAGTAGAGACGCTAAGTGAATTCATTAGAACCTCTCGGTTGTCTCACACTGGCCGTAACTTAATATAAATGCACCTTTACTTTGAACGCCCCCAAAATATGAACGTTTACATTTGTTATTTTGTTTAAGGCTACTCGCGCAGCGGTACGCAAAAAGTCATATATGATATGAGTAGAACAATAACATACGAGGCGGTATCAGAAACCGATTCATTGTTAAAAAACAAAACAAGCGAGCCCATTATCTAGAACAGAACACTTCCTTTCACTTCAAACACACAAGCATCAATTTGTGTAATCTCAGGCCACTTACGGTAAAAACAATGAGCCATTACACACGCCGTCGCCGACTGCGGCGGAGTGCGGCTGGGCTCCACTGCAGTTATACCAGGAACAGAATATTTACTACACACACGGTTACCAATCTGTTACGATGCTGCAACATGGAGCAATTACCTCGCTGCAATAAAAAAAACTAAACTAATCTCTACCGTGTAAAAATCTATTTGCAACTAGGTATCTTGTTTCAAAGATTTCTAGTAATAAGATGCTTTCACTAAATTTCTTTTATTCTCAAATGACTGCTCATATTCAATCACTGCTCTGTTTTACCGGATTACTAAATAAAGAGCAAACACTTACGGCGTGTAACCGGTAAAAGTTGCCGCAAACTAAATCTGAACGCTGGCTTGAGCGTAGTTGAGGATATCGGTCGCCGTAAGTGCTCTTGTCTCTAAACGCATTCCCGACGTCTCAGTCCACTTGACAAAGAGAATTGAAATCCACAAGCTTCTTGTTGGCCGTTAAAGCGGCTCACAGTGGCTTACTGAGATCCAGGCCGAATACGGCAGATATACGTCTTGCGGATGCCAATACTATCGTATTGCACTTTTTTATTCTAGCTTTCTGATAATCAATACGAGAGGTTATCGGTAGATATCTATCAGACGTGTCTTGCGGAAATTGAGCCCAAAAGTTTTTATACTAAGTATAAGATTGACGTCACATAACGTACAAACATCATACTAATATTATAAAGGCGAAAGTTTGTGAGTGTGTGTGTGTTTGTTACTTCTTCATGCTCAAACGGCTGGACCAATTTTGATAAAATTTTGTATGGAGATTGTTGACTTCCTGGATTAACATATAGGCTACTTTTTATCCCGATATTCCCGCGGGATCAAGACACACGGGTGAAACCGCGGGGCGCAGTAGTTCTAAATATAAAAGTATATTCATTGTTTTATATTCAATAGAAATCTCTCGATTTCTGAATGCTGCGCAGTTACTGTAACGATCTTTACAATGTTTTGTTTAATTTTCTACCCCCATCCCTTTTACACCGTCGATGTCACCAATATTGATGGAATTGTTAAAAGCACCTCTCTATATTCAAAACAATTTATCGCTTGGAAATAAAATCCAATATGCATTCGGGAGAACATCGATCGTGCTTCTAATACAGTGTTCATGTTTGTTTGGATACCTAATGTAACCAACAGGAAAAGGTTTTATTTTAATAAAAGAAGATTTTACGTCTTTTTAACCGACTTCACAAAAAGGAGAGGTTCTCAAGTCGTCTGTATTTTTTTTTTTTTTAATGTTTGTTACCTCAGAACTCCGTCGTTTATGAACCGATTTGGAAAATTCTATTTGTATTTGAAAGGATATACTTCCAGATTGGTCCCATTTCTATTAAAATCCAGTTCTGATGTTGGGATCCATGAGTAATTGAGGGAACTCCTCAAATATTATAGGCATACATATAGCGGTTTTTATATTTTCATCAACAAGTCAATTATTTGCATTCAGAAAGTATAATTTGGTGAAGTGGAACTGATGAAGAAGGCCACAGATGGCCACCGGAACTTCTCAATGATTAGTATTTCACGGGTGGCGATGAGATATCTGGATTAAGATAGTTAAGCGAAGCAAATTTAAATAAATAGTTCTGATCAAAATGGTACCATCAAATTGATCTGATGATGAAGCCGGAAGGTACGCACTGGAACTCCGTAATAAAACAATCTATCCTACCCGTGTTTGGTCTTATTGGAACTGTCATGAGATGCACTCTAGCTATAAATGATTTTTAACCGACTTCCAAAAAAAGAAGAGGTTCTCAATATATATATATATCTAGCCATATATACATATAAAAGGAAACCGTGACTGATTGGTCTATCAACACAGCTCAAACTACTGAACAGATTGGGCTGAAATGTGGCACGTAGGCATCCGCTAAGAAGAGGTTTTTGGAAATTTGACCTTTAAGGGGGGGGGAAAACGGAGGGTTTTGTTTGCATGAAAAATCTTATTCCTAGAGTTAACAAGCCGCGAGCAAAAGCTAGTATTATATAATATGTTCAGGCATAACTTATTTGTTTAAGAACTGATTTTTATAATTCTTTTATTTGGTAGAGTAAGCTTGCGCGGTCTCATTACATTACAGATTTACAGCTAACTCTTCAATAATACGTATTTAATCCACTCGGTGTATGTTGATGATGTTATAAAACTTCCTGTTACTGTTGTTTTCATAGCAAGTAGTTGTATACGAATTGGTGTGGGGTAGGTACACACGGCTACACATCAAGCTATACATTTCCAGTATACGCTGACCTCTCTCCTTGTACGGAAATCCTATACAATGCGAGTTCAGCTTATACTGGAAATGTATAGCTTGATGTGTCGCCGTGTGTACCACTAAAAAGTGAAAAATAAAAAACTTTTTTACAAAAAAAAGAACCGACTTCCAACAAAAACACTAAAAAGTCGGTGTCTTTGGTTTTGTATTTTTGTTTAGGGCCACCGACTTCCGAAATTAAATTAAATATAATATTTAAATGTGGGTGTACACAGGTATACTTCTGCACAACCCTTCGAGGAAACAAGGCGTGATGTTATGTTATGTGCTTCCGAAATTAAAGTTATTTTTCACTTTTTAGTGTTTTTGTTGGAAGTCGGTTCTTTTTTTTGTAAAAAAGTTTTTGAAACACAACTCGTTACATTAAAAAAAAAAAAAGTATCTACGATACCAGATATTTACAAGTAAGTACAGATATGTTAGCTCAATGATCCAGACATTTATTTTCACACAATTACATTAAACAGCTATTGTCTCTTCCCTGGGAGTACCTGTAAATATGACAGAGTATGGCAGCCAGCTCGACGCGCGACGGCGGGAGTAACCCAAGTTCAAACACCCAAGGGCATTATAACGAGCATACATGCAAACATTAGTGCGATTCATGTAATATGCATCTGAAAATGGCGCAATCTCCGCTGGGAATATATTTACAATCATAAACATAGTTTGTTACTAATGTATGTCTGCGAGCAAGTGTTTACATAATATATTATCCAAATTGAATTATTTTGAGAAATGTTGAAAAGTATCCATGACTCGTTAGTCGTGAGATCTTCAAGAGCACAGAAAGTATAGTATTACTGATCTTTAAATTTTTGAAACAATTCAAGATTCCGCAAAGAAGAAGGAAAGTAGAACATGGGGAATGTAGGCCCCTAGGGAATATAAAGATTCTAACACCATTAATTTACGGTGATTCCGGAGAAACGGGGAAATATTGATCAATCTACACTTTTAAGTACCTACATAATGTAGTTCGTAGAGATTAACTTTTAACTTTGTGGCGGCATTTGCGAAATAAGCGTCACACTGACGTCACGCAAAAATCCTGCATCGCGCAAGCAGAGTTTACCGCGCGACTAGCATATTCTATACAACGTTCCGACATCAATCGTCGGGCAGTTTCCCACCAGACACAACACCCGTCTGGTCTGAAGATCCTACCTTTTCCATTGAGGATGAGTGAAATTTACACCCTGTTCCTCATACCTCTATATTTTTTCTAATATGAATCACTATATCTTACTGATTCATATCTGAAAAGTTGGAAATGTAATGTACTATTATTAAGAGTCATTAGAAGGGAGGCGTACCTATGCTTGTATTGTGAGAGGGTCAAGGCTTAGCAGTGTTCTCGTAAATCGCTAATGTTAGGCAAGGCTCGCCCACCGCAGACAGTGACTGTGTGGCAGGCCGTAGGTACATACAAGCTTAGCAAGTCCTACAAAATAGACTCGAGTTATTTATGAAGTTTCCACTTTTACATTTAAACTTCAACAAATATGATAAAATGAAAAAAATATATATATGATGTTGGTGTGAATAATTAATTGCCTCAGGCATTAATTCCGCCTTTGTACAGTATTTTTTTTACTTGTTTATAGTTTTAATAAATATTAAAATGGCATAAATTTATGCTTACCTCAACCGTCAAACTACTAAAATTGTTTATGTTACGACATTTCCAAAAATAACCTGAAGTCGGAAGTTAAAGCTCTTATGTAAACAATCCTAAATACAATCATACTCGTACCTAACAATTTCCAACGCGAATTATTCCATGAATACACGTAGGTATTTTATTTACATGTACTTAGTTATTTATCTTCAATTAAGACTAACTGCAACTCTGTTTTGCTGAAAATGTTATTTACTAGTCGCTCGGTTTCTTGAGAGCCTGGATACCCAGTGGTTCGGTTGGCTACCTACAGTATAGGCGGATGAAAACAAATGAGATACCTATTAATAGATCTCCGGCGAACGGTGGGGCTGCATCATTAACTTACGTATTGCAAAACAAGGGCCGACGTTTCGATGCGATCTCTGATCTACCCACAAAATATGGAATATAAATAACGATTGGGAATAGGCTGGTTATTACAAATAACTGTTGTCTTTAAAACAAAATGCGACAACAATGTTGCACAAAACGTGTCCGTATGGATTGACAAGCCATGTCTCATATTTAAACGCGGGTACTACCAATATTAAGTAGTCAATTATGCGATTTTGTGGGCCCAATCCTGGAATTTGTAGTAAAACCGTTAAAAGTTACAGAACGTTTAATGTGGCTCCTCAATTCAGACGTCAGAATTGAGGAAAGTATGAGGATTCCTATAAATTCCTGGATCTAAATATTGGTAGTACCCGCGTTTAAATATGAGACATGGCTCCTCAATCCATACGGACACCACAAAACTTAATTAAATATCGTTTCATACTTTTGCTGTCAATGTGTTGTGATATCAGAGTGAAAATAAAAGTAAGCCAAGTTCATAATATGTAATTGACGGGAACGGTTCAATGTCGCAGGGAGAGTCGGCGGCCGCAGGGCGACGCGGACGCGACATCGCGACCGCGGCGGTGGGTGCGCAAGGGGCGTCGCTTTCCCAGGCTAGGGCTGCGGCTGCGACAGCTGCGTCCTGCCGGACGTGCCCTGTGACGTCACTCGCCATGCATTCATATTATCGCATACCTATTCAGGATTTCCTTTATGACTCTCCGAAGCTGTAAACTCTATTCCCGTGCCGCATTTTCCTAATAATCAGTTAAAATTTTTTTCAACGCTACTCCTGGGGCCCAAGTCTGCTATTTTTATAAATTCAGTCATTCCGACACGATCCCATTGTAATTTTGCTAAAAGTTCGTAATCTGCTAAATTCATAGGTAATGGTCGATCATTGGTCGGTCAATGTTCTCGTAATAGAATTGTGTTATTATAATAGCATTGTCGTATTGCCATTATTATAGAACCCATTAGTAGAAATATCATTAATTTGTCATTATGTACGAGATTACCAATAAATGCAATTTCTTTCAATGTAGTGTCAGAGGCCAACCATTGGAAAGTCATAATGACGCCATTATAATAGTAGATTACCAAACTTGTCAAAATCAACAATTATGAAATCAATGATCGACCATTCTGACACTATTGTAATAGCAGACTTGAGGCCCTGGTGATATGTGGGTGTACTATAGGTACTCCTCTGCCTAACCCTTCGGGGAATAAAGGTGTGATGTTATGTTATGTGTTTATTTTTTTTTTCAAACTTTAAAGTATTTACGTAATTAACAATAAAATGTAATGGTATCATAGTACCATATTAAGTAGCTCAACCACAGGGACAGCTGCACACATTGCAATAAGATAACTTTAATGTGTGGTATTCATTTTAATTTACCTTTAAAAGTACCGCTGAGATACACAAAACACTTTCGTTGTGCTTAAAATGCAGAAAACTAGTGCAATAAAACGGTCAATGACATATCAAACAACGTCGAAATGTATGCAAATCTATCTTAATTTATTGGACACATATATTTATGCGGATTTATTCATATTAATGGTCTTACGACATAGATAGGCGTATAGATATCAGTAAATGTTGTGTTATGTGGAAATTAAAGCAATTCATGTTACTTTCGAAAAGTGAAAGAGAATGTCGTAAAGCTTTTTATTATAACACTGTTAGTTTTGGCAATAAGCAATCATATTTGTAGAACATTCGCATGTTATTTGCGTATTTTCACGCACATTACACTTTTTATAAAACCTCAATGCTAATTATGTTAGTTTGTTCATTTTATAGTGTGTGCGAAGTTATTTACGTTAAATGAAAATGAATTTATTTATTTCTCAAAAAAAATTACTACACACATTCAAACAAGCCGTGAGTCGTGTGATGTTTTAGTAAAAGATGCGTGATAATGACGACAATAATCGCTGAATGCTCTTCTTAGCCCCTGAAAAAGCTTCATTGGCGCCATGTTAACTCAATCAGTCTGTAACTTCCATTAAATGTTACGTGACACAGATTGTCCATCTATATAACTTTGTTTGTGGATTAACCTAACTGGTTGGTACAGCATGTCACTTTGCTCATTTTGCTCCATTAGTGCGGAGGCAAATAAAAAGTGACATGTCCGTTCGGCTCATTGCCATTCCAAGTAACGTCGTGGAGAGCAAACTTTTCGCTTACAACAAATATTAACTTTGTAGACAGAGTGTACAGTGAATAGTACTAGTATATGTGCTGTCTATTTGTATACTATACCCATATTCAGCTTCTGTCCTGTATTTGAACGTTATTCATATTTTATCAATACGCCTCCGTAAAAATGGCCAACGGTCAAAACTTTTGATGATTTATGTTGTTCGAGTTTGTTACGATATTTTTCATTTAAATTTTATTGTAATAAAATACTTTGTTATTTATTAAAGGCACGATAAATGGTAGGTAGGCATTAGAAAAAAGCGTTTCACACTACACTCTCCATTTATGAAAATAGGAAATGAATTTCCCAAATATTGGTAGGACCAGTAATTACTGTGCTCAAATAAATACTGACATGTGTTAAAATTATACCATAGGTATAATTAACTAACAGTAGCAGTAAGTAGTAATTAACATAATTAGATATAATGAACTGTGTAAATTCGTCCGACATTAATTTCTGGTAGAACAATCAATGTGTGACCGCTCATCACTTCCGCCTGGCACCCCGTCTGTACAGTACTCGACCACTTCCTGTCTCCGCGGTTGACTGACAAAGCAGGATTTCAATCTGCCCCTCAGTGGTGCTTCGAGGAGGCTCGAAGCCCCGAGTGACTCGAGCCGCGATCGCGACAGCCGCTAAAGGACCCTGGAAATATCAATGTATATTTCTTCCATCCCCTTTCCGTCCCTCGCTCTCGCCCGCGGCACTTACGATAAAAGCTAGTTGGCGGTACGTGAAAGTTTAGAATTTCAGACCCTCCAAAGTAAAACGCCAAAATAGGACTAATTTCTAATTGTTCCTCGGAACTGACTACTCTCGAACTGTTACAAAAGCTTCGAATAAGTCGATATGTTTTGGTTTTATTTCTTTACACATGCTGTACTCGTAGTAGATATTTTGGTTTAATTGATTGGTGGTTGAACAATTTCAAGTTCATAGCATACATACATTATCAGCCTATAATGTTCCCACTGCTGGGACGCAGGCCTCCTCTTTCTGTGAGAGGGAGTGGGCCGTAATCCACCACGCGGGCCCAGTGCGGGTTGGCGGATGTCACATGGCTTCGATTTTTTTGTTCTAGGACAACGTTTCCTCACGATGTTTTCCTTCAAGGTTTTGAGAGCAGTGCTGATGAAACTTACACAAAGTAAAGCGCCTGTCTGAGTTCGAACCCACGACTTACCACTCGTAAGTCGAGGCCGTGAAATGAAATGTAGGTAAAATGAGCATACTGACAACCTACTAGTTATTTTGGAAATGGTCGATGTTATTATAACAATCGGAGTGCGTTGTAAATTTCATAGTTTTACTTGCTCGAAGCCCAGTAGCATGAGACTTGGTGTAGGAAGTTGGCACTCCGCCAGCCGGAAGCCAATCCTGGCGCAGAGTCAGAACATTTTGATAGCACCCGCTTTATCACAGAACTTTATTTATATGTACATAAGTATCTACTTCTATTAGATCATCTCGATAAATTCCGGGTAAAATATTTTAATGATAATTTACACAACATTCTTTTGGTTACAAAGTAGGACTCTTCGTGCTGAGAAAATCATTGACCATAACAAAAATATCAATGAAGTATTCCGGGGCACGATTGCAAAAATATTGTACTTTTTAGGCAAACATCTACATCGTAAGAGTGTTTGTTTATTTTCGTCTCTTCAAATGTTATTCGTAGAAATAAGAAGGATATATTTATAGTATTTCATACGACAGTGCCACTACGGAATTTCACACGTCTCTACGAATCCGGAGCTGCCGACACTCAGTTGTCCCCAGCGCGCTACCTACTTTTACCATAATTCTGCAACAATGTTATTGTTTCGTATTTTGTCTACCAAAAAACTTTAGTTCTTTGTGTTCTAACTGGGTACGTTCGTTACGTTCAACGTGATACTGAAAAGGTAACCGTTTTCTAAATAGGTTTACGTTCATAATAACCATGGCACTGGTTATAAAAAAAGAAAAAAGAGTGGTAGGTAATTGTTTTGTTACCACTTTATTTATAACAAGCCTTTGCCCGCGGCTATGCCCGCGTTTATGTCGGAAAATATCCCACGGAAACGTACTACCGCAGTACCGTATTATGTGTTAATCTAGGTAAACTATCTGTGTGCCAAATTTCACCCAAATCTGTTCAGTCGTTTTTGCGCCAATCCGGAACATACACCCAGGCAAACAGACAAGTCGCCGCAGGAGACGCCCCGGGCGTCGCGCGTCGGGGTCGTAAGCCGATTTCCGGCCTTTGTAGGCGCGGGCCTGTGGATGGTGAGCGATGGGTAGCAAGGACCAGGCCCGGGTCGACGGCGCGTTGTATTGCACGCGCGCCTCAAAGAGTTGTCAGCACCAACTAACGGGGTCCGTTTTGCCTACCAGGGTTACGAGTTTGTCCGAAAGGGATATCGACATAGGCAAATGAAGGAATACGGGTGGGTTTTAGTCAGTAAAAGTCTGACACGCCCTCCCGGTCCTCCCAGAGCGGGAGAAGTTATTTGATAATTCCCACCCACAAAAAAAAGAAAAAGGCAAACAAACAAACTGACAATTTTTTTAAACTACTTACTATTTTATGATATGTACAGATGTCGCAACGTGCCGAAGTTATCATAAGTATTAGCGTATATTGTGAAATATAAAAATTGTAGAGAAACTGAGAAAGTTCTCGGTGATCTGTGGGCGGAACGCTAAATGGGACGCCATTCGTTTTTATGGAGTAGAAGTCAGCGACTCGACGGCCTGACTGATGCCGAGTTAAACTATGAAATTGCGTTCTAAACTTGCTTCCATGCTCTCATTTTACATGGGTTTGTAAACAGAGTCCGCAAAAAAAAATTACATCACATCAGACAACTAATAATAACTGTGCGCTAATTTTTTTTTTTTTTTTTTCGTAAATTAGTTTCGTTTCACCTAAATAGTTAGGTGTTAAAAACAGTTGAACCTTTCATTTTAACTTTAATTTATCTTTGTTTATCTATCTACTATTTCTGTTAAAACAATTCAAATTTACTTTAACATTTTCAATACTGAGATTAATTGCTAAAATTAACAGCGAAGATCCACTTCAATTAAGTTTATAGACCGACTAAGCACTGCATCAATCCTTGAAACTCTGCAGAAGCTTCCACTTAATCAATATGTGTACAAGTAACAGTGTTAGTTGCACCCCTAATTGCTAAATTTAGGCTAAGAATCACGTTGGAGGTGCGTTTACATCTCTGAGGCGTTTAATGACGATGTTCCGCGTTCATTAAGCCGACTGAAAGGCATTTTGTAGCGTGTCTGTGAAATGCTAATTTGTTCCTGTACACTCAATATGGGCCTGTCAGTGAACCCTTTGGCCGAGTTTTTACGCCCGAATACGAAAGTTAAGTTTGCTTGTTTATGTTGATATCAACGCTCCCGTTGGCACGGATCCGACGTTCAACGGAAAAGGTTTTTTTTCATTCCACACACAAACAAAATTAGGTGACTATGTTTGACTACTTTCTTCTTTTTTTTAAAACCGTTGCCCCACACTAGTAACTTCTCCTGTATTGTGGGTGCTTTTGCAGACATTTAAACTCACATACACAAACAGCCAGATCCGGAACAACTACTTGCAGGTCATGCAAAAATTTGTTCCGTGCGGGAATCGAACCCGCAACACGCAGCGCAGGAGTCAATCGCTTAACCACTGCGCCAATCGTGTCGTGACTTGCTATGTTGCTTCTTTGTTTGAACAGAGACTGTAATTGTCACAGAAAATTTAATTTTGTCGCTTGCGGGATAAGCGGACTTCAGCGAAAACAATAGAAACCAATTTTCTTTTGTTTTGCTTGTTTATTTTGAGCCGTTCATTTCAATTATTGCAGGCATCAAATCGGTTATGAAAGAGTTCTTAATAAAACATAACTTACTTACAAAAAAAAGTAGTTACTGGGAATTCCTAAAGCTTTTCTCCTGTAAAGTTCTACAAGTTTTATTTGATTTCGCTTAAAATAATGCGAAATAACGGGACAGGCAAAAGGAAGAAAAGAAAGCATTTAGATATAAAACTGAGATTCATAGTGAAACTTTTGTAATTTAATCCTCTGAATGTAAAATAGGTAAACCTAAATTTAAAAATCCGGCCAAGTGCGTGTCGGACCACACACAATGAAGGCTTCCGTAGTTAGGATGAATTTATCCCAAGAACAAACTTAACATTGTAGTTGAAAACATATTCCCTCATACATTACAACTGCAAATGTAAGTTTGTATGCACAATATTGAGAGATTTACCATGTTATTTTAAGACCATAGACTTCATATAAGTTTTCCTATAAATAAAGAACTATTTTCTGTATTTTTTTTTTTTAATTTTAGGCTCAGTGGTTTCGGAGATAAGGTGGTCTTTTCTTATATTTTCTTTAATAATTTTAAAAGTAATTAATTTAAAATATCTGAAATCCTTGCACCAGACCCTTTCATTTGATATGTCACACGGTACAGTTAGCAAAACTTTTACCGCCTTATTACAAAACAAGATTTGGCTTAAACCATGGAGGTAGTTTTTTAATAAGAACGTAACAGTGATTGAAATACCGTTCTTTATACAAAACTGAAAACTTAGTTCGGTACTAAGTTGTCAGTTTTGTGTTTAGGAACTTTACCATGGTCGAAATAAAATTCGAAATTCAATAATGGCTCCATGTTTTAAACCTGGGTCTGAAGATAAATCTTGTTTTGTAATAAGGGGGTTATTGTTTAATTTGCCCCCCAAAAGTGGCCCCTATATTCAAAATTCATTTATTTACGTTAGACGTCCGTGTTTGGGTCACAGAAATTCATATGTATACCAAATTTCAACTTAATCAGTTCAGTAGATTCGGGGCAAATTGGCTGTGACAGACCAGATGGACAGACAGATACACGAGTGATCATATAAGGGTTCCGTTTTTCCTTTTGAGATACGGAACCCTAAAAAACTTTATATTTAAGGACTTGCGCCTGTGTTCTTATTTCATTGAAAGTTTCTAAGACCAATATTTTATTTTACCTAGAATACCTCAAAGGCCCACCTAAGATACCTCTTTGAACCTCATCGTCACAACAGAGTTTTTTTTTTTTTTGGTTGGGAAATTATCAAATAACTTCTCCCGCTCTGGGCGGAGCGGGAAGGCGTGTCAGACTTTTACTGACTAAAACCCATCGTGTTCCTTCAAATGCCTGTGTGCCAGGGCCACGATATCCCTTTCGGACAGACTCGTAACCCTGGCAGGCATTAGCCCTTTCGGACCCCGTCAATTGGTGCTGACGTCTCTTTGAGGCGCGCATGGAACACAACGCGCCGTCGACCCGGGCCTGGTCCTTATCGGACGGTGAGCTACCCATCGCTCACCGTCCGCAAGCCCGCGCCTACGGTGGCCGGGAATCGGCCTGCGATTCCCGACGCCCGGGGCGTGTCCTGCGGCGACTAAGGGCGTGAGGGCGCGAACCCTGCCTCACCCTCACGCGTTCCGCCTCCTCCTTCGCGTTTGATTTTATGAGTGTTTACTTTAGGTTGTCTCTAGGTAACCTAACCTGACTCCAGTACTCGCACAAGCAATATATGCCCAGCACGTATAGATCGTCAAATATAACGCACGCCCCTCCACTAAAATTTATATACAAACATCACACTAATATTATAAAGGCGAAAGTTTGTGAGTGTGTGTTTGTTCGTTACTTCTTCACGCTCAAACGGTTGGACCAATTTTGATGAAATTTTGTATGGAAGTAGCCTGTCACTCTGGAACATTATAGGCTTTATCCCTATATTCCCACGGGATTGAGACTTACGCGGGTGAAACCGCGGGGCGCAGCTAGTTTTAAATATACACATTTGAAATGTTTGTATACAACATTATTTTTAGTACATGTGAAACCTGAATATAGTTTGTTCAGAATGAGAAACTGAATCGATTTCAATAATTTTTACACCATGTTTTTTTGTTCCCAAAAATATTTAAGTGTGATGGAAATTAGTTATCACCATTGAATTACTTACAGTTACAATACAATCGCCGTACGATTAGCTACTTACTGCTGCAATTTATTATCAATGAGCGCAAGACGACCCAGTAGGCGCGGGGCCGCCGTTAGCATGTTTTTGTACGGACAACCCGGTAACATAACGACCTTATAACTTTGTGATTTTTCATGATACAGTTTTGAAATTTTGTACATAGATTCTTTACATAAAATACTAGACACGTGTTTCGGGTTTCGCATATTATAGTAAAAATAATGTTGTATAAATTTATCCGTGAAAGGTAACATATGTGACACAACGTGATAACTTTATACCTCTACAACTTCACTTTCAACGTACCTAACATGCCTACACTACATTATGTTCAGAGTTTCAGACATAGGTAATAACAAATTCATGACCGGTAATATTCGCTATAAGTTTATTTGGGTCACGTGAATTCCTCCAATGATCGTTGTATGTAATTTGTATTTATTTATTGGATATACGGACAATTTAGGCTGGTATTAAAGTTAGTTATTAGAGCAGTGGTGACCCAGTGGTAACAGCCGCAACTTACGAGTTGTATGTTCGAACCAGGGTTGTTGCTGATGCATATTTTTTTCACATCAATGGATGCTGATGCTGATGCTGATTTTAATTATGTTCTTAAAAAATCAGGGAAAAAGTAGTGACCATTATGAATTTATACCTTAAAGTTGCACAGTTTTCCTTGGTATTGAAATAAAATATTGTTTCAATAATTTTGTGACTTTTAATAAAAAATAGAATCAAACTAAGTAGCTAGGTTAGTAATAAAGGCTTCTACAGACTGGTGCGATATCAAGGGCACGACAAGGGTCGCGCTGCCTGTCGCGACTGCGATATTGCACCAGTTTGAAGGAGCCTTAATTAGTACTAATTAAGGCTTAATTTAAAAAAAACCTTTATTAGTAATTAAGTACCTAGAGTCCTAGACTAATAGATAGCAGGTTATGTGCATAACTCGCAAACAACACGTGCTATAAGCGTCGCCCCTCGGCGGTCATGTCACGACTCGAACTTCAGCATTATCAGCATCAATCAATGCGGATGCTGATGCTGATGTTCGCAACAACTCTGGTTCGAACCCAGATAGTTGCTTTACTTTGTGTAAATTATTTCTCCACCACTGCTCTCAAAACAGTGAAGGACAACATCGTGAGGAAACAGGAATGTTCTAGAACCAAAAATTCGAAGACATGTAACATCTACCAAACCGTACTGGGCCCGCGTGGTGGATTATACAGCCCACTCCCTCTCACCGAGAGAAGGCCTGTGTCCCAGCAGTGACTGGGAACATTATAGGCTGATGATGCATACTTAGCAATTAATTTCCCTGACTTTCCTATAGAAAAACAGCTGTATTGTTTCATTCTTGTCAAGAAACGGGTACCTGGTAATTTAACTGAGTGAATCCGAAATGTTTGCTAATGAGTTTTGTATTGTTTCAGATCACTTTCCAAGAAAATTGGACAGGAATATTAACTGCTAGTGTTTCCTGGTACGTACCTACATTGATTAAATACGTCTTCTTTTCGTATCGACGGTACTATGGTGAATCGTCATCATCATTTCAGCCGACAGACGTCCACTGCTGGGCGGCTTCCCCCAAAAGGGGGTTTTCCATAACCGCCACGCTTGGCAGGCGGGTTGGCGATCGCAGTATGGAGTTAAAATGCATAGATTATTCTCTAGTACCTAAGTCCCTTAGTCGCCTTTTACGACACCCACGGGTAGAAATAGGGTGTGCTATTCTGACTGCTAAATATCTTCGTTACACACGAATTCACGTACCGAAACTATGACCTACACTGACAACTTGTCTTCAAATATTTCGTAACGTACAGGACCTAATAAATTAGTAACACATGTTTTATATAGCCAATAAAGTTATCGTAAAGTGTTGGGACACCCGCGTTTACGTTCAGGTTTGATGCTCACCAGTTTACCCAATAATACAAACGTTCTCTATTATGCGCATAGAAAGTTTACGATTATATGTAGTTGAGTTATAGTTTCTGAAACTGTTTTGTTAAATTGTTACGTTTTTGGCGTTAAAAACGTTTCAGTGTTCTACAGATTGTACACTGAAAAAAAAAAGTGTTAGCTTTAACAAGAATCTTGTTTATTGTGATCACGCATCTTGACTCCATACGAGCCTAACATGATCTTGACTTCTGAAGCTAGGAGAACTTTGTTAAATTATCATAGTTCCGTCTATAAGTAATTAATTAGTTTAATTACGGGTAGTTATTTAATTTAACTCAAATGTTGGTCAGTTTAAGAATGATATACTTAATGCTAACAAGTTGCTTGTTACCATCAACTAAAATTATTATTTGATTTAAACAAGTGAAGAAGTAAAATTAAACAAAGCATGTATGATGTAACAAAGACCGGTGATTATTCTGTACATGTCACATTGTCGATATAAATAAAATAAATGTGTTCTGGCAAATATGCTATCTTGTATATATAGTAAATAAATAAATAATGATTCCAAACATTTTAATGCCAACTAATTGAAAATGTATCTTAGTTAGCTCGCATTTTTTTCAGTGTACTTCGGTGAGTGTGCCCATGAACTCCACGCCCTCATTCCACCGGCCCCCTTCTATTATCGGTCATCTAGAGGCACTGCAGGTTACCATCCCTTCCTGGTTGCTATTCCACCAATTCGCACTAAGCGTTTCCAAATGTCTTTTATAATGCGCACAGAAAAGGAGTGGAACTCTCTGCCTGCGTCTGTGTTTCCGAACGCACACAACCCTAATCTGATCAAAGTGAGAGTGACCAGGCTTCTTCTGGGTAAGCTTACTCCATCGTCGACTTTGTCTGTGTCACCTCTGCCCTAGACTAAGGTCAAAAACAAAACCATCCCAAATAAAATAAAAATATAGTTTCGGCTGTACCTAGAGTGTATAGACTATAGAGCATGTGGAGTTGTGCGAAGTAATAACAGCCGCACGGGGATCGATCAGGTTAAGCTACGCTAGCCGCGGTTGGTCCGTGGATGGGTGGCCATCCTTACATACCGATATTGCGTGCTTTTCGAGGCACGGAGGGGTGCCTCGAAAAGCACGTTAAGTCGTTGGTCCCGGCTGTCATATGGACAACTAGTCTTACCAAGGGGTATCGATAAAATCCAGTAACTGTGTGTGTGGAGGTCAGATAGGCAGTCGCTCCATGTAAAACATTGGTATTCAGATGCATCCGGTTAGACTGGAAGCTGAACCCAACATAGTTGGTAAAAGGCGGACAGAAGAGTGAATACAGCATGTTTTCATTTGTTCGTGTTCAAAACAGTCCTTACCATAGCAACGTTTGATGGCATAGTCATTGCTGCGTGCGCCAATTAACGAATAGTTTTTTTTTTTTTAACGTTGCCCCACACTATGAATTTCTCCTGTATCGTGGGTGCATTTACAAACATTCAAACTCACATACACAAACAGCCATACCCAGAACAACTACTAGTAGGTCATACAAATATTTGTTCCGTGCGGGAATCGAACCCGCGACACGCAGCGTAGCATTCAATCGCTTAACCACTGCGCCAACCGTGCCGTCCAATAGTTACTAACAGTATGGTTACTGCAAGACTAGCGTTACTTCAGTTAAGTTTTTAATATAAAATATATGTAGCAGCCGTAAGTTAACTGAAATTTGGTTAGTCTTATAGTGCTTCGTAGCGTTTCGTAAGTATCAGCTAAATACTAACAAGACTCACCTACCTAGCATTACTATGACTATCATATGCCACTAACGGCCTGTTCCCAGATTATACATCCGTCATTGACGCTTACTCTTAAATATTGACGAATCTCAAGAAATAGCTCCGTCAAAAACCGAATACTCTGTAAAATGGTAACAAGACGAACGGTCATGAGAATAGATGCGTATCCGCTGCGTAGGCTCTGCATAGACGCTGCGTAAGTAGGTACATCGTAGACACTGTGTTAGCAATCTGTTGGCACTGCGTAGCTACATCGACGCTACACTAGGCGCTACGCCAAGCGCTACGCGCTACGCCAGACGCTACGCGCTACGACAGACGCTACGCGCCACACTAAGCTCGTTATAGCAACGCTGCGCTCGATGCTACACTCGACGCTACGCTCGACGCTACGCTCGACGCTACGCTCGACGCTGCGCTCGAAACTACGCTAGACGCTACGTAGAGACCGTAAAAAATCACTAACAAAAAGTTGTGTAAACATTGCTGTTGTCTTTGAACAAAAAAACCGGTCAAGAACGAGTCGGACTCGCGCTCCGAGGGTTTCGTATGTATATATGATGTTGATGATTTCTGAAAAACTGTGCTACGAGTATTTAGAGACATCGTTTTATTTTTCCTGTAATCTTTACATACATTTCTATCACATAGAATAATTTCAGATTTTTATCTATGCAAACTTCGGAGATAGGGATACGGTATTTTTTTTAAATTTTTCATCAAAAGTCGGAAACTATGCTGCGTAAAAAAAAATAAAAAAATGTTTGAGAATGTGCAAACAGCGTTCTTTCATATGATAGATAGCCCACATGCCCTAGTAGCCCAACTTCAAATTTTTAAGACACCCTTTCAGTCCCTTTTGCAAAAAAGATATATTTTTTTAAATTTCTTTCTTGTTTGCAAAGTAGTTAAGCTAACGTCATCTAAAACTATTCTAAATTTCAAGTTGATAGCATTAGTAGTTCTCGAGATATTCAGGTGTGACAGACAGACAGATAGACTTAGTCTCACCATAAGGGTTCCTTTTTACCATTTTGGTACGGAACCCTAATAAAACTGATTACAAAAGACAGTCTCAAAATGCTCAACGAGTCACCGCTTTTTTCATATAATTATGGAAAGGCTTTGTTTAGTCTAAGTCGTTTATCGTAAAGCCAGGATTAGTTTGTATACGTCACAAGCGGCGTTAGGTACCCTGCATCCGTATAACAGCATTAACACCAGTGCACAGTGGGTCGGTCGTATTTCGAGTATATCTGGGTCATGCTGCAGTATCGCATTGTTCCATCAATATGTTGACAGTGCGTTTGTTCTATTCTGTTACTCCTATTATTGTGACGATGCAGTTGTTATGTGAATTACGTGTTGTTATTTTTTTGGTGTAAGCTATACATTAGCAAAAATTCCAATATGAAATAAAATGATATATTATATTCTCTTTTATGATTGTAATGCGTATGTTCTACATCGAATTATAGATTAATTAGCATTCAGCAATGACAATAATAAAACACGATGTCAGCCTGTTATTGACACCTGTGAATAATTGAAATAACGTGATAAACTAAACTTAATATTATGTTTTGTTTTAGGTAAGGTATTCGAAACGAAGAGTATGTAGATAAAGTTACTAAAGTATAGACAAAAACGTGTGGTATAACAAGACACTAAAGGCTCGTGCAGGCTCGCGCGATATCGCGGACGCGACAGGCTAAGCGACGCGCAGCGCGAGACTTTTCATGAAGTTTTCATAAAAATTGTGCTACAAGTGTCGCGTCGCGCTGTTGCGTCGTGCCTGTCTGTGGGAGTTTTAACTACCATACTGAAGATATGATAAAGCAAGAAATAACTACCTACGGTTACAAATTTTATCAGGCAATACAAGGTACCAAAAACAAAATGAAGGAAATTAAAATTACAATAATAATATATTAATAATATTAAATAATAATTATTATTATTACAAATAAATATTGACGTTCAAAAGTGCCTTATATGTGCCTATTTGAAAAAAACTATTTGACTTTGACTTTGATAATATATTAATAATATTAAATTATTCAGAGGACAGGGTGTTGTGGCGCCGCCTGGGAGAGGCCTATGTCCAGCAGTGGACTGCTATAGGCTGAGTTGATTGATTGATTGATTAAATTATAATAATAATATATGAATAATATTAAATTATAATATATTAATTAAGGAAATTATAATTATTTTGTACCTATCTCTCTGTATTTTACTGTGTACATAAATAATAAAATAAATAAATAAAGAAAGTTTTTCACAATAGTGCAACAGACAGAACAAGTCATTTTATGAATTTTATCTACATCGTGGCAAAGTTCAAACGGTGTTATAGGTAAATTATTTGAACCAATTTACAGCAAACAATGCATCCATTGTTTCCCGAGACAAGATTTATTTGCAGTCCGCTTTCACTGAGAAACGGACTTTCTTTTGCCATGGCGATTTGAAAACAAACTTGATCTATATCGGGAAGCTTTTGTTAATGTTTCCACCCGTTCTCACATGTTACATAAGACGGCTCACATACGTCGCACATACGCATCCGTTCAACTCACGCGTTTTATGGGCACGTTTTCCTCAATTGTACAATTCGAACCTCTTATACTACGTTATCCGCACAGAAAAACTTTAATTGCTATATTTTATATTCCCTTAAGTCTAATGGGGCCCTCGACATCTTCCCTTCCTCCAAGTTAGGGGAAATTCTTCGTTTATTATTCACAGTAAATTACTCGACTTCTACATTTTTTCCCCAGTGGAGCTCTCAAGCCCTTTTATTTATTCAATACGACTTATTTAAGTCCAATAATTCCTACACATTCGTAAAAAATGTGTCTTGGGAAAATAAAGTCTTGTACTTTAATTACATTAGTTTTATTGTTTTACGGGATCAGTTCCGAAGATATATTCGTCGTATTCCTTACCTTCGTGTTCCGAGGGCTCCCTATTGCCGAATCACTAAACGTTATCTATCACTTAGATATTCACTCGCGTTAATTTATGTGGTTACTTCCTCCGCATCTTGCTTTCATTAATTCGAAGAAGACTCCCGTGTTAATTCTCTTAAAAGGTCTCGATCGTTCGCAAAACTTCTTACAAGCATTCCGAATCTCATCTTGTGTTCCGCAAAACCTATAGTTGAGAATTCTTGCAATAAGTCGTTCGAGAAGTTCTTTTCTTTGTCTTTGGTTTCGTCGTTAATGCATTTGCAGCTAATTAACTGAATGGCTCACGATTTATTACCATCTGAAACTACGTTAATAACGATAACTAGGTTGCTTTCGTGTTTCTTGTTTTAGCCGGTTAGTGTGCCGACATCTATTACAAATATTATAATATTCACGTAATATATTTCGGAAGCATGTTTGTTACAAAAACAAGCTTTGCCATTCTGTCTCCCGTAAAGTAGTTTACATGTAAAATTCGAACTAGCTGGCAGCGCCCTCACATATTGAAGGGGGCCACCCTGGCGCGCATCCCTCTATGTGGCAACACTCGTCTTTGATACACGCCTTTTGATGTCTGCTTTTCGAGCGACACAATGCCACTGTTTACCTTCGCTCCTGAAACAACTTTGCTTCCCCGTCAATAATGGACTTTTTAACGAGATGTATAAAAGTAACTCGAGGGATTTAGTTGCTACACCTACACAGTATACTCAAGAGAATCTTTCCTGCATAGGCATCTTAATTACTGATACACTAACATTAAGGCTGCTCTCTCGAAAAAAGCATGCAGATGAAGCAACTTTTTGTTGACATTTACAGAGAAATTACATCTGAAAAAAATAGTTAGTAACCAATAGGATATGATACATAATTTGGTTTGACCATAATTGATCTATCGGTATCACTTAATAAGAAAAAAATCCACCAAATCACTTCCAAATCGTTTAGATGAAACCATTTTACTCCTTAATTTTTTATCAAAAGATTAAATATCTACTGCTTTACAATACAAAGGAAAATGATTTGGTTGTTGAAAAAACGTGATTTGAGAAAATGTGTATGAACTTGTGGATAATTGAGTATTAATTAACAATCAATTAAAATGGAAAGACGAACTTCAAGCCTTAAGCAGAATACGAGTTTCTACGTAATAGTGACATATTTATTACGAATGTTAATAATTAAATAGGCAGCAGTCATTAATCCTACAAGATGTTAGTGAGTAACAATAATGTTACAAACTAGATGAAGCGAATATCCACAGCGATGCTGACTCCGTGAACACCAGCCACTATCGGCAGTGAAACCGGCTAGCACGCCATCTTCACAGTAATCGAGCCATAAAAAACTTGTATAATATTATCACAGTTAACGTGCCGCGTTTGGAACAAATGACCTACTTTATGACCGAGCGGTATAGGCTTATTCTCAAAAGAAATGTAATCTCGAAAAAAGTAGGTGTCTACCTAATATTAACTTTGTTCTTAGTCCAGCTCTCACTCAAGAAACGTGTTGATAAACTATTCGGACGTTTTTATCGCTTTATGAAAATTAAATTTTCTCTTTATCGAAACGGAGAACCACTGGAATAAGTAACTTGTTCTTCAGAAGGCAAATAAGTTTTTCAGTTGGCACTCCACAATCCGATAAAGAGTCACCAACTTGCAACTACATTTCAAGTTCCTGATGTAATCTGTAAAACGACCTTTTACCTATAAATTTTCATTTTGTGCAAATATTTAAGATTAAAACATCACAGGGTCTTTAAAATCCCATTAAAGGCGCGTGCAGACCGGCGCGATACTCAGTAGAACAATTTCCAAGAAATTTTCATAGAAATTATTCTACTGGTGTCGCGTCGCTTGCAGCGTCGGTCTGTACGAGCCTTAAACCACAGGGCTTGTCTTCAATGTATCCGTTTATGATCTAAAAATATTAAACAAAACTAAATATTTAAGGATGGTCAAAAATTTTCTTGAAGAGTGTTGAAATGATTTGTAAAACGGCGCCAGTTATTTCAGCACTGCTGACACGAGCCGCAATCAGATTGTGGGCGGAGGCACCTCGGTGCGGCCGCCTCGATAAGAGGCTCACCGCCCGCCTCGTGAATATTGTTCATTGTTACATTTTATAAACGATGCACTTTATGCTACCGCTGCACTGCCACCGCTGCCAACCACGAATATAATGAAAATAAAATTATCGTTTGTAGTTAAGACGAAACCGTACAAAACAAGCCTTGATAATGAGGACCGAGAGACCCGCTTACGAATGTTGCTGTGCTAATGTGAACACAAATACACATTACAACTTAAAGAAATAATAATAATAAAGTTTTTTTTATTTTATGCTACAGTTGTTTTATATTGAATAGTGTTTGGTGCCTCATTTTAAGCAAACAATGGCTGTGTTAGGAGACTCCGCTCTTCCACCGTACAGCATAAATTAAATTAAAATTAAATTAAAGAAGGTAAGTATGTTAGTGAGGGTATGATTCTAGTGTGAATACCTAAGCGTAGTGTGTCTGTATGTGAGAGTGTAAGTGAGTGTGTGTGTGAGTGAGAGTGTGAGTGTGTGAGTGTATCTGCTACTTTATGTGCTCCAAAAGTACCTCTGTGTCATGATATGTAATTTAAGTGTCTTAACCCAATTGGTTATATTTTTTTTACATTCATAAGTTTTTTTTGTGTAGATGTAAATGTTTTTGTTTATTTTGTTGTATAGTTGAGCAGACCGTTTATTAAATTGCCTACAAGCAAACAAGGTTTTAGTGCGTGGAATTTGTGCTACAATGTCAGTCCTCCTTGATCTGGCAAGATTTGCTTCTGACAGTATTTCTATAATGTTTATCTGAATATGTTCTTACCAAAAACCTTCAGCTATGCTGTAGTATCTATACCTAAACATGATAATATTATACAGTGTGAGTCTTCATAATGTGCACATATCGAAAAGAGTGAAACTAAGCTTAATTTTATCGACGGAAAAAATATAAAAAAAAATATTAAACAATTTTTTTTTTACAAAAAAGGGTCTCTACCTGCTAAAGTAAAGTACGTAGTCGAGTGCAAGGCCTTTCTTTAACAGTTGATAGGAAACGTTGTGATTGAGTTATAAACATGGTATTTTTACTTTTGGAAAGCTGATACGATGGAAAATAATTTAAAGTAATAAAAAGGGTAGGTAATCAGGACTTTTACTGAGAAATTTTACAATTATTATAAAAATTTATGAAAAAATATCAGATGTTTGTTATAAAATCACCCTAATACTCAATTGAGGGCGAGTTTTTCGTTAGTTTTTATTTTACGAAGACGCCCTATTATTTCCAGTCATTACTGAGTTTGTTTCATCGTGACAGATTGTTTAGTTTAAAAGTTATACCGATTTGTTTACACAGGGGTCACAGCAGCGAACAAAATTTAAAAAATGCTATAAAAATTAAATTAAATTTTTAGATTTTTTTAAACTATTTTTTCCGTCGATAAAATTAAGCTAAGTTTCCCTCATTTCGATATGTGCACATTATGAAGACTCACACTGTATATTCATAGTGTTCTGTGAAAATTACCTCATGCATATTGTTGAAATATTAAGCATTGTACAATCATAATAATCCGCTCATAACTTATATTAATTGGTGCATTCAATCTCGTATTGATTTATAAAGCTTCAAATTACCTATTCCTATAAATCGTGCCTATCAATTAATAAACAACTGCTCCCTGTCATGCAATTAGTTCAACTAGTAGATAGCTTCTTGCATTCATTATTCGTATTGGAATAATACTATAATATATTTATTACAGCAAACCATCTTTAGACAATAAGTGAAACCTTAATTCAAATATACATGGTAACACTAAAATATATATAGTATGTACCAGTTTAAAATAAAAAAAAAATAAACTAAAAAAAAAGTGGGGGGGAAAAGCTCATTGGGCATCAAAAAATTCGTCCGCATCGCTGTCAATGGGAAAAGTGCCCAAAAGGCTGGCAGCATTGCGTTGGATGGCAATGCTGATTCTTTGGGCTAAAAACAGGCCAGCCCTCTGGTCGCGTGAAGAGTCGACCAACCGCTTGGCGATGTCCTGAAATACTCGATGAGGACTAGGACCCCAAGGCCCTAGCGTTTCAACCCCAAACTGCTCAAACATATAACTCCCAATAAGGTTGTTATATTTGCGCCGTTTGAGGTTTTCTGCTCCTGCAGCAGTAATAAAAATATTAAAACTTGTAGTACTTTCAAAAATCCTGTTGATCAGTAGTCAGCCTTTATCCTGAATTACATTTCATAATTACTTATAAAGAACTAAGACTAAGGGACTTACTAGAGAATGGGCAGCAGCGTTCTCTATGCATTTTAACACCATACTGTGACCGCCAACCAGCCTGCCAAGCGTGGTGATTATGGCAACCCCCTCCCTCTTTTGGGGCCTATGTCCAGCAGTGGACGTCTTTCGGCTGAAATTATGAAGATGAATTACTTATTATGTTTCGTTAGACCTAACCCAGGTCATGGTCTACCCATGTCCAAAAATCCGATCAGCCATTTTAGCGTGAAAGCGTTTTAACAAACAAACTCACTTTCGCATTTATAATATTACATAAATAAATTCATTTATTTCAGGTAAATAACACCCATTGCCAAACATAAACTTATAAAAACAACCCCACACTCACACATCCAAATCACATACTTACCTACTTTTAACACAAAATTGTGACCAATTAACTTTAAACATTAAAAAATTATTAAAAATTATAATTAATTAATGAACAATTGCCATTATCTTATATATAAAATTCTCGTATCACAATGTTAGTTACCATACTCCTCCGAAATGGCTTGACCGATTTTATGAAATTTTATATGCATATTCAGTAGGTCTGAGAATCGGCTACTATCTATTTTTTATAACCCTAAGTGTCAAGGGTGGCTTTCCCACGGGATCGAGACTTACGCGGGTGAAACCGCGGGGCGTAGCTAGTAAAATATAAAATGTTAGAATCAACAAAAATTAAAATGTCAAAACAAAAAAACAACGAATCATAAGATTACCAAGTTCTAAGAACACCTGCCAGGGTTGCGAGTTTGTCCGAAAGGGATATCGTGGCCCTGACACACAGGCAACTGAAGAAACACGGGTGGGTCCCGCTCTGCAAAAAAAAAAAGTTCTAAGAACAAAGTATAATGTAACATTGTGGTGTAGGTGTTACTATTTTGTTTGTTAATTAAGAACCTAGCAATATAAATATTTGTAAATTTTCAGCAAGAGAAAATATTTCAGTAGGTCAGTCCAACAAAGCCTCCTTAATTAATTAAAGTTAATTACAATGCAGTATTGAAATAATATCCAAATAGCAGTGGTAGCGATACCGCAAATTGTATTACGGACCGGCCACATAAACATCAGGTTCTCAGCGGGCTTTTATTGTAGCCGACCCGACCCGATTGCCGGTCTCGTTCTGTTTTTCAGACCATTCAACGATAAAAAACGAGCAAAAAGAACTAAACTGGTTAACACACATGGACGGCTCTAATAGCTCTCTCCATTGTCGCTGGCTAACTGGGGCGCTACACACCAGGATATTATGTGGATGCGGTAAGGGTAATAGGGTTGTGCACTGTGCAGTCTCAGCCTACAGCGACTGACGGCACCGTACTTGGCATGTGCAATCAATTCATAGTCGCTGTATTGCTTGTAAGTTTTATTTTTTATTTATTTAAAAGGCTTTGTCGTTTAGCGACCACATCGCGCAGTGCAGAAAAACACAAAATTGTTGATTATATTATCTACCTTATCACTAACTTGTACAATTGTTTAGCCTTATCGGACACTGGAAAAGCAAGGATGGCATTACAACAGCCAATATTATACGTTTTATGTTACCAAAAACATTAATTCTAGTATTTTCATTCCGGACACACTCCATCAGAATATGAAAAACATCATCAACTGCACAGTCATCACAATTTGGAGACAAAGCCTTCCTCATTATGTAATAATGAGGAAGGCTATAACTTATTTATTTGATGGAAATGTCCGGAACGAAGTAAGTTCATAATTATAATTTTTGAAAAATAAATTATAATATGTAAACTAGTAGTAATCTCTGGGGCTAGTCTTATCGTAGAAGTTTAAGTACGAGTCGAACCTTTTTAAGTCGATAGCGAAATATTTTCAGGACGGGTGCGGTGGATGTTAGTTTATAGTAAGTTGATATCGAATAGTGGCACAGGATGTAGGTCGCGTGCCGGAGATGCCTTTGTTCCGACTGCCGCTGTAAATTATCTACATTCCGTTCTCCTTCATAACTCAGTATCGGAACAAACCGTATATCTGACAATAAAACGGGAAAAGTGACCGTTTTTTGCACGAACGAAGCTTTATTGAATTTCTCGATTAATTTTCCTCGTTCCTACAGGTAGTAATTAGTGAGTACAATCGTGTCGATCGTTATTAACAATTTCACACTTACGTTACTGTAGAGTATCGGTTCATTCCAGCCCGAACTTTAAAATGTTCCATTAACTTTACCATTTGCACATCTGATTCGGATGCTAAAAGTAAAACTGAATGGTTTCGGTCGCAGCCGGTCTGAATGTTAAAGTTAACGACTACCCTGTGTTTGACTAACGCAACAACAACTAAATTATTAATTAGGGCAATTGAAATTCATTCACCAACGCAAATACCCCGCGGACGCAATATGGCATGAAAAATTTAAAATACGAAGGTGTACTACTAAATAATCTACCGGCAGATATCAGGAGCACATCCTCTTATAACATATTTAAAGCTAAACTCAAACAGTACGTCACTAACAATGCAAAACTAATAGGGTAAAAACGTAATCTAGTCGTGCACATAAAATGCGACATCGTACCTACCTACATTAAGAAAAAAATGAAAATAGCTACTGGACTTTACAATTATTACCTTAGTCATATATTTATTCGCTAAGTGAACAATGTATGTTCTTTTAGAATAAATAAAGAATCTTTAAACCCAAATAATAATATGTGTGTGTGTGTATGTGTTTAGTATTTGACATACTAAACAAAGTATGTCAAATGTAAACCTGGTATAATAATGTCGTGTTTGACAAAGCAGAACGTTCAAAACAATGCGTGGTATATTTTGTGGGATATAAAAATTTTTACTGCAGCTACAGGTGACGCGAAAAACCGCGATTTCGAATGACGCGGAAGTGGATTTATGTTGCCAATATACCATAGAATCACGGAACAGAGGACACTCAACTGCTCTTAATTGTCAATTGCTTTTGTGCCGGGAGCAGCAGCCCATAAATTAATCTGTCGGTGGGTCTGTTTCGTTTTGTTCCAAGAGTTAGTTAGTGAAGTGATCCGCAAACGGGTCGGTGCTCCATTTGGGTCATCTGGATCGGTGTTAGCGGGACACGAGCAGCTGAGGTCGAGCGCACTCATCCGCAATATAGTTCTAATAGAGTATCCTTCAAACATATAGTACGAAGTAACGCTCACATCAAATCCAGGCAGCTTATGAAGTTATGACAGGTTCGAGAGTTTATGATCACTTCGGCTTCGACATGGTTCGACCAAAGGTATTTTGAATTTAGAACGTTGCTCTCGTGAAGTCGTGACATGTGGCGATATGAAGTTGCGATGTATTTCTTCGTTAAAAAATAAGAGTTACCAATGGTAGACAACACGCTTAGTTCTTATTTGTTGGTGTAGAAGAAATTAATAGGTAAACATTATTGAGACTTGCGTATACTACAAAACTTAGTACGTACGTAGGTATTAGACGGTATTTTTTACAACATTGGTTTGCTTACATGTTCCCACTGCTGGGACACGGGCTTCCTCTCTATGAGAGGGAGTGGGCCAGAATTCACCACGCGGGCACAGTGAGGGTTGGTAGATGTCACATGTCATCGAATTTTTAGTTCTAGGACATGCCAGTTTCCTCACGTTTGTTTGCTGGTTTGCTTAAATGTTAAGATTCGTGTTTTCCCCGAAATTATTATTATCATTAGTAAAAATCACATGTATTAAATAGTAGGTAATTAGATTTCAGAATTCAGAATTAACCTAGAAATATTTGTTTCAGGTATCTGGAATGATCCTAACTAAAAGACAACACATCAGACCACCCGATCGAATGACTAGGTGAGTCAACATTTATATTTTCTCACATTAATGCTTATTACGTAGTTCTGACATAGCATTGTTTAAGGCGCTGACAAGAGGCAAATGATAAAAGTAGGCTTGCTTGTCTTGAAACAAAAAAATAGCCAAATCTATATAGTTTGTGGTAGCGGGAAAAATATAATTATGTTATTCTTGAACATATTTCTCAGAACTTGGTTGTTACCAAAACACGTTTATATAAAAAATGTCGATACAAATTAACGGTAGACTAACCCTTTACTTTGAGTTTCAATCCAAAATATCTGTATTAAATATCAACGAACGGTTAGTATTGAATTAATAACAAGAACATCTTATTTGTATGCAGAACTTGGTTGTTTTTTATTTTCGATTACTCAACAAATTTTTGAGTAAATAAATAATTGCTTCATACTTTGCAATAAATTACAAGCGTTGTGTCATCGCGCTTCTCTTTCTTTTGTATGTAGTATGACAGTGGCAGCGGTTTACCTGTTATCAGCGTCTTAATAAGCTTTCCTATGCTATCAGTTTACAGTAGAAACACAATATAACGCAAGTGATATTGAGTGTGAAACAAAATAAGACAGGTCCACTAACCCACGGTAAGCACAAATCGTAACTCGAGCAAAATAAAATGGGTAAATTTAAAGGTACGCTTATCAGTTGCCACAGTTACGAGATACGGTATCAGATGGAGGACGCCGGTAGCGGCCCTCGACACTCACTGAACACGCATTTGCATAAGATTTTTGCAATTTTATTCCGCATACAAAAATGGAATCAGCATTTTACGACTTACTTATGCTTTTATACATAAACACTTTTATTTTTTCGTTTCATATTGCTAGTTTTTATGTATTCCCTCAACGAAATAGAATACGCTTGTGTATAATAGAATACGAAGTGGAATACATACATGTTTCGTTATCGTCAAAATTCGAAGTTATATTACTATCCGAAACTAGTGCAATAATAAACTGTACCTATCGTAAAATAAGCCATAACGAAAACAGCACGCGATAATATTTGTTAAAAAAAATTGTGACGATAAAATCGGGCGAAAATAGTGTGAAATATTAATGACTTAATTGTTTTAGTCGCCACTACATGTACCTAAAATACCGTTTATGTAAACATAAAGACGAACCTTTCATCGAATTTTCTATCCGATTGTGAAAACGGATATTTGCACCGCAAAATGACGTAAAAACATTACCAGCCAATAGAGTAGCAATTGGAAAACAATTTCCGCGTCAGCCGCCGTGCTGCGGCGTGTGAACACGTCGCTCGTATGCACCTTGCCGCCTCCAGGATTACCGGCACAGCTAAACATTTGCCGGCAAAACTCCGATATGTAGAAAAACTCACGTGTTCAATCACAATCTTTTCATGCCGATACTATTCACGATAGAGGCTACGTCGACAAGTGCAACCGGGGTAATGGCGGCATCGCGTGCTCTCCCGAATTATCACTCGCGTTCTACGCTATATTACATGACAAAGTGAAAGCACACGACTAATATCGCTTGTAATCCACTTAAAAGTTCATAATGCTGCCCCTTCTGCCCCTTCGCACGTAACTCCAAACAGGCATGCTAACTTTGTGAATGGACCGTAGATATATATGTAGTAACATGACGCAGGTAATGTAATTAGTAACAATTTTCGTGATTCTGTTTCCGCATTAATTAATTTAACAAAAAATAATAACAAATAATGTCGCGTGGGCAACACGTGTTATATTGAGGGTACTTTTTCTGACGGTACCGAATATACAATACCTACAAGTACAACTGCGGGGCGAGCACGGCCTACTGATACATGACTTGAGTCACGCATTTTATCACAGTTTGAGCGATAAAACCGTTTTGTCTTAAAATGCTAGTACAAATTAACAGTACAAAAAAACATAATTTATCATGTCTTGTCACAAACGTCTTGGCACGCCCGTGCTTGGCCCGCTGAGGCACTCAAAGTTATAAATATTTATGATAAAAGAAACAGAAAAGTAGATAACATTTTAAGATCACTGAAAGTGACATATATTACATTACGCCGGTTCCCCCGGAAAATATGGCTGTCAATGATGTTCACATAAGCAGACGAGGAGCGAAATGGGCGATTACGGAGGAAACATCGCGAACGATCCACTTTTTCGTCCTACTTTAATTCTATTACAAAAATGAGAGCAAGGTAAACACAAGTTTCACTGTAAATCTCTGTACATTTTTTTATTACAGAAAATACTCTCTAGCAATGCAATACGATCTGAGTTTATTGATCCCATTTCGATTACACGCCGACCCCGGTTAGATGTAAAAGTCGTAAGAGAAACTTTTTACGCTCTACGCAGGCTATATCCAAGATAAACCAAACAATGAGAAAAGCAAATTGTGGGAAGATAAGCCTCCACCCGTCTTCGTCAAACTCCAGGAACATTTGCCGCCCGGGCGTGATCTGCAGTGGCCTATACGGAAACCTCGCAATCGATTGCATACCCAGTTGGCCGCTGTAAACTCAATCTGCCAAAGTAGACAACCAAGGCGAGTGTGGTACTCGCGATCAGATCATGTCCCACTGGCTAGAGTGTCCTACGAGCCCGTTTACTTGCACTAAAGAAGTTTAAGTCTCCTTTCGTACAAGTAACGGGTTCTAGGAATGCTGCAATCAATGTGGCCATGCACCTACTGGGCTTAAGTGATATAAAAACAAAGTACTATCGACACGAAAAGAAGAAGTTTATTGATAAAGATTACAGTTAGAATTAACACAGGAAATCGATAAATCGAAGGACGAAGGCTGAAAGACATCAATATAAATAAGATAATTACAGTCGACAGTTTGTCTAAGAAAACTCCAACCATTTCACGCTATTCGTGGCACTGAAGCGGCTCATAAATCCAGGGCGGCTTCATTGTGTACCTATCGCCGTTGATGTCGCAATTTAGAAGCTTTGCAACACGCGCTGGCGCTGAAATATCGTTGCCTAACCATCAATCAAGTTCTTTGCCAAATAGATCGCTGATTAAATTGTTAAATTACTGCATTTATCCTCCAAGGAGTTGTCAAGTAGGCATTACATCGATCCGGAGTTTATCCGGCTCAAGGTGATGTATTGTTTCCGTTTCAGAGTTCTTTGTTGAAAATATAGCGCACTACTAAATGAAAAGTCGTAATTATGCACGAAATATTTGGTAAATAATGTTTTGAAATCATAAAGAAAACTGAAAAGCCAAATGTTATGTTTTAATTAAAATATGTATTTTAATTACGACACATTTAGTTTTCTGATATTGTTAATGTGAGAATGGACTGTATATACTTATATTGAATTATTAAAAACGAAAGGCGCTTTTTAAAATGGTAGTAATTTTTGCTTCCTCTCTTAACTGGTAAAACAAAAGGTAATGCAAACATCATAAAAATCAATAGACAAAATAATATCAAAAACATACACAAAACTCAAGAAGGTGCGTTATGCACAGAAATTGTATTCCAGAATCATCAAGATTGTATGCGGAAAGGTTCCTATTTATAGAAAACGAATAACGCTTTGACATGGTAATAAATAAGTACCTATATAAATATTGTCAAAATTCCAAACAAAAAGACAAAATATTCGAGAAATACTTATTGCCGATTGAATCGAAATCTCTTCGGTCTGAAGGACAACATACATTATTTATGTAGACAAAAATTAAGTTGAGAGAACGGACGGCCGGCATAATTTGGTCTATCATCCGACTAATAATAAATTAAGAGGAGCCTAAACTGTATTTAGTGAGCGTAAAGATGCGGAAAAGGCTCGAGGACGACTTGACGTTAATGGATGGCACGTTTTTTTTTCAGGGCGTGGGTGTGAGATGGCTCGAGCGGGAATGCTGCACAGGGGCGGAAAAAATGGCGCCGAGTGAGTATTAACCTGTACTACTCGTGGTAGCTGATCGGTTCGGTTCGGTCGTCATAGCTTAGGATAGCATCTGGCAAAGTGTTACTTCAACCCATTGATGTATTAAATAGGAAGATATGGTACGCGCTCCTCGACGTGGACCGCATAAATTAGGGGAAAGAACACAATCGACCTACATTACTCTCGGTTTGCGGGGAATACCCGAATCATAGTTTGTTTCCGAGTTGTTATGGGTACGTAACAGTGACAATTATTGCTATCTCGTTCCTGCTATAGCCCGCGTAATATGTCTCTCTATTTCGGTTGTCGAGCACATGCTGCACAACATCGGGTCCATTTAATATTTACGTGATGTTAGAGAGTGGCCTATCTTCCTATTTAATACATCAATGCTTCAACCACCATATTCCTGATCATTAAAGTTGGATAATACACCAATATAAAGTGCAGACAAACACGATAAGTACAATTTCTTTGTAGAGGAGACAGTATTAAAGTTCCATCAACGTGTTATTAAGAAAGTTCATTTGTTTAGCTAATGGCTCACTTCATATTGTCCTCGCACGAGGACAATATTCTTCGCGATTGTCGGCCTACATCCGACTTTCTCTGCCAGACATGATTTGGCACTTAACATAATTGGCACAATGTTATAACATTCTTGCTAAGTTCTACAACACGTTCGCTACATTTACATTTAAGACACTTCTTGCTCTAATCTGCGGATGTTTGCCGACACTATAACATAATCTGCGGATGTTTGCCGACACTATAACATAATCTGCGGATGTTTGCCGACACTATAACATAATCTTTGTTTGTTTATATGTCTCGGAGGCACGTGTCGTGAAGGGTTTATTCTGTCCTGACTATTAATAGAACGGCATAAATATACATAAAGTACGCAGAGGAGCTCGCACGATTGCCCTTATCACAAAGTACTTAAGGGCGTGGCGGTAAGGGCGGGCGGTAGGGCACGCCTGGGCGGGCGGCAGGTGCAGGCCTGATAGAGCAATTACTTATTTTAATATTTTTAATGCCGGTCTCCGGAGGCAACCGGCGCTTTTACTCTCTGATAAAGTTGTTGCTATTATCAGAGCTACTAAGAAACACCTCGTGTAAAATATATTTTACAGCAGATATTATCAGCTGACAAAGGGCTACAACCTATTTATTCTCTCACATTAAAACTTGAAAGGATTTCTTAGAATGTATTTTTTATTTAATCTAATAATGCTGGTGATACACAACGATATTATACGGACTAAATTAAGAAGGATTAGCGAGAGCACGTAACACGTTAGCGCATTACGGTGTTAACGACCCAAATCTTTTAATAAAGGAACAACAAGGCGCCTTCGCCAATATGAAAGTAGCAAATCGATAGATAAGTTACAAATCCCGTACTAGAGAACAATAGTATACAAGTCGGTTAGCGATGCACCCTATTAGCCGGCGCGGTGCGGTGCGGCGCTATCCATCTTGTCGCCTCAAGTCGAAGTTCGCAGACGGGTCCCCGGTGAATATTCCCCACGTTCCTTTGATGTGGTTCACGTTAATTAGGGATTTTAGCATTGCGATACTCGAGTAGGCAGACGATGTTTTATTAACGAACTAAAATACCTACCCCCGCCGCCGTAGTCGTCGTGAACCCTTCATTTAATATTTCGAATTCCCGAATTGTAATTCGCTTATATAATTTTACTGCAAATATCACAGCTGAAATTCCTGTGGACAGAGGCTAGTTATTCAGTTCATGACATTTCGGAGCGTTCAATGTTAGAGGCTAACTGCAGTTGGACCGCCGCCGGTTAAGTTACTTACCCGTTTCGGCGCAACTTTATCAATGCCAGAGAACACTGGCAGACCTGATGTCCGGTGCACCCCCTCCCCCCCCTAACAGTTCCTGTACCCCCCACATTTTCTCACCTCAGTTCGTACTCATCCTAGACTAACTTTAAATTGTTAGCTGCAACTTTGCTTCCCACTCGGTTGAACTTTATTTGTACATTGCATACCTCTCCAACTTTTGATGACAATTTTCTGGAATAACAGTTATTAAAATGAAATGTTTTTAAAATATTCAGTGCGTGTTGATTCTGCTTCCAACTGTTCAAACAATCGAGATATTTGACATATCATTTCATCGTGTACACAACAAAAATAAACCATTGGAATTGTTATGTTAACCTGCTCTACATTTATTTGATTGCATTGGGAAGCTCACTGTGCTTTGTCATCGAATTCATCACTAAAATCGTTAGAGAGACGTCGTGTGAAGAAAAATAAGTAACTTGTTCAAAATACGTGTGTTATTTTTATAAGCACAAAGGAGTGTTGTACATATTGTTTTACGGGCACGGTAGCTAGCGGCGCAGCGGGGACGCGATATTTGACTTGATCTCGGCGGTGATCCGTCACGCACAAGACCCTCGCCTCGTGCCTCTCGCGCCTTATAATAACATGTTACTTACAACATAGGTATAACGCTACCAACAACGTGGAAGCGAGCCTTATTTTCACAGCTTTTATGACGCTATAAATGTTATATTGTTCGTAATGACTTTACCGAAATTTTAACACTTTGTGTGGTGTTTTATTCATGAATTACGTATATAGACTACATACTACAACTTTTACTAAAACTTTTTTAAGATTACCAAGATAATATTTCATTCTCCAAAAAATAGTACATTTTGATACAAGTGGAGAATGTTTGTTATTGCATTCGAGGCGGAAGTAACACCCGAGCCGTAGGCGAGGTTGTTTTTGAGCCGAGAACTGCAATAACAAATGTCCACGTGTATCAAACGACGTTTTTCAATACACTTTTGAATAAATAAAATAAAATAACGAAACATATATTATTTTAGTCGTGAATTATTAATAGGAAGCTATGATTCAATTTTCTTTTTTTTCCGCGCTTTTCTTTCGCCAGGTTAAAGGAGAAGCAAAGGTATAGAGCCGATAAACAGCCTAATATGAAAAATAGAAAATCCAAATATTTTTGAGTTTAGAACACAAATAAATGTTAATTTGTCCATAATCGTTTTTAGGGTTCCGTAGTAAACAAGGAACCCTTATAGTTTCGCCATGTCCGTCTGTCTGTCTGTCTGTCTGTCTGTCTGTCTGTCCGTCCGTCCGTCTGTCCCCAGCTTAGCTCAGAGACGCTTAGTCCTAGAAAGCTGTCATTTGGCATGGGTATACATATTAGTCATGCCGAAAAAATGGTAAAATAAAATTATGAAAAACATTTTTTTTTAGGGTACCTCCCTTACACGTGAAATGGGGATGATATTTTTTTCTCGCGTCTATTCCATGGTGTGGGGTATCGTTGGATAGGCCGTTCAAAAATATTGTGGGTTTGGCAAAACCATTTTTCAATTAAGGGATCCGTTTGCGTAATATTAAGCTTTAAAGTGCTATTTTTTGTTAGAGTCAAGTGTCCCCCCCCCCCCCCTGCCAGCTAAATGGTTGGTTTTGGATATGTGAAAAAATTCATGGCAATAGTATATATAACGAAATTAAAAGGAAAAGTATCACAGCTAAGTAGGCTTCACAAGTTAACGAATAATAGTCGACCAACTTAAATTTGCAGTTGGAGAATTGACCGTAACGTATATCGATGTATGGGAGAGCATGTTTTTCAACTACGATGTTAAGTTTGTTTTTGGGATAAATTCATCCCAACTACGGAACCCTTCATTGTGCGTGTCATTTATTGTAATAGTCATGGTATTCTATTTATAAACATTATTTAAATATTAACGCCCTAAAGACGCATTATTGCCGAGATTAAAAAAAATCACCTCCGAATAGAGAGGACCGTCTCTGGCGCGAGATGGTGTGAATAGAGACAGTGAACCAATTTGGACTAAGTATAAGTTATCTGTGGCAATTTTTATTCCCGCACAACGTGTTGAAAACAAAAAATATACATTGCATTGTGAACCTAATCGTAGTGCGATATGAACCAGTTTTCGAGGAAGTGTATTGAAAATATTATTTTATATGCACGAAGTATCTACTGCCCACAACCAAAATATTGTACATTAGCCGCACAACGGGCTTGTCATAAATCAGTATCTCGCTTCTATACAGCAAGGAAATAGATCATAACTTTGATTAGCCTCTTCGACGTGCAAGGTCTCACCTTCGCTCGCCGTCCAATTGTGGGTCAATGCGGCGCTCGAATGCCTGCATTGTTCATACACTGTACAACTTTACATATACTATACTCCGCCACATTGTACAAACTATTCGAACAATAGAATATACAAAGACATTTAATTTCAAGCCTTCAGTGCCTAATGAAGAACCCAACGAGCTACGTGTGTAATTATGGATTTAATCACCTTCTACAACCGCAACTGCTGTTAATTCAGTTAAACGAGGATTAACAAAGCCTCCGTTATACATACGGTACACAATAATATCACATTATCTTATTACAACGGGCTTCAGGTATCCTGTTATCAAAAATCCCAGGATAGAGAAATACATGCAATATACACCCTATTCCCTTCTCATGGGGATTTAAGACTTGTCTAAAATATGCAGATGCGTATCGCGCTTAGATATGTAAACATGCTTGAACTAATACTTTCTTTCTTCGTCAAAGTAAATGGCTATAACCATTCCACGTTCATTTTATTTACATTACAATGAAGGCTCGGTGCTTGTTGTTTTTATGAGTCTCTGTAATAGGGGAGGATTCTTAAAGAGGGCCGCATTATAGATTACTTTTACTGGTCGTTTAGAAGTTGGTCAGTGTCCCGTAAAAGTTTCCGCGAATGTGGTCCGCCAGCCGCATTACCGCAGCAGATCAAAGCTGCCGGCTCTCCACACGATGACCCTTCAATCCATGACACTCGGTAAATTGTGCGTTTGTTTTATCCCCTCGCCACGTATCCGCATCGACTACACTAAGGCCACTAATTTCGAGAGACACTTGACACAAATGTCACTAGACATCGCGGTGAGCTCGAGCCTTAGTTTTAGTATAATCTTGTTTGCATCGAGTTGATATTGTGAACCACCGCGCCCGGCGGTTGCATAATTATTTTCAGTGTTTGCCCCCTATTAACATCTGCCACGAAGCGGGGCGGGCGGCGCGGCCGGTGCGGGTGGCTACTCCGTTACCCCTCGGCTAGACGGCATTCTAGAATGAATGTAAACCTAGGACACATTACACAGACCAACACCAAGTGCATAATTTACACTTTAATTAGCAACATCCAACGGAATTTGAAAAGGTTACTATCACACTACTTAATAAAATTGGTATTCTCTACGGCACTTGCACCCCGAGGACACGTTAAAACAAATTTTGATAAATGCAATTTGGACTAATGGTTCATAACGTTGTTGATTAATTAAAACCGGAACCTCGATGCATGGAGCGTAGGAAACAAGCCTTTGCTGTGTATTTACAAAACGCTACAATGAAAGTGATGGATATCTGTCATCTCGGTGTGATGGAGCCGCGCGCTCGCGCCGCGCGATGCAAATTCTGTCGACTCACCCGGAAAGCAATTACTGAGTCTAAGCTGCCGCTCGTTCTTCTGCACTGCTTACCATAAATCAATGAGAACGTAGATACACAAAGGCGTGTATGTATATGAAGGGGTTTACCCTTGTTTCATCGAAAAGAAATCGACAAATTATCACTTCCCAAACAATTTTCCGCATAATTTAATTTGCCAAATTATTACTTAGCAAAAAATCTCTTCACAAATAATTGTAACGCAACCCTACTGTTTGGCAAGTGAACGTTTAAACAATAACTTGCTTACCAACTAGTAGTTTTACCAATTTTAATGTTGTAAAATATTTCAGTTGGTACATATAAGTAACATAACTTACGCAAAATAAAATAAGCCAAATATTTACTATCGTCAGTTTTCAGCCAATTGCAACCTACTAAACTATTTTTTTCTATATATTCTAGTCGTTTCTGGCACTCGCCGGTCGCTGAAGCGGCACCGCTCACTTCGCTCGCTCGGCTTGTGCACAGTTTTAACCTAACCTAACCATTTTTTTTTTTTATAATTTATCTATTCTATCTAGTTCGGTTCCGGGTAGCCTACTAAAAATTTTTAATACAATTATTTGACTAAATTTTTATGTCTAAAGATTGTTTGCTGTAATAAATCATTTGATTAAAGACCAAATGCCTTAATGACATTATCGTTGGTAATATTCTGCCAAGTAAAAAATGGACCAAACGAAAATGTGTGTACTAAAATCATTCCAAATATTGCATTGGTATAAAAAAAGGTTGCTAAAATTTGTTTGGGTAGTAAAACTTGGTCAAAATCTTTTCGGCAAAACGGCAGGATCCCATGTGAAGGTGGTGTAGCCCATAGAGCACAAGGGAGTGTTAGGTAGACCGTAACAAGAAAAACTAAATTTTCAAAGCCTTGCTTTAAAGCCTTGCCATTGCTATATTTCTTTTAACAAAATGTTAATAAAAGAAAAGCAAGTATTATAAATTTCCCCGTAGATGGAGGACAATGGAAATATTTTTTCGAACATAACTTGCTTGTAATTTTCTAGGAATAGAGGTAAATGCGATAGATCTTACTCTAAGAATAGACTCAGAAAATGGGCTCCAAAGATAGGCACCTACTTACGCAATGGGCAAGGTTAGTACCTGTCGTTACTAAAGCAACCCTTGATCTTTTACGCATAGATTCCTCATATTTTCCATATGAATGAAAATCGTGCTGTAGGTACTGATGAGTAACTCAGTAAAACATAATAAACTATACATAAGATACTAATTAGTTTCCAAAGATTGACTTTTGTTTTCATTAACGCAAGTGGGCGTGATGATCAAGCCGCATTGCCTTTTATGAAAAGATGATGAACTTGCTACAGACGAATACTAATGTAGTTATATTGAATAGCTGTGACCAAAACTTTAATATTAGGGTTAAACAACGTTATAGGTACGTTTAAACGAATTTGGTCCCGAATGTGGACGCAAGCCACAAATTCTTTTGCTGTGGCATAAAAATGTCCCGTCCAATGTTCGCAATATTGTGATAAAAGTAAATAAATACGCGCACAGGACCCATTTCAACAATTTGCTTAGGATTCTGTATTTTGTTCATGATCGCCGCCACCGCTCCGAACGTCTAATATTGAACGTATGTTATAGATAGACAAACACATTCGAAGACCGCCCACACAATATAGCAGTTATTCTCGATTATGAAAGTGAAAGTCATTCTTGAACTTGGATATCATTTCAATAACCACCGGTGTAAGTAATATTCGAACGGGATAAAATTGGAAAATAGTTTCTGAACTGTGAACAGTACCCCAAGTGTAAGTTTGCAAGAGAGTAAACGTAACTATTTCGTTTGCGTTAAAATTTGACCGATAGATCATAATGCTAAGAGTATAAGAGTGAGAATAGAAATCTTAACGCAAACGCGCTAGTTACGTTTACTCATTTGCAAACTTACACTCGGGGTACTGATAGATGTTGCAAATTCTCATAATCTTGCGTGGTGATGAGTTTATAAAAACGTGCCACTACGGCAAACGCTCGGTACTTATGGCTAATAGCTAAGTTCATAATGAAGGTACCTTCTGCAGGTAATAATATTACGAGTGATTCCATTTGTTCCGTCGGTTCACAAGTTCAGACTGCAGTGCCGACTCCACCAGTCCCACAAAATCATTTAACACGTGGCAAGATGTCGACTGAGAATATTCCAATCGAAAATGGAGGATAAAATCTGTAATTGCCCGGAATCACAGTTTCCGAACGTTTTCGATTTCGCAGATTACATACATGTGTACAACCGATTTCCGATGTACGATAGCAATTCATGTTATCATTTACAGAGGTGAATAAATAATCAAAATACTATGATATATTTTACTGAGAGATATGTTTTTCTGTCGGGTGGAGTTTCGGGGTGATTGCAATATCAAGAAATATAAATATATAGAAATAGACAGATATAATATAAATATAATATAATAAAAGTCCTTTCGTTTTTATGACAGTCTTGTATATTCACACACGGACACTGTATTCATGAAAGCCTAGTTAACTAAATAGTTTCTTGAACATATTTATTATAGTTCGTTTTTTAATCCCAGAGACTAATTTGACATTTCAAATGTTTGTTGTTCGTTTTTCCAATGGAGTTTGACGTTTGAACCATGTCAAATTAGTATCTGGGATTAAAAAACGAACTGTATTCATGTCATTGAATCTGTCAGATCTCTTGATAGAAAAATCTGTCAGATTTCTTGATGTTCAATGTTCCAGTAGCACCACGGATTATACTTCATCAACATGATGACAATAAGCCTAGTAGAACATTCAAGGTAGTAAAATATAAACCTTTGTGCCTTTGTGTTCATAAACGGGCTTCAAATAAGTAACAGTAAGAAAACTTCGTTTGCATTACAAGAAAAGGGCAATACGAGTACAAATCTAAATATTCGTCGTCTTCGAACGTTCGGTCAATTTGCTTAGGACTTCTGTTGCTCTTTGATTGAGAAGTTGTTCCTTTTCCCATTTCACTTTCTCAATACACTCAATATTTGCATGCGATTCAAGACTTATATGCCAATTTAAACCCCTTTTGTGCCTGTACAATGTCCTGGATGGCTTGTAAGTAATTTGTTATTGGCTTTATGTGAACTCACGGAGAATGTTGTGATTTTTGGGGATTCGTACGTTCGTATGAAAAAACGGAACTCGTATATGATCACTCGTGTGTCTGTCTGTTTGTCTGTCTGACACAGTAAATTTTCTCCGAATCTACTGGACCGATTAAGTTGAAATTTGGTACACTCATGAATTTCTGTGAGCCAAAGACGGAGACGGATACAGTCTATGTTCTTCAAATTATATGATAAATCACTCAATATTGTGCATACAAACTTACATATTTATAAATGGTCGGGATAGAATGTATGGTATTACCATTTAATTTCCCTCAAGATCATCTTTGATCAATTCTTGGCACCTAGGGGTGTTTGATAGTAAGGGAATTGCATGTCAAAAACATACATATAATGTTCCCACTGCTGGGACACCGGCCTCCTCACGGTGAGAGGGAGTGGGCCGTAACCCACCACGCGGGCCCAGTGCGGGTTGATGTCAAAAACGCTACCGTAATTAAATCGCTTTTCGATAAACGCAAAGTATTTTTCATTGCATGTCGTTTTATCGGGGTAAGCAACATTACTCCGTCTTCAAAATAGAACAATACTTAAATAAAAAACATCTGCGTTCAACCCGAAATAACATGTAAAAATGATGCATGCGTATTCCTTATAGTTGTTATAGATTCAAACCACGCCTCACGCATGTTTTAGGGTGCGCTATGATTTAGTGGGCACTTCCTCTAATCACAGAAAGTGTTGTAGGTCAGATAAGACACCCCGTGCTGACCTTACTAACATGGTAAACTATAACTTATTGTTATACAAAAAAGTTACAACCAATTTAGATTTTGATTTAATGTTACATTCAAATATTCAAAACATGATGATACAATTAATAAATGTACAGATTGCAAAATTGAACGCTTCGTAAACTACTTTCTGTATGATCAGTTTCACATGCACTGAGTAAAAGTTTTTAACTATATTAGGCACGGCAAATATCCCACAGGCTAGGCACCCCATCCACCTGGCAATTTCCATAATGGAACGATGTCGGCCTTCCGCTGACCAGCTGTTATTATACTGTAGGCTGTGTAGGCCCATTGTTCTGCCATATTCGATAAAATCATTTCATAAACGCAGACATGAACACCTAGAGCTAAATACTGCAATAGAAATTAATTGGCTGCACTTTATTCCTGATTGGTTATTGAACTGGACGTTTTATTATTCAATATGCCTAGCCTTTTCCGAACATGGTGGGATCAGCTTCTAGTCTAACCGGATGCTGGTGAATACCAGTATTTGACATGGAGCGACTGCCTATCTGACCTCCACAACCCAGTAACTGGGTAACACGATACTCCTTGGTGCGACTGGTTTCCAGACTTTCGGGCTTCCGACGACCCGTAACGAATGTCAAAGATTCACGAATGACAGCCGGGACCAACGGCTTAACGTGCTTTCCAAAGTATGGAGGAGTCTCGGTATGTAAAGATGGTCACCCATCCACAGACCAACCCCGGCAAGCGTAGCTTAACCTGATGGATCGACCCGTGCGGCTGTTAGGTACTTAGCCACGAGCTCCTCCGACGCCTGTTTTATTATTATTAGACAGAAAAATACATTGAAAGTGAGAGTGAATCAGTTAATTGCCATGCCACGCTTACCTATGGGTCTTGTAGAGAGGAAAATAGTTAACCCCAGGCGACACTTACGTCTAGTCTAGAGAATGCCTGCCTTTTATGGAGTGTAAAAACATTATATTTATGATACCCTGAGGTTTATTACTCAGTATTGATCAATAATATATTATAATCGTTCATTCATCGCCAATCGCCTATGAATTGATTAAAACACGTTTTAGCATCGGTGCCATGGATAAGCTAGATACGCTCACTAATATTCAACAATGTTAAGAAATTATACAGAATTAACGCAACAAATATGGAACTATTCAATTTACGATTTCCAAAAACCGAGAATGTTTTAAAACTTCGTCAATTCGTCACGAATTATTTTTATATGTTGCGATAGTCCACGAATTATTTTAATGATATAATGATAACAGAGTTATACGAAAGGCTTAACAGACAGGATTGGGAAAGTTGTGCAGTTGGGAAGGTCGAGGCTCTGCTGGCTGGTGGCGGACGAAAGTGAAGGTGCCCCCGCCCCCCCGGCTACAGCCCCCGGCGCCCTACCACCCCCAAACACCCCGGCAGATGCACACCCGTAGAGCCGCAGACGCCAGGGAAAGTACTCCAAGGAAACTTTTGCATAATACTGTTATGAGAAAATTACGAATTATGGTATGCGGATAGTTTACATTTCCGTGGCCAATAATTATGAAAGGTTTTATACAATAGTTTTGAAAGAACCGCTGAGTAAAATAATTTCTGATCGGTACAGTTGTATATCTAGACGCAAAAATATAAACGTCGATCTTTACAACCCGCCAGACAGCGCGAGTATCTATAAGTACCTGTAAAAGATAAATTTTATGAAGAGAAAGGGCTTTCCTACAATGTCGTCGGTTTCTTTGACATAATTCCTAGCCTACTTGACGTAAAACTGTAGGTAGTTTATTTTACGTAAATCATTGTCAACTGACAGGTTTTCTCAAAAATAAAGTCTTTGTAAAATTACATTACGTCTCAAGTACAGACCTACTTCATCCATTTTAGTATAGAAGCCCTTGTATCACTATGGTCCTTGTGGCACTTCACATAAGTATTATTAAAGAAAATTTACAAAGACAAATATCACACTCAAGTGTCATATAAAAATAATATTTATTTAGGCAACTAACAGCGATACATATAGTATGTTACAGAGTAAGTATTACGGCTAATAATAGGTTTCCCTGTATAACTAGGATAAATATAAAACATGCGAACGGACTACCTACTAAGTTAAGTACAAAAGGTACAAGTTTAGGGTTTGCTTAAAGTTAAGTTTAAATTTTAAAGAGAAAATAAAAACGTTTGATAGTTATGACCAAAAAAAATAAAGTTTGAATAATAAGATATTTAGTGGTATGTATGTCATTTGCCTTCATCTAATGGTTTTTAGGGTTCCGTACCTAAGGGGTAAAACGGGAACCCTATTACTAAGGCTCCGCCGTCTGTCTGTCTGTCTGTCCGTCTGTCTGTCCGTCTGTCACCAGGCTGTATCTCATGAACCGTGATAGCTAGACAGTTGAAATTTCATCACAGATTTTTATCACAGATGATGTATTTCTGTTGCCGCTATAACAACAAATACAAAAAAATAGAATAAAATAAATATTTAAGGGGGCTCCCATACAACAAACGTGATTTTATTGATCGTTTTTGCTCTATATTGATAACGGCAACAGGTAGACGCTTGAAATATTCACAGAATATGTAGATATATTGACTTTAAAAATAAATAATTAAATTAAAATAAAACAAATATTTAAGGGGGTTCCCATACAACAAACGTGTTTTTTTGCCATTTTTATAGATAATGGTACGAAACCCTTCGTGCGCGAGTCCGACTCGCACTTGGCCGGTTTTTATTATTTGTTTTTTGAATTTAGGTTTATTACAGTTAAATATGTCCACTTGAGAGAAATCTGTGTTATAAATTCGAGCAATACGAGTCAATACACAATTTTGCGCATAATTAGTCGAGTGTCAGGCTGGCGTGCAGCATCGTTTGCAAACACCAAACCACATACACACACACACACACATCGTACATTTAACACCAAATTGTAAAATTTTTATGTTGATTGTGATAAATATACTAAAGTAAACGTATATATCGTAGTGTGACGAGTGCGCCGTAGGGGAGTGTTAAATGTATAATAACATTTTCTTTACTCTTGAAAACAAACAATTCGCAAGATATAATAATAAAGCTAAAGTTGGTAACACCTCAATATTTGTCCTGTGAAGCGTGGCTCATCTCATAACATCGTTAGCAAGACAGTTCGCAGATAAATTAAATTGAAACAATTTTCAGTGTTGCGTCTGGTGTGTTTTAAGTAAGTTACGCATGTAAGAGCTGCCGTAGAGTTGTGGCGTAATTTAAGCTCTCTCACTAACGAGCAGGCACTCAAGTGAAGCCTCTCCCGCACAGCATTCCTAGATGATATTGTGAGATTTGTAAGCGCATTGTTTACGTTGCGTGTAAAACAGCGAGCTGAGCTGTACGCAGTTCCGCTTCCTGCGCCCCCGCCTCGTCCCACTCCGCTTAGGCCTCCTATGTCGTGTCATATTGTTGTTTCGGCTCATATGAGTAAAACAGACGCCGATTCATTTAAAATGTTTACGAGGAAGTGAAGTGTTAAGAAATTCATATAATTAAAATGTCTAAAAATCACATGCAGTGCAGTTTTATGTTTTTGCGAGTAACAAATATTTTATAAATGAACTCCTTTACAAAAGTCTAAATGCTTTTTATACCTTGCGGAGTTTTTTAAAATAAAAATCCTTATCTCTGATGTTTATCTAACAATATTCTCGTAAGGGGAAAATGTTTGCCTACGACCATATTGTGAGAATATATGTATATTATGCACACACATTAATTCTTTGTCGCCATCCTGAGTAAGATAGCGCATGATATTTATAGCCACTTTAGGCATTGTTGGAATGCACATAAACAGCTAATGTTCATCTCAAATGCTTTTTATGAATGGATGCGGAGGTAGTGATGTTAGCAAACAACGGCGCGTCGCGAGCTCGTCGGTCGTCGGCGTCACTCCGCGCTCCTGGCTAATTATTGGGGGAGGCGCCACAACGCGCGCCTACTCGGCTCCCGGCTGCAACCAACCACACACGGACGCACTAAACTACCCCATTAAAAATAAACCACTTATTTCTAATTATCTGTCAACTGTCACTGTTTTAAACTTTGACAAACTTTCCCAAAAACACCAAGACAATGTCGGGTCGTAGCGTCGTGTTGCAGTTTACGACGACGCTCTATACGAGCACGTCATCGTTAACAAGTTTACAGGTCGTACGTAACGCCGACGCGACTTTCCATTAGCACCTGACCGTCACAGCAAGTGTGATTAATACAATTTATCCGTTTGATGGCGGTAATTACACTCTCAAGACAAATTAAGGTGGGATAGTTCTTTCAGGCTCGCTGAACGTCCTGTAAGTAGTAGTAGTTACCAGCTTGTGCTAGCGCCTTTCGTGTTCAAGACGCCGACAACAGGTAAACCGCTGTCACTGTCAGATTGCATACAAAAGAAAGAGATGCGCGATGATATGGCGTAAAAATGCAAATAAAATCGTATTGCAATTTTATGGCATACTTTTAATTATAATTATAACTGTTAACGAAGGGATAAACTGCTTTTCAAAACAATTAAGAGTTGTCTTTGAAGATCTTTTGATGTATTAAATTATTTTTAATTATGTGTTGAGTTCCATCACCGTATGCTCAAAAGACTTGAAAAAGTCATACTGTTTTTGTGTTAGAAAAATTATTTACGGTGTAAGAGATACACTGCTTTAAAAAAACACATTTTTGACCATTTTCAGAAATCTCCGCCTTAATGACTTCACATCTCACATTATTATCCAACGCTTTTACAAATTTCCTCTTACTGTAGGTAATACCCATTACAATAATTATATTCGTCACAACGAATGGGTTTATCGCTAAAGTCGGAGACTGTCTGAATATTCAGTGAATTTTAATCTGACATTTTTGCTTTATTCTCGACGCACAAGATGATTAAACACGAGAAAGGTGCTTTAATACCAAAATAACATTTCGATATCGATCAACCATTTATTTTCTGATGGTTTTAATTAAAACTAATTACGGGGCTTATCGTTCAAATGGTTCGACGTGAATCTTGGGCCCGAATGGTAGCTGGGGGAGAAATTGGCATTTGGCGATGTCTTCCCCCGTCCGTCCCCTCTGCACGCAGATAATTAACTGCAGATAGGTACCCGGCTACCCGACTACCCGTACAACCGTGGCACAAGGGTATATGGGATCAAATTTTACCCACAAGTTTTAAAGAGCGGTGCCTCGGCTTGGGGCGCCGGGCGGCTTGAGTGCACCGCGGGCGACCGATGGGGTTCAACAAATTGTAGGGGTGGCTAGGTAAACGACCGTGATTATATTGATTTTTAAAATGACATCTCTTTTAACCCTTCAATTTGTGGCTGAAGTGTTTCCTACTTAACACAGTAAAAATTTCAAATTCATCTGTCGCGACTCGCGTTTATGGCAGAAGCTTCGGAAGTTTTAATTATTAGTATAAAACCAAAATAAGTCATAATAAGCACGACCCTAATAAAACAACGGTTTGATTTAAATTTTTCTTTCATTCTTGGACAATCAAAAAGCCGCCATTCAACCGGTTCGGTGCACTTTGAAAGTTACCCATTCATATTTAAATTCCATCAGAATAATCTCTTTGATGTGGTACCCTGATACTTATTTGCATGTTTATAGCATTTCGGATAATGTTTTGTTTAAGCTCCATAGCCTCGCGTAGGTAGGAAAGAGTTGTCCATTGATACATGTTGCAGCTACCCCTGCATTGTTTGTGGTATTAACGCAGTAGTGCTGCCAGACGTATAAATCACGAGCTAATGCTGCAGCATCCGGCGCGTCTCCGCTTATTGTGGAGCCGCCGACATTTGCTTATGTTCGGTACTTGGGGCCGCAGTCACCCTCGGCGACTGTCGTGTCTGCCGTCATTGGCGAGGGAGGCGACAATTTATTAATTCGTAAAAATTACTTTCCTGTGCGATTTCGTTTTGTTTACCCATTCGGGAAGGAAACGCCAATAATGTAAATGGCTTGTATTCTTTCAAATGAAGCTTCTTTTCCTTGAACTTTCACATATAAGTATGTTATAGATCTTGAACGATTGAGCCAAGCAGAAAATAATTATTTTGGTTGTATATTGTAGTGTATTATTTTAACTGACCAGTCTTCAGAGAAAATTTTAGTTCTATCTGACCAAAATAAGAGAAGAAGGAAGTATTGAAATTGCCGCAACTCGACGCGGACGCAAGCAACGCCAAGTAGGTTATTACTAGTGCTATTCAATATTTGCAATAGCAACTAAAACTGGTTCTTATTTTGTCTAATCATCAGATCAAGATCTGAGGTCAAATCCCAAGTTAATATCGATCGATGAGATACTCTAACAATCGTCGCAAGCGAATTTTGAAGAAATACCACTGAACTCAGAAGATAAACAACAACCTACCATCCAGAATTGTATTAGAAATGTTTATTGGACGTAACTCCCCTTGTTACACTTCATATCAAAAGTTTAACAAATATCGTTACGTAACAGCAGACATAAAGAGAAACTCGCAAACTTCTCAAATTGTAAGAATTGCGCATCCTTTTTATGAAGTAGGGGGGCGGGGGGGCCTGTGTCAGTATTTATGAAGCGTGGAACCGTCGATGGTATTATTACCATCATTCTCTTTCCCGGATTATGGTGCAACACTTTTGTAAACTGTTATAAAGGCTCGCGGCCACCCGAAAAGATTATGAATATGTATGCTTAATGTTTTAAATAAGATAATTTTATTGAGGTACATAAAGATTTTGATATACATGAGTGACTTAAAAAGTATGCATATTTTTTTTTTTTTTTCAAAAATATAAAATATGAATATTATTATTAAATGCAGATATTACGTTTATTATAACGATACATATCTACGTACAAAATATATATATATATATCAGAAAAAACTACTTGAAATACATTTATTCAAATTCTTATATACAATAGATCACACAACTAACTATTTACACTAGGTACTCGTCCGCATCGCTGGCATCCGAAACTTGAAATATTATGAAAATCATAGACTTAAAAAAAGTCACATCTCAACATCACACATTCAAACTACAGTCTAGTCTAGGTTATAATACTGATCTGCATAAAGTTTGTCGATTTACGAATGCATGCGAACAAGTTGGTAGGTACTGTAGAGGTTCTATGATAATACATCATGCTAGTGACACTGGCAGCTTAATAAAAATAAATATTTAAATTCGGAAGAGAGTATTGAAATGATGAATTGTCAGAGAGTCAGACGTAGACAAGCATACAAAGAAATATGTATTAATATTGAAAAGATTAAAATATATCAAGGCTATTAACATAAAAGCATTATCATTTTGAGTTGTGTAACACGTCCCGCACACTACAGTACCTACTAGAGTTGTGAACAAAAAGCATAGTTTTTCATTGGCGCGTCGTCGTCCGTCTGGCCGCAGCCAAAAATCGATAGCCTGGCTGCAGCTCCAGACACGATCTTACTGCCACTGTCTTAACTTGACTAATGTCTTCTATAGCCTTCGTGTACTTTGCTACAAGTTGGACTGGTCAATACAAAGTTTCGAAACAATATACTTACTTGATCTTGTGAAGTTGTAAACTTTAAATTAACGATGAATCGTTAATTTAAAGTTGAAAACCGTAAGTACTTAAACTGGTTTTAGTGATAATAAAAACCTCTTTAATTAAATTTTATCTAAGTTGGTACAAAAAATATTTTAGATTAAGAACAGTTTTAATAAATTTGACGACGCAGCAAGTGGCACCGTCTATTTTTGTTACGAAGTTACTGGAATCACCGAAAAGGTTTGATAAGAGTGACACTGGCTGGTGACAGTCACTCAAGCAGAGCGTCACATCGATGGTTACGTGGTGGCTGTCTTCTGATGACAGGAGAAGATGTTTCCTATAAAATAATATAGCGTATTATCTATGGAAGATGTGAAGAGAGCCGCTGTCGTACCACGTCCACGACGAACTGCTATATTCCGGCACAATCCTGATGATATTGAAGCTGCTGAACCACTAATACGATGATCACTTCTGGTGAAGGCTATGCGCCGTTAAATTAATAATTAATACCTCAGTCGACCATTTAATTGTTTACGAGAACAAAGATCACTCTAAGCTCCAATTAAGTTTAACAGTTTAATAGATGTGATAGTGCCAGGGCCGCAGTGCCAGTTCAATATGAAAGAATTTTACCTTTTTACCAAATTAATAATTTTTAATCAGAATTTCATAAATTTATTTTCATTTAAAAGTAACTTTTTACCAATGTTAACAATTTTCTAGTGCGCTTATTACTAAGTTAGCTTATTTCTCTAAGTCATTGTTTTATGCATGTGGTGTTTACCTATAAGTAACTGATGCACTGTTATTTTAATTCTGTATGTTATGTATTTTGTGATTGTATCAGTGTAATTAATTGTTGGCAAACCTAATAAAATAAATAAATAAAAAAAGATTTCGTTGTAACTATTAATAGGTAGTGGCAAACATATACAACTTGTAAGATGAGCCAAGGTACACATATCTCCTCTGTCCTCAATACGGACGCTTTTTGTTACGGTTAAGTTGTAAAAATGTGTCAAGCATGGTTTAATTTAAACGCTCATGTAGGGTTGTGCTGTGCGATTTCTGCAAGTTATTTGTTAATGGATGTAAGTAGAGTGATTTTAACCCGGAAAAGCTTTAGCCAGGGCACATGAAGCTGTCAGCCTGTAATATTGCGTTAGATCGTTGTTTTTCTTTATGAGTATGTATACTTTTAAATTTTCTCCTTTATCTCTAATATTCTTAATGTAATGTAACAGAACGTATGTCAATATCATGCATAACTGATATTTGCATGGTTACTGAAATGCCAATTTTAGATGTTATTTAATTTGAATTGTAAGTGACTGTACTTGTTGGTGGGCTTATTATAAATAAATACAAATTTTTAAACACGACAATATTTGTAAAAACCATAACCTACCTATTAATTATTGCTAAGCTCAAAAATCTTCGAAATGGCAACACAGTAGGTAGGTCAGTGATATTTATATGAAAACTTCATGGAACAAGAGTCGCGTCGCGCCTGTCTGTGGAAACCTTTAACGTTATCAAAAAGAGACCAGCAAAATGTTGTCGGAATTCCATTTCAATTTAAGGTTTATCCTTCGGGTTTTAACATTACCGAGGAATCAATAGATATAGAATTGAATATAAGTAAGTATTGTATGATGGTGTTCCGTGCAGTGTCGGACGTAAATAATAGCACCACCCTGTTTCTTCCCGTGGGTGTCGTAAAAGGCGACTAAGGGACTTACTAGATAATAGGCAGCAGCGTTCCCTATGTATTTTAACACCATACTGCGATCGCCAACCCACCTGCCAAGCGTGGCGATTACGTCTTTCGGCTGACATGATGATGATGATGATGATGCTTATGGCTAGATATACAGAAGAGGTGTTATACGTACAATTTGAGTTTTTATGTAACTATAGCTCATCATAATCTGCCTACCCTTTTTCCCAACTATGTGGGTCAGCTTCCAGTCTAACCGGACGCAACTGAACACCAGTATTTTACATGGAGCGACTGCCTATCTGACCTCCACAACCCAATTACTGGGTAACACGATATCCCTTGGTATGACTGGTTGTTAGACTTTCGGGTTTCTGATGACCCGTAACAACTGCCAAAAATCTACAAAAGACAGCCGGGACCCGCGGCTCAACGTGCTTTCCGAGGCACGGAGGGGTCTTGGCATGTAAAGATGAAAGAAAAAATGGACAAAGAAATAATGAAAGGTTGACTGGTAGAAAATCCCTATGGCATTAAGTCCGCCTCTGTACATTTGTGTGCTTAAAGTATTAAATAAATAATAAGATAGTCACCCATCCACGGACCAACCGCGGCAAGCGTAGCTTAACCTGATCGATCGACCCGTGCGGCTGTTATGACTGCCACAAGCCCGTAACGTAGACGTAACTGTGAGAAAAGCTACGAGCTTTCGAAATAAAACTGCTAAAATATTAGTTTTCAATTAAGGTGAACATAACCGACTTTTAATGATTTTATACTGAAGATCACGTCAAAACAAGTAGTGTTTATGATTAAAAAGCAATATAGTGTTAAATTAGAGCATTTTCTCAATAATTTAATATGTGAATTTTTTAGATTATGTTTTTAATACATAGTGAAATTAATTTGTAAAGTTATGTGTAACGCGGATAAAAAACTGAGAATGCGCAAAATCTACTAAGCGTATTTTTCTGAAACCTTCACCAATTTAAAGATAATCTAATTATTGATCTTTTAGTATACGCGTTTTATTAAAATGCCTTTTGTTTTGTGTATAATAAATTAATAATGCGTCAAATTGGGGACAGCGCTCCTTGATGGGCGAGTCCTATTACTGGCTGAACGTACGACGCGTTGCGTGAGCTCAGTACACAACACACCAAGCTAACCACTCAAGGTCACTGGCATATATCTGCGTCTAAAGTATAACTTTCTGGTGGCCCAGTGTGAGCAGTGGTGGCCCAGTAGTAAGGGCCCCACACTTACGACTTGTAGGTCGTGGGTTTGAACCCAGGCAGGCAATTTACTATGTGTAAATAATTTCATCACCACTGCTCTCTAAATGGTGAAGGAAAACATCGTGAGGAAACCATGTCCTAGAACCAAAAAATCGAAAAATTCGGGCCCGCGTGGTGGAATACAGCCCACTCCCTCTCACAGAGAGGAGGCCTGAGTCCCAACAGTGGGAACATTATAGGCTGATTATGTAACTAACTTTCTAAAGTACAATTTTAAGCATCGAATTCCCTTCAATTAGGTTTATATAAACTAAATTCGCCGGCAGCCCTGAAATAGACACGCGACACAAGCTTTTCGAAAAGGGGACCATTAGACCCTTGCTCGTGGCACAGCGGTATTAAAAGTAAAAACGATTTCCGTTGCACTAATTTGATAACCTCTAATTACACCACAAGCAGTAAAATCCATAAATATTAATCTTCGCGCTCGTGCCGTAAATTACAGCGGGGAGAACGTTTATTCCGCTGAAATATTACTCGACCACTCGGAATTAAAATGAAAATGCGATGTACCACATATTTGGCATTCCCACGCCCCCTGAACCCTGTGATATGTATAACCACGCGTCGTGAACACAGCATCGATGAAATGCTCACACGTGATTTAGGGTGGAAATGTCACCGGTCACAGATTGTACGCACGAGCGAAATACCGTGTGTACAACATTCAGCTCCGCGAAACACATGAAGAACATGATGATGAAGAAAGAGAAAAAACTATTTTCCCACTTCGTCATAGTTGCGTATGTATTTATTATGTTAAACTAAATTATAAATATTAATATCCTATCCTATACTATGTTTTTTTAAACATATGCGCGTATTTGCATACTGTGTATGTTAGTATATTCACATAATATTTGTTTTATTTTATTCAGTAAATTGTTATTGATTTTGTGTATTCTATTTTCTGTTCTACTCTTGTACGCGGTGTCTAATGTCTCTTTATCTACTTTCCTATCGCAGGTATGCTGGAAGAGATTTCTTTAGAAATGAAAAAAAATCCTTTATGGCTCTTACAGACTCACGTGATATCGCGGGCGCGACAGGCACCGACAAAGAAATTGTGCTGTGTCGCGTCGCACCCGCGATATCGCACCAGTCTGTACGAGCCTTTATACGTATTTTTTCTATTATTTTCTCCTCGTCTGTTTAGATATAATATATATATCATTTATTTATGTACACACACATAAATGGTTAAACAAATAATGACTTTTTTAATAAAACAACCAACGCTTGTAAATTATACTTTCCTCTATAAAATGTACCAAAAAATATACGAGTATCTATTGGTTCGGTAAAGAGAAACAGCAAAAGAGTTTTATCTAAACACTTTTCCTTTAAAATTATTTACGGCTTACAAAACTTCCCAAGTCATTTAAGGGTTGAGTCGGTTTTATTATCTAGCTACCTACCTAGTAAGTAACCCGCCTTTGTAATCTAGTAATCGGCCTTTGGGATTGATAATAAGGTGGCAGGAGGCTGCTTGGCCGTTTTAATACCTTAACGAGGCTGGCGTGGCCGCCTGACGGGTACGCGGAGGCCGCCTGACGGATCTGAGGCCGTTGACGAGACCTAACTGCTTAATTAACACCGCAATCCGACGACGCCGAGCGTAATCTACCCTCACTTTGATACATCGACTGTGTGATAACTACCTAGTAGTTTCATTTAATTGAAAGTTCAAACATATTAGATTACTATTAGTTAAACGTTTATTGGTACCTAAGCGTCTTCAAAGGTTATCATCCTGTGCTTTGCACAAATTTTTAGAGATACCTAGATACGTAGATTCCTATAGTACTTACCAATTTTTTTTTTTTGCGTGGGAAATTATCAAATAACTTCTCTCGCTCTGGGCGGAGTGGAAGGGCGTGTCAGACTTTTACTGACTAAAATCCACCTGTGTTCCTTCCGTTGCCTGTGTGCCAGGGCCACAATATCCCTTTCGAACAAACTCGGAACCCTGGCAGGCATTGGCCCTATCCGACCCCGTCAGTTGGTGCTGACATCTCTTTGAGGCGCGCGGGGAACACAACGCGCCGTCAACCCGGGCCTGGTCCTTATCGGACGGCGAGCTACCCATCGCTCACCGTCCGCAAGCCCGCGCCTACGGTGGCCGGAAATCGGCCTGCGACTCCCGACGTCCGAGACGTCTCCTGCGGCGACTAGGGGCGCGAGGGCGCAAACCTTGCCTCTCCCTCACGCGTTCCGCGTCCTCCAGATAGTACCTATAAAGTTAGCCAGACAGAAACTTATAATAACTAAAATAAAAATAAAAAATTGTGTAGCGCGGATCCGCACAGCTATTTAAGTGGTTCAGTGAGTAAGGTCTTGCACAGATTTAAGTGCGAGGGAACACATCGCTCCTATGAGTTGAAAAGTTCAATATTGACTCACAAAATTGCTTTAAGTCGCTGCAGCCGATAATAGTGAAAGCTTATTTGGAATGTCAACCTTATTGCATGAGCGCACGAATGGAATTGCTTCCGGGCCTTGTTTGTGCGTTATTGGCATGTCCTCAAAGCTTCCTTCCGACACAAGCAAGATGGTGAGGATTTTTCGCGAGGAGTCAGCCCTCCAATAATGTTTAGACAACGCTCCGTACCTGCCGTGCACTTAGATTAATTTATTTTGTAAGCCTGTGCCAAAGCTACAAAGGCTTTTGATCAATAGGAAACTTTGGCTTTAATATATTATCGAAGCCAAAGTTTTACCTACTTCAGCCTTTCGGAAATATACCATAGGTTTTCATTAAATTTGAGGGGGCAAATCTGGATTTGATTTTATCACCGAAAGAATAGCTAGAATAGAACCAATGTAATTCTAATTCAAAACTCAATCAATTCGTCAATACAAACAAAAACTTTCTTCTACTTTAAAAATATTTGATTAGTTCCTTGTACATACAAAAAGAAGTGGGTTATTAAAACATTTAAAACTCATTAGGTATGTATTTAAGACAGGTAGACTCTTCTTCTTCGTAGCACTCTTGTCAGAGCGGTCGTGGTCTTCATGTAGTTTCTTGTCCAGGGGCTGATGTGATTTGCCTCTCGATTTCTTGCCATCAACTCGATTTTTGGTGTTTTTAGTGCACTCATACAAGGGATCTCGCACTCCGGTTTTAATTTGGTCAGTCCATCTCATTGGGTGCTGAGCGTCCGCGCGGTCTAGTGCCCGACACTCTAGCCTGCACGATAAGGCGCTCTTAAGAGTCACCCTCACGCCTCAAGACTTGTCCGAAGTATTTGAGGATGCACGTTTGGACCAGAACAGACAGACGCTTTTTGATGCCGAGTTCTTGGCGTATAGAGGTGTTGATGCGAAACTCGATCCACGATCCGAATTCTTCTCCAGCTCCACATTTCTAGAACGTCTATCTTCTTCTTCTTGATGTCACGCATCCACGTCTCTGCGTATAGGAACATAGGGAAAACCATTGTTTGAACAAGCGGGATCTGTGGCTTTTGTAATATCGCTGTTCCTCTAGACTTTTTTCAGTTTGCAACTGAAAAAAAAAAGTGTTTGCTTTAACAAAAATCTTGTTTAATGTGATCACGCATCTTGACTCCATATGAGCCTAACAAGATCTTGACTTCTGAAGCTAGGATCATAGTTCCGTCAACTAAGTAATTAATTAGTTTAATTACGGGTAGTTATTTAACTTAACTCAAATGTTGGCCAGTTTAAGAATGATATGATGCTAACAAGTTGCTTGTTACTATCAATTTAAATTATTATTTGACAAAAGTGAAGAAGTAAAATCAAACAAAGCATGTATGATGTACTCGTAACAAAGACCGGTGATTATTCTGTACATGTCACATTGTCGATATAAATAAAATGAATTTGTTCTGGCAAATATGCCATCTTGTTTATAGTAAATAAATAAATAATGATTCCAAACATTTTAATGCCAACTAAGAGAAAATGTATCTTAGCTCGCATTTTTTTTCAGTGATGTCCATCGATGATTTAGTTATCGCCATACGTCTCTTAATTTCATCTATGCATCACCCCCCGTTTGAGATTAACAGGTAGACAACTTCCTGTTATTCGTGTGATATATAAAAATAACCTTTATTATAGGATAGTCGTTGTTAACTACTGCAGAGAACAATACATACACGGGAAAATACAAACACTACCTAACTTTTATTTATAGAGAACAAAAATATACGTGATTCAATCATGTGGGATAAGTACTCCGAGGTAGATACGTGGTGGATACTTAGGGATCGGTCTAAATAAGTTAGGCCTAGACCGTCGCGGACAAAAGTGTATCGTATCAATGTAACAAAGTTATTTTGTTTTCGAGTGTACTCGACCGTACAAAATTAATGGCAGTGCGCTTGATGATACGACTGATATGGGTTTACCAACTTTGCCTATTTACATCGTTAGCATTGTCTGTACATCCTTTATTGTATCCCAATTTCCTGTTTCACAAACTCCGATTAAAACTGTTCGCTCGCAGTTTCAGAGTGCCAAATATCATCGATTATTAGGCATGTGTACTTTCCTTAATACATATACTACCTATGGTTGTAGTAGCTAATAAGGTACCTAGTTAGTACCTACTTAAGCTGTTATAAAATACTATAAAAATACAATTCTATTTCCCCTTTCGTTATACTTCTAAGGCTAGGTTAAGCATCAATATCATTTGGGACCAGTCTGTCTCTACTAATTAGTAGTTCTCCAAACAGTAGACCTCGCGAGACTTTTTTGCAACAATTTATATACCACTAAACTCATTTAAAACGGGATATTTATCATGTTTTATACTTTTAAAACATGATACAGAAAAATTATGAGTAAAAATTTCTAGGCAAGCTAGAAAAAATTACTAATAGGTTCTAAAAGTGAGCAATTTACTACATTTTGAAGAGCTATTCTGCTCATCACGCCCAAGACCCTCATCAGATCTTCACCAAATTTCTATGAAACCAACTTCAAGTTACTTCCTTTCAAATAAAAAAAGAACCATCGAAATCGGATTTCATATGGCCTTTTATAAAGTAGATCCCTTTTTGCCCCTTTTTGGAGGAAGTACCCCTCCGATCAAAAATCCCTGACGACAAAAAATATCTTTAAAGTTGTAAAACCTGTACCCCGAGTGTAAGTTTGCAAGTGAGTAAACGTAACTAGCGCGTTTGCGTTAAGGTTTTTATTCTCACGTTTATACTCTTAGCATTATGATCTATCGGTCAAATTTTAACGCAAACGAAATAGTTACGTTTACTCACTTGCAAACTTACTATTGGGGTACTGTATAGCAAGTTTCGTCCAGATCGGTTGTAAAATAACAACAAACTGACAGAGGAAAGCAACTTGAAGCAGAGACGCTTCGCTCGCTCGGTCAATTATGGATCAAAACCTTCCTATTTTTCTCAACAGAAAACTGGCTTTACTGTGAAGATATAAAAGTGGGGATTTAACATCTAAAAACGAACACCTAATTTCGAAAAAAAAAAATAATTAAGTATTTAAGTAACTTAATCTATGTATAATATCTATAAAAATCAATGCCACTTTCGTTGTAATTTTATAACCAAGAACGGGTAGGTTATAGTCAAGAACGGTCTCAGGTAGGGTACGTAGGTAGGGTTGGTAGGTAGGGTAGGTAGGTAGGGTAGGTAGGTAGGGTAGGTAGGTAGGGTAGGTAGGTAGGGTAGGTAGGTAGGGTAGGTAGGTAGGGTAGGTAGGTAGGTAGGGTAGGTAGGTAGGGTAGGTAGGTAGGGTAGGTAGGTAGGGTAGGTAGGTAGGGTAGGTAGGTAGGGTAGGTAGGTAGGGTAGGTAGGTAGGGTAGGTAGGTAGGGTAGGTAGGTAGGGTAGGTAGGTAGGGTAGGTAGGTAGGGTAGGTAGGTAGGGTAGGTATGTAGGGTAGGTAGGTAGGGTAGGTAGGTAGAGTAGGTAGGTAGGGTAGGTAGGTAGGGTAGGTAGGTAGGGTAGGTAGGTAGGGTAGGTAGGTAGGGTAGGTAGGTAGGGTAGGTAGGTAGGTAGGGTAGGTAGGTAGGGTAGGTAGGTAGGGTAGGTAGGTAGGGTAGGTAGGTAGGGTAGGTAGGTAGGGTAGGTAGGTAGGGTAGGTAGGTAGGGTAGGTAGGTAGGGTAGGGTAGGTAGGTAGGTAGGGTAGGTAGGGTAGGCAGGTAGGGTAGGTATTCTTTTACCCATAGAAAGCCACGTTATTTGTGAGTGTCATAGAGTAAAAATGTTTTCAATACACTTCCTCGAAAACTGGTTCATATCGCACTACGATTAGGTTCACAATGCAATAATGTATTTCACACGCGTGCGATTTTTTATTTTCAAACACGTGTGCGGCAATAAAAATTGCCACAGATAACTTATACCTATAGTTAGTCCAAATTGGTTCAATGCCTCTATTCACACCGTCTTGCGCCAAAAAAGAAAATTAAATCATAGTTTCCTATTATTTCATGACAAAAATATTTTTCGTTATTTTATTTTATTTCTTCAAAAGTGTATTGAAAAACGTCGTTTGATACACGTGGACATTTGTTATTGCAGTTCTCGGCTCAAAAACAACCTCGCCTACGGCGCGGGTGTTAATTCCGCCTCGAATGCAATAACAAACATTCTCCACTTGTATCAAAATGTACTATTACCGCCCAACGGAGTGGGCACGGGTCAGCTAGTCGACATTATTTTTTAATGAATGTGTGAGATATACTTCCACGCGTAATTAGTATCCGAACATTGTTATTTCGCAGCTTCATACTCTTTTCTAGACAAACAAACACTCCTTTCTTTATAAGGCCCAAACATCGATCACCCGATAATCATTACGGCTGTCGAAAAAATAATATTTGTACTAAAACCTCTTCGGAGTCCATCATGTTGACACTCATTCACAGACGACAACCAGTTTTCATTTTAGTGAAAGCACTTTCCGGAAAATTGTCGATCGCTTGTATTTTGGTCACGTAACACGGCATTTTATGATAAGTCACGAATTTATTTTACATTGAAAAAATGAAAATAAATGAAATGAACATGTTTTGATTGATTAAAAATAAGTCTTAACACTAATGAGATAACATTATCACTTTAGTGTTACGCCTTATTTTTCGAGATCTGGTTATTCTCGAATCCCCAAGCCCACCCCGACCTACTTTGGAAGAAGGAAAAGATGGTAAATAAGATTGCATGGGTAGTTTAATCAAATCATCCTTATGTTCAGGCTTTATAAAAACCGTGTGTTCATGAGATGAACAGTCTTATATTACAGTCAGATATTTTCAGAATTATTTTGCCGCTTCTTAGATAACTATCAAGGAAGTAGGTAATAGGTATGTCACTTATATAATAGAATACTACTACACTTACCTCCCATACCTATTAATACTGTAATTTGAAAACATTGTAAAAGCCCATTATTTTTAAAATAGTAACCGTGGAGTTTCTTACCGGCTCGACCATAGAAAACGACCAATTAGAACCGTGCACCTAGCTTCTGACGTTTCATAAGTGCCCATGCAGGTTTATGTGAAATAAAATATTTTGATTTGATTTCATTTGAATAGAATAGACATTTATTTTGCAAATATGAGTAATACATAAAATGTGTTATGATAATTATATTAAACCTCAGGCATATTAATTTCACCATGAGGCATGCAAATATTATTATTCACTTAATTTTAACCTAAAGCCAGAGCAACTCAGCAAATTACTTTCTCTGATAAAACTCAGGGGGCCTAAAATGGACGCATTGGCAGAATGCGTACAATTGATACATCCCGCAATTCATTTGTTTGACAGCTGCTATTTGACATTAGACTTCAATAGAGCAATTCATAATTTGTGGACCATTTTACGAAACTCCATACAAAACTGTCAAACAGATGAATTGCGGGATATGAATTGTACGCGGATCATATTATGATTCTGCCAAAGCGTTCATTTTAGGCCCCCAGTACACTGTATAAGCTGTACCGTGTAACTATAAAGATAACGTCCAAAGTATAGCATAGCCGAACAGCTACGGCTACAGTGCTGCTAAAGTATGTAACAAGTAATTATCTTGCCGATTACGAGTTTTTGAAAAACCCGGGTCATATCTCTTAGCTAGTTATCCGAGATGAAAAGCACTGATACATTGTTTCCTATAATTCTCAGATCAGCGTGGGAGACACAAAGATTTCGATCACAATATAATGTTTAAATTGTAGATAAGTTACCTGCAGTGAAGCAGCATTGTTTGCACTGAGCACCTTTCAATCAGAACATTGTTAACCGACCGCAGAGAAAAGAAAACGAAAGGTCAGAGACCTACAAGAACATGCTTTAAAGCTAACATGGTTATCGTTTCGGGCTATTCCAGGAAACAATAGGCATGTTTCCTTCCCATTGATAATACAAACGACGCAGTAACCGACGAAGACGACCAAGTATGATGAGTTGATGACAGTTCAATAATTTGGGAAAAAAAGAGTACTTATTCCTATTGGAGTTTCGACCTCATTACAGTCACTACTACCTTTTGTATCCAATCTTTGTGTAATTTTACTCAAGTCTGTTTACCCTTCTGTATACTTATTGTCTTCTGTTCTTAGCGTCTGTGTGGTGCCGGACTTAAAGAATAGCACTCCCCTATTTCTTCCCGTGGGTGTCGTAAAAGGCGACTAAGGGACTTACTAGAGAATGGGCAGCAGCGTTCTCTATGCATTTTCACACCATACTGCGATCGCCAACCCGCCTGCCAATCGTGGCGATTACGGCAAACCCCCCGCCTCCTTTGGGGGAGGCCTATGTCGAGCAGTGGACGTCTTTCGAATGAAATGATGATGATAATGATAATACATAGTGACAAAGTTCAAAGTATTGTGAATAAAAAAATGTATTATTATTTATTTCATTATAAGCGATCCCTGGTTTTCAGCAGTCACCTACGGCCTGAAATGATGATGGAATCGGTTCTGAAATACCGGGACTATTTCCAGTATTGTGTATTGTCTTGACTTAAATGATTTTAAAGGCACCTCTCCGTGTTTATCCCCTAAGGAACAATACTAACAAAACTTCGTACCAACTAATTGGCCAAGTTCTGTACACTTTAACAACTAGTTGAATTATGTCGGGACTGAAAAAGTTTCGAGTTTCAACCAACTATTCGGATTTTCTCGACTTAAGCTGGGTTTACCCGGTTGAATTTACTACCAAGTAGCAGTTAATGTTATCTTAATACATATTTTCTGATGACTAGATGTTTAAAATTATACAACATAATGTATAAGAGCACTAGGAGCTAGTAGTTCTGCTTGAAGAGTATTACTTTACAATAACATGAAACCTATATTTTTTATCTACCTACCCACTCATATGTAAAGTAGCTCATTTCCATATTATACTATGCAGATTATATTATGTCATATGTACCTAGTCCCTGATTAGAGCAGCCACAAGTCCTTTGTTATTGAAATAGAAATGTACTCTAGCATCATGGACAGAGTTTCTACGTAGGATAGCACTACGCCATCTGTTGACAACGTAGCCACGAGTTCAGGTTCGATTGATCTTCGAGAGATTTTCCATAGCGGGCTGTGTTGAGAGGCCGACGGCATTGAGTTGTTATTGTGTGTGGCGAGGTGGCGATGTAGAGAGGTAGCAAGGTAGCGCGTCGTACGTACGCGAGGTCGACGGCCGAGGGCGCCGCGCGGGGGTGCGACATGGGGTTGCTTTGCAGTTCCGCTTCGCTGCACTCATTTCCGCATAAATAGTACCTGCCTCACCGTATCAAGATGTAGACCTAGCGCCGAGGTGTTGACACGCATAGTATCTCTTACCAAGACATTCTGATAGAATAGACCATAACAGATATAAATTTTTAAATTTTGCCCGCCGTAACGGTGCCTCGTGTTCCTTCTTCTGCCGTAGGTGACACAATGGGCGGTCTTATCGCTAAAAGAGATCTTTTACAGACAACCTTTGGATGGATTAAAGGGAGCAGGAGAGACCATACTGCAGGTCGTGGTGTACCATTAACATATACAATAAATACATACATACACAAAACATACACTTATCTAATGAATATATACATATATACAATAATACACATGAAACAAGAACAGGGAACTGTATTATGTAATGATGATGTTTAAGGAGAGGGCAAGTGTTTTTTTACCTGAATCTTAAAAGTGGACAAAGATTGAGCATTCCATAACCGCACTGCTTGAACTGTAAAAGGCTTGTCATAAAAGCTAGTGGAATGTATCGGCATCTCTAGTCTCAAGTTAATAGATTTAATGAACACCAGTGCTTCTACAAACACAAGTTGGTACAGAATACAGAGCAGGAGAATAAAATACCGTGACCTCTAACAAAAATAATTCACCAACTAAACCGACTCCGTCCAACTAATCAGCGCAAACCAGCTCCAGTTAAAAGGAGAAACGCAATTTGAAGTTCCCCTTAAAAGTTTCGAAAGCGCAGGAGTGTGGGTGAAATAAAACAAAGGCAGGCACGCGCCCGCCGCGGCACTCATACTGAGTGCTTGCTGCTTTGTGGCAGGCTGGGCGATACAATGCAATACGCGATACACACACACTGACGAGCGCGAATCTACTGAGCATAGCCAAGTAGGCTTCCGCGGGCGTACTTACGTCCGATGCGGAACCGATATTGTGTTACCTGCTACGGCCCACAATACGTCGCAATATTTCGCTAGCGAACGAACATGAGCAATGTGTTGTGCTGCCCTCCAGCACACAATGTGTTGTGGTACCCACCAGCCCACTATCCTTTTCAAAGAGTCGCAAGTTTTATTAGTCTTGCCAGACTTTATTCTAACTACGTTTTTTTCTTGGTTTGTATGGTAAATCCAAAAAAATACCTGTACATATAGGTATGTGGTTTAAGATGCGTTTTCACATAAAACAATGAATTCTACAAAAACAGCTTTATATCTAAATTCACACAAATAATGCATAATGTTATTTTGTTGTAATGTGCGTTTTGTTTGTGCAGAATAAACATTTTTTCTTTTCTTTCACACTTAGAAACAAACTCTTATTCTTTTCTTCAAAATGTCTCTATTGTATGTCCATAGAGCCATTTTTGAATCACAAGTGTCTAAGTTGAGATTCTAAATAAATTGAACCAATGGATTGTCTCCAAAAAAGTATTTCCACTTGATTGTTGGTGTCCTTACGCTCGACCGCGCAGCGAGGATCATTAGTGAGGTGAACACTAATGATCCTCTCGATCGCGACAGATCGCCGGAGGAGACAAGCGCTCCATCGAGATAGCGGTGACTTTACCAAATATCAGATTTTCCGTGTCAAGAATTCATAACAAGAATTTTACAAAAACCCGCCTCAGGAGAGTTTTTTATATTCTGCATGCTTTATTTATGAAATAAAAATCATAAACCGAATAGCTATCTGATCTTTACAGAACTTATGTATTTTTTTACTTGGAATTTTCACACGACTTAAAACAAATTAATGGAGTTTAAAAATCAATTTTAAAGATCCTTGCATTTTAAGCAGTGTATTGCAGTTTATTGACCAAATATAAGAGCATGCCGGCCGGCGGCAGCGGCGGCGCCCCACACCACTCGGCGGAGGCTTATCGAGAGATGGCGAAAGAGCACTCTTCTATCTAAAGGGTTGCTTTGTGTTCCACTAGAGCCACTTCTCAGCACATGCTTGCTTTAAAATATACCCATTTTGCTTAATAAGCTCCGCAGAATACCAATTTGCTATGAATTAATTCTAACTTACATTTTTGCAGAAACACGGTTACTTTGTAACCTTCCCCCGATAAGCGATCTTCGCAACTTTCCTTGACCTTTAGAACAATACACTATAACAGTAGCTGTACAGCAATATGTAAGAGATAAAATGACAGCGCCCACCTGAAGTAAATGCCAAGATGAATTTATTATACCTCTTGGAACAAAAAACATTTTTATTACAATATCATAATTTCATTTCAAAGAAAGTAGCTATATTTTCTTTCTATTTTAGCTTAGATGATAGATAAGCAAAATAAGTTCAGACGATATACTCCGACAGTGTCTGATAAGCAAATTGTTCAACGATCCTAGTCTGGTCCAGATAGAATCGCCATCATGGAAGTACATACGTCACGGTTGATTGATATAAGGATGTAACTATATCGTTTCCTCTAATTCGGTTCTAATGAAACAGTTAAGGAAGCGTTCTCGAGGCGGGCCCAGTCCTCGTGACGGAAATGGGTTCAATTTACCATTATCTCGGGGAATTGAGTGGTGCGACCTCGCTCGCCACTTGTTATGCTGACTTATTTAGTATGACAAAACAACTAGAAAACGATCACGGAAATTGCAGGGTTGTAAATTGTGTTCGCTCTAGTGCTGCGGTGACTCGGAGTTATTGAATTCGATTTTTATTGAATACTGAGCTTTACGAACTAGGCCCTTATTTCTTTATCGTTTAGCTTTAGAATTAGGATCTGGTCGTTGCGCGGTGTTATTATGGATTTTTTACGGCTGCGTCTTTCAAACCTTTTCCGAATATTAATATAATTACCTATATTATAAGTACCTATATTTAAATCAAAGATATTGTTAATTGTTAATCAACCGTTGTTGAATCTTTTTTAGGGTTCCGCACCTCAAAAGGAAAAACGGAATCCTTATAGGATCACTCGTGTGTCTGTCTGTCTGTGACTCGTGTGACCGTGAGCAGTGTGCGAGCAAGATAAAGAGTGGGGTGGTGCTGAGGTATTATGGACTCTTAACCCTATAAAGTAATTTATCCCAGTTCAAGCCAATTGCCCGATATGATTTTCCATCAATAAAAAAAATGAACTTCATTCTAATTTTCGTCCCCGATGAAGAATCCCCTGTATTACCTGTGGTGTGCGTTACGATTGCTCCGCCAATTTATCCAAACAGAAAAAAACGTAGCCCAAAAAAATTTCGAAATTTGTCAAAATCGAAGGGAACAAACCAAAAATTTGTCAAAGTAGAAATAAAGAAGTTATAAGGGTTTTAAGTTGGCCGCGTGAACATAACGCGGAGGATTGCGCGGCCATGGAGAGAGTATGTGAGTATGACCCGTCTAGGATGGAATAATTCTTATTAGCCCAGTAGGCTTAGTGGTCCCAGAGTCCGCTCCTTCATGAGGTCGATGTATCCTGCCTTTTCCTTCTCTTATCTCTAATCATCATCTCTAAGGGACTACGCTGCTGCTTAGTTTCAGCAAGTAAAAATATTTTTTATTTTAATTAACTTCCTTTTTTCCAGCGGGTGCGATGACGTGCAGCGTTCGCTGGAGCTGCTGGACCAGGTGCTGAGCGAGTACGACGAGGGCGAGCCGCGGTCGCTGGAAGCGCGCGCGCCCGCGACCCCCGCGACACCCGCCACCCCCGCCACACCTGCCACCGACGACGACTCACCGCTCGCCGGACACACCTCAGAGGACGATGGATACATGAGCATGAACGGCAGGAGGTAAGCAACTCATTTTTGTTGGGATCCCTAATACATTTTTTTTTTTTAATAATGGTTCAGTGTGTGAGTTATTTGATTTGCTTTACGTTATAATATATTATACGTCCTAAAGCCACAAAGGTGACTACTTGACTAGGTACGAGTATAGCAATTTGTCAACAACCAGCAGTCACCCTCGTTTTAGGTAAGTATGTTAGGAATATACATTTTTTGTAGGCTATCCAAAGACTCTGGAGCTACTAATAACGCGTCCACTTTACGCCACAACAATAGACAATGATAACAGATAATGGTTCATAATGGTAAACATGGGAATACATACACAACCGAAGCCATCTGGCTTTGTTGCTTAGACAGGTCCACGTCTAGCTCTATCTTTGAAATACATTAACATTAAACGCTTGTAGTTGTACCCACAATATGATTAAGTATATCTAACGTACCTGCATATACAACATGTCCCAGAATTAACGCAAAACCTTTTAAGGGGTCATTGTATTCATCATTATGAACAAAAAAATCAGCTCTTCCCTACATTTATGTTCTCATAACACGTCAAAATGCACACAGCTGATATTTTTTTTCGCAATTTCAGGTTTGGTCCCATAGTAAAAGTTGTTCATAATGATGAGTACAATGGCCCCTTAAGAGGTTGTGCTTTAATTCTGGGGCATGTTGTATATGACAGCATTATAGTAATACTGTTCGAAGAATATATCCGTCTGGCCCCCATTTTTGCTAGGGTAATTTCCTTCACTTAATTTTTACTGACCACCCTAAAAGGCAGCGGAGACAGACTGGAGGCAGAAGACGGCAAAGCGAGTCCAGCAGTGGACTACGATAGACTGAGTTGGTTGATTAATTATTATATTTATGTTAAGAGTATAGGTATTCTTCCATAAGCTGATAACACTATTGAAATCACCAATCCGTTTGAATTTATAAACCGTAATGTTACTTATAATAAAGCTACCGTAACATAATGTTACCGTCGTGATTATATTAGTAATTTTATTACGACCTAATGCATTTGTGATGTATTTCAGAGCGAAGTTCGCGCTGGGTTTCCGTCCGACAGAGGAGCGCGAGGAACCTTCGCCCCCAGACCCGCCGTCACCACGCTCGCCGCCGCCACCCGAGGAGGCCCAGCGCATCATCTCCACGTTACTGCCCAAGTAAGAATTGAAACATCTAAAACAATTCAGAAAATGCCTGACAGTCAACGCTAATTCTAAACCACTGAAGACTGAAAACATTAGATGGAATTGGTTTCCTTGAGGATACCTCTGTACCTACTCATTCTGAACCCTAAAATCAAGTTTAGAGAACAACTTTTTAGCCCTTTAGCTGTTCTAGCGAGGACATTAATAAACCGAATGCAACCAGATCCTGAAAAATTAAATAGGTATTTAAATACCTAAAAGCATGAATATTTAAATATATTTTATCATACAGATCTTAATGTGCGAAATAGACCCAGGACTCAGTGGTGTACACACAAGATCATTATTTATTAGAGTTACTAACCAGTATAATGACAATTTTACAGAGTGTCACCGGCGAACTCAGCCAAGCGAACGATATCAGCAGAACAGCGGGAGGCAGAGGAGAGACTGGACTCCATCATCAGCGTCAATGGCATCACCACGGCCACGCAAACCACTTTTGTAAGTAGATGCAGTTTTTCATTAATACACAGGAAGAGCCTTATAATTTACTAGCTTTTACCTGCGGCTTTGTCCGCGTAAAGGTCGGAAATTATTCCACGGAATGTGATAACGGGATTCATAGTATGCTATGTCCTAACCCAAGTCGTACGCCTACCCGTATTATTCCGTATGACTTTCATCTAAATCTGAAATTTGGCAATTTATTATTATTGTATATCAACTGCAAAGTTAAGTTTCTTCTTCAATCTGTCTTGAAGTAACATTTAGTCTGTATTTCATTAAAATCGGTCCACTCTAATCTACTAAAAAACATTTTCTCAACTGAAAAGTTAAGTTTGCCTTTCGATCCAGAATTGGAAATTCGGGCAGCCGAGCGAGCATAGCTCTGAGACGGAACTCCCAGGATGCGAAACCTACTCACACTTGTCCGTTGACCGAATGGGCCGATTTTACTCGTAATTAGATAAAAATGTTACTTCAAGACAGATTGAAGAACAAACTTAACTTTGCAATCGTTACGGGAAGATACGGACTCTGACTATATTTTCAATCCCTTAAATCTCTTGAAAAGAAGTACACAATAATTCGATATTACATGTCAATTTTAAAATCATCCCCCTTTTTAGGGGGATGATTTTACAAAAACGCTGAAACACGTTCCCTTCCCAAAAAACAAATCCCTTTAGGATTATTATTGAGACAAAAAGTAGCCTATGTCCTTCCCCAGGATGCCACCTGGCTCCTTGCCGAATTTTATCGAAATCCGTTTAGTGGTTTATACAGACAGAGTTACTTTCGAATTTATAATATTAGTATGGATATTAGATATGTAGTATTAACATTAAAGAAAACATCTACTTTAGTCTGGTGATTCTGGATTTCAGCCAAAAACCAGGCACCAACGCCCCTACGGTTGGGAAAAAGACACGGAAGCTAACGGTTTCCAACTGCAGCAGCCCCCAGTGCCTCCGTACCGGTTCGCGTCGCTGCAGCACGGCGCGCGCCCGCCGCAGCCCGACACCGCACCCGCCTGGCTGCCGCCGCGCCACAACGCGCAGCCCACCGGCCTCATGAAATCACCCAGTGTCGAGACCCCACCGGTGTTCCCCTTCATGGGTTTCTCCAGTGAATTCAACGACAAACCATACAATGAACATCCAGTCACAATATATCCAGGGCCAAATATACAGTTCAAAAAAGAACCAGCACTTTCACCGACATACAACGTACCAAAAATTTCACCATCCAACACGAAAAGCTCGGAAAGAAAGAGCAGTATGAAACCCGACAGCACGTCGGACGGTGAAATGTTATCACCCAAAGGGAAATTACCTCCGCGGACTCTCGCCGGTTCTATGGAGAGACATAGAGAAGTGTGTAGAGGATCTACGGAGGACTTGGTTGTGAGCTGTAAGAGGAGAAGTTCGAGTAAGAGTAACGACGAAGAGCACTTTTCGGACGATTCGCTGGAGGAGTCGTTCCCGCCGCCGCCGCCGCCCGCTGTTACTACGCCTTCGAAACGCAATTCCATAGCTTGGGAAGTGTCACTCGATGGTGATGACCCTCTACTTACACCAGGAAGCACAAAGGTAGTTGTTTAGTAAACTGAGTTAACATCTACAGAAAATGACTTAGCACTTCATTGCAAGGGTCCATTAACTATTGGAGCTATGAAATTCTATTCAAGGTTGCAACTTGCAAGCAACAAACTGGATTAGAATCATACCTACTTACATCTGGAATTAAATGGTTAAATATAGTTCCTATTGCCATCATTGAAATTGAGTCTACAACCATCAATTAATTGGGTCTACTTTAAAAATTACCTGTATCAATACCTACTACCTACTTTCAACCAAGCCCAGCAATTTAATAGCGTTTATTCTTTGTATTACTAATAGCAGTTTTCTTTACTTATTTACAGGTTATTGGCCGACGAAGAAGAAAGTCAGGTGATCAGTCTCATTCTAGCACAAGCTCAATACCACAAAGAGTAGACGATGATTGGGGAGAGGAGTACTGGCCGCCGCCACCTCCCCTGACACAGTGTGAGACCCTCGTGTCACCCACTTCAGATGCTGAACAAGAAAGCCGACGAGCACAAGATCTAGCGTGTGGTACGTACGTCATCAGAAAAGGCAAAAATCGGAAACAGTTACCAAGTTTCAACAAGAACACGACCAACAAATCTCCCACCAACCTACTCAATAGTCACAGTTTGAATAGAAGTTTAGATACTGATAAGTCCATGGACGGATCGAGCATATCAATCAGCGGCTCCGGATCAGTAGGCTCGTACAACTCCCGACCGAGCTCAGATTTAAGTTTGCCACAATCTCGTTACAGTGTTGACTTGAACTCGAGACTGAGCCGTGAGCTTAACACTCCAAACTCTAGATATAGTATAGATCTTTGCACACCGACTTCTAGATTGAGTAAAGAGATAACGTCACCAAAATCTCGTCTTAGTTTAGATCTTAATAACGGTCCAGATAGATATATCACTCAGGAGTACTTCAGCCATAGCCCCAAAAGTAGAAAATCACATAGTGAGAAAGGCGCTCATACGTCTAAAGTTCAGAGCAAACTGTCGCCACAAAATAGGTTCTCCGATTTCAAAAAGTATTCATCCACTTTCGATAATATTCAATCGCTCATAAGAGAAGGAAAGATAGAGGAGACACCCCCGACGGAATGTAACGAAACCGTCAACGAACTGACCACGGTGCCTCCCAACATGGTGCGCGTGGTGTCGCTGCCGAGCCTGGGCGACGAGGCCGGCGCCGGGCGCACGGCGCTCATCACCACGGTGGAAGAGGAGGAGGACGCGGAGAGCGGCGAGCCCGGCTCCAGCGGCGACACCTCGCCGCTGCGCAAGATCGAGAACAATATTAGCGCTATATTAAGTCAAGGTCGGGACCAAAAACATTTTACCCCATATATACCTAAAGACTGGAATATTCATAAGGATGAATACTGTGATGACGTGTCTAAAGATATATTAGAAAACAATTTCCGTTATAGTTCTAGAGAGAGACAAAAGAGACATGATATACAGAAATCGTCGAGTCACAATGAAATACAGAATCAACGGTCAATAGATCGCCGTGACCGATCGAAGAGGTCGAACAGTATGCATAAATCCACGAGCGCCAAAGATGTACCAGTTAGTTTGATGCGGCAGCCATCTTCGTCAGATTCTGCTGTGTCGAGCGGTGGTGACTTCCCCCTCAATGTTCAAATAGTTGAGCACTCGTACAGGCACCCACCGCTACCGTTGCCCCCATCGCCGATATTAGTGCACGAGATGGGGCCTCTGCCGCAAACCCCAGAGTCGCCGAAGTTTCCTCCCCTACCTCCCTCGCCTGTGCAGGAGGTTGAAGATGAATATACAGAAATTATGCAGCCCTCAGAGAAACGTCATGTGAAGAAAGCTGACACGTTGCCAACACCAACGATGGAGTCTAGGAGAAGGTATGCCTAATCAAGTATAAATGAATGATAATTTATTTTTCAAGTAAATAATAGTACTTAAGTACACTATTCAAACTATTTTCATAGGTACTTAAATAAATATTTTGTTCCTCATCAGGCCTTCGGAACCCCCCGCGGTGCCGCCGCATCGTGACACTACCAACAGCCTCAAGACGCGCTCTATGGAAACCAGTTACAACAAAAACAGGAGAAGCAGTAACTTCAAGAGTGGTTCAACCGATAGAAGAACGTTACCTACAGGTATGCTTCTACTTCACTATGTACCTGTGACTGCCGACGACGGACAATAACAAATGTTGAACATTTTGTATGGTCATGCCGTGATTTTATCACACACAAACCAGTCAGCAAGATGATAGCTGGGCTGATCGCCCATAAGTACGTATCTTCATTTGCAATTTTAATACAATCCGTGGTCGTTAATTGCTTTAATAAAAAAATTAATTAACTTAGATCCTAAAGGGGTACCTATTTCTAAAATAGTTGCCAATCGAGTAAAGCCATCCCACTTACCTACTCGCTTGGCACGTCTTAAACTATTTAAAAAACCCGAGGTTTTTTGCCAATTGACTTACCGGTATCTAGCAATACTAAGCCAGAGTTAAAAATAAGACAGTGCCAGATTTACTAAATCTTAAAGTTGATCATATCCGTCCGTACCTTCCATGCAACTTTAAAGAAACCAACATTATAAACTTACAGACATCGGAGCGAGCGGCGCCAGACGTAGGACCCTGCAGCGCCAAAGCCGCGAAGCTGCAGCATCAGGTCGCGGGCCCCTGCAGACGTCCGCCAGCCTGCCCGAGACGCCGGTGTTCGCGCGCGGATGCGACGTGCCGCGCACCCCACCGAGAAACTCTACCGGACCCCCCCGGAACAACACCATGAATTCAATACAGTCGATAGGTTAGCTGACTTATTTTAAATCATCAGTTCATGAAAGCACGTAAAGCCATTGGTCCCAACTGGTAGATATTTGTAGATCTTTGACAGTCGTTATACAGGTAGTCAGAAGCCCGGCATTTTGATAACCAGTTTTACCAAAGGATATCGTGCTACCCAGTAACTGGGTTGTGGAGATCAGATAGGCGGTCGCTCCATGTAAAATTCAAGTATTTAGCTGTCGTTACCCTCCAATATAATTAAGAAAAAGCAAGACAGATGATGATTTCATGTTTCATACTTACTCTCAGGAGTCTCAGGCCGTAGTTTCGTTAGCCAATATATTGGTCAGAGAAACTGTAAATACTCGTAGGTTTTTGACCTAACGCGATTTAAACACTATGGAGATCCGAGTCTATTAGATAAGGATTTTACTAGCGTAGGTTAGATACCAACAAAAGACTTTCATTTACAAGAAATTATCTAGCAAATCACTTTGGCACGATTTAGCAAGTGGTTATGTCAATTTTTTCGAAGGTAGGTAAACAACTCTGCCTTATACCTGTAAAGCATGACGAACTTTTGTGGTACCTACCGTTTATTGAACGACAGATCAGGAACAGGTACATACGTGTTAATTACAGATTAACCAAAAACCAAAAAAAATTAAATCTTTAAACCAAATATTGCAAAAATTTAGCTGTTGCTACGACGTCGTAGACGGCATATATTTTGACCTTTGCTGCTTCTACTAACTTAGCTTCCGTTTTCCGGTTCCGTACCTCAAAAACTATTACAGTTTACCATATTTTATTATTTGCTACGATAGAGGCCATAGTTACTGGTATTCTGTGACAACTGTCTAACTATTACGGTTAAAAAGTTACAGCTCTGTGGCAGAGTGACGACATAGTCTTAATATGAGGGTACCATTGGCACCCTTAAGATACGGACCCTAGAAAAATTATATTGTTAACAGAAACATGCACAAATTTTGCATAATCTGTATTAATGTTGCTACGAATGTGCTACGAGAGTGCTACGACGCCGTAGAGGGGCCTTTTTTGACCTTATCCTAAGCTTTCCTCGATAAACACACGTAATTGTCTATTGTTACTTTACTCCCGAGTGTCACACTTGCAGTTATAGATGAAACTATCCATGAGGTGACTTAGCACCCTCGTAACCTACAAACGTAGCATGACCACCGTAGAAACAGAAGAAACGTAAGACAGAATGACAGATTGTAGACAGATTTCTACGGTGCGATGTCAAAAGTGAAGAAAAGAAATGTTCCTTTCTATAAAAAGAGATAAATCTATGCTTCGTAGAGTAGATAGAAGTGGTCATGGTACGCGTGCTTGCGTGGTTTATACTAAAATATGTTCAAAATTTATCTTAACTTTCACAAAGTTTCCGGGAATAAATCTTCTTTTTATAGATGACTCATACTCGTAAACACATTCACTCCCCATGATCAGAGATGTGTTCACATCAAACGTACAATAATAATGACTTAAAAGAAAATGAGCCTTTTACTGTAACCGAAATATACTGTATACCCGAATCGAAGTGTGACCTGAATAAGGTTTACTCGAATATTTTTTTACACGACTTCCTTCCCGACTTTCTTCTTCGTACCAAGCATAGGCTTTCTTTTGGATTTAGGTGAGTTATTGGTAATTCCATTAGGTCAAAACTAGATGCAAGTTTAGCAGTAAATAATAATCTCTTAAAACTCCAACTAAAACAAGCTGGCCAAGCTATACACCGTGGCATTTTAATCGTCTTACAACGGCAGCCCACTTCATGTATCCAATGACTACAAATCATTCATAAAAGTAAAAAAAATAAAATATTAACATTAGAATATTAAAAAATAAGTATTATTCATTATGACGCATGACGTGGTTTGGAACACCCAGTTACGCGCGCGGTGCGAGCCTTGCGTTCCAAGGGCGGCGCGGAATGGAGCGCCAGGCTCGAACCGCGCTCATAACAGGGTGTTTCAAACGACATTATGCGTCATAATAAATAATATTAAAAAAAAAAAACTGCTGTGAATGATTAGTAGTCATTGGATACATGAAGTGAGCTGCCGTTGTAAGACGATTAAAATACCACGGTGTATAGTTAACCAAGGTATTTCATCAAAGGCATAGTCCCAAGTTCCCGACTATATCCCACATTGTCCTCTTATTGAGACAAGTTCAGTCTTTAAACGAAACCAGCGGGGTAATTGCGTAAAGGCTTCTACATACCAGCGCGACTTGTCGCGCGACGCGACACGGCACAAAGGCCCCGCGTGTCGCGGGACGAGCGGTGCCTTTGTGTCGCGTCGGGTCGCGCGACAAGTCGCCCCGGTATGTAGAAGCCTTAACACACTATCAGTAGCATAGCAATGCGTTTCATTTTGACAGTTTAACAACATTCATTGCGTTATTTTCGTTCTTGAGTAGACAAAGAAGAAGGCTCAATATTCAAGAAGGCTCAAAATTCACCAACGTCCTACAGTAAAGAGATGTATCTAAAATAAATATAAAAAATTGTATAAAAAGGTGGCATACTTCTGCTCGCCATCCTTACAGTCAACATAAAAAAAATGCTATGAAAATTCGTTGGGGGGCGCAGTAATTTGTACAACTTTATAGCTAAAATATTTTGACATGACCAGTTTTTCATCATCGAACAACTGAGTTTTTTTCTCTCACTTGTTCGACCGTCGAACATCGAACTAAAAAAACATTAGTGAGAATGAAAGCTTGATATTAATATTATTAAACAGAACAGAGTTGGGTAGACTATGGTGAACATTCTGTTGATGATTAGCATAGTTTTTTTTTTTTTTAGTTCTTACACCTTAAAAGTCAATAAAAAATTAGCAATTTCACAGGAGAGCGAAACAACCGCGTATATGTAATGTGAAATATGAAAAACTTAATATAATATTGTTTTAAACATCTGATAATTATAGTAATAGGTTCTTCTTAGAAATACTTTCTACTGTCAGTTGAGCTTGATTGCAAGTCAAGTATTTCTCAATATTGTACTTTTATTCCTGTACAGACGCCAGCACGTTCAGCTACTACAATCTGTCAAATTTCTTCAATAGATTTTCAACTTTATCGCTACAGCATAGGGTCCAAGGTTGATTGGGAAAATTTGACAGTTTCGGGTAGCTCGACCTGCTGGCGTCTGAACATATTACTGCCCTTGAACAAACTTACATTTATTTTTTTATTAGTTAGACTGTAAGGATGGCGATCGGAAGTATGCACTTTAAAGACTCATTTTTATATATTTTTTGAGATATTTCTCTTTCCTGTAGGACGCGGGTTAATTTTGTATGGTTGTATGGGCCGTGAACCTTGTTCTTTTTCGAACATATGAAGCAATGGATTAGCAATATACTTCAAAATCATTCAGATTGTGGTTGATAGTGTGTTACACAATTAAGGTGCAGCCTTTGTGCTTGTTTAGGCATTTCTTATTTTTAGGGTTCTGTAGTCAACAAGGAACCCTTATAGTTTCACCATGTCCGTCTGTCTGTCTGTCCGCGGCTTAGCTCAGAGACTTAATACTAGAAAGCTGTTATTTGGCATGGGTACACTAATCACGCCGACGAAGTGGTTAAATAAAATCTTTGAAAGAAATATATTGTAGCGTACCTCCCGTGCACGTAAAGTGGGAATGATACAATTTTTTTTTTGTTTATCCCATGGTGCCCACACCATGGGATAAAAGAAAAAAAAAAGGATCGTTAGATAGGCAGTTCAAAAGAATTGTGGTCCTGTGAAAACCATTTTTCGTTTCAGGGATCCGTTTGCGACATAAAGTACAAATTTTTGTTGGAGTCAAGTGTCGTCCTGCCAGCTAAATGATTGTTTTTGAATATGAGAAAAAAAACAAAACAGTAATACATTATTACATATAACGAAGTTAAAAGGAAAACTATCACAGCTAAGTAGGCTTTACAAGTTAACGAGTAATAGTCTTAAAACTTACATTTGCAGTTCAAATTTATAGGAGAACATGTTTTCAACTACAATGTTAAGTCTGTTCTTGTGATAAATTTATGACAACTACGGAACCCTTCATTGTGCTGACGACACGCACTTGGCTGGTTTTTTTATTATTTGAAAACACAATATCCAGTTAACGGATGCAGCTGAATACCAGTCGTTACATGAAGTGACTGCCTATCTTACCTCCACTACCCAGTTACTGGGTAACACACCCTAGAGAGAGCACATCCAAGATAAACTTTGGTAAGACTGGTTTTCAGACTTTTGGGCTACAGTCTGACTACCCGCAACGACTATCAAAGATCTACGAATGACAGCTGAAACCAACGGCTTAACATTCCGAAGCACGGAGAGATCTCGATATGTAATGGAATGGTCACCCATCCACGAACTGACCGCAGCAAACGTAATGAAATGAAATGAAATTTATTTATTGCAAGAATTGTAGTAAGTACATTACAGATGGTCGGGTTTTTTATGTTTCTTAAACAATTCGCTAAATCTAGCATGCAAAATAATTGATACAAATATAATTAAATCAATAATAATAAAACTGGAACATAAATCCTAGATAATAAATTAACAGTAGAAATATTATAAATTTAAAAAAAAAAAAAATATGTATAAACAATAGAAATGTCAAATATTTGTCAAATTATAATAGTTAAATGTCAGTGTAAATATTTAAAGTTTAGGTACTCATTCACAGAATAGAATGATTTTTTTTTTATGCCATTTAAATAGCACTGTTTTAAACCGATTGATTGGTAATTCCTTATATGATTTTGGTAATTTATTATATATCCTTATAACCATTGGAAAGCAACTTCTGTGATATAAGTGGCTTTTCATTGGGGGATTTCGTAGCTTAACCTTCGATCGATCCGTACGGTTATTATCATTTAGCCTAGAGTCCATTCAATTACTTTTAATATTTTACTTTGCGTATATGTTATACAACGTGCCGCCACAATGGCGACATTAATTTAACACACGGGTAGGGCTAGTGGCCAGTAATCATAAAAAAATACAAAAACATAAATTAATTATAAATTGAAATGAAAAAAAATCTAACTAAATAATAAAGCTCTCTCCTTCCTTCAATTCGCCTACTCCTTGCACGTTATTCGTTTTAATTTCATTGATGCGATGTTACAGTTTGCTCCAAGATGCTATTTTAGAAAATTGAAAATAAATCAATGAAAAATAACGTTTAATCAAACTCAAAACATTTATTTTAATTAAACCTATTACAGGCACTTTTGAATTGTCAAAGAGTCGGTCAGTTAGTCAGAAAGTTGAAGCTATTTGCCCGTTCCAAAACGTAGATCTCTATGGAGAAGAACGGGCAAGAAACTCCAAGGACACTCTTTAAATCAAGATATAACAAAATCCTGGGTACATTATTCTTGTTGCTTCTATAAGTGAGAACAATGTAAAAAATGTAATTACTTATTTAAAAAACAATACAAAATATAAGATTAAATGATTACAAATAAGCCCTGGCAGTTAAGAGAGGACCAGTCTCAACTGACGGCGCCCGTTCACGAACATGACGCGTGGATCAGCACCATCCAACTCAATAAAAATAAAATATCAAGTCATGAAAATAAAATATTTTCATAATATAGTTATTTATGTAATGCAGGGGGCCTAAAATGGACGCTTTCGCAGAATCATATTATGATCTGCGTACAATTCATAACCCGCAATTCATCTGCTTGACAGTTGTGTATGGAGTTTCGTAAAATGGTCCACAAATTAAGAAGTAGTATAGTGAAGTCTAATGTTAAATAGCAGCTGTCAAACAGATGAATTGCGGGCTGTATGAATTGCACGCATGATTCTGCCAAAGCGTCCATTTTAGGCTCCCTGGTTGCTCCAAGATTTTAGAAAATTGTATATAAATCAATAAAAATAACGTTTAGTGAAATTAAAATATCTTCATAAAACGTGAAAGGGAAACCGTATACGTGTATTAAATTAATGTCGCCACCAAAGCGCCACGCTGTATTTATAAAAACTACGCAAATTACAATGCGCATCAATAACATTTGTATAATTAAGAAGCGTCCTTTACCATAAGTACTGAACAAACAGGTAATTTACATGTGATAGTTCAAGTCGAGCAAATTGCCTATTAACAGGCAAGCATTAATAATACCTAAAAACTACAATCGTGCTTATGATGTCATGCATGGTGTTGTGCAGCTTGTTAATACAAATATTATTAATGTTTATGTTTCCAGTACTCTAAAGTCAACATTTGCTCCTGTCCTTTATTAAACTTCACAGCATGTTATTACAACATTACTTACGTCACGTGGTAATGAAACAATAATTATAATATTTTCTGTTTCATCTATTATCAGAGTAATGAGAAGGCAATTCTGATATTTTCATGGCTGGTCGGAATATTTACGTCTGAGATTTGTAAAAGCCATTGTCTCATTGTTTTTATTCATTTTCAATTCATTCAGGCCTGAAATTCACGTTTATAACGCTATTTAAATAGGTATTATTATTTAAAAAAACCAGTAACACCTACTCTCAGATTATCGCCTCGCCTAGTAACTTAAGGCTTCTACATACCAGCGTGACTTGTCGCGCGACGCGACACGGCACAAAGGCCCCGCGCGTCGCGGGACGAGCGGTGCCTTTGTGTCGCGTCGCGTCGCGGTGTATGCTATCGCAGTCATTTACATAAATGTGCATTTACGGCCTGAGTTTCCTCCCTGACAGTACGTTGCAAGCCCGATATAATAAGGAAAAAATATATAGGACATGTTTTGTGGTAGCAACCCGGTACTATGATTTAAATAATTATGTAGCTAGCTAGCATATGTGGGTACCTACCTACTTGCTAAAAACAGCATCACACTCGAATATGATGTCTGGTTTGACCCTCAAAAAAAATACCCATACCTACTTACTACGTATGTACATAATCCTCGTATTATGTATAATATGCTATTGATAAGAAGTTATTAATAGGGGACAATTTAAAGGCGTGATTCAATGTAGGTATGTATGATAAGAAGTCTAGAACAGCTGCTAAAAGTACGTGGCCACAAACACTTTCTAAAATTATGTAAACAATAGTTAATCTGCAGTAGGTTTATGAGATGTGTAACTGCCACTTTTTTTTTGGGTGTGAAATTATCAAATAACTTCTCCCGCTCCGAGCGGAGTGGGAGGGCGTGTAAGACCTTTAATGACTAAAACTCATCCGTGTTCCTTCAGTTGCCTTCGTGCTAGGGCCACGATATCCCTTTCAGACAAACCCGCAACCGTGGCAGGCACTAACTGCCCCCTGCCCCTTTGATGTATAAAAGTTGGTGGTCGGGGCTCCACGCTGACCAAACACTCCAGCACGTTCGTCATTTTCTGGACAATCAACCCCAATCCTTGCTGCCTGCGTCTTTTTTTTAACCGTGACGTGTATTATTCTTGTTCCTGTCCACTGTTAACTTTAAGCTTCTGGCCAGTCGTAGCCTCGTAGGGGCAGCACTGTCACCACAGTTTTGATGTTACATAAATTATGATAAACGATATCCGGCAGACATTTCTGATTTCAGTAGGTACATATTTTACGACTGTCAGAAAAAAAGCACGGTGAATTTCTTGGTAGTATTTATATTAAAGTTGTTTTTTTATGTGAACAGGTAGCTCGGCGACGTTGGGTGGGTACGGGCGCGGCTCGGTAATGGGCGCGACAGGCGTCTGCACCGGTGCTGACCTGCTGCGGCTTGGCGGCCCGCCCCGGGGCTGGTATCCTCGCCAGAGACACAGGTATGCACCACCAGTACAGAAAGCATACCCATACCAAACCGCAATAATAATTTCTTAATATAATCAGTCTCGTCCAATTTTAAAATACATTTTGTCCTATCTATTGTTACATTAATACCCTACAAGTTCACTAGCCATGAATATGGAGAGTCAAGTTGTGGCATGAATGAATACTCGTCGATGGTCTACTATACTAACCTTATTAACTCTATTGAAATCTAAGTCTAACGATGTACACAGTGTTGGACCACATCATACTTTATTTACGTAAGAATACTACAACATTATTCAATCTAAATTAAAGATAGGCCTGCAGCAGCAATAAAGACTAAAAATAAATACATAACAACCACTTGTACATACAGATACAAAACTAGGTATCCATGGGTGCGATGTTTTTTAAGTTAAATACTAACAAGACACGTTTATTGAACAAGCATAGGTAGTATAAGTAGTATATTTTTATTCTTGTAGGTATGCTTCTTTATATTTACGAAATTAAAGCCAATATACAGGAAGGAAAAATCCAAATAGCTGTTTAGTCATTCGTTCCTTGTAACTGTGCTCCACCATCAGACAATAGGCATGACAGATTTGGAAATTTTGACCAATACGTTTTATTAAGTTTTAAATTTGTTTCCTCCACTTGTCACATAAGTAGGTACTCACGGCTACACATCAAAGCTATACATATATCCAGTTTAGGCTGATCTCGTATTGTCGTTTTCGTACAATGAGAGGCCAGCTTATACTGGAAATGTATAGCTTGATGTGTAGCCGTGTGTACATCGTCATTACCATCACCATTGTAGCCTTTTAACCCGTACTTAAAATACATTCTTATTACATTGACGGAATAATGAAGTACCGCACACGCTGTTACTATGTAGTCCCGACAGTTTTAATGATTTATGTAAACCAGGAAAACATTATTAGGTAAATTAATTTAACTATCCTCAAACTAAGGAAAATCAATCCAGTAAAACCTCATAGCTTATAATAATTATAACAGAACGTCCAAAATGTTATCAACTCGTAGGCCTATTAAATATTTGCCCTTCGTTTATAAAACCTAATAATAATATATACAATAATTAATACTATTGTAAAAAACCAGATTGATACGAAATAATTTAGTATTTAGTAGCAAGGAAAATCATTAAGGCGCTGACATGAGGCAAATGATAAAAGTAGGCTTGTCTTAAACAAAAAAATGCCAAATCTATATAGTTTCTGGTAGTGGAAAAAATATATATTATTCTTAAACATATTTCTCAGAACTTGGTTGTTACCAAAACACGTTTAGAAAAAAAAACTTGATACAAATTAACGTAAACTAACCCTTTACTTTGAGTTTCAATCCAAAATATCTGTATTAAATATCAACGTACGGTTGGTATTTAATTAATAACAAGAACGTCTTATTTCTATGCAGAACTTGGTTGTTTTTTATTTTCGAGTACTCAACTCATTTTTGAGTAAATAAATAATTGCTTCATATTTTGCAATAAATTACAAGTGTTGTGTCATCGCGCTTCTCTTTCTTTTGTATGCAGTCTGACAGTGGCAGCGGTTTACCTGTTATCAGCGTCTTAAGCGCTCTTCCTCTCTCCACTTAATTAAAATGTTGCTGTGCCCGACAGGGTCCATAATTATTTCTAATAAGTATTATTTACCACCTGTATGTATACATTATGGATTGCATTATAGATATTTGATTTGATTTGATATAGCTCTTCAGAGTCAAATCAAATTAGCTAGAGAAACTCCATAGACGTGTATCCGTTTCGAAATCTGATTTTTTATCGGTGTAAACTACACACGTGATGGATATCGATATCTAAACGCGACTAAACAAAAAAAAACAGACTTTCTCAAGTAAAACCCAGAAAAATAAAAATCAAATCTTTTGTTTTATCGTGTTTTGATATCGATACCCATAACGTCTGCGGAGTTTTGCTAGCTAATTTTTGACCCTTTATATAATATACATAGGCACAATATATTTTATAGGTAGGTACTCTTGTATAATAGGAATAGAATTAATTGTTGAGGTAAACTACATTTCCTGAACAGTCTCGAGAATTCATATAAATTGGTTAAACTGAAACAGTTATTCCAAAGAGGAACTCTTTTGATTAATATTTTAAGTATAGTAAAAACTTGGTGCTGCCCGCAGCTGCACCAAGTTTTGGTTATGACATCAGCTATCTGTCAGTGGAAGTCCCGTCAAAATCGGTCCAGCTCTTTCTGTGATTAGCCGGAACGAACAAACAGACAGACAAACATAAAAAAAAAATTGATTTAGTACAGTATTGTATACTTTCATATGCTTTTAGTAAAAAACTGTTATTTTGACATTACAAACAGACGCTTTAATGTTATGTATTAGTCTAAATGAAGTACAAAACCACAATCTTAATAAATTAAAGCCTGAATTATATTTTTTTACTAGCCTTGAATTACCTATTATTTTTTACTAGCCATAAGGTTTAGGTTGATTTTAAAAAAAGGGTAGGCAACGCACCTGTGGTACCCCTGGTATTGTAGATGTCCATAAGTGACGGGGACCACTTAGGTACACACGGCTACACATCAAGCTATACATTTCCAGTTATAAGCTGACTTCTCATAGTACGGAAATCCTATTCAATGCAAGATCAGCCTAAACTGGATATGTATAGCTTGATATGTAGCCTTGTGTACCATTAGAAGGGATGCCTACTTAACAACAACTCATTAAAAAAAATTGTAGGACTAATATTTTAATTTTAGGAAGACTTGGTTATACTTGCCATAATTAGTTCCAATCATAATCCCTAACCAACATAATGCTGAGCTTTTTCAAATAAATAAAAACTAATTTGTTAACTTTCTTAACTCGCATTGACCAGCTCTCTAACTAGTCCGCTTGCTGGCAGGCCTGCTTCAACGGAGCACCTGGACCGACTAACAGCCTCGTCAAAGATGGCGGTGGAGCTCCCCGTAGCCTGGGAGGGCAGTGCAGCCCGCAAGCCCCTCACCCTGCCGCCCAACCTGACACCTAAGTTCTTCCAGAAGTCACCCAGGGAGGCGCTTCGCAGGGTAACAAGCTTACTAATACGAAAAGGTGAGCTAACTTTACTTAATTAGTTAAACTTATTTAAGTATAGGTGAATTTATCAACCCTCTTGGGTCTAAGCTCTACTTGAATTTAAAATGTTTAACGTTGTCTAGATGTGAACTGACAATGATAGCTCATCGAGAGTGCATTGTGAAGAGTAGACGAATCCGGAACACCAAATGTAAATTCATCAAAACGAATGGTGTTAACATCAAACGATGAGTTTTGTGCAGGCGCGACCATGGTGGGCATGCCCACAACCCTTATTGAGGTCGATAGGCTAATGGTCATCTCGTTGAAACATGCGACCAAAATTCTTACCCTAACATAAAAACTTTCTTATCAATCTTGGTTGCATGCCTCTATGGCACAGGAAACGTTACCCGGGCTAGCTCTATTAAATACATATACACAAAGATTATCCTGCCTGGATATCGATGAAATTATTACTGCTTTTGCGAAAAAGAAACGTAAGCTTGTTTTGTTATACCGAAATAAAATTATTCAGTGCAAAATTTATCAGCGTTTAATTAAACTGATGTGCTTTAAAGATGACAAAGTTTCATCAAAATCTGTTCAGTAGTTTATGCAAATAAACACACATTTATTTTTCTAATATTCGTGACCAAACAGACTAACATTGTACAGGTTTATTAATTCACAAGTATTCGCCCCGCGACTTTGTCCGCGTGGATTTAAAGCTTGCAAGACATGCAAGGCATACTGGCGCGACACGCGACGCGACACGCGACGCGACACAAAGGCCCCGCGTGTCGCGCGACGAGCGGTGCCTTTGTGTCGCGTCGCGAGTCCCGCCGGTTTGTAGAAGCCTATATAGGTACAGCTATAATATACAAGGCCTTGGCCTGGGCATTTTGTAAACGTCACCTTTGTAAAAATGCAATGTATCAATCGTAAGCGAGTCCGACTTTCATTTGGCCGATTTTCGCGTGGCCGCGACCACAACCTTTTTTGAGGGCTGGATCCGCGCCTGTGTTTGTGCTGCTATGAACATCGATGTCGCTCACAAGTATCTCAATACTAAGTAAATCATATCGATCTGAAACCGATCCAGATTCCAGCAGAAGCACCTACAATTCACTCTAATTTTGTATCACGAATATACGGTTACACTAGTCAGAAGACCAAAAGTCTGACAACCCTGGGTCTACTCCGAACATAAATCCGAGCCATTTCTTGACTACTTGACTACGGCGAAAGAAAAAAAATCGACAGTCAAAGAGCTAAGCCAAAGCCAAAAATGTGACTTGAAGTCGGGTAAGGACTCAAAGTCAAAAAAGGAAACTTACGGCCGATACTTCGGATAATCGCTTCGAAGCAGGCCCCCTGGGTTGTAGTCTGACCGGATGGTCAGACGGTTAGACTGGTAGCCGACCCCAAAAAAGTTGGGAAAAGGTTAGGCAGATTGATCTTATCACGAATATAAATCTATTTCATGCCAATAGCAAGTGAGTGTGTGTGCGTGTGTGTAGCAGGTGGCGTTCTATAGTTTCTGCCTACCCCCATGGGAAGAAGGCGTGAGTTTATGTATGTATCTATGTTCATGCCAACAATTTCCCCTTTTGTGCTACGTCACAGCATGTAGGCCGCAAAATACATACATTGTAATGTATGTATTTAGCCGGAAACGCCCTCTGATTAATTTATCATCTTAGATATCATTTGGGTTTCCTGTTAGTATGTGTATAGGTACATAATACAAAAGGATTCTTAAGGGATGGATGGAAAAGTATCATAATTAGGTACCTCATCATAATCATCATTTCAGCCGAAAGACGTCCACTGCTGGACATAGGCCTCCCCCAAAGGGGTCAGGTGGGTTGGCGCTCGCAGTATGGTGTTAAAATGCATAGAGAACGCTGCTGCCCATTCTCTAGTAAGGTAATTAGGTACCTAAATATGAGTAAATTTATGCTTTTTATATTTGCATCTCAACTCCATTTTAAGGTTCTTATTACCATTACCTTATTACTGACCCATGTCTATTTTATCATTTATTCATAGAATAGGCAAATAATTAGTCATCATAAAGTGTAGAATGACACATATTTAATAACACATCCTACTCAGAATTTGAAGGCGTAAATACGTAATAATGAGTAGTACAGGACACACTCACTCATTATGAACGTGCGATAATGATTTATTAGGAATGGACAGACAGTGCCATCCCGAAAAAAATCTTTGCTGAAAAACAGTCATGTTCGTAGAACAAATTCTGAATAATTTCGACTGTAGTTTGTGGACGTGAAACAAAACGACAGTATCTCTATCAGAGAAGTAATGAGAAACTTTTTCACATCTAAAATTGATTTCTCCTGATTCAGGAGAAATCATGTGAAAAGAAGTAAATCCCAATCTTCAAAGGTTCAACATTTCATGGCCACGCCCGTCTCGGTCGTAAAGAATTCCATTCATGACATCATATATAACGACCTTAATAAGGTGCCAGTAACCTTATTATATCTAACCAACAACCGATAAAATAGAAAATTACATAACCGTCCGATATAAACTAGTTGGGTAACTGCCAAATATTGTTCGTGTATTAAAACTGAAACGCAATGATCTTGAGTGACCTCATACGAGTGAATATGTGCAGTTTTGTTTATTTTTTAATCGCTATCATGTATCAATCCTCATTTATGACATTAAGTTATTTTAAACTTTAGAAAGTAAAATAATTCTCTTTCAAGGCTATTCTGGGGGCCTAAAATAGATGCTTTGGCAGAATCATAATATGATCTGCGTACAATTCGTATCCCGCAATTCATCTGTTTGACAGTTTTGTATGGAGTTTCGTAAAATGGTCCACAAATTATGAATAAATTGCTTTAATGAAATCTAATGTCAAATATCAGCTGTCAAATAGATGAATTACGGGAATTAGATTAGATGAATTATGGTACATAGGAATTGATATGATGCTGCCAAAGCGTCCATTTTAGGCCCCCTGGTCTATCAAGGTTATTTAATTCGATGATATAATCGACATTGATCTTGTCAAACCGTTACCTATTTCAGTTCAGTGTTCTAATAATAACTAAATCATACTCTAATTAGTTACCATTTCATTGTAATAAATAATCCTTGCCTGTGCACTGTACTTAATGCAGAAAAGTTTAATTACTTCAGCCAAATTAGAGGTAGCTTCTCTAATATGATAAATTAAAGCACTAATTAAGATTGAATATACCTACATTTACTTGCGTATCATGTGTTTGTTACAAAGACCAGTTTTATTTTGACCGTTACATTTCATATGTGTTCACGTTTGTTGCTAATAGATGGCGTTAGTAGTTGCGGTTGGTCGTTAGTGATATTTGTGACTAATTCCCGCGCGGCACAAACAACCGCGGACGTGTCTAAAACTCTAAATAGCTGTTTACTCTATGAGACACAAAAAGCAATATGTGTGTTATCGATAAGACACACTTATTTTCCGTCCCAATCATCATTTAAAGTATAAACTATTAACCCAATCACTAGGACTTTGTTCAATTAATATGATATGATAACTAATCTACACTAATACGTATGTATATTTGTATAAAGTATGGCAAGAAAGGACTCCGTACATCATCGTAAGAAACATCTGCGTATTAAAACACGTGTAGGTTAATAATATAGATACTTACTACATTTATAGGTATGTAGGTAGTACCTACATTGTAAATGTAGCAGTTAAATGAAAAGAGTTGTAAAGCAACTAATATTGCTGGTTATTAGTAATGACACATGGGCCGCTAATTAGTTACGTACCTAGTTCCAGGATTTTAACATCGGTTACATTAAAAAGAGACACTAAACTCTTAGGTCTAAATATAACGGTGAAATAAAACAATTCTTATCTAAATATTATTTTGACATAGGCCTCCCCCAAACACTGCCACTTCGATCGGTTCTGTGCTTCCCGCATCCAGCCGATACCTGCGGCCTTCACAAGGTCATCGGTCCACCTTGTAGGAGGCTTTCCAACGCTACGTCTTCCGGTACGCGGTCGCCACTCAAGAACCTTTCGGCCCCATCTGCCATCAGTTCTGCGAGCAATGTGCCCGCCCTGCTCACTGCCACTTAAGCTTGGCAATTATTCGGGCTAGTTATGTCGGTTACCTTGGTTCGCCTGCGGATCTCTTATTCGATCACGTAGGGAAACTCCAAGCATAGCCCTCTCCATTGCCCTTTGCGTGACTTTTAGCCTGCCCCCATATCCCATAACTAAATACTATTACCTTGTTTTTAATAAGTTATTCATAGTCGCAGTTGCCAACAAAAGAGTGCAACTAGTGTTTGATCGACTGGAAGGGCATTATTACAAAACAAGATTTATCTTCAGACCCAAGTTTGAACCATGGAGCCATTATTGAATTTCGAACTTTATTCCATCTACGGTAAAGTTCCTAATACAAAACTGACAACTTAGTACCGAACTAAGTATTCAGTTTTGTATAAAGGACGGCATTTCAATCAGAGTTAAGGCTTCTACAGACCGGCGCGACTCGCGACGCGACACAAAGGCACCGCCCGTTACGCGACACGCGGGGCCTTTGTGTCGCATTGCGTGTCGCGCCGGTTTGTAGAAGCCTTTACGTTCTCATTACAACAACTAGCTCCATGGTTTAAGCCATGTCAAAATGGGTGGGATACTCAACTTCAAAAACCAAAACATCAACAATCAAAATATCAACACCATTCCACCCGGCGCTGCCCCAGAGTTGAATACCATAAAGCCACACTGGCTTCAAGATCACCTTATATAAAAAGTTTTTTGTCAGTAGGTACTCAGTTTACTGTTTCCTCCCATGATCCAGTGTAAGTTCTTGTAACGGATATTAAGTTGGTCTCGCTTGGTCTTAATAAGGTGTTTCTTCCACGTTAGGCGTCGGTCAAGAAGTTACCCAAGGTATCTTACGCTGTCGTGGTGGGATAGTGTTATATGGTGTTGATATTCTGATTGTTGATGTTTTGGTTTTTGAGGTTGAGTATCCCACCCTGTCAAAATATAAATCTTGTTTTGTAATAAGTCGAATCAATACTTGAAAAATTGCCAATAATATTAAGTCATCATCTGCCCGCCTTTTCCCAGCTATGTTAGGGTCAGCTCCCAGTCTAACGGGATGCAGCTGAATACCAGTATTTTACAAGGAGCGACTGCTTATCTGACCGCAACCTAGTTAGTTACTGGGTAATACGATACCCCTTGGTAAGAAGACTGGTTGTCAGACTTTCGGGCTTCTGACGACCCGTAACTACTGTCAAAGATCTATGAAAGACAGCCGGGACCAACGGCTTAACGTGTTTTCCGAGGCGCGGAGGGGTCTTGGTATGTAAAGATGGTCACCCATCCACGGGCCAACCATGTCAAGCTTAGCTTAACCTGATCGATCGACCCGTGCGGCTGTTATTACATAGCCACGAGCTCTCTTGCCAATAATATGTAATAATAATATAAGCCTTTATTCAGTCAGACACAAGTTTGACAAAAAAAAACTAACTTAATCTAACGACTCTAGCGAGCCGGTGACACCGACACTCTTGCCCAACTTTGGCAAAGGCCTCCTTCATTTCTTTCCACTCTGTTCTATTTTGCGCTCTCCTAGTCCAACATGGACTAGGATAGCGCAAAATAGTGCTAGTGTATCCCTGCTATGACCTTTATTTCGTCTTCCCACCTTCGAAACTGTCTACCTCGGTTTCTTTTGTTATTTCTTGGGTACCAAAATACTGTTTTTATTCCACTTTTCAATGTCTCTTATTATATGGCCAGTCCATTTCCACTTTAGTTTCCTTATTCGCATTGTTACATCTTCAATTTTCGTTCAATAATATGTAGATAACGATAAATAATTATGTTAGCAGAACTAAGTTAACCGACTCGTGTGCAATCCTTATTTTTTTTTCTCTTTATTAATTAAAGGGGTTTTTATCAATACGGATATGCCAACCCCATCGTACCTTATCAACTATTTAACTTTAATTAAAGTAACTACAACTTTAATGATATATGTATAAATACTGTAAGTAATTGAAATTTAATCACTGACTATAGGCATCATCTTCACCAGGCCACACAACCTCTTTGCAATTGCCGATCTAGGGTTTGCTAAAATGTTATGAATGTCCAATTTAAATTTTCTGATCATTGATTCCCTTTCATTCTTGTCCTTAGCACACTCCATCAACAAATGTTGCACATCTTTAATTTATTTTCTTGCATATTTCACAATTAGGTGATGTGACCTTTCGCAATTGGGAAGCAAATTTTGCCGATAGATAGTGCCGAGAACGCAGTCTTAATGCTAACTTAACATAACTTCTAATTAATCTTGTACCCTCGAACAGCGGCGGTAAGTCCCCTCTTTGAGGAGTGGCTAGAGAGGCACCACGGTGTCCTCACCTTCCGCCTGACGCAGGTCCTCACCGGACACGGTTGTTTCGGGAGGTTCCTGTTCAGGATAAAGCGGGAGGAAACGCCCGGCTGTCACCACTGTGTGGATCGCCCGGAGGACACGGTGGAGCATACGGTGGAGGTCTGCCCTGCTTGGGCGGAGCACCGCCGTGTCCTCACGGAGGCGATCGGCGGCGACGATCTCTCGCGTCCGGCCCTGGTTCAGGTCATGGTTCGGAGCGAGAGTGCATGGGAGGCCGTCACCTCCTTCTGCGAAACAGTAATGCTCGCGAAGGAGGAGGCGGAGTGCATGAGGATGAGGCAGGGTGCCCGCCCTTCCGCCCTAAGTCGCCGCAGGAGACGCCCTGGGCGTCGGGAATCGCAGGCCGATTCCCGGCCACCGTAGGCGCGGCCTTGCGGACGGTGAGCGATGGGTAGCTCGCCGTCCGATAAGGACCAGGCCCGTGTCGACGGCGCGTTGTGTTCCACGCGCGCCTCAAAGAGAAGTCAGCACCAATTGACGGGGTCCGAAAGGGCCAATGCCTGCCAGGGTTACGAGCCTGTCCGAAAGGGATATCGTGGCTCTGGCACACAGGCATTTGAAGGAACACGGTGGGTTTTAGTCAGTAAAAGTCTGACACTCCCTCTCGCTCCGCCCAGAGCGGGAGAGGTTATTTGATGATTTCCCACCCAAAAAAAAAAAATCTGAATTACTTTATACCAAATTCCTTTCACTTAAGACTTTTCATCGAAGTAGATCGAGGAACAGATAGAGGAATCCATTTGATCCTCAATCTTTATTTTATAAACACTTACCGCTTTATTACAAAACAAGATTTATATTTTGACATGACTTAAACCATGGAGCCAGTTTTTGTAATAAGAACGTAACAGTGATTGAAATACCGTTCTTTATACAACACTGAAAACTTAGTTCGGTACTAAGTTGTCAGTTTTGTGTTTAGAAACTTTACCATAGTCGGAATAAAGTTCGAAATTCAATAATGGCTCCATGTTTAAAACCTGGGTCTGAAGATAAACCTTGTTTTGTAATAAGGGGGAGGTAGACTATGTCAGTCAAAGAAACAATAACCGCGCGGTACTTACCTGTATAGATTAATACGTTGTAACAAAGCAACTCAGAACCTAGAGTCTAACTAGACAATTAAAATTTTAATTGACGCAACGTGCTGCTGAGGCATGACTCAAGACATGAATATATTCATAAAACATAAACATAACAATTTGAATGAAACTGATCTGTGGGCTTAGAATCCTGTTATTATAACACTCTAAATAAACGCCGACATTCGAGCCGTGTAACAATAAGGCGTTAACAATCGCTTACGGGGACCTAAAAAGTTCGGCTGCACAATAGTGAATAGCATACAATGGCGATTCTGTTACCTGCGAGATCAATATGTGCATAATAGTATGGCGAGGGCCAAGGCAGGCGTGGTGTGGCATAGCAGTGCTGTGGTACGTCAGTGAATCACGGCGCGCTCACCCTGCATGAGTGTCGCCGTCGCTGAGTCACCACCGCGCCACCGACAGCGCCAGGAAAGATGCCAATACACCCATATTCCGTGATTAATAGAGACGTGAAAGTAGATAATGGCTGACTCCATTATTATTTATTACTCACTCATAAATTATTACTTCTCAGAAAACCACGATTGTGTCTGATTATTCACGCATCCGTCACGAGAAGTCCTGATAGTTCATCCAACGACACATTTGCTTTGTAACGTTATACGTTAACGCAAATAATGAGCGTTAGAGAGTATAAACTTTTCTACAAAGAACTTGGTCTGTTAAACCGGTCGCTGCCAAAGAAGGTAACCGGTCAGGATTTGAGGCCAAGATCGTAGCTGTAACAGCGGGTTGGAGCGCGGCGCGACTCAGCGGCTGACGACTGCCGCCCTACATACGACCTCACCGCTATCTTCTTTAAAAAGCATAATATAATTGCACTCTAGAATAACAATGACATCAAATTTATCGACTCATTGATTTAGCTCGTAAAGTGAGTCAATGATTAGGCTCTAAACGTAACATTCAACATGATGTCGTGTGCCCAATTTTAGTTGACTTGTGGCTTCGCGCATACCAACTGCAGTTGTCAAAGATGATAGCTTTCGAATTTAATGTTTTTAATTCTGAATCCATACCTATCACCAATTTTGATCATGAAATTACCGCTTTGACATCCTCTCTAAAAGTGTGAACTCTTGATACAGTGTGTGTCGTTTATTAGAAAATACTGGAAAATAATTTTCTCTGAAATAGTTTGGAAGGTGGCCAGCTTTCATTCATTGTGTAGACTGGCATGTTATTTAAAACTTGGCTCCGTTTTCAAGAGAAAGCCCTTTGATATTTAAGTAAAACCTTCGGCATCAAACCGTTGTTTAAGGGTCAGATAATCGCCGTTGACCTTGGCCACACAAGTGCGCGTCGCGCTAACGCCGTGCAACCATTAAGTTTCATAGGGAATATTTATTTTTACCGACTAAAATATGAATATAAAAAAAAAACAGATAGAATTATAGACAATAAAACATTATATTCGTACAAAAAAAAGCATGAAAATATCTTAGGTAGTTTGAAAGTAATATCGTTTTTTATGCTTTGGGTAGACATTACTTCCAGAATTTATTTCATTAAGTATTTTACTACAATACTTAAATATTCATATATAGAATTGATGTGTATGCGTTCTAGTTTAACATACATTTTTTGCATAAATTACTCGCATTAAAATATGAAGGCGTAATAATAATAACAGATTTAAAAGTCACTAAAATCATATATCTGCGACTTAAACCGTCTTATTACAAAACAAGATTTATATTTTGACATGGCTTAAACCATGGAGCCAGTTTTTGTAATAAGAACGTAACAGTGATTGAAATACCGTTCTTTATACAAAACTGAAAACTTAGTTCGGTACTAAGTTGTCAGTTTTGTGTATAGGAACTTTACCGAAGTCGGAATAAAGTTCGAAATTCAATAATGGCTCCATGTTTTAAACCTGGGTCTGAAGATAAACCTTGTTTTGTAATAAGGGGGAAAGGGTTCTATATTGCAGTATAATAATTAGGTAAGACTAGTGTTAGTTACTACTATTCTAATTAATGTTATTCACAGGCATTTAAAAATATTTTGTAGTTTGAATCAGGAGTTGCATTGAAAAAAGTTAACCGCCTTTAACTTGGCTGACATATCTGTGGCGCACAGTATCCAATATTGATAACGCAATCTGATACGGTGGTATCAGTGATAGCGCGGTGTAATCAACAAACTTCACATCTTAATCAACTTTATCTGGCCTGGCTCAACCAAACCCATATTTTGCGGGTATTTACTATCAGAGGAAATATCTGATAGCTGTTCAACACATTAGTGTCTGCCAGATAATCAAGCAAACGTTTTTATTTTCGCTGTAGTACGTCGGCATTGTACGAGCTGTACCTACTTGGTTAATTTTTAATTTTTATCGCCATTTTTATGGCGAGATCGAAGTCAAGAGTTGGTGTAAATCGAAAAAAATTAAAAGTATCTGGTTTTTGGAACCTACTTATACCTGCAGACATCTACGTTTATAAAACAGAATTACACAATGAGTAAATAATATGTTATTTATAAGTTTAACATTCGAATTACTTAGTCAAGTATATGTAAATAGTCCATTGTTAATAAACGGTTTTCCATAAACTACAACAATAGGTATAACCTTATTATAAATACAACTTTATTTAATCGAGTTTATAAGAATATTAATGAAGGAATTAAATAAGTACATTTAATTAAAATCGTCTTTATTGAATTTCTCTTTAGAACTCACAAAACCTTGTACCGCAATAAAACTTAGTTTTACACCAATGTAATATATTCTGCTAGTAAGATCGTTTTGGGAGCTCCGCACTCCGCAGCAGGCATGCATTGTCCTGCGTACGCGACCTGCATGCAAATGTCGCCACATCCGTCTCCCAACGAATAATATATCCGGTGTGTAGTAAGGCCTTTTTAATATTCATATAGTTATATAGAAAATCTTGTTGTTGGCTCCTAGACAGCCTTCTGTGAACCTGTGGCAGTTTCAGTGACACGTAGCCTACGGTGGCGTCAGCGTGCCACCGTAGGCTACGTGTCACTGAAACTGCCATTCCGACTCACTTTGCGTTTCCTCGAATCTACTTAATATCCTCTATATTCCTATAATATTATATGATAAATGATTTTATTGCTGTAAGAAGGTTTCTATAAACACTTTTACACGTTAATCATAGTTTAATAAAAACTAGATGAGTTCGGCGTTTCCGATCGACTACTCTGAGAAGAAAGGCCGAAAGAAACTCTGAGTTTGTTTCGGCCTTTCTTCTCACAGTCCAGACATAATCTTGGTCAGATCATGTGAAGACCATGTAGATTGGTGTCTGAAATGGTTTCTTGAGAAAATAAGCACACAGATTGAATGGGCCTGTCCAGTCAGTGCACGTATTTGTCAGTAAGTAATTTAAAAAATATAATGCAATGTAAAAAACAGCTATTTGTTACATTGTTATGTTACAATTTGCGGAAAAACAGGACATAATTAAAATATTCATACACAACTATTATGGACCTTTTAGCTGGATTTATCGTATTTTATTAATAGTAAGTATTAATTAGATAGAGGATTTCGTTTTGTATTTAGATGTTCGATTTAATCAGTACTCTGATTAAATCGAACATCGTTTATTTGAATGCTCTGCAATGAAAAACTATGTCGAGCTTTTATATAAACATTTTTTTTTTTTTTATAGGAACCTGCGATACATAAACGGCGTTTAGAACAAAAGGGGAAACGTTTAGCGTAATGTCAACTAATCTGATTAGCCCACTCGACATGGCGCTACACGAACCACTTACTTTAACACGCTTAAGACATATATACTAGATTAGGGACATAGAAGCAAACTACAATTTTTACTCGGTGTGACTATAAGGCCTAGCGCGCACTGCCGTGCGATTTTTTTACCGCATATCTGTGAAGTATGGAATCTCATAGAAGTGCGCGCATTGCGGTAAAATACTCGTAAACGCTCAACGGTAGCAAAAATCCACCGCGTGCGGTAGAGTAAACGCACCGCAAGGCATTGCGCGCTAGGCCTAACTTGGACTGAACCAACCAATGATTCAGCCCTAAAAGTATTTCTTTCAAGGAAATCGCAATGATAAAAATATATTAAAAAACCGGCCAAGTGCGGATTCGCGCACGAAGGTTCCGTACCATTATCTATAAAAACGGCAAAAAAATCACGTTTGTTGTATGGGATGGGAGCCCCCTTAAATATTTGTTTTATTTTAATTTATTTTTAAAGTGAATATATAACTAAAGATTCTGTGAATATTTCAAGCGTCTACCTGTTGCCGTTATCAATATCGAGCAAAAACGAGCAAAAAAATCACGTTCGTTGTATGGAAGCCCCCTTAAATATTAATTTTATCCTGTTTTTTAGTATTTGTTGTTAGAGCACGAACAGAAATACATCATCTGTGAAAATTTCAACTGTCTATTACGGTTCATGAGATACAGCCTGGCGACAGACGGACAGACAGACAGACGGCGGAGCCTTAGTAATAGGGTCCCCGTTTTACCTTTTGGGTACGGAACCCTGAAAACAATATCTCAACTCAGCTTTTCCGTTTTATTTTTAGTTGAATTTTCGTGGAACGTTTTCTTAGTATTCGGATTGGAATGTTAGACGAGAAAACATCATAGAATAATAAATTCAGAGACTCACTTTTGGGACTCGTCATGTCACGCACGAGGAAGACTCTTTTTATTAATGTTGGTAGATGAAACAACTGATGAATATGTTTACGAGTTTACTTTATAAAACAGCCATTTGCCTGACTGCTGCTTGAGATATAATTGTATACTTACTACATGTTTCAAGCGAGGTCATGATGAGTAAGCTTCACTGACGTCTGAACTGGATGTACTGTATGTATTGGGTATTGGAAAATATCTGTTGAATTTCAATTACGTAACGCCTTCGCGAACGACCTTCACCTTGGGTGCCCACGTGCTTACCAGTCCTAATGTACCAGCTTCGACTTACTACATGTACGTGAGTAGCTACGAACACTCAATACGTGGGCTGGGCACAATTAATTTAAGCAAAAGTTAAAAACGACCGGCGAGTTAGTACTTGGCAAATAAATCTTTATTAAAACCACTAATAAACATCAGCGTAGCACGCAACACTCCATTTTGTTAGAAGTGCAGACGTTCTGTGCTCCTGTTCGTAATCCATATTAATATTCATGACTGTCTCGCCTGATGATACTTCATGACTTAAGGCGCAGATATATGCCAGTGACCTTGAGTGGTTAGCTTGCGTATTCTGTACTGAGCTCACGCAACGCGTCGTACGTTCAGCCAGTAATAGGACTCGCACATCAAGGAGCGCTGTCCCCAATTTGACGCATTATTGATTTATTATACACAAAACAAAAGGTATTTTAATAAAACGCGTATACTAGAAGATTAATATTTAAATTATCTTTTAAATTGGTAAAGGTTTCAGAAAACTACGCTTGGTAGATTTTACGCCATTCTCAGTGTTTTTTCCGCGTTAGACATAAATTAACAAATTAATTTCACTATGTAATATGCACATAATCTAAAATATTCACATATTAAGTTATTGAAAAAATGCTCTAATTTAACATATATTTTTTTTAAATCATTAACACTACTCGTTTAGACTTCAGTATAAAATCAGTAAAAGTCGGTTGTCCTCCCCTTAATAATTCTGCTAACAGGCATGGTTTGCTTAGAAGGAGGCTACAAACACTAAACCTTTTTTGAATTTGAAGCATAAATAAAATCTTAATATTTTTTTTACGACTCTTGACATTTCTCGGGACCCTGGGGTCCCGAACCTTTGGAAGGCGTACGAGGGGCCGAAACCAACTCGCAGAGGCCCGTTAGACCTTTTAAATTAAATACGGCATCAACCGACGATACAGGGGACGATACGGGACAGCCCCCGGGCCCCCCGGTTGGTGTAGGACTATTGCAGGATATGGAAACAAATATATTGGGTTTGGGTGGCTAAAGTGAACTGGTTGTCTAGGGTTATGGAAAGACTATAGCCCCTGCCAGACCAATGTGATGAAATGGCTGGGGGTGACTTGCCCACTTAATAATGGGCCCCCGAACACAGTCGCTTAGTGTCGTAGCGATAAGGGGGCAACATGTCCTGAGGTGCTTATGAGGAGTGGAGAAGTATTCCACGGCTATCAGGACAATCCCGGAAGTACGGTCAAGATCCCTACCAGCATCTTATTGGAATACTTCCGTCCTCCGAGCACGTTTGCTCTTGCGAATCTCCACTTAAGCCGGCCAAATAAAGGCAAGAAAGAGGTGGGAGCTCTGTTCCTCGTCAGTGTTCACTCCAGCCGGGTAAGAAAGGCAAGACAGAAGTGAGAAACAAGACTTCTGCCGGGAGATAGGGTCCTTGCGGCCGCTACTGCCCAACAGTTCATCACCATGCTGCCCTGTCATGCTTGCCATGTACCTCTCTTGGTCTGGCTCCTCACCCTAGACCTGTTTCGGCAACAAAAACGACCGGCAGTCCGGCACAGACCCAGAGTTCAGGAGCGCGCAAGCCCCACCACGACGTCACCGTCGAGAAACGCCATACGGCGGTGCAGTATTATTATTACACAGAATTCGTTTTTTACAGATATTATCGAATTATTACACAGAAATTCAGATGTCCAGGTATTCACGACACTTAATATCCTTGAGAAATTACCTATTAAATTAGCCTATCAGTCTATGTCGCTTTATAGAGATCATGGCTATAGATATAACGATAGTATGTGTTGAGAACACATACTATCCGTGAGCTCTCTAAAGAATCCCTTAAAAGAGTAACGTTATTCACTGGTTAGGTACATGTTGATGCACGACCTTTGCCGGCGTGTAACCTAAAAGCTTCATAAACCTTTTTATGGGTTGGTATGACTGCGTCGACAACCGCCAGTGCCATATGGCGCTGTACAGTCGAGTACACATTCACTGAAACGATAATGTTCATGGATCACTACTTCACTTGTTGAACTGGATGCCAAAGATTAATAGATACGTAGGTACAGTGTTTACGAACGATTTATTTATAATAAGTTCGAAAAAAGAATGCAAAACATTTGGACGTCATAAAGGACTGCCTGACAGCCAACACGCATAGCGAAATAAAGATAAGTTAAAACGCCGATAACACTTTCTTTCAACTAAGTGACTCATTTCCGTCACAATTTTAATAGCAATCGATTTGCACGTTTTCACTGAAGCAAATAGGTACTGAATGTTTTGTAGGTCGCTGTAGAAAGGAGTTAATAATTTCTTGTAATCTAGTTAAAACCTTTGTGCCTGACATTACAAAGCTTAACCTTAGTGGTATCCTTTAGTATCACACGCTCGACCGCGAGTACCGCGACCTCGTGGTAATACAATATGGCGAGCCGCCACGCTTGACTAACGCCGTGATTACTCTTTTGTGACATTTTACAATTATCTCATATTAATAATCACTAAAAATGAGTGTTCCTAGGTACGTGACAATCACGCTAATCGAAACCGTTCTTTGAAAAATAAAAGGCATGAGTCATCATCAACATTCGATAAGGCACTAACTTCATACAGTTTAATTTATTATTGGTTGTAAGTTTTCATATCATTTCAAGCTAGAAATGATACCAAATAAAATCAATAGAGTCGGTATAAATCTGTTATTTTCCATGGCGAGAATCGAACGAACTGTAAATGTATTTTTAAACTCGTCTCCAGTCCAGACGTGGCGGTCGTCGGTCGGTGCCGCGGTGCCGCCTGCGCCTGCGACCATCACCCACACACCGCGTGCGGCATGCCCAGTTAGTCTAGTACACCTGTGCACACACCTCGGAACTTACACACTGCACTTTTACAGTTACTGACTAAAACATCTCATGTAGTTTTAATGATAATAAACCATTTATTATCAGGTTACAAAGACCCATAGATGAATACCTTAACCTAAGTATACATAATATATTTACAATTGCGTTAGTAAATAAAACTTAAAGCTATGTTAGTATCACTTAGATGCACTAAGTCTTCGTGCGTTCTGGTGGCACTTGACCGCGAAAGCGGCGGAATACCACATTCTGAGGCCAAAAGCTTTCTTCCATCACCTGAGGCAGGTACGTTCTCAACGTTTTACGTTAGTACGTTGGTATGCGCACCACAAACGCCTTAAAGTTGACGTTGCGATGCGACTCCAGCAGCTGCACTCTCGGCGCGTACTTCAGCCTTAGAGCCAGTTTTAGAGCAGAAGGATTTGATTTCGATAACTTATAGTTTACAGCGAAGAACACGGATTATTTATTTACTAGCTGCGCCCCGCGGTTTCACCTGCGTAAGTCTCGATCCCGTGGGAATATCGTGATCAAAAGTAGCCTATATGTAAATCCAGGGTGTCAGCTACCTCCATACAAAATTTTATCAAAATCGGTCCAGCCGTTTGACCGTGAAATCAAAATCAAAAAGCCAAAATATTTTTATTTCACATAAGCCTACATGGGCACTTATGAAACGTCAGAAGCTAGGTAACAAACATGATGAAGAAGTAACAAACATCCATCCATCCATTCATCCATCCATACTTACAAACTTTCGTGTTTATATTATTAGTATGATTTATTTATCCAGCAAGGCACACCAACGACATAATTATATTTACAACTTTAGTTACAGTAGGTAATTACCGAGTTTTCAATTCTGTGCAAATAGGTCACCTATGCCTGCACAACATTCTTATTATAAGATGAACAACTATTCAATAAATTTTAAATTATTACAATATTAGTAAACAAGATTTGATACTTATTAAAATGACCAAACAAGATTAGATTAAATAAATAAATAAATTACAAATAATACATTTCGTCACATTACAATGACATGAGAGCAATAGAACCATACAATACACAATAAAATATTCACACATAAAATGGCAACAAAGTTATATATTATGGAATAAAATAAAATAAAGATAAGTACTTAAAGACTCTTACATAGATTAAAGGCTCTTACAGACTCACTTGATATCGCGGGCGCGACAGGTAGCGACGTAGAAATTGTGCTCTAGTCTGTACGAGCCTTAATTCTGGGTTTATCAATGCTCGTGCAGACTGGCGTGATTTCGCGGGCGCGACAGCCAGCGCGACACTTTCCATGAAGTTTTCGTGGAAATTGTGCTGTTAGTGTCGCGTCGCGCCTGTCTGCGGGAGCCTTTATTGAGTCACAAGTAGGTAGAGGTAGACTAAATGTATTTTAATTAAACATTTAAAATGTGAAAGATATAATGGTAAATTGATGATAATTGCAGTAAATAAATGGAACAACATTTCAAGTAGTTACCTACGTTAAAAAAAAACACGAAACTTTCGAAAGCCATTTCTCACCGATTGACACATGCTCCCAATAACATATCATTTAAAATGCAAAATACCCTTTCATTTATAATTATTATCTACCAAATAAGGTAAAATAATACAGCGTGTCACATTAAAGTCATTTTTTTTTTGGCTCAATTATTAATTTAATAATATAATAATAGGGTTCCGTATCGTATCCAATGGGTGCCAACTATATTGCTGTTTCTCTAATTTAGAATTATTTATGGTACCTACTATAATTTAAAATTACCGAGATGATGACTAATAGAAAAGTACCGATGGAAGAAAAATTAATGTTGCGCCGACCCCAAATAAATTGGGTGAACGGCAAGAGAATGATAACATGATACTGGTTAAACTGTTGTGTATACATAACACATCCTAACGAACTAGGTTGAACCTAGGAGGACTAAAACCTATGATTATTGATCATAGTTTTTATATGATATAGATAGGTTTACTACCTTTATGTACAGGGTCAAATTTAATGAGCTAGCGAAACTCCGTGGACGTGTTGAGTATCGATATCTAAATACGGTAAAACGAAAAAAGAAAGATTTGATGTCTTTTTTTCGGGTATCAATGACCACTGGCAGTGAAGTTACTTGAAGTAGTTAAGTTTTGTTTTATTGTGTTTAGTTATCGATACCCGTCACATCTGTGAAGTTTACACAGAAAAAAACTGATTTTGAAACTCATACTTCAAGTAACTAGTCGTTTATCCCAAAAAATACAATGTTTTATTGTTTTTCATTTTATCGTATTTAGAATTTAGATATCGATAACCAACACGTCTGCGGAGTTTCGCTAGCTTATTTAATTTGACCCTGTATAGGCTACCTGTTTCAACTCAGCCTATCGCAGTCCACTGCTGGACATAAACCTCTCCCAGGCTGCGCCACAACGCCCTGTCCTCCAAAAAACTCAAACTCAACTCTAGCTGGGGGCGTCCCACACTACGCTTACTTGCCGATCCGCGGTCTCCACTCCAAGATTCGTCTGCTCCACCGGCCATCGGTCCTTCAACAAACATGGCCAGCCCACTGCCACTTCAGTTTGCTTACTCTGCAGGCTATGTCGGTAACTCCGGTTCTTTTACGGATAATTTCAGCTACCTGTTTGTTTAGTTAAAATACACTGTATTTTAGAAACGGCTATACAAGCAAGCACCGAATTTAGTCTGTTTATAGATTTTCACATTAAGGCTGTCGCAGACAGGCGCGCCGCGGCAGCGTGACGCAACTTTAGTAGAATAATTTCTATGAAAACTTCATGGAAATTGTTCTACTTAAATCGCGTCGCATCGTCGCGACGCACCCTGTCTTCAAGAGCCTTTATCGTTATAGTTACTCATATAACTTATACGAGTATACTTTTGATTCATCTGTACAAAGTGTCAGATTTTCGGTGTCAGTGTTCAGTCTGATTGATTTCATACAATGTACACAACCACACAAACTTTTCCTGTTGCCCAAAGTTATAAATAGCCGCAGTTTTAAATCAGCTAATAAGTCTAAATACATATGGGTAAACCCAATGACGTATTATAAATAGACGCGTCATACACGAACATTAGTGCACTTAAAAACAGCGTAAGCCATGAATGTAGCTACATACTTGCGTACAACCATACAGTGCGCGAAGAAAAGGATAGACCTATAGGAATAACTGTTGTTAGAAAGAGATGAACATACATATTTAGTTACGTCACTAGCTGCTGCATGTTCATTGGCGCGTACGCATCGGTCGCAGCAGTCAGGAAAAATGTTTTCCTAAAATAAAAAAAATACATTAAGTACTTATGCATGAAATGAGATGGTGTTCTGTACTCCGTACTCCCACAGTAGTAGTGTAATTTGTACATCGTGTATAGACACGGGAAGACATTTTCTTCACAAATAATTGCTGAGAATTGCGAGTGATTGTGACGTGTAGCCGCGTCACTGGATGGTGCGCGACTAATTTCATGTCAGGCGATTGCCTAGTATTTACTTTGCCAATATTGAGCGCGAGTAACGCATCTATTACCAGAGTCTTTAAATCCCAGTGAATATTAGATCGCCATGGAGATATGCACCTACAAGGAATTTAAAAAAAAACAGTACCTAACAAGGGGGATAATAGGTAACACTCGAATGTTCCTCTACTGCTTGTGTTTGCAGGTACCGCTAATGAGTGGTACTATTGGCTAGGTATCTATAATAAAGTTAGGGAAGGAAATACGTGATTTCCTTCCTGTACTTCATGCAATGTGGATAAAAACAGGGTTCACCATAGCTTCTATGTCAAAACCACATAATATTAAGTAGATCTCCCCGAGACACGTAGCTCCGTTCAGTCCCTGAACGATTATACAACATTATTTTTAGTATATGCGAAACACGAAACACGTGTCTTTTATTTTTATGTAAAGAATCTATGTACAAAATTTCAAAACTGTATCATGAAAAATCACGAAGTTATAAGGTTGTTAAGTTACCGGGTTGTCCGTACAAAAACATGCTAACGGTGCGCGGCGCCCCCTCGCCTCCAGGGTCATCTTACGCTCATTGATAATAATTTGGCAGTACGGCCATTGTATTGTAAGTAATTAAATGGTGATAACATTTTCCATCACACTTAAGACTTTTACATACCGGGGCGACTTGTCGCGCGACGCGACGCGACACAAAGGCACCGCTCGTCCTGCGACACGCGGGGCCTTTGTGCCGTGTCGCGTCGCGCGACTAGTCGCGCAGGTATGTAGAAGCCTTTAAGTAAATATTTTTGGGACAAAATATAACATGGTGTAAAAAATATTGAAATCGATTCAGTTCCTTATTCTGAACAAACTATATTCAGGTTTCGCGTATACTAAAAATATTTTTTTATATGAACCTTGAGGTTTCTAACATAGCTGTTGCAAAACTCGTACAAAATTATCTGTTTTGTGTTATAGGGAGCCTCCTTGAAGAACCATTTTTCATTGGGTGCTAAATTAAAGTCACATCAAAATCTGTGAAATCTCTTCTTTTATCTGGGTCTATCTCGATACTGAGATAAAGACGGCATGGTTGGCGCAGTGGTTAAGCGATTGACTGCTGCGGTGCGTGTCGCGGGTTCGATTCCCGCACGGAAAAAATATTTGTATGACCTAAAAGTAGTTGTTCCGGTCCTAGCTGTTTGTGTATGTGAGTTTAAATGTTTGTAAACTCACCCACAATACAGGAGAAATTCCTAGAAAGCCGTGACAGACGGACAGACAAACATAGACCGCCTTATTACAAAACAAGATTTATATTTTGACATGGCTTAAACCATGCAGCCAGTTTTTGTAATAAGAACGTAACAGTGATTGAAATACCGTTCTTCATACAAAACTGAAAACTTAGTTCAGTACTAAGTTGTCAGTTTTGTGTTTAAGAACTTTACCATTGTCGGAATAAAGTTCGAAATTCAATAATGGCTCCATGTTTTAAACCTGGGTCTGAAGATAAACCTTGTTATGTAATAAGGGGGTATAAGTTTAGTAAAGTACCTAATGGCAGTCCCACTGATGACACGCACTGCGTACAGAACCCCTAGTATATTTTTCTTTTTTCAATTGCCTATTATTGGGAACGTATCGGTATTATGTACAAGGGCTAGTTGGGTCCCATGTCAGAATATCAACATATTATACGGAACGGCTGCAATCTGAGTATCTGACCACACTGCAATGCAACCACACATACACAGCAGCGATATCTTTACTGCTTTAGGTAAATGTAGTAGTCACTTACTTATGTCGAGTAAGCGCAAGAGCTATAAAATAAATAAATAAAATAAATCATCATTATTTATTTATTGGATCTCCAACAGAGGCTACACAATTACATGCAAGTATATGACGGAAGCCATATTATTTAACAGCTGCGAGAGGCGGCGACTAGATGGCGCTAGTGGAACGTGCACCATAGACAAATCATTCATTCTATCGGATGTTTGACTTAAAAGAATTGAAGTCAATTGAGTGAAATATTGTAACGCCCCTCTAGCGGATCGCCTTTATAAGGAGGTGCGCTATTGAGTCGGTACTAGACATGCGCAAAATGTGTCAGTGAAAAGAAATGAATGAAGTATATCTTTTTGTTTAACGAAGTAGTCCACTAATTTACTTCAGTACTTCATTTAGTTCAGCAAATCAGAACGAGTCGATTACGAGAGAGTGAATGATAAGTTACCACGAATGACGGACTTCACTAGTTCAGTTTTTTACCTATCTTCTATCTCAATTTTCCTTCATACTTTATACAGGCTTAGTTAGGACTGCAACCATGAAATATGAATCTAAGCAACTATTTTCATTAAGTAGTATGTTTTCTGTAGTACTCGTATGTGTATAGTTAGACCTTTTTGTATAGGTTGGCGTATTTGAAAATCGAAATCACAGTTGCTGCGAGCGAAAAGATATACTGAACTAAATGAAGTAGAGACACATTTGAATGACTACTGATTGAATGATAAGTTTATTTTGTGAAATGAAGTAGTTCATTTCCTTCAATCGTTCGCGAACTACCCATGTCTAGTCGGTACGCATTTTGAACGGATGCGTCTTGGTGCACGGACCACTGTCTCTCGACAGTCAGTACTGCCCGGTTATTGGATATGGAACGCTGTCTCCGACAAATTAGTACTATACTTATTGCGGTGGGTGCATGGACCACTGTCCCTGACAGTCAGTACTGCCCTATGTGACCGCCACTACCATGATTAGTTATTTAATTAATTCTATTTAATTTCTATATTCTCTCGATTTAAAATAACTGATTGTTCGATTGAAATATATTTCTGTATTGCCATATCTGAGTATTACTTCTGATGTCTGAACCTATCCCGACATATACATAGACAGGGACGAATACAAGTGTGTGCTTCCAATTATAGGAGACCACATCATCATCATTTATTTCAGATTCATTATTATGATTACATCCATATTTGTTAGTACAACTGCGAGCTTACAAACTAGTGTTAGTAATAATTAATAGTAATTGGTAATAATAATTTAATTAAACAATATAATAATAATTTAATTAAATAATTTAAAATAATAATTCAATTAAACAATACATAATTTAAAGTAATAATTCAATTAAACAATACATAATTTAATTAAATAATTTAAAATAAAAATTCAATTAATCAATACATGATTTAATTAAATACATACATATCTATGCTATACACATATTATGGCTCATGTGTTAAATCTATGGCGCGACGGTCGGTTGCGATTTGAGGCCGCGCGAGTCAACGCCACTGCCAAGGTCGCCTCGACCGCCACTTGGAACAATCGTTACTTGGATTCGGTGCAACCGACTGAGCTTTATCTTTATTGATTAATCGTACATTGTCCCACTATGAGACAAAAAGAAAATTGCCGATCGGCAAAACAGATTTGTGAACACTATCAGTCACGTATATTACTTAGCATTAAGGCTCTTACACACACACGCGATATCGCGGGCGCGACAGGCACCGACAAAGACAATTTCATCCGACAAGCCTTTATGTTAGGTACAGACGCCAGCAGGTCAAGCTAGCCGAAACTGTCAAATTTTCCCAATCAACCTTGAACCTTATGCTTTAACGATAAAGTTGAAAATCTTTTAAAGAAATTTGACAGATTGTAGTAACTTGATGTGCTGGAGTCTTTAAATAAGTATTATTTAAAGTTTAATCCTATAAAAGCTTCCGCAGACAGGCGCGACGCGACACTAGTAGCACAATTTCTATGAAAGCTTCATGGAAAGTGTCACGCTGCATCTCTTATTTAAATGAAAATGTGATCACGTACGAAAACAGGATTTTGCAGACGGTTAGTTGTTTTGAGCAATGTCCTAACAACACAACCCTCTACCAACTGACCACTGACTATTGACCGAGCATAGTCACCACTTCACCAGTCCAAACGGTCGCCTCGACCCGAGGTATCGTTCCGAGAACTTAGATGATGTAGAATAATGTGAAGACTCAACAAAATCGATAATAAGTCTCATTTGCGATTTGTTACTTTGTAGAGAAAAGCCGTGCAATGTAAATTTGCGAGCGTGTGCTCGGGTGAACGATCGCAATAGAACCGGTCTGACAAGCAGCCGCGGCAAGAAGGATCCTCCCGGGAATGTGCGCCGCGCTCTGTGGACCTCCGACCACTCCTGCACTCCTCTATCTCCACCCAGACATTTCCGGTTTATATTGAAACTAAATCGTTTGAAAACCACTCCACAATGGTGTTATCGGTCATTGTGAAGAGGAAAATAGTAACAGGAAATATGGATTTTAAGTACTTACTGTTTTATTTCAATAAATAAATAGCATAATCCGCCTAGTGTTCCCACTGTTGAGATACAGGCCTCCTCTCTGTGAGAGGGATTGGGTCGTAATCAACCACGCGGGCCCAGTGCGGGTTGGTAGAGATGTCACATCACATGTCTTCGAATTTTTGGTTCAAGACGGGCTGGTTTCCTCACGATGTTTTCCATCACCGTTTTGAGAGCAGTTGTGATGAAATAATTTACACAAACTAAAGCGTCTGTCTGCGTTTGTACAACTCGTAAGACGCGGCCACGGATTTAGAGTAGGCTAGATACCACAAGCCGTCCGACCAAGAGTGCCCAGAAGTTTGTTCTGTGCACAAACTTCGGGCATTATTGCGACTTCCTATTACATGTCAAATGAACAAATTAATGTCAACACACATCCACTCCTGACGAAGTCTATTAGCTCACAGACGCGCTTAGCGATACAAATGATTCTGTTTACGTTGAGCACATCACTCAGGCCCGGTTTCCACCAAAGCGGAGAGGAGAGGAGATGTTTGTAAACGACCAATAAGATATCGTTATTTCGACGCGATGGTACACGGTAACGGTATCTTATTGGTCGTTTAAAAACATTTCCTCTCCTCTCCGCTTTGGTGGAAACCGGGCCTGAATGGCTGGGGTGACATCATCGTTAGTATAAAAAAGATGACACGCTCGGTTTTCATACTATCTAATGAACATGCGGTATCTATAGCCTACTCTAAATTTGTGGTCGCGCGCGGCCGTTACCACTGGGCTACCACTGCTCTCATAAATAAATACAATATTATGTAACACAAAACCCTGTTGTTCCTTCCTTCTACCTACTTTTTACGAATCGGTATACATACGTAATAAAGCAAGTCATTTATAAAACTGTTCAACAAAAATAATTTAAATAAATATTTAATTATTAATATTTGTAATGTTTAACTGATTTCTAACCTCTTTCATTCTTTGATTTTGACTTCTCGACTAGCCAACACTTATTTTTTTTAAATTATAATTCCACCAATGTTGTGCCTGTAGGTAAATGTATACGTCCCTAAAAGGGACAACGGGGTTTTTCTTACATACTGTTTATCAGTGATTCAATAACGAATCTATTTTACCTGTTAATTATTTATAACTATTTAATTAATACAAAAAGATTTTGCGATAGGTGCCTAGGTACTAAGAATTTTATAGTTTTTCAGTGTTGGTCGTTTCCTCGTTGGTAGAGACTTGCAATCAATAAGCAATAAACGCTTTCATAATGTAAGAACTGATAATGTATCGATTACTTTTAGTGCGGTGTTGGTGAGCGTCATCGTTTCCTTCAAGTTGATGTAGACGTGTGTTATCGGTCACTTATCAGGCCGACATCACTTTGAAATGTAATAATTTACCTGTATCGATATTATAGTAAGTATTAGTAAGTAATAGGTAATATCTTTCTGAAATTACATCACTACTTATTACTTTGTGGCTGTGTACTACTCGACCATTAAGGGTTCTACAGACCAGCGCGACTCGCGACGCGACACAAAGGCACAGCTCGTCGCGCGACACGCGGGGCCTTTGTGACGCGCAGCGTGTCGCGCCGGTTTGTAGAAGCCTCTACTCCGGTCGGTACCATTATTAAACGACTCATATTACATAAATTTTCATTCAGCTTGTTTTCTTTTGGGTTTTAAGATAGAAACGCGACTAATTTTGTAAACCCTTTCGATGGGTTGTATTTGTACCCGTTGTCCTGTATTTATAACCTCATTGCCGTTATGTGTCAGGCCTTCGGAATTTCGGATGGTGTCTCGACTTCTCGATTCAATAATTCATCAATATCTTAACTTTAGCCTGCTGTTAAATTGTGACTTTGGATCTAATATTAGTATCGGCGAACTATATGTGAACGATTAGCACACCTGTGCTCTGCCAACAACGCCCTCGAGTTATACTCGTAGCAAGTTCTTGGCTGGCACAACATTGATTGTTATGTGCTTTACATTTAGGTAGTAGGTACCAACTTATTTACACACATATGGTACACCCCTCGAGCGTTTGCGAGTGAGCTTCTATAGACAAGCGCGACCCGCGACGAGACACAAAGGCCCCGCGTGTCGCGCGACGAGTGGTGCCTTTGGGTCGCGTCGCGATTTGCGCTTTTTACTTTAGGTGTTTATTTCCCCAACAACCGATTTAGTAAGCAAAATATTATTTAATGAAATAATAAACTCTTTTTCAAATAATTTCTTTGATTTGTTCTAGGGAACAACGGGAAGGAGAAAGAAAATTCTCGAAACAAGGAAGCCACGTCACCAGCAGCGCGCTCCGCAAACGGTCAGTACCTCCCAAAACCATCTGGTTATCTCGTCACAGCACAGTTCTTCATACGCTAACAAAATCTCATTGACTAACATCGCGGGCTCGCCGTTCATAGGTACCATGGTGATAATCGCGTAAAGCTTGAATGAGTGCTTAATAATCGAGCTTTCAATCGGGAAGAGGGAGCTCCCCTCGTTTGCGGCGCAAGGGTTCGGGGAGGGTACGAAACGCACATGCGGCGCGGCGCATCCCCGGGGCCCGGGGCCCGCGGCGCGCGCAGCCGGCACCCCTGTGCTCCGCCGCCCCCGCGCCCTGCCCGCGCCGCACACCCCTCTCTGCAGGGGCAACTCGCGACACCCCATTCTACCACATTTTTGCGGAAATTGGAATCCACCCTAGATATTCGACTAGGTACATCATATTCGCATGTACGATTTTATTTCAAATCGCCAGGCAGGCAGTGCGTTATTAATTAATTATTATTCAAATTGATAATTATCTCAATAACGTAAACGAGAATGAGTCATACTTAAATGATAATATTAATAGATTATATTATTTATGTTCCAATAACGGCTCGTTCAATCAATTATGACAATAACAATAATAACCAGAGCCTTGGTACGAGACATAACAATGAACTTGATATACTTAAGTAGAGTCTACATTACATAGCGCTAACATAACACAATCTCAGTATCGTTTACGTAGCTACATATTTATTTCAATAATTATTATATTCTCGCCTGCACAAAGCATCCCAACACCCTGCCGTACGATAAATGATAATACAACGTTTCCAACATTGTATTATCATTTCACAATGTCAGCATGTCATCAGACGTGACTTATCAATGGGACAAACTGCCAGATAAAAGGACATCCGACTTCCGTGCCTACCTACTCGTGTAAAACTAGAAATATAATACTAAAGTACCTAATGCTCATATCATTACAATTACAACAATTTAATTTAAATCGCTGTCTCTATTCAATGCTACTTAATATATTAGACAATTTCAACATAGAGCCTTTTTAGGGTTCCGCAGTCAACAAGGAGCCCTTATAATTTTGCCATGTCTGTCTGTCTGTCCGTCCCCAGCTTAGCTCGGACACTCTTAGTACTAGAAAGCTGTAATTTGGCATAGAAGTGGTAAAATAAATATTTGTCTTTTTAGGGTACCTACCTCCCTTACACGTAAAGTGGGGATGATATTTTTTTTTCTCGTGTATCCCATGATATAGGTTATTGTTGGATAGGCCGTTCAAAAATATTGGGGGTCTGTGAAGACCATTTTTCGATTCAGGGATCCGTTTGCGTAAATGGTAGTTTTTACACAGTTACCACAGTTACCAGCTACCTACCTCCCTTACACGTAAAGTGGGGATGATATTTGTTTTTCTCGTGTATCCCATGCTATAGGGTATTGTTGGATAGGCCGTTCAAAAATATTGAGGGTCTGTGAAGACCATTTTGCGATTCAGGGATCCGTTTGCGTAATATTAAGTTTCTTTGTTAGAGTTAAATGGTAGTTTTTACACAGTTACCAGTTACCTACCTCCCTTACACGTAAAGTGGGGATGATATTTGTTTTTCTCGTGTATCCCATGATATAGGGTATTGTTGGATAGGCCGTTCAAAAATATTGGGGGTCTGTGAAGATCATTTTTCGATTCAGGGATCCGTTTGCGTAATATTAAGTTTCTTTGTTAGAGTTAAATGGTAGTTTTTACAGTTACCAGTTACCTACCTCCCTTACACGTAAAGTGGAGATGATAGTTGTTTTTCTCGTGTATCCCATGATATAGGGTATTGTTGGATAGGCCGTTCAAAAATATTGGGGGTCTGTGAAGACCATTTTTGATTCAGGGATCCGTTTACGTAATTTTAAACTTTAAAGTTCTAATTTTTGTTAGAGTCAAGTGTGTAAAAACAACCATTTAACTAGCAGGGGGGACCCCCTGCCAGTTAAATGGTAGTCGATGACTGTCTCTGTTTTTACTCGACTGCCAAGAAAGGTTAGGTATGTTACGTGTTGCATTTCAGGGCCTCAAGTCTGCTATTACAATAGTGTCAGAATGGTCGATCATTGATTTCATAATTGTTGATTTTGACAAGTTTGGTAATCTACTATTATAGTGGCGTCATTATGACTTTCCAATGGTCGCCCACTGACACAACATTGAAAGAAATTGCATTTATTGGTAAACTCGTACATAATGACAAATGAATGACATTTCTACTAATGGGTTTTATAATATTGGCAATACGCCAATGCCATTAAAATAACACAATTCTATTACGAGAATATTGACGGACCAATGATCGACCATTATGAATTTAGCAGATTACGAACTTTTAGCAAAATGACAATGGCATGACAATGGGATCGTGTTGGAATGACTGAATTTATAAAAATAGCAGACTTGAGCCCCTGTTACCTATACCGCATTATGTAGAAAACATAATGCCTTTGTTTTTCTAACTTAGGTATGTCGAGTAAAATAAACAACAGTTCACGATCGATTAACGTGTCCAACTCGTGTCAGTTTTTATCGATAGAGCGATGAGTCGGTGACGTCACCGAGCATAACAACCACCTTTCCACTGGGAATAAGTGATTAGTTAATTGGTTAGAATCTTCCCGTCCATTACAGCAGACTGGGTGAGTCAAGTGTCGTGGTATTCCGTAATTGATGATCTGACGCACTTTTATCATCACTCACTGAGAATTGAGATAGCAATAAGTTTAAGTAGGTACCTACCTTTTGTTAACCACTAACAATGTTTGAGTTATGCACGTACAAATTAAGTTTTAAAAACTGCCAGGCTTAGTACAAGAACCGTAGAGAAGCGTTTTGTCGACTGAAGAGTAGACAAAAATGACGATTCCGTGTAGACAATAGAGCATGTTCGGTAGACATGCGATTTCTAATATACAAGTAGAGTAGAATATAAGAGAATAGATAGATAGTGTCATGCTAAGCCTGCTGGTAAACAGAAAAAAGCTGAACAACGGCAAAAAAACTACAGGTATTTCCATAGTAGATGTTCTCATACATTTATCTTTTACTTTTAAAACAAGCTAACGCAATTAATAAAAAAAAAAATGCCACAGCTGCTGATAAACATTCGCCTCATTTTCGCAATTTGGATCGGTTCCAGCGGTGAACACGCACGACAGCATAAAATAGGTACTTTTTAAGTTTTTAATTCCAACATTTCAATATTTTTCAAGTAAGATACCACATAGTGTTATAATGAACCCATAACTATAGAAACAAAATCGAAGGAACAATGCACATAGGTAGGTACCTACCAAGATCGTTTAGCTGTGCCCAAATGCCCCCGCAGAAAGGCGCGACGCGATTCTGGTGAGACAATTTCCATGAAGTTTTCTTACAAATTGTTCTACTAGTCGCGTGGTGCCTGTCTGACGGTTCGCTACAGACCTACAGATATTTTTTGAGTTCATAATGTACGTTATAATTAGGTACCTTATATCCATACGTATCATCATATTCATCATTCATCACTACATAGTATAAAAAAAGTCTCATCCCGCTGTCTGTCTGTCCATACGTATGCTTCGATCTTTAAAACTACGCAACGGATTTTGATGTGGTTTTTTTAATAGATAATAAATTTATTATAACTTATGATTTAAGAAGTTTTTTATGTTTAATATGAGAGTGATTCAAGAGGACGGTGGGCTTACATTGCAAACGCTCTGGTTGAATACTACAGTAATGTACACCTTAAAAAGGTCTACAAAGATGCGATGGCATATCTCTTAGGGATAGGGTACATTAACGTTCTGTAATACTGGCCTTAGATTTGAGCGTGGAGTGTTTTTCACATGGCCAATTATATGTCACTCTTTTTTGTTTTTTTTGTTTACAAGAGTAACCTCTACAGAAAACATGTTTGTATTATCTAATGACAAAAAAGCTGTGAACGTTGTTTATAAAGACATTATGTAGTATATTTAGTATCAGCATTGCACCCGTGCGAAGCCGGGGCTGGTCGCTAGTTATAAATTTAATGCGACTCTGTCCCTCTGTTACCTTTTTACGCCTAAACCACTGAACCGGTCGCTCAATAGGAAAAACAGAAAATGTATGACATTGTGGCCTTTACCTGTGAGTTCTATCAAATAGACCCCTAGAGGAAAAAGCATAGACTTCATCCAGGATATTTGTATATAAAAAACCGGACAAGTGCGAGTTGAATTAGCCTGGTGCGGACTCCGTACAACGGATATGTCAGAACAAACTTAAAATCGTAGTTGAAAAACATGTTCTCCCTCATGTATGGGCATTACAACTGAAAATGTAAGTTTGTACGCACAATATTGAGAGATTTACCATGTTATTTTAACACCATAGACTTCTTATAGATTTTCCTGTAGTCTTAAAGAACAATCCATTTTTATGAACTAAGAACTAACTAAGAACAATAGTTCAAAAGTTTAGGCGCTGTAGTTTTGGAGATAAGGTGGGGGGATCGTCAATTATGAAACTAACTTTAAAACTATTTATATTTTAAAAAAATGTTTGAGACCCTCAAAACTTTTGTTGTAATTTTCTAATTTGAAATTGTCTCATTGTGTATCTGTAGAGAACGTGGTTGATTTCACATTTGTATCATTTCTGTATCCTATCTCTTTGTAATTGTGTTTTCCCGAATAAATAAAATAAAATAAAATTTGTCCACCAAAAGTGACCCCCTCGTAATCAAAATTTATTTATTTACGTTACACGTCCGTGTTTGGGTCACAGAAATTCACATGTGTACCAAATTTCAACTTTATCGGTCCTGTAGACTCGGAGCAAATCGGCAGTGACAGACTGACAAACAGACACGAGTTTATATATCGTGTAAGGGTCCTGTTTTTTTTCCTTTTGAGGTACGGAATCCTAAAAATGATGATAAACAAATAATATGCAAAAAATAAACAGCTAGCACCTAAGTATATTATTATTATAATGTTACGATCGGTATATATCTCTTTTCAAAGCTGTTGGATTCTTATTCTCTGTACTTTCTATTCCAGAATTAGGAATGGTGGCAAAAGTAGAAAAATGCTAATTGATTTTCGAGTCATGATTATAATTTATTTAGTAGAGCGAAGCGTACGTACAGGCTTCCAGTTGATGTCATACGAGTAGTGGTAAGGTCAATCAACTCGCACTGAACATTGTCTACAATTATTAATAATTTATGTTGATATGGCGTCTGACCGCGAACACATTTGCGAATTTTATTTTTTCGCAATCTTTATCCCAAGGATCATTCAGAATTTAACATCTCAAGATGTTTGAATAAGTACAAGTTCAAGTATCCATCTTGCTTATCATCATGTAGGTATTATTTTCTATGTGAATTAATTTCCTAATTATCTATTACCATAACTTTGAAGTAAGTATTATCACCACGTTACCAGTGACAATAAAATACGATGACTTCTCTTAAGCGAATCTTTTTGTTCTAGCTGTAGGTATATATTTACATACTTACTTATGCTCTAATCAGAATCACACTTGCAAGTTGCACGTCTGACGTCATTCTTTACGGCCACAGCGGCTGGATCAGTTCCGCTTTGATGCGCAGATTAGTTTGTCTGTTCTGTTCATTACCGGAACTCCGGAAGAGAGTAGACTTCATAACTTTGATAATCTGCCGATAATTACCTGTTATTCTTGTTGGAACATTTCTTCAGTAGGTAACGTTGGTAACATACCTACGTTACATGATCTTACCAACCTTCGCAACCTGTTATTAGACTTTTGTATACCCATAACTTCTAAAATTGTGAACTTTGTAAGTATTACAAGATCTGTAGTACAAAAACCAGATACCTAGTTCCTGAATAATCCTGTACCTACTTATATTATCACTTAATTTCTAATGTAACATTAACAGCCGATCCCGGTGTTTTTTTTATTTGTTTTTGGGATAAATTCATCGCAAGTCCGAACTACGGAACGCTTCATTGTGCGTGGCGCGACACGCACTGGACCGGTTTTTTTTTCTAAAACAAAACATAAGTAAAATTATTGTAGATTAGCTATGTGTGTCACCAAGACTCCAGGTCGAGCGTACTGGTCTAGCGGGCCTAGGTTACTCGGAGAAAGTAAAGACCGTCAAGATTCACAGATGTATCCTCACCTACTAACCTGCATAATTATCACAGATACAAACTTTTAACATCAATGCATCTATCTATGTTGAATTTTTGATAAAATTGCCGACTAGATATAAAGGCTTGTACAGACTTGGACAATATCGTGGGCCCGACGCGACACACAATTTCTATTGTCGCGGCCTGGTCGCGTGTCGCTCCCGCGACATCGCGTGAGTCTGTAAGAGCCTTTAATTTAATTTCAGACTAACTTCGTATTCGTCAAATTATGTTATACATCAAAAGCAGTTGAGCGGACATCACTTCGGTGGTGTCGCGGGGAATAGTGATTTCTGTCATTCCCCACGACACCACCGGTGGTGTCGTTTTCAGTGGTGTCGTGGGGAATGAACGTTGATATACCTACTTAGTACCTGTAACTACCCACTTCTCAAAACCCCAATTAGTTAAGCATTATGCACAAACTGTAAATATTGTTGCCGCGGATACGTTCGCCTCTCGGTGTTAATTAGTGCACTCGAGCTATTACATTAAAATTGCTTATGGTTCGAAAGCGTCTCCGCTAGTGCATACCGCGGCTACCTACAAACAATATTTTTAAAAGAATGAGCCAAAACAATAATTTAATATAAGCTTATTAAATTTGCACTCAATGACAAGGTAAAATTAATAAGAGTTGGCCAGTGATAAGAGGTCACATCGTCGTTTATCGCAGTTCAATGGCCGCGCAATATTTACGAGGAAGGATATTGCACAGAACGCTTTACAATTACCTAATAAAATATTTAATATTATTCTCACAGAATCATTTGAAAATTTATTGCAAATTGTTTTAAACACACACATAATCTGTGACATTAAGTACCTATTTCTAAACCCACAAAAAGCCTCTATTGTATCTTCTTGTGGTATATAAAAATTTATATAAGTACGGTAAGTATTTCGTGGACTAAGAACTACTAAAGAGAGACCAATTTTTTTGCAACAGGTAGGTACATTAACTTCACTTCACTTGCTGTGTATCAAACCATTTGGTCAGTGCAACGCCGATAAAGCAGCCAATCAGCTCATTTATGTTCGACTTAATTTACATAATGATTATAATTATGCTTAAAACAATTAATTATATTTCACCATAAAACAGCAATGATCCTATGGCACTCAGCGAGTGTAGCTTTCTATCCACGATTTTTTTTTTTTGTACGGGTCAATACTTCCAGAGATTACCTACCTTTTACAAACTTATTAAACGTATACAGCGTGGCGCTTTAGTGGCTACATTAATTTAACACTCATACACAGTTTCGCCTTTGCGTTTTATGACAATGTTTTAATTTCATACGTTATTCTTATTTTATTGATTTATTTACAATTTTCTAAAATAGTATCTTGGAGCAACCTGTACTTAAAGAATTGTAGCGCAGAGGTAATTAGCCGGGGTCATGGATCATAACATCGAATCAATGAAATTAAAACAAATAACGTGCAAGTAGGCGAATTGAAGGAAAGAGAGAGCTTTTTTATTTAGTTTGATTTTTTATTTTTCAATTTATAAGTAATTATTTTTCTTAATTACTATAAATAAAAAATGATTACTGGCCACTAGCCCTACCTGTGTGTCAAGTTAATGTCGCCATTGTAGCGGCACGCTGTAAGTGTAACCAATTTAACATCTTTCTAAAATTAGTTTAAATAGCTTTGCAAAATAATAATGGCAAGCGCTAGCGCAGCACTGCATTAGTATCGTGTTGCAGAAACAATAGCCGGCGCCGGCAGCCGCAGTCGCTGCGGCAACCCAGCTGACTCACGTTACACTCAGGGCTATCACCAAAATATACCTACATAACAAAAAAAAAAACTGGGTTGTTTTTAAAGTAACTGTTGCCTTTTTGTAGATAACCAGACCAGAACCAGAGAACCTATCTATTTTTGATCATTTAGCAGCAACATCCCTGTTGAAATTAGTAGGTTGGTGTTATTAACTATATCGGTGTAGTACACACCGATAAAGTTCAATGAAAAGAATACCAAATCGTCGCTAATAATTAGTAATAAGTAAGAGCAGTTTAATGAATGAGTAATGGTGGACATGTTTGAGTGTCTACAAAGCAAGATCCTACCTACCTAATTTATAATTGAATCAGGTAGGTACTTACTACTTTAATTAAATGAAAGTCTTCGTAGGAATAAAATCCAAATGGCAGTAAATGTTTAGGAAATGATGTAGAGATGGTAGCGCGGATCGAGTGCGGGAGACTGCGAAGCTGCGATCAATACGCGGAGCCGTGGACGCCGCCACCGCGCCGCGCCGCCCGCCGCGCGCCTACGAAAGCGAACGCACCGACCTCGCTGCCCTTCACCGAAGTGTCGACGACCCCTGGACCCCGCGCACCTCCCCCACACACCACGCGTCCCCCGTACATCAGCCCTTCGCACTTCTCCAACTGGATCTTCGTGACCTGATTAGTTAAAATTTCCTTTGTCACCAGAAATCCATCGACTGACGTTTTTATGTGGATCATTCAATAGGTTCATCAGTTTCATGAGATTGATGTTGTTTCCAAAATCTTTAGTTATCTAGGTATGTAAAAGCTTACGCTTGAAGAACCCGACTCATTTCCTGTACTTATGGACAGATTAATATTTATCACTTGTCTATGTCCAAACTCCAATCAGTCCTTCCGCTGGCTGCCACCCGGAACTCCGTACGTACCGTCGACGAAGTTTTACGGAGCTTCCGCAGTTATCATAATATACCCCCCTTCCAAACAACAAAGTTTTAGGATACTTATACATTAATGTCCCCTCCTCCTCCCTCGTGTCTCCTCATTATTATTTTCATTATAATCCTTTTGAATATTTGGAAAATTCGAGTCAATGGGTTTCGATCGAAAAATATTTTCATGTTGGTTTTTAGTAAGCTTTTGCCCTCCTACTTACAATTTTGTTATTGCATGGATTGTTTTTGATCATTATTTCTAGAAACAATTTAGCTACTGAAGTGCTGATTGCCATTAGCTCTTAGCTGGATCATAGGCCAGTGGCGTTACATTTGCGGGGAGTCTAGCCAATGACCTTAAATTGGATGGACCTCCACTGCACAAGACACGAACTATAAATACAAAGGCCCACTATACCGCACAGCTGTATAATCATTTAATACAGTGTAAATTAAGGCTCGTGCAGACTGGCGCCATATCGCGGGCGCAAAACTTTTCATGAAGTTTTCTTAGAAATTGTGCTACTAGTGTCGCGCCTGTCTGCGGCAGCCTTTAAGTTTTTTTTTATGTTTTCCAAATATAACGCAAAGTAACTAGGTTCCTTACATAGTTTAAATTTTGAAAAACGCTGTATAGCTGAATTCTAGGTAGGTGGTAGGTACACATCACGGAATAGGTAGGTACCTACAGTACGCAAATTATTAAATTTTCTTACTAACAAATAATCGTAAATAGTATTCAGAAATAGAAAATTAATTAGGTACATAAATCCATAATTAAATGTAAGATACACAAATTACGCTTATAAGCATCGGAGTCGGATGTCGGGTGCGGCACCTCACGTGGCTCAGTCCACGACTATTTTAGGCAGCGTGCATGGCATTTGGGACGCGTGCTGGAAACTACCTACTTACTGCGGTTTATTTTCGGATGCCCTACTAACAGGTCTCTTACTGCATAGATGAAATTATCGGAATTTCCAACTAAAGTCAACGCCATGAGACGAGATAAATTTCATACTTTGGGATTTAAAACTTTAACTGAAATTGCGTATGGTTACGTTTCCATTGCAACTAAAATTATTTTATGACGTTTAGCGATAATTTCTTCATTCATAAATCAACTTAGATATCTTGAGTTTAAAGTTGATAGTTGTATAATTTGCAATTTTATGTATTTATAGCTTCTCATGACGGTTACTTTATTTAAATATATGAATTTTATTTTTACATCGACGCTGCCTAAAATAACAATAGGTATTTTAGATGAATTTATCAAGGTGCATTATTGGTATCTGGCGGGAGAGTACTCATACTAATCATTCACGGTCTTGTAAGCTTTAAAACAATTCATGACTCTATCCAGAGCGGCTAAATAAAAAAGTGCAGCTAATTAGGTTCGTCTGAACACGACTGAGCAAGTGAACGTACATAAAGTTAACGTTTTTAGCCTACCCAACGCAGCAGCAGTAAATTTAACGGTTAACCAACATTCAGTATCTTTACACCAACATTCAGTATCTTTAAGAGTCTTTGAATACCCTTATTTAATATCCTGCATTTACAAATTTGTACGAAGTTATCAAATAGTATCTATATCACATTGTTATAGGGATTACTATGGTAGATAGTCGCTCAAAATAAACGTGGCTCATGCACCTTAGTGTCAAGGAGCTCTTTTCCAGATCTCACAATAGACGTCTATTGTAAAATAATTAAGGTAGGTAGGTACGTATAATGAGTTTATTTGAAATTTATTCTGGTAGGAATCGACGGTGAAGTACTGACGGCGCATTTTCGTATCTAATTGATGTTAGATTTGTATTTTTTTATAAGTAATTGGTGAATCCAATGAGCGAGGTAGAGAAGGACGGCGTTGTTACTACAGTAAAGTCCGCTCGTGTCGTTCCGGGCCGAAAGCTCTTCCCACCGCCCGCGGCAGGGTACCTACGCGTTGTATCGACCCGGTTGCCGAGACACCAACGAACGAGCCGGCTGCGGCGCGCTCGTACACTTGACATTCGCGTTCCCCAGTAGGGGGTTCACGACTCACGAACGACCCTTTGAAATTAACGATATCGAGCAGCACCTACCTAGATATGTACTTTATAGTTCCGGGAATCATTTCAACATTAACTTCTTGATTTATTTATGATGAGACCCAGAGATGTTCAGTTGTTTAGTTATTTTTATTATTATTAGGAACATTATTTTATTATTTGTAATAATAACGACGTTTTTAACTTCCATTATCATTGGCATAAATATAGCAACAGGAAAATACTATCTTCGTATAATTTGTATTTTATTTCTATCTCAGCGGAAGCAAATTTATCTTGTAGCAAAATATGTAACATCTCATTCTATGTACTTACAACCAGTGCAACACTTATTTATTGCTAAACATCTCATTTTGCCTACATGTTTATATGAGAATTTCTTACACAGTACATAATAGGTTGTGTTTTGGATCTGGGAAATGATCTTTTTATTCTATAAAATTCCCAATGTTAAAATACCCATAATAATATGACCGTTGGAGAACTTTCACATTACACCAAAATAATTATCTAGTAAAGCTTTTTTGAAATAATTTTCCCTTTGTGTACCCACTGCTATCGAGAATATCGAGATGCTTGTAACAAAACAACTATGTATTCGCAATGGATGGATTTGCTTGCTCGTCCCAGGGTAAAAATATTAGGACCCACGGCATGAGCACGAGTCGCATCGCAATGCATGTTTTGGCACACTTATCTGATATGTTTTATTGTTTTTGATCCAATCCAGACAGGTACTAATGGGAACAGCAGATTTTGCGACTCTTCCTTCCTTGTGCCAGCTACACACACATTTAGAATTAACGATTATCTTTTCATTGTTAACAGGCGAGGAGCACCCAGGACAGAAGCAACGCAAAGGGTTTTTCAGAAGCCTTTGGAAAAAATCTCGCCATTACTCTCTAGAGCACCCTTGAAGCAACACCATGGAAGACTTTCGACTTGATCACGATTCATGATGTTGTTTTCCTCGCATCCACAAGGATGGCAATCAAGAAAATGTTCTGACAATTCGTGTAATAAATTAATGAGCGCATTACTGCGGAGAGAAAGACCAATAAAAAGTCTGCTTGAACGAACAGTCGAACATGACGAATATATTTTTGAAACACGTTTAATACGTCATGTCAATCATTCGATGAAATACTTTGTAATGAAATAAAATGAATAACCAACACTGATAAGACTACAGCAGTCGTGCGAGACTACAGTAGTTGATAGTACAGTTCTCAATTTCTTGTTGGGTTACGGAATCAATTAGTTTTATATGATGTGTTGGCTAGGGGACTCGGGAGTATTATTATTTTAAATAAATCTGATGTATAGGGATGATATAAAACATTGTGTATTGATTTGTATAATTCATGCTTTTTATCGACGCATAATTTATTTGTTAAGATGTGATAAGTACCTACGTATTTTATTCATACACGACAAGCGTTTTCTTTTCGTATAAATAGAATTGTAGAAATGTAGATAACCACGTAGTAAGTAAACAAACGCGTTTTAATTTCTTTGATATATTGTTATAAATGCTCTTTAGTGAAATAACGAATAAACAGCAATTTGTATGTCATCAGAGGAAATGTAATGTAATTTAATTTAATTAAATATAGATAGTAACGCAACTTAACTATACAACTTTTTTCATAAATTATCTGAAAATATTTTACAACTAAATTAGAGAAAAATCCTCGGGTGTTGGTGGACTTTAAAGAACCAAAATCACTTGATAAATTATTATTGCTACAATTTAAAACATTTTATACCAATCCTTGTATTCGAGTGTACTTAACTCTTAATACTGTAGATTTTGTCAAAAGGAAAATAAATTATGTTCATTAGCAATAAAAAAAAGATTTTTACTTTTATCTTTTCTTCCTGCAATTCAGTTGGTTGGTTTTCAAAGAAACGAAATATTATAATACAAATCATTTTATTATTAGATAGACACAGTTCCCATCGCTTATCAGAAACAATGTACAAAGCTATAGTAGTAATATCAAATATAAACAATATGCACCCTTCGTTTACTGCAAGCCTTGTCTGAGGATACAGGGTAATTGAGCGCTTCTATTTCTGCAGCTAAGAGATAGAATAGAACAGAATGCAAATGTTTATTACTCACTACACAAGATTATAAATGCGGCACAATTAAAAAGAAAGCATAGCAGAAAACTGTAATAGCGGGCCATGTGGAGGCCGCGGCCGCGGCGCGTCGCGGGCGGGCCTCGCGCGCCACGCGCTCACGTGTCGGATATTACTCACACGATGGATCCAGTGGGACTAGAGATCTTCAATTAAAATCGTAATACTTGGGTTACAGTGTCTTTCAATTTGTAACAAGCCCTTACACAAATGCTATTTATAATTATATATATATATGTTGTTACAGTAATTTCATTACGTGGTTATTATAACTTCTCTTCAAGCATCTGTACGCGGGCATTTTTGTCTAGATGGCTAGTGACGCTATTTTCAAGTCTACCTCAATTATAATTTAGATCATTGTACACGCCAGATAAAGTATCAGATTGCTTGAGAAGAAACCTAAAAAAATCTCTATACATCATGCTTTGAGACCTGCTTGCAAAGCTGAATATGCTTTACCATACTGGTCAATAAAAGCAAACTTTAAAATACATGTTTAAACTATTACAGCTCACAATTACTTTATGGAAGCGGTGAGCGTATAAAAAGGGTCCAAAATCCGCAAAGTAATTGCATCTGCACACAGTTACGAAACGCATCACGCACTGATTACGCCATAATTTATCGAATATCAAAACAAATGAACGGTCCTTATCACTTTATAGAATATACAAAATGCAGTTATTTCCCTGTGGAAAAAATATTATCTTATAGTATTCTTAGATCACGGCGCGCTTCGATCTGTAAAAGAAAGAAATTATGTTTTTGAAGTCTACAGGGCATTTTCATACTTTGCACATCCCGGTGTTTAAACAGGTAATAATTAACAGATAGTGTTAGAACTCACCTCTAATAACCACAGGTAATTAAATAGTCTCCTAACTTCTCCACTACGGATGCGGCTTGCTGGGGTTGGATGGGTTCTTCATACAGAGAAATTACGACGGCTGAAACAAAACATTAAAATAAACTAGCCGCTGTAGAATATGCACGACCGTCACTTGATACACTTTCCCCGCACATAACCGTGCCTAAGTACCTTACGAACTTTCCCTTTCGTTAACATAATGAAGATTACAACTTTACTGTACGTAACATCAACATAAAAGTAATTTTTAATTACGAAACAATGAATAATTTCGACTGTTGCAGTTACAAATCTAATCAGAAATTACAACATAACATTTTTGGCCATAGTGGTGTTATCTATACTAATATTATATATATGCGTAGCACTAGTCTCAAGTAACTCTTGTCTGTCTGTGTTACCTACCTTTCCACGCCTTAAGCCTAGATAGCCTGGCAACTAAAGAAGGACATAGGCTACTTTTCATCCTGGAAATTTTTAATGTAAATGATGAAATACAATACACGCAGACGAATTCGCCGGCAACAGCTATAGTATTATAAAGCTCTCATGAGATCACCATTATAGGGCAGTTCAGACTAAGCTATACTATTTCGCTATAAAGTAAAGCATATTGCGTCATAAGGGGGACGGACGCGCTAAGGTAGCCCGCAAAATTCAAATTTCTTACGTTTTTTTGCAATTTGTAGGTCAGCAACAGGTTGTATGTTGATCTAAATATGATTCGCGGATTAACTAGTTTGGATTAGCTAGTAGAAGAGAGTTAGTTGTATTGCTGATTCTAATGATAACAATTCTGTGAAGCCATATTTGTTACGTCCGCGAATCATATAGATCAACATGCAACCTGTTACTGACCTGCAAAAAACGTAAGAAAATTTGAATTTTGCGGGCTACCTTAGCGCATCTCCATAAGCTATAACTATATATCATGACGTTCACACCATACGCTATATCGCAAGCCGGTCTACTATGTATTTGACGGCGATCCGTCTTATAGTGCACACAATGGATTTGGTACTCACTAGCGTGGAAAGCTCATCAAGCGATGATATGGAATTTGACTCCAGCTTATTCATAATTTTGAAAAAGATAAAAATACCGGAGAATCGTACGTTAAAGCTCTGAGAATCGCTCATGTTTATCGCGTACAGCAAGCCAATACTTTATAGTTTATAGCATAGCCGGGGTCGTTTCCACGGATGTAAAAGCTAGCAAGCTGGTCCTGCTGAGAAAAGATAGGCGCCCTGCAGACTCTCCGTCGGCTTAAGGGGACGATAACCGACTTTTAATGATTTTATACTGAAGATCACGTCTAAAGGAGTAGTGTTAATACATTGGCAATTCAAAATCTTATCAAGACCTGTCATTGTGTTTGGATCGGAACTGGGATGTCAATAAGATGTATGAAAGAACAGAATGCTGAGTTGAGAGAAATTGAGATGAGGAAACAGTTGAAAGGGAATCATTTAACTTCGTATGGGGCTATGGGCAAGTGATGAAACGTATGTGACAAAAAGAACCATGTCGGTGAAGTATAAAAACCGGCCAAGTGCGTATCGGACCACGCACAATGAAGTGTAAGAATGAATTTATCCCAAGAACAAACATAGTAGTTGAAAAACATGTTCCCCCATACATTCCAACTACAAAATGTAAGTTTGTACGCACAATATTGAGTGATTTACTATGATATTTTAAGAGCATAGACTTCTATAGGTCTTCCTGTAATCGTAGAGTAAGAGTAAGGATAGAACTATACTCTGCATTTTTTTTTTCAAAATTTTAGGTTCAGCAGTTTTGGAGATAAGGGGGGGGGGGCAGCTTCGCAAACGTTTGGAGACTATAAAAGCTTACCTAGAAATGTAGCCGGCAACTACCAATAATAGCGCCTGTGTCAGTTAGCCAGTTCCGAGGTCCCATGTTGATTTACGCGACCAAATAATACGAAGAAGTAAATTATGTATCCGAAATTCCTTTTTCAGGGTTCCGTAGCCAAATGGAAAAAACGGAGTGACTTATAATTTCGTCATGTTGTTCGCTGGCCATTTTACTCGGGATACTACATATTGATGAAAATTGGAAAGAAGGTGTATTCTTTGCACTACTAAACAATGGTGTAGGACTGTAGGGATATTACGAAAACAAAACAATTAGGGGTGGCTGTCCCTATACATTTAACCGAGGGTATCGTTGAATCCCTTAATTATAAAGATTATAATGTTTCCAAGTGACTTTTTGAGATATGTGATCTTTTCAGCTACAATGGCAGTGATAACTTTGTTTTTCATAGTTATTCCGAGAAATACTATGAAATACCCACATAAAATCGATACTGTGCATGCATAAATACTAATGCCAATTACAGAACCCCTTCAGTCCGACACGCACTTGTCATGCAGTTTCCACATTGGCAAGACGCGGCTGCGAAATCTATCCTTTCTACATTTTCTATGATAAACGCGTGATACAGGCGCGACGCTACTCAAGCAAGAGTGGCGCCGGCGGCGGCGGTCTCAGAGCTGCAACGCGACATGTTGCACGTGTGTGGAAATCTGTTGACATGTTTGGGTAGGATGTGATACGGAGGAATGAGTTTTGAGTAGGAATGTGGATAACTTTATAAGCCATGGGTGGATTGCGCGAAATGATGGGTTAGTGGCTGAGATGACGACGACTGATAGATATTATTTATATGGAACACTTTTGCCCGCGGTTTTACCCGCATAGAGGTCGCAAATTATCACACGGAAACGTACTACCTGGATCAAAACCTCCTCCTATCCTATGACCTAACCCGGTCATGATCTACCCGAGTCAAATTTCGTCGAAAGACGTTCAGCCATTAAGGCACTCAGACAGACAGATGCGAGTTACTTGCGCATTTATAGTTATTGGATTAACACTTATAATAAGGATATTCAGGAAGCAAATTGAAGCAGGCCCTGGAGGGCAAGTAAAGTACCTACCCTTAATATTAATGTGACCAATGTTTACATAAAAACATTCTGTTTTTGTTTAAATTGTAAAACTGCATTCAATCATTTTTGGAAAGTTGCTTGCTCAACTAGGAATTGAACCACCTCTAATGCGAAACAGAATATTTTTATGAATGAATGAATAATGCGAAACAATATTTTTATGACACTATTATTCAATGGAAGAAAACTCAGGCAGTGCCCATCCTAAATGAGCGTTTACGACTTAAGGCTTCTACATACCGGGGCGACTTGTCGCGCGACGCGATGCGACACAAAGGCACCGCTCGTCCCGCGACGCGCGGGGCCTTTGTGCCGTGTCGCGTCGCGCGACAAGTCGCGCTGGTATGTAGAAGCCTTTACGGCATTTCATACAAACTTTCAAGCCCTTGTTTTTCGAAATGACTGAACCAATTTAATGAAACCTCATACGTATAAGCAGGATACAAAGGTCTAAAAAGCTAGTTAAGAACATTTTCGAAATGTCTTATTTAAAAACAGATAACTGTAAATCTCTGTTTCTATGGAAAATTTAAAATCGGTCTAATTTGGCTGTAACACTATTTTTCGAAAATGTTCTTAACTAACTTTTTAGACCTATGTATCTTGCTTATGCGTATGAAGTTTCGTTAAATTGGTTCAGTCATTTCGAAAAACAAGGGCTTGAAAGTTTGTATGAAATGCCGTACGTCGTAAACTCTCATAAGGGTAAGAGGATGATGTTATTACTCTCAGGTCGCAAACGCTGTGACTACTGTGAGCAACACGGGACTACACGGACATCGTGTTTTATATTATTTTCTGTTAGGAAATTATCAGGGTAGACCAGTTTGTTTTAATTTCGGTCCGGTGAATATCAGTTGATTTTCCTTCGATAACATGGGACCGACTGAATACAAAAGCAGGTATTTGATGTAGCTCCAGATGTCCTATTGGAGCAATTCAGCGAAGATGTCAAGAATAGAATACTCTTTATTATGTACACCATAAAAGTCAAGGTCAGAAGGTCAATAAAACCCGCAACCTCATCTCAGCAACAACCAATGTTGTCAAAAACGCTAAGTAAATTATAAGTATTTTTGACGGATTAGAATGTATTACGAGAACTGCCCTACTTCAAAACCACCACCCTTAAATAAGAGTCTTTAGTTATAATATTGTTTATAAGTATTTTATTGATCAGGTCAGGTTTATGCTGTCAGCCACTGAACTGTCACATATTGTTAATCTCATGTTGCCATACAAAATACTTACTTATACACAATATTTTAAAGACATGCAAGACAGTCTTATATCAAAATATTTTAATTCTAATCAACCTGCCCTCAGGGCGTGTTTACATAATAACAACAACAAATGCCTACCTTGCTGTGTCTTCATGCAGTGCACGCCGACCTTGCCGAGTTTTGCGCGTATGATGCGGTCTGTGCCACTGAGGTAGATGTACCGTGTGCCCGCTATCGTCAGGCCACCACTCGTTAACAGTGATTCATTGTCGAAACCGGCCACTATCTTCGCGACTTCATCTTTTGATATCTGTTAACAAATGAATAAAATGTTAAATTGATCAAAAATAAACAATACACCTATGGCGTAGAAAAATATGCCCTATATAGTGATCTTATTTGTATGTGTGTGTTATTTTGAATGGACAACTAGCTTTCGTATTTCTAACTGACCAAGTCATTGACAATTCACTGTAAATGGTTTAATTGAAATAAATGCTTTGTTTGAATAAGACAGTCGGCATCAAAACTATTTTTTTTTTTTTCATAAAACAAATTACATTTTTCTTTTTTCCTTCATTTTTAACAAAAAAAAAACTACGACTTACAAAAAACACCACAAAGTGAAAAATTACTTTAATTTCGAAAGTCGGTGTCTTTGGATCTGTATTTTAGGTTTTTGCCAGTGACTTCCGAAATTAAAGTTATCTTTCACTTTAGTGTTTTTTTTTAAGCCGGTTGTTTTTTTTTTTGTAAATTTTTTATTTTGATTTTTTACTTTTTAGTTATGGTACCCTACACCAATTCGTATACCACTACTTGCTATGTAAACAACAGTGACAGGAAGTTTTATAACATCATCAAGGTACACAAAGAGGATTAAACACGTATTATCGAAGCGAACTCGATAAAGTACCCAAGCAAAGAAATACATTTTTTTAAATGAAAAACGATTTTCAAAATCGGTGTACAAAAAAAAACGAACATAATTATAACCTCATTTTATGAAGTTGGTTTAAAGGCTTCTACATACTAGCGCGACACAAAGGCCCCGCGTTTCGCGCGACGAGCGGTGCCTTTGTGTCGCGTCGCAAGTCGCGCTGGTCTGTAGAAGCCTTAAAATAAAAAAAGCTGTCTTCCAAAAATAAACACTGAATAATCAGTTTCAGAAGCCAGTGGCAAAAAATTAAACAAAAACTACCAACTTCCGAAATGGAAGAGTTAGTTTGCACTTCAAGATTTTTTTAGGAAGTTGTTTTTATTTTTTATTTCTTTTACCCTACACAAATTTGTGTATCACTCCTTACTCTGCAAACAACATTAACAAAATTAATAGTTTGGGGTCCGAGGTTATGGAATAACAGTCACACGGGTTGATCTAAGGTTAAGCTATGCTTACCACAGTCGATCCGTATATGTGTGCTTACCTGGTCCTGGCTGGCTAGGCCGAAAGCCGACCACAATATAGTTGGGAAAAGGCTAGGTAAAAAGCGATTTATAGATTAATATATTCCAGTTTACTTTTTTGTGTGTTCATTATCATATACATATATCTAGCCATACTGGACAAAGTCCCCCTGTACTTTTTCCAACTCTAATGGCTGCTTCTTGTTGTGATTGTGTGTGAAGTAGTTAGTGTGTTAAAACATTGAACTTTAAAAAGTACAAAATTTTGATAAAGGAGATAGGGTAAAATCTATGGCGATCATCGCATAGATTTTAATCAAAATCATGAATCAATCTATAATCAATATTTAGCAAAAACATTTGTATGTTGGGTCATTTTTGCTGGCATTCATCAAAAAAAGGAGGAGGTTCTTAATTCGGATGTTTATATATTTTTTATGTATGTGCGCATAACTCCGTCATAGACGATTTGGAAAATCCTTTGTTTTGTTTGAAAGGGTATGCTCTCGAGGTGGTACTCATTGCAACCATTTCAGAATCTGATGAGGGGATCCCATGGAAATCTTCAAATTTTATAGGCACACCCATAGCAATTTGGGTATTTTTATAATAACACATGCATTTGCACTTGGAAAGCACATTTGGTGAAGTGAAACTAATGATGAAGACAACAGATGGCCACCGGTACCACTTAATCATAAGTATTTCACAGGTTGTGATTTGATTAGGCACTCTAATATGGTTGCCAAGCAATTTATGCTCATCAAAATGCATACGGTGAATTCACCATCAACTCCTTCTTCTGGTTCTGGCCAGGAGAACTCCTCAACAATTAACACCCCTGCATCGGAGAAAAGCAATATTTTGCCAATGTGATGAGCAATTAACTTTAGGCTATTGTAACAGATAAATGACAAACTGATCCACTAAAAAGTGTTTTTTTTTTTTTTTTATATAACAGATATTAATTTGACATTTCAAATCTTTGATGTTTCTTTTTCAATTTGAAATTGTCATTTGCAACCTTCAAATTACTATCTGGGATTAAAAAAACCGGCCAAGCGCGAGTCAGACTCGCGCACGAAGGGTTCCGTACCATTATCTATAAAACGGCAAAAAAAAAAACACGTTTGTTGTATGGGAGCGCCCTTAAATATTTATTTTATTGTTTTTTAGTATTTGTTGTTATAGCGGCAACAGAAATACATCATCTGTCTAACTATCACGGTTCATGAGATACAGCCTGGTTACAGACGGACGGACAGCAGAGTCTTAGAAATAGGGTCCCGTTTTACCCTTTGGGTACGGAACCCTAAAAAGAACTTTAAATTAATGATACCTCAAAAAAGTATATTTGGCTGAAAAGAAGACCAAGTAGTTGGAATATATGGGTCTATCATAGCTCGACTTAATAATTATTGCATTTGGTTGGCTCACTTAGTTGGATTTTTAATTGCAAGTTGTACTTGATCAATATGTAAGTAAGTTGTACTTGATCAATATGTAAGTAAGTTGTACTTGATCACTGTGCACTCTAAGTGCCAATTTCACTAATGAAACTGAACGCGATCAGCACTTAAACCACGTTTAAGAGCTGTCAGTGTTATTATTTTCTTTGGAATATTGACACTGACACCTCTTGAACTCTGTTTAGATGTTCTGATCGCGTTCAGTTTCATTGATGAAATTCGCCCTAAATGACAAAATACAGTCTGTCACATAACTACTTTGTAATAGGTGTTTGGAAAAAAAAGAGAAACTAGTAACATGTTTACACAATCTCCACCATAATATTGTTGAAGTTGATTTTATAGAGCTATGGATAACTTGTTTAAATTAGGTGAAAAAATATTTTCATTTAATTGTAAACTATTTGATTTACTATGATGAATATATGGATAAAGTAGGCTTCCATAAGAATTGAAAATTAGGGTATGTCAATACTACATTGATTCTAAATTTGAAAACCTAGTATAGCATTTTCTAAATTAGTATAACAGGCAGGCCTTCAGTGTCATCATCTAAATGTACAAGACACTGATTAAAGGACTAGTCTTTCAGGTCTGTGGAACCACAAAAAAGTAACTTGACACTCAATAGCAAATGAGCATGTGGGACACTATATTTCTGTCTAACCCTTCAGGGAATACATGCCTGAAGTTATGTAAATAACATATTATTAAGTGAGAAACAGTCAATGAAATAACAAATGAGTGCATCAAACTGGAATTCATTCAAAGAAATTTGACTGTCACAACACTTTATATTGCAGTGATTATTACTTAGCAATCAGTTGGATTCCCTAAACATACAACATGTTTTATAATCCTGTCTTGTATTTCTTTTACAATTTTGGTCTCATTTAAGTTTTTACCCCTTTTATTGAAGGGAATGTTTTGGTTTAAGGTTGTCTTACCATATTAACTACCGTTTATAGAAAAAAAGCTTAACCCTAATTACTACGCCTGTGTTATTTAGGGTTCAAGTGGAATAACCCTCACTACAGTTGTTAGTGATTTGCAGTTAAATAATTGATTTATTAGTTGTTACATTCTTCCAATCCTAGAGTGATGAGCACAAGTTGAGCTCTAGCATTGGTGTGATAGTTTTCTTCGGTGAATAACTTAGGACAACAGGTCGTCGTAAGCATAATTAAACCAGTTGCGATTTCCAAATTTCTATACGAGTACTTACAAACTTGAAATATTGAACAGTTTTTAGACAAGAATTGACTGGGGTTCACACAAAAATGTTGATATGATGATACCCTGACAATCTGACAGTGTACCGGCCGGCAGTTTCGGCTTTTGCTTAGCACAAATAAAAGCAACACATTCATTAATAGGGCAACAGTAATAGAAACGTAATAATGTTGTTAGTTATGACTTTTATGCACAATCATTCGTAGTGCGGCCGAATTTCACGTTTCTAATCCGAATAGCAGGCTGCACCACATGTCGCCATCTTGTCAAACTCGCCGGATAGAGAATGAATTCGTCATCCGTCGAACCTACTAAGAACTGCACTTGATAACACTATTTGGCACTGGTATTCACAGCAAAATTAAAATTTTGCAAATCACTGACCGCGTACGCGTAGTGTAACTTGACAGAGGAAAAACTTACTTCGAAGCCTTCTGACTTGGCCCAGACATTCCCATCGTGACCGGCAATCGCAGCTTTTGTAACACATCTGGATGCCATTAACTGTTTATCGACATAATCTTGCCAGCTCATTTTGATTGAGTTCGACTTAAAATAAAACTACACTTTACTAAATCACAATCTACTCCTCACAACGAGCAAGCGCTTCACACGTACAAAAAGCACTGCCGTTCCAAAATGGCAGCGTAGTCATAGACACGACCGGAAGAACGAGTCACCAACATAACAAAAGTAAGTTTTGTTTATGATGAGTTATCAACGACAAAAATCATGCTGAAAAGCTGTGCTGAAAGGAGTGTTTCTCAAATCAGAAATAAAAAGAAAATGTAAAGTGCCACACCAAACTAAAGATAAACTTAAGGGGATGTTAGACGATCAACCTAGGATCCGCCTGAGTAGGTCGATAATGGGGATAAAAACCACCACTTGTTCACTTGAGATCTTTGAGTATTTATACTCAGGAGATGCCAAAAAGCGAATCACCGAACAATTTTTTCTGCCACTTTCTGCGGGGAGTGAGGACAACACATACAGCACACTATGAAAATTTGACAATTGCACACAGCTACATCCTTCCTATTGCTATAAACGCACACGAAAAATAATAACCACACAATTACAAAAACGCACACACAGATTGACTTTGTGTGTATTTATGCAGTTGTCCTATGACAACAAACACAAAGGTGTGGTGATGTGATACAAACAATGAGCGGTATTTCATTGAACAAAATTTTAATTCATTTTACGATACAATCCGCAAACCAGCTAACTCCATATGAGCAAATTTAGTGTCAGCAGACACTTAAAACTTTATAATATTATGTTTAGACTACTTATGAAAAAATCTAAAATACCGTTGGTGGATAATAATATCTGCTGTTAAAATGTTAAACAAAAAAAAATCTTTAAATAAAAATCAAAATCTTAAATGTGTTGAAGAAATGTGGAGTTGGATGGTTTGCGAAATGTCGGTATCGTTTATTTTCTTGTGCACTTGCCTAATTTCTCCTTGCAAAATTACGAAACAAAACCAAAATGATGTGTTTGCTATCTTATTTATGAAACGATGCGATGCGAGGTATTTCTCCATTGCCATAATCTATAGTTCATAGTCATATGTCTGAATGATGACGACTAGAGGAAATCACTGATTTTTGAAATGTACCAGTTTATTTAAATACATGTCGAACACATTTCTGCGGATCTACTTTTTTGGTTAACACTAGATTCATAAACATACTTGGTAGATACACTATTCATAAACATTCGCCTCTCAGACGTATACATTTTTCTCGAGGATTTTAGTTTTATAAAAAACAATAAAATACATTGAACTTTTAAAAGTTGTTTATTTATTAATAATTACTTAAATGAAATAGAAATGAGAAAAATAGTTATTCAGAGCAATCAACACATAGTATTCCTCGGTGATCCATACAAATGATTTGTTTTCACTGAGTACAACAGATCATTATTATTCGACGTTTTTTTTAAATTGCAGAAACCACATTTTTTTTTCTGTAACCCACTGAGTTGTGATTGAGCATTGGACGAAGTACTTCAACAATTTTCCTATTTAGGCATCGCTTCAAAGTTCATCAGACAGTTTTGCCGATACTTCTTTTATATACGATCGTCGTGCTCGTGACATGGGTTTCTTGTTGCTATTCATTCGTGTCAGGATTTTACAGACCATATCATTAGTAATAAATAGAGATAAACAATCAATGGGTTCTGTGATATTCCTTGTGGTGCTCGTTGATCCTTGGGTCTACTCCCTAATCACGATATCCGAAGTTTTGGGCGTTTCCTACTCCGTATCACTTACAGACGTAAGATTTAGTTCAGGGCTCGTATTAATTAAACATGAATGACAACATGATTTGATCACTCAACTCAGCCTGTCCACTGCTGGACATAGGCCTCTCTCAGGCTGCGCCACAACACCCTGTTCTACGCCTTCCTCATCCAATATGTCCCATCCCAGCCACCTTTTTAAGGTCGTTGGTCCATCTAGCTGGGGGGCGTCCCACACTACGCTTGCCGATACGCGGTCTCCACTCCAGGACTCGTCTGCTCCACCGGCCATTGGTCCTTCGACAAACATGGCCAGCCCACTGCCATTTCAGCTTGCTTACTCTGCAGGCTATGTCGGCCACTCCGGTTCTCTTCCGGATAACTTCATTTCTGATCTTATCCTTCAGAGAAACTCTGAGCATAGCCCCCGCTCCATAGCACGCTGAGTCAACTTGAATTTATGGACCAGCCCGACTGTCAGTGTCCACGTTTCGGCACCGAATGTCATAATGGGCAGGACGCACTCGTTGAAGACCTTAGTCTTCAAACACTGCGGGTTTGGGTGACGAGATTGAGATTTGATAGTATTCCCTAATCCCGATGTGTATTTACCCGTTAGAAAAATAGAATTTGTCACTTGTTTTAACGGATCAAATACTTTTGTACGGATCCGGATAACTTCGTTGACGGACATAGGGAGTAGACCCCCTTGAACAATGTGCACTACGTTTCTCTCCTGTGCCTGGGTTCTTGTAGACTCAACCGCTCATTGCGTTATTTACGTTGTTGAGCAGACCAATTTTTCGAACTTATGAAGCAATGGCTTAGCAATATCCTTCAAAAACATTTAGATTGTGATTATTGTGTGTTACGAAATTAGGGTACTGACTATTCCAGATACATACACAAAAAAATTATAGTTACTGAACATACTGACTGAAAAAATCATTTGTTTTATCAATCTTTCAATCACGTTGTCCCAGCACTATGCAAATCCTTACCACAGAACATATATACCCTACGGGCCTAATCCTTACCCTGTACTGCGTTTGTGCTACCACCGTAACACTGTATTTTTCTATCGTAAATATCATAATGATTATTTCGACATTGCGCATATATAAAACCATGTTGATGTTTAATATATACCCACATGTGGTAGGAAACACTATGGTTTCGTAAATTAGAAGTGGCAGATCGCTTTTTGCAACAGAAAACTGCACAATTTACCATTTTTCGGGAGGACTTACTTGGGACACAATACGATTCACAATGTCGGCTGTCAGCGAAGCGAAGGAACTAGTTTTATTTATCGTGCATGGCCTTATGGCCAATTGACTTTGGCAGAGGGGAACGCTCAGCAATGGCGTCTCCAGAGTTAGATACTCAAAGCTTGAGATGTCGCTACTATCCAACGTCTAAGAATTTGACCGCTAGTGTAACTATCCATATTTCTTTTGTAAACAAGTGACTTCTTTTACGCTGATTATCACTACGCCCCGTTGCGTTGCTGTTGACGGCAAAAATACGGACACCCATGTAATTGCCAAAGATGTTAAAAGATGAAAACTGTAGAAGAAAATCTTCCGAAAAAAATTGGAATCCCGATATTTCGTCGAGACTGTCCATTTGAAACCTGAAGATTTGTATGGGAGAATATCGTATGTTTAAACAGGCGATCCTCCCAAGAGAACAAGTTTTTTATTTTTCAATAAAAAGGTTTTTCAATTAATGAAAACTTTGAAAATGGAATTACCAATATTTTTCATAAGCAACCCTCGGTGGGTACGACTCTATTCAACTCTCTTACACGACGTGAGAAATTGAGAATTGACATAATAGGGATGCACATTTGTTATGCTTGCGACGTTAGGTTGAGACTCATATTTTAACGTGATATTGATCTGAAAATTTGGGTTTTGCGGGGACATTTATGACGCAGGCAAATTGTATGATTCGTCATTATAAAAAACGGCGCCGTCTGTTTACAAACGCTCGTAGTTGAGCAAAATGCCGAAGGCAAAATGTAAATTGCCTTAATGTCACATAAATATTTCTCCACATTTGATGGAAAAATGCCGTTATCCTCACCCCCCCCCCCCCCCCCCCCAGACTTGACAGGTGGCCCGCAAAGGCGGGCCGGCACTAGCCGGGATTGCGGAAGTAATAATAGATCCCAAGATCCCCGGTGCAAGTGTGGGAGGGGAACACTGGGGTGGTTTTTAGTCAGTAAGAGTCTGAAGGACTGTGGCTGGAGGTGGCCCACAACAAGTCGGAGGCCATCACTTTCCATGGCCCGCGACGGGCGCCGCTGCCGGAATCACACGTCGTGGTCGGGGGAGCCCGGATAGCTGTCAAGTCAACCATAAAGTCCTTTTTTTTTTTTGGGTGTGAAATTATCAAATAACTTCTCCCGCTGGGCGGAGCGGAAGGATGTGTCAGACTTTTTCTGACTAAAACCCACCCGTATTCCTTCATTTGCCTGTGTGCCAGGGCCACGATATCCCTTTCGGACAAACTCGCAACCCTGGCAGGCATTGTTGGTTTTGATATCCGGCACGTAAAAAGTGTCCTCCCTAAAGTAGACGCAGTGATGACACCGACACCTCTGGCTCCCTGCCTATGCGACATAAGTACTTCCTGAAGCAGCCGTGCCCCGAGAGTACCTGCGTCGCTCTAAATGACAGGGCGCCGTGCCTGAAGGACACCACCGCGTCCCAGGACTCCTCACTGCCGACCATCGACTCGACCACGGCCGGCAGCGATAGGTCACTGCCAACTCCTGAGATGAGGGCCCAGCCACAGTCCTACCCTAACTTATCCCAGTTCACAATTTTTCGACAGTTTACAATCTACTAACGATTCTAACAATTTTAAGTTGACGTAATAGGTACACACGGCTATATTATCAAGCTATACATATCCAGTTTAGGCTGATCTCGCATTGTATAGGTTGTCCGTACTATGAGAGGTCAGCTTATACTGGAAAATATAGCTTCAATTCTCAATTCTTTATTGCATTCCATAGTTAATAAAAAAGTAAAAGATCAATATGGACCCTGTCGGCACAGCAAAAATTAGGAGAGAGGAAGAGGGCTAAGTAACAATAAAAACCAAGCAATTCATTATATTATAAATTATTAAATGAGTTTAGTTGGTGTTTGTGTTAGCTTGATGTGTTACCGGGCGTACCTGATTGTTGGAATAAAGTCTGATTTGTCCAACCTGTGATAATGATGGTCACAGTCACACGCAACAATGAACAATTGAACGAGTTGCCATTATGCCACAGAGTACTTTTTTTAGTATGCCTTCGGCATTTTGCATAACGGCGAGCGTTTGTAAACCTTTGAGTATTGTATATATACTCAAAGTTATACAGTTACGTTTGTATAATGACGAATGATTATACTATTTCCCTGAGACAAATACATTAATTTCTTTCATGGGGTGGCGTGTCATTAAGTGGTTCTTCAAGTTTATTTGGAATTATTTGAATTATATTTTATTTAAAACGTAATGTGATTTAGCATGACGTTATTTTATGAAATTTATCTGTGTTCAAGTAGAAAAAAAAAACTAATATCAGAAATGGCAATAGACTACTAATCGATAGTGCGTTGTGAATTACGTTTATAGAGGGCCTGCGTTCCATAAATTGTCGTGACGTACTTCCGCTATTTTATTCCTCAAAAATGTAGTTATATTCACATTGTTGTAATAGAGCACGTTTATCAACTTTTCATTACTTTATAAATCATAAAAAAATATATTACAATTATTGTCACACAATTTGTTCAATAAAGTACTTAATTTCGCAAAACCTATATAAAAAGCTTCTGTTAACTTAACTTGACCTTGCTTATGCTTTGCTAGTTCTTTTCCGTTCAGCTACCGCGATTGGAACATGTCTTATTCACCTGAAAGAAGGTAAGTTGAGTTCTTGAGCTAGATGAGCCCTTCTACCATAAGTTTGTACGATATATTTGTTAGAAAAAACGCTAGGTTTCGTTAGGGCTTAGTCATTTCATGTAATTTACCATAAATTGTGAAATAATTTCAATGTCCCTGTCGCCGATTGCCAACATGGCGCTGGTAGGAGTACATTAATGCAAGTCTGATTCAGCGCACGTGTTTTATATTTCAACAACTATTTCTCTTCTTAATTTGTAAAAAAAACATTGTAGTAAGTTCTATGTTGATTTTGATGTATTGCTTTTATTTCTAACGTTTCCTTTACAACAATAAGCCAATTTGACAGAAGTGCTACTATTAATGTAATTTTTAATGAGTTTTGCTAATTCATTCAAACAAGGTTATCTACGTACTAAGATCTAATAAATGTTAATGTAATGTCAAAAAACTATTGTTTCACAGATCAGAAGATTGGCCGGAGGATTCCAAAAATGGGCCATCAAAAGATCAAGGAAGCTTTGATGGACCTCCGGGGATGGAACCCCAAGGGAACCTGGATACTAACTGGCATCAGGTCGTGGAAAGCTTTGATGACATGAATTTGAAGGAAGAATTGCTGAGAGGAATTTACGCTTATGGTTTTGAAAAACCGTCTGCTATACAGCAACGCGCTATTATGCCTTGCATTCAGGGCCGCGATGTTATAGCTCAAGCACAGTCAGGAACTGGTAAAACTGCTACTTTCTCGATTTCAATTCTTCAACAAATTGATACCAGTATTCGTGAATGCCAAGCACTGATTCTGGCCCCAACCAGAGAGCTGGCTCAGCAAATTCAGAAGGTATGAACTGTGGTTGGGTTTGTGTTGTGTTTGGTGATTAATTAATGCTTTTGAGTTTGGACTTAACAGTGTGATATTTGTAGGTGGTGATAGCTCTTGGTGATCACTTGAATGCTAAATGTCATGCCTGCATTGGAGGCACCAATGTGCGCGAGGATGTGCGTCAGCTGGAGAGTGGAGTTCATGTGGTGGTGGGCACGCCTGGTCGAGTCTACGACATGATAACACGCCGTGCACTGCGTGCTAACACTATCAAGCTGTTTGTGCTTGATGAAGCTGATGAAATGTTGTCCAGAGGGTGAGTCACACTATTATTGAATTAAATTTTAATAATATGTTAGTATGTAATAAGATCTAATTACAGAGCATTCCACATGTAATCAGGTTTTCCCCAGCTATTATAGTCCCTACCAAATACATAACTTCAAGCTTGCCATCCCCAAAGGGTTAGACATACTTATAGTATACCCATATTCTGCCAGTTATTTTAAGTCCCCATGCATTAGGGGGTGAGCCAATTATCAATGACCAGTAGCAAATCCAGACTGCTTTTATTGGACTATAGAACCTATAAATTTATTTTTATTTCTATAAAATACTTATCCTGTCACTCCAAGATATTGAACAGTTCATTCTGCTGAACAACAACCTACTAACTGAGATGTTTTTATATTATTATAATTCACATAAATTGTTATTTAGGGTGTTACATGTTAGTTTCTAAATTACTTCAGTCATACCAAAAATTAAATTGTGTGTAAAACATTGCAGATTCAAAGACCAAATTCATGATGTATTCAAGATGTTGTCTGCTGATGTACAAGTTATTTTGCTGTCTGCCACCATGCCAGACGATGTACTGGAGGTGTCTCGATGCTTCATGAGAGAACCTGTGCGCATTCTTGTGCAAAAGGAAGAGGTATTTAAATGTTCATATTTCACAATTACAACATGCAATGTTGTAGAAATAGAAGTAACGTTAACCATGTTCAACTAAAACTAAAGTAACACACTCATAACACTACATTACACATGTGCTCCTCAAAGGATTGTGCAGGGGTGGATAGGACACCCAGATTTTGTCAGTTGTTTTAACTCCCGTGTAATGGGGGCAAGCCTTATACCATCAACTGGTCACAAATTCAGACCCCAGGCTGCTACTGAGAAGTTCATAATAGAAACCCAACCAGGGAATTGAACCTAGGAACCTGCACAGACAATGAGCCAAAAAAACAAAGATAGTTCAGTTCAAAATTAAAGTATTATCTAAATACCAGATTGTGCCTTTGATAAGATTTGAACATCTTGGTTATTGCTAGAATCATAAAGAATGGCTGTGGTAAATTATTATTAATGCTACTTTAGTTTTCATAACATAGGATACATTGCAATAATATACTATATTCAATAGCATTTTTTTTTTTTTATAGTTAACACTGGAAGGTATCAAACAATTCTATATTGCCATTGAACTTGAAGAATGGAAGTTGGACACCCTCTGTGACTTGTATGACACCCTCTCCATCGCTCAGGCTGTTATTTTCTGCAACACTCGTCGCAAGGTAATTACAACCTATACTATGTTTCACAAACTTTATTGTCCTACTGTAAAAACTCATTCAAATACCTATTTTCTAAAGAATTGTAAATTCTCAAATACAAATGCAAACTCAAAGGTGAAAAGTGAAAATATCCTAGGGATAGATATCACAATGTGTCACAGCACATTGTGATATCTATCCCTTGGATATTTTCTATGAAGTGTGTGACTTCACATAGGAATAGAGGTGTCATAACAGTGTATCGAGTGACCAAGTCACACCTGTGGTTCTTTTCAGTTAAATGCTGCTATATAATCAATATCATGTTCATATACCTACCCACTGTGTAATTTATTTTTTTCATTTTTGATACATTGAAAGGAAATTAGGAATGATGCAACATAAAAGATTAAATTTATATTAAGATTTTTTTAATAGTTATTTTAAGATTTCAGTATGGTAGGAGCGAAGAATCAAACCAGTTGTTTTGTGACATCCCTTGACTAGTTTTTGCTATGAATCTATCATTATATTTCAGGTGGACTGGCTGACTGAATCCATGCATGACCGTGATTTCACTGTGTCTGCTATGCACGGCGATATGGACCAGCGTGAGCGTGAAGTGATTATGCGGCAGTTCCGTACAGGATCGTCTCGTGTCCTGATCACAACTGATTTACTTGCCCGCGGTATTGACGTGCAGCAAGTCTCTTGCGTCATCAATTATGATCTGCCCACTAACCGTGAAAACTACATTCATCGGTAAGTGTATTCATGAATTTTTGTTAATGTTTTATAATAAATAAATAATAGCCCATGCACTGCCAATACAGAACTGCGCTTGTTCTTGCACTCTGGCCAAACATTAGTCACAATGCTTAGATTTCTCATTGAATCTTTCAGAACCAAAAATCATGCTGTATTAAATGAAAATCATAATTTTTTTTACCATACAGTATGAACAAAATCCTGAAAATAATATGAAACTAACTCCTGAACATCATTTTATGCTTATCTTACATACTTTTATTGATAGATAAGTAGGTAAAACTATATCATAACACCCATAATACTGGAAGATGACAAATGAACAGTAGGGGCAGATCTGTGCCCAAGACCATGATAAAATGGGAAAAGATATTATAGTAGGTACCTAGAAATTAAACGAGTCATGTTTTCCATTTTTCAGAATTGGAAGAGGAGGTCGTTTCGGCCGTAAAGGAATTGCTATCAACTTCGTTACTGAAGCTGATAGGAGAGCGCTCAAGGATATTGAGGAGTTCTACCATACAAGCATCTCGGAAATGCCCAGTGATGTGGCTAACCTCATCTGAGGAGCCTGCGCTTACCCGGTTTATACTTTGTGTCCTGCGTTCTATTGCGATATTTATAAGGTGTGTGTATTAGGAGGAGCCTTCTAATAACCGCTGTGCCGAATTTTCATTGGAACTCATTTCGTTCGGACCGATATAATCGTTTTAGTTTAATTAATGATTACATTATACTATAATAGACGTATCAATATAAGTTTAATATACATAGTTAGGAGTAAGACCGGCTCGGCCGGATGGCCCCCGTTCCGCGCAGGCCTCTCTGCTACTTGCACAGAGGTCTCATCGGGTACTGGAGAGGCTATTTCAATCACAAAAGTTCTAGAAGGAAACCCACTGTATTGTAACTTTTTTTCCAGTTGTACATAATATGGTAACTGTTTTTGTAATACCCTAAATAAATATAATGAAATATCTCAACTGTATTGTTATTGACATACTTGAAAATTGTAGCGCTCCATTCCCGATCGGAACCTTAATTTCTCTAAAGCAATTGTATTGAATTGTGTAAATTTTGTTTACAGAAGATCTACCCACTGAGCCTGTGAAACGCACTTTGGACACAACTATGTGGAAATAATAAATCAAAATTTCCTCAAATGTTCATTACTTTCTTTTGACAGGTCCTTATTGTATCCTGTACTCCCATTTACATTTGCTTTTGCATTTTACTTTTTAAAAGATTGTTTTCTACGTGGTTTTTATGTTTATTTCGAATTATTTATATTTTTGGAATAAATTTTGTTCGAAGTATTAGTGACTTTTGACAAAAATGATAATTAAGGTTCCTATGCTTAAATAATAATCTTTATTAAGTAATGAAACTGATCTTATTCCAAATACATTTAATAATATAATATTTGAAGCTTATAACCACTTCATGATGATCAAATTCAGATGTAAACGCATGACAATTTTTTTGTGTGGTAACTCAACATTACACTGACAGTACCCATAACATTACGATAATATTCATACGCTCGCTATTCCAGATTTGATCAATTGGGAGCTGCGTTGCTAACAGGAATTATCTGAAAAAATCGAAACATTACAGTTTATGGACATCTTAGTTGTTGCAATGACGTGTTCCTGTAAAATGTCTGAAAATAACTAGTCAACCAGAACCAATGAAAATTTATTCATTTTACCTGATCTCAAATTACACATCTCTAACAATCTTACTCCAGAATCGTACCATTATTTCTGACAAGTATTTTTATTTGATGAACAAATATAGGCAATAACAGTCTTAAAATAGGTAAATGAAAAAAGCGCTGCTTTTGAACGATACGAAAGAAAATAAATTTATTCAACCCAGGTTCAGGCACAACAAATAAATCGTAAACTAAAAACAATATTCTGTGTAGCACATCTGCTGTGGCAGATAGGCCCAGTTCAGGTAAAGCGGCGAGTCTATAACTTTATTTACCAAGGTTTTTTGCTTAAGTTATCTGAAATTGTCCATTTGGTGTATACATTCCCGGACACCCTGAATCGTGCGTATATTCCCAGTCGCCCCCGCGGGGATTGCAACTGGAGGCAAATGGGAATAAAAATTCCCAGTCGCCACCGGCGGTGACTGGGAAGTCATTGCCCCCACTTCAGTTTCGCTGTACATTGCTTTCTCCATCGTAGAGAATAAAAGGATGAGGCAACTTATCCTAAACCTGCCTCTAATCTCAATAAAAAAGACAAAGGTACATTGCTTTCTCCATCGTAGAGAATAAAAGCATGAGGCAACTTATCCTAAACCTGCCTCAAATCTCATAAAAAAAGGCTAAAGTGCATTGAAATATATTTTTATTTTGATTTCGATATGAATAAACTTGTTAAAATTAAACATTTAAACTGGTATTTTGTATCGCAGATAATCAGGCTCTTAAAGACAGTTAAATTAGGAAAGTTAATAAGACAGTAAAATTAAATTAGGAAAGTAATACATACTAATCATTTCTTAATATATACGTATTTTAAACAAGGCTGTAAATATTCATATTCATAGATAACAGATTTTTTTTTATTATGGTCAATTATTAATTTACCCTTGTAGCACCCACTTATATATATATTTCTAGAATACTTAATATTTAAAATTAGTCATAAATTTCAATCACAGATAATTTGAGCATTAACATTATTACAATAATTTTCTTTAGTCTTTTTTTTTTGAGATTAGAGGCAGGTTTAGGATAAGTTGCCTCATCCTTTTATTCTCTACGATGGAGAAAACAATGTACAGCGAAGCTGAAGTGGGGGCAATGACTTCCCAGTCACCGCCGGTGGCGACTGGGAAATTTTATTCCCATTTGCCTCCGGTGGCAATCCCCGCGGGGGCGACTGGGAATATAGGGCGAGCACGGCCTACTGTGACTAGAGATGGGTAGTGGGTTAAAACCCATTCTTCCCATTTGGGTTAAAACTGGGTGATTTGGGTTTTAACCCATTTGCACCCGTTTCACTAGGTGAAAATGGGTATTGTTAGTTATTTAATAGTGGGAAGGAGAGTTCACTACTAGCTTGTCAAAAACAAAACCCTGAATACAAAATCAAATAATTACAACTGATCAGAGGGCCTAAAATGGACGCTTTGGCAGAATCATACGTACAATTCATAGCCCGCAATTCATCTGTTTGACAGTTTTGTATGGAGTTTCGTAAAATGGTCCACAAACTATGAATTGCTTTATTGAAGTCTAATGTCAAATTGCAGCTGTCAAACAGATGAATTGCGGGATGTATGAATTGTACGCAGATCATATTATGATTCTGCCAAAGCGTCCATTTTAGGCCCTCTGTAGTTCGTCAATCAATCATCATCATCACTTACATCGGAAATACGGTTACAATAAAAAAATTGAAAATTGTTAATGCCTGATGTAGATGGTTCAGGGCTATTTGTACGTAGCGGCGTGGTTTGCATAATATTATATTTCTGGGAAATGTATCGGTGGTGAATCCGGCAGTCGCAGTCCTCAGTGTTATCACTTAAATCATCCACTGTTGCTTGTGCAACAAGTTCAAATTGTATGTTATATATGTTAGTTTTGCTGCCCTTTCCGTAGTGAGTCTATTTTTTTTTACTGTGTATGTTACTATGAGCACTAAAGGACCGCTCTACAGCAGCAGAAGTGCATGGTGCTGTAAGAATACGGACAGCGACTTTGCTCAATGCAGTAGATCCACATATTCCTTTCCACCAGATTGATGCACTTACATCGTTGATGTTAGCCCAAAGAAATCTCCCGACTCCAAAAACTATCTCTTGCTCTTTAATTAAGACGCTAAGTTTGTCATGACATTTAACCCGATACTTTGTCCTATTTTACATATATTATGTACTCCATAGCGTCGACTTCTTGACTTTCGTCAAGTTCAGATCCTTGGTCTGTGGGGTCTAATAAGTACGCTGCAAAGTGAATCAGTTTCAAACACATTTTGATTCTTTCGTCGACATTCATTAATATTTTCATCTTTTTTGTCGTTTTCTATTATTGTGACATCACGCAAATTAAAAAAGTAATTTCGATTTCATATTTTTTAATACCAAAAATACCGTATGAATATTTTTTTCATTTCCTTCTAATTGAAATATTGCATCAGAAATAGGTTCCATAAGTTTGCATTGCCGAATAATTTTCCAAAAATTATCATCAAAGAGCGCTGATTTTTCTTCAGCTATCTGCGCGCGGCCTGCCCCCCACCCCACGCCACGCTCTCGGTCCTGCCATACCGCACACCGACCATAGCATGCTACATGTTTAAATACAAAAGAAAAAAAAAAATTGTTTTCACCCGGCCAAACCACCCAGTGGGTGGAATAAAACGGGTGATAACTGGGTTTTAACCCACTAGTAGGGTATAACCCGGGTGGTTACCCATCTCTAACCGTGACATGACTTGAGTCACACACTATAACACAGTTTGAGCGATAAAACTGTTTTGTCATAAAATGCTAGTACAAATTAACATGACATAAGTAATTTATCATGTCTTGGCACGCCCGTGCTCGGCTCGCAGTTGTCCGTGTGAGAAGCAGTTGGTCCTGAGGTCGACTCTGCAGTCTTCAGTAGCAATTTAGAAATTTAAATAAAATCTTTGTTAAATTATGCTACCTCCTCAGTTGCCATGTGCCGACGTAAAAAGTTCGTTCGATTTTTATTAACACGACAGTTTAATTTTCATGAGTATGAAAAAACTCAAAGGTTTTCATAGTCATTTATTCAGTCGCTAAACACGACATGGATTTTCATAATAACAGTGCCGACCGCCTGCTCGGGGCTCGCATGTATTTGACCAGTAGGTACAGCATTTTCGAAGGAGGATGTCAAAATAACGCTCGAATTTCCAAGCATGTTTGAGGAATAGTACGGTCTACATTACTGTAGCGGCCCGCAAAAGGGGCTTTGATGGACGAACGTGAAAATGTGGGCCGAGGCACTCATACGCGAGTCCATGCCTGGTTGCGGCCAAGGCTTGTTTATTGCTTTTCTCAAATAATGCGCGGAAATTCAAACAGTAAAATATAAGTAAGTATTTATATTTTCCAGATTCAATGACGAACAACTTCGATCAATAATAGCACTAGTTATAGGATCAGGGAACAAAAATAAGTCGTTCAAGTGGCCACGTTTGCACACACATAAACATTAAATTAAATATTTGTTTATCTATGGCAACTAGGCCCAATTGTTAGTAACACTGTTCTAAAAACTATTATTAGTAAACAAAAGGAAATTAGTAAGGTTAGCTGTGGGGTCTTCTGACCAGCACCTCCACAGCGTGCGACAACCAAGGTGCGTCGTACTTTTCTATTAACCTTTTCACCGCCCACGGACACAGAACGCGATGCCTCGCCAGGCAACACTTAATGTCCGTGACTACCGCCGCCCCACCAACGCCAATCGCTTCTATATTTGGCAAATAATTAGTGCTCAATTGGTGCTAATTAGTGCTCGAACAACAGAATTGGTGCCTTAGTAGTTTTCGAGATAATCGACTTTGAAGGTGGTCCTGCGGTAGTCACGCTCCCTTCAGCAGGACCACCATGAGCGCTGAAAAAGGGGGCATGCTACAGCTATTCTAAGTATACAAATAATTAGTGCTCTTAAATTTGATTCATTTCGTTACAAAAAAATAACTGAAACATTTTGTATTTACCGAGAAATCAACGATGATAACTTTCGCGCGCTCGTTCAGTAGGACCACGACTGAGTGTTGATTCCAAGTTTCAGGAGCTAGTCGCTTTCCTCAAACCAACATAGAACATTACTGCTCTGCGAGATAAAATTGATACCCAAAATTCAAAATTACTACTCCAGTATTTCACGAGATATACCATACCATTGGTGGGGTGGCAGTAGTCACGGTGTTAAAATTTCATTTGAAGATTTCCCTATCAAAAACTTTGTGATTTCTTCCGAAATTTATACAAAAATTAGTGCTCCTAAAGAAGTTATAGTGACCAAAAATTCAGATTCCCAAGTGTTGTATTTTAAGAGAAATTAGCTTTCATTACTTTTCCATACTAAATCTCCGCGTATAACCCGACCAAATTAAGTTGTCAATGGTATTGAGTTGTTTATGAGATGTACACTCGTGCACATAAATTGATGGATGTCGGAATAGTAACAACAACAGTTCAATATCTATATTTTTTATACAAACAGTGCACTTTGTTAATGACGTGGGTAGGTAGGTACTCGAATAATTATTTTTCTGTATTGTAAGTACCTACCTTTTGTGTTGTTATATGAATATAAGAGCGACAGGATAGCAGGGGGGGGGGGGGGGGTTAGGAGGCGATAGGGTTGTTGCGGGTCTGGCTGTTTGTGTATGTGAGTTTAAATGTTTGTAAACGCCACCCACATTTGTGGGACAAAGTTAAAAAACAAAAATTGTTATTTCTTATTTATTTCTTTCCTACTAATTTAACGTTAATGGGTGTGAATTAATAAAACTTATTCGATTTATAAATGTGCTTTCCATTAAAAATACACCTACCAATTCATAACCTAGCTTTAACAAAGTATGTTTTGAATTGGTTAGTAAAAATAAACCCAAGGTCCATAGATATTTATGTCAGTGGAAATTTGAAGAAATTGACTTCAGGTACTGAAAAATACATAACTATTACTTAAGCAATACTTTTATACTTACGTTATTAGCAACATATTATTAATGCAATAAATTAGGTTTTTAATACTTAGGTAGGTACTGCTTGCAGCAACGGTAAATTAGTAGGAAAGAAATAAATAAGAAATACCTATCGCTGTTTATGATATTATTCATATAATAACACAAAAGGTACTTACAATACAGAAAAATAATTATTGGAGTACCTACCTACCCACGTCATTAACAGAGGTATCACATTACACGTCATTTGTTTTCTTAATAAATAATAATATAAACCTTAACCTAATACATTTTTATTTGCTATGACTCGCTACAACCCACTGCTTCTGAAAGGAACAGTCAAATCGTACAGCTATGGCGTTCAGAATGCCGTTGTTGCTACCCCGTATACGGGCCAGCAGGGAAGCTCCTCTTTTGCGCATGGTGGCCTGGAAACCATCAGTGCGCACTTCAGCGAACATCCCAGACGCGCTGCACCGCCACGGCAGACCCAACAACATCCTGAACGCGTTATTGTACGCGTTGTGTTGTGTGTGGTTGCGATGTTGTTGTTGTGTGTTAATATGTACCTTACTCCATTTGAAATAAGATTAGAAATTTAAATAAACTTTTTTACAGTCAGTTCAACCGATTTTGACTTCTATTCCGTAGGCATTAAAAGCAAAAACGTGGTTACAATACCGACTGTTTATTACAGCTGCCATTTGTCATGCCACCAACGCAATATAAGTCAAAATCGGCTGAACGGACTGTAAAACAGGTTTATTTAAATGACTAATCTTATTTAAAATTGAGTAAAGGTACACAGTTTGTTTATAAATTATAGATATTGAACTGTTGTTATTACTATTCCGACATCTATACATTTTTGTGCACGAGTGTACATCTCATAAACAACTTAATACCATTGACAACTTAATTTGGTCGGGTTATACGCGGAGATTTAGTATGGAAAAGTAATGAAAGCTAATTTCTCTTAAAATACAACACTTGGGAATCTGAATTTTTGGTCACTATAACTTCTTTAGGAGCACTAATTTTTGTATAAATTTGGGAAGAAATCACAGAGTTTTTGATAGGAAAATCTTCAAATGAAATTTGAACACCGTGACTACCGCCACCCCACCAATGGTATGGTATATCTCGTGAACTACTGGAGTAGTAATTTTGAATTTTGGGTATCAATTTTATCTCGCAGAGCACTAATGTTCTATGTAGGTTTGAGGAAAGCGACTAGATCCTGAAACTTGGAATCAACATTCAAAGTCGTGGTCCTGCTGAACGATCGCGCGAAAGTTATCATCGTTGATTTCTCGTTAAATACAAATGTTTTAGTTCTTTTTTTGTTACGAAATGAATCACATTTAAGAGCACTAATTATTTGTATACTTAGAATAGCTGTAGCATGCCCCATTTTTCGGCGCTCATGGTGGTCCTGCTGAAGGGAGCGTGACTACCGCAGGCCTACCTTCAAACTCGATTATCTCGAAAACTTCTAAGACACCAATTCTGTTGTTCGAGCACTAATTAGTACCAATTGAGCACTAATTATTTGCAAAATATGGAAGCGATTGGCATTGTGGTCCTGCGGTAGTTACGGACATCAACACTTAAACTCCTAACGCCAGGCGCCATGCTATAAATGTATAACGAAATATATAGTAAACAGTAGTGATGAGGGTATCGTCGTATCGATGAATGAGATTTATACGCGTGCTAAGTTATGGATATAAATAAAAACTGATTAAATATTTCCATATTTGTTTTATGTCTCAGTAACCCTAGTAAGAAAAAACACTATAAATTATAAGTATGAAAGAAACAAATACATAACTCAATTAGATCTTTAGGAAATGAGGTAGGTACATCTCTATTTGTGTCATGAAGTCATGCTTAGACTTCATTTCAAGTCCTTGGCGCTCAGAGCACGTTAAATTCAATTCTGATTAGGGATGTGGAAATGAAATCGTTTATTCTGTAAATAGGATATTAGAATCACTTTTACACGTGGTCTATGGTCTTTCTTCTATTTTTGACTACTCCCATGTTTGTGGCTTACCGAACATTTCACTTATTAAATTCTTTCTTTTTGATGAATAAACGTTATTATAATTATCTAGTTGGACATATCTCAGAATCTTCTTCTGGTTCTACGTTCTCCACAAATACTCGGAGTTCGATTCCACACCTTCTAAAATGGTTAATAGCTGATCAGAATCCAGTTGACCTTGACCTTGACAGCCGTACGTTTATGACGTCACAGAACGACTTCTATATTAGTCCTTGGCGCCTGGGGCACTGACAACCATACGCTTATAATTGTTTTGTAGAGATGGGATTAAAATTATCGACAAGGATTGCTAACAACTATTTAATTCCGAGTCGGCACCCATCTGAATGTCGAAATTAGTCTATTTTACCTTTGTTATAAAGTAGTTAACTAAGTTCATATTTTACTGCCCTCAAATTGTTTTCGTTAATAATATTTATAAATATTTCAACGAGTGAAATCAAACAGTAATAACTTTCGCGTCACTGGTCACATCACTGGCCGACTTTACTCGTATAAAAAGTCCTTGGCGTTCTGGGGACATTAAACCAGGACACTTCGGGTGAGAGGCATCTCATACCACTCATATACCCTCCCCGAAGAGCGTCAGACGCGTGTGGTGATCCGTAGGATCCCCAGTGAGATTGCCACCGCAGACATAAAGTCGGACTTAGAGCGACAGGCTATTCCTGTCCTCGAAGTCCACAGGATGCACCGCTCTAGAGGCGGTGCACCATACGACATGATTCTTGTCGTATGCTCTCAGGTTGACGGGCATCACCCTATTTTCAAGATCGCTTCGATCTGTAGCCTTAAAGGCTTTGATATTCAGAAACCGCACAAGTCCAGCATTATCGGACAGTGCCACCGTTGCCAACTTTACGGTCACGCGCAGAAGAACTGCTTCGCGAAACCCAGGTGCGTCAAGTGCCTGGGTGAGCATGGCACTTCTGAATGCTCGCGACCAAAAGACCGTGCCCTCTGCACCGAACCTCCCAGTTGCGTTCTTTGCGGCCAACAAGGCCACCCAGCCAACTACCGTGGCTGCCCTAAGGCACCAAAATCATCTTCCTCGAAGTTGACCAAGCGTTACGACGCGAGGCAACAGAGAGACAACCAGGGGGGATTCTCCTCCTCTCTGACCCAACCTCCGCAACGACTGAGCCCTCAAAGGTCAAGTCCGTGGAATTACTTCAACCACCAGCAGGCCTTCCCTGCCTTCGGCCAATACATGGCTCCTCCCCCCCCTCAACCTCAACCCATCCCACGGTTGATGGACCCTCGCCTTCGCGCTCATAGCGCTCAGCATCACCAACAACCTACCACCGCCGGTAGAAGCGCGCCTCTCGCGCCCCCAGTGGCCCGCGTGCCAGAGCCTGCTTCCAAAGCCGCTCCTCCTCTCAACACTCGCGCGCCTCCTCAACCTGCGGCCACTCCAGTGGTCGCACCACCTAACACCTTCGATGCGTTTAATGTGATCTCGAGCACATTTAACATCTTTCTTTCGCCCCGCGGCAAGAAAATGGCCAGCGAAATAATCGTAGCCCGTAACTCCTGCGATCTATCGGAGATCCAGCGAATTTATCACGCGTATCCCGAGATCACGCAAGCCCTAGAGTCCATCGCGTATAGGAAACCATAATGTATAACACGGCCCCCGCGAGAACTAAACTCAGATCACTAAAGTTAGGCTTTTTCAATGCCAACGGCATTAGAGAACAACGCGACGAAATCGCTGTGTTCCTCCGCGACCATCGGTTAGATATTCTCCTAGTACAGGAAACTTTCCTCAAGCCTTGTCATCGAGACCCGTCAATTGCGAACTATCGCGTAGTTCGCAATGACAGGACTCGATGCCACAGGGGCGGCACCCTGATTTACTATAGGACTCCTCTCCATTGCATCCCGCTCGATGCTCCGACAACTCTCTCGTGTCTTGAAGTGTCTGCATGCAAAATAGCAATGTCAGGTCATCAACCGATTACGTTAGTTTCGGCTTACATGCCGCCCACCGCGACCACGAGCCCAGACGGTCTTCAAATGCTGTCTCGCGATCTTTCGATTCTTTTCGGCCTGAGTGAATCCGTTATCGTAGCGGGTGATCTCAACGCCAAACATCCGTCCTGGAACTGTAATACCACCACGTTTCGAGGCCAACATCTGTTTGACCTCACCGCCGTTTTAAATTTCGATATCATCGGTCCGATGAATCCTACTCACTACCCCCATATCCCCAGTCATTCCCCGGACATATTGGACATAGCGCTCCTAAAGAATATCAACCTACGGTTGGATTCGATAGAGGCGATGGACGAACTGACTTCTGACCACCGGCCGGTCGTCTTAAGACTGGCCCCTCGCGACGGACTCCTTGACCCTGACCAACCCCCCCTCACGAAAGTAGTCACGGACTGGCGGAAAGTAAGCGACCGACTGAAATCCACCACATCCCCGATACTGGATTCTATCCCCGATCAGTTTGACTCGATCGCCGACACGACGGCCGCGATCGACTCACTCACGGAACACGTACAATCAGTCCTGAGCGATTGCTCGAAGCAGGTTCCGGCGATGGACCCCCATCGCCGAAAGCTGCCGGACGATGTGCGTGAACTGCTGACTGAGAAGAACGCGGCCACTCGTGCATACAGTGTCTTTCCCTGTGACGCTAACAAAGTCTTCATGCGCCAATTACAGAAATCTGTAAGGAAGCGAATGAAAGAACTGCGTGAGGCTAACTGGGACAAGATGCTGGGCGAACTAGAGCCCACTCATCTTGCCTTCTGGGAGCTTCAGAGGAAACTCAGATCCCCGCAAGTAGCTTCAATGCCCCCTCTGACACGACCCGACAGGACGATAGCATTCGACGACACCGACAAGGCTGAATGCCTGGCTGACACTCTCGAGACTCAGTGCTCGCCCAGCTCTCAACCAGTAGACCAAGCTCACCTCGCTGAGGTGGACGCTGAAGTCGAACGTAGGGCGAATCTCCCTCCGGTCGAAGACCCTGATTGTCCTCTGGCTCCCGTCACCCCAGACGAAGTGCACGACATTATCAAGGGTCTGAAAACCCGTAAATCTCCCGGATCAGACGGAATCACCAACAGGGTGCTCCAGCTGTTCCCCGCTCACCTGATCATGCTAATGACCACCATCTTCAATGGCGCTCTTAGCAACAACATTTTTCCTCAAGCTTGGAAAAGTGCCACGGTCATCGGTATCCCGAAGCCCGGCAAACCTAAGACCGAACCTTCCAGTTACCGACCCATCAGTCTGCTCAACGTCTTCGGCAAAGACTATGAGAGGCTTATTTATAAGCGTCTCAGAGACTATGCCGAGACGAAGGGCCTCATCCCAAACGAACAGTTCGGGTTCAGATCCCAACATTCGTGCGTACAACAGGTCCACCGTATCGTCGAGCATGTAAGCGCTGGCTTCCAGCGCGGGCTCATGACGGGTGCTGTGTTCTTCGACATTGCGAAAGCGTTCGACAAAGTCTGGCACAACGGCTTAATATATAAGCTCTACAAACTCGGTGTGCCCGATCGTGTCGTGCTCATCTTACGAGACTTTTTGTCGGACCGCACCTTCCGCTATCGCATCGAGGGTGCGCTATCCTCCCCCCATCCGCTCCGCGCAGGCGTCCCTCAGGGCGCTGTGCTGGCACCGCTGATATTCACTATATTTACTAGTGATATCCCCAAATGTAGAAAGGCGCAGTTAGCTCTGTTCGCAGACGACACGGCCATCTACTACTCCGGCCTCAGGCAAGACAATATCGCCCGCATCCTTCAGGCCGAAGTCAACAGACTCGCGGCCTGGTTCAGGAAGTGGAGGATTGAAGTCAACCCTGATAAGAGCCAGGGGGTCCTATTCTGTAGGCCCCGGCGATCACCCGCCCTGCCCCAACCGATCACCATGTTCGGCAAGCCTATCCCTTGGGAGAAGCGAGCCAAATATCTCGGTGTGGTCTTAGACCATCACATGACGTTCGGCGAGCACATAAAACAGGTGCGCTCGCGCGCCAGTTTTGCTCTCGGCCGACTACACTCCGTACTCAACCCGCGCAGCAAGTTGTCCCTTAAGTGCAAATTGCGTATTTATACCGCGTGCATTCGACCGATCATGACTTACGCCTGCGTAGTCTTCGCTCACGCAAAGTCATATCACATTCATAAGATGCAGACGCTTCAAAACCGATTTCTCCGTAGAATTACGAAAGCTCCTTGGTTCGTTCGGAACGAACAACTTCACGTAGACCTTAAGATGCCTACCATCAAACAGTTTATGAAGCGCCTTGCAAAGCGCTTTTTCGAATCCGCGGAACGTCATCGCAACCCCTTGGTTGTGCAGGCCGCTAGTTACAGGCCTTCTGCCATTAGTCAGACTCGCCGACCGAGGCACACTCTCTTAGATCCGGATGACCCCATCACTCTCCTTCAGGAAAGCAATAGGGCCACGAGTACAGTGCACAAAATACACAAACCGACCTTCCGTCCTCGCCGCCGAGGTACCACGCGAACTTCCCGAGTAAATGGTAATAAAAGTCCTCCCCCCCGTCCCTTGAATGTCGATGCGCCAGCCGCCCGGTTAGAGGCTGAGAGCGCCGTAGCAATAAATATAATATCCCCTGATAATAATCATGATCAAAATGTTGATCCAGCCCGTCCCCAAATTGTTAGTAATTTTGTGATCCCCCAACGACGCCCTGAGCCGAGGTCCGTACCCCACAGGGGGTGCCCTTAGTGCGCTGTCGTTTAGTTTTAATATATATAATTTGCGCCCTGGCTGGAGGCTTTAAGATTAAAAACCTTAGGGCAGCCACAGGAATATCCGGTTAAGTAGCAACGACCTCTCTAGGTCTGCTACGAGATGCCATACAAAAAAAAAAAAAAAAAAATGGGGACATTAAAAATGTTTGGAGTTTTTGTTTTTGCCAAATTTAAGACAAATAACGGCATCTATTGTGTGGAAATATAAAAAAAACACGGTATTAGATTGCTATAAATACCAAAATGAAATAAACCTGTTAAATACAGTAATTAAATATATATAACATAGTTAAAATGAAGAGCTTCTAATGAAGTCGTGGCGCTGGTGGCACGAAAATCTGGAACTTCTATTGAAGTCCGTGGCGGTGATACATATAGGATGCCGTTAGAACTAGACCGCGCTCTTGACAAGATGGAATTTGTTTTTTTGCGCAATATGGCGTAAAAATCATCGCAAAAGTGAACATGCCGGACGCACTACAATAGCCCGGCAGTCGCAACAGCATCCTGAAGCAGTTAATATATTGAATACACAGGGCGTCTAGCGATCTCTTAGTATGCCTTAACCACAGGCCGCTCGTGTAGAACGATTGACAATACTCTTTAAACAGCGTAATCTTTACCCCAATACTACAACGAGCGAACCTGTGTACAATCCGGCACGTAACTTGGCAAGGTTTTGGGGTACTGCAGGTAAGTTCGCGCATAGTACACTTAGGCAATAAAAAAATGGTCACTTTTATTGATTGTCATTATTCTATGGTTATTGCCATCATATAATTTAAACATGTCTGTTTAAAAGATTTTCTTTTTAGAAGGTTAAAGAAAGGATAGGAAATCGTGAAGTTTTTTTAGTTAGGTGTTTTATATAAAATATATAATAAAATATTTTTAGTTATTGTGGCGTCGCAAAAAACAATTTTAACGTGAACTAAAGGTCAACAAGCTTCATTAGTAGCTGCCGCAAAAATACACTCTTATAAATACTCTTAATTTTAAAATAGTGACAACAATTCGTAACAAAAACAAAGAGTATAATTTTAGAGGTGCGGGAGGCGAGTGTCGACTGACGCACCAATCGCGTGCTCGGAACGGTGCTTCCTCATTCCCCGCGTCCCGCTTGACCACCAAAGAGACCTAAAAAATGACTTCTGCGCATCTAACTACTCTTGCCAACCAGCGTTGCCACAACTCCTGATTTTCCAGGAGATTTCCTGATTTGTCTAAGATTCTCCTGATCTACTGATTTTATTATTAAATCTCCTGATAATTGTGTTATGAAATAAATTCAAATAAATTGCACCTACAATGTATGAGCTACGCTTAAAAAGGAACGTACCTATCTGAGTCTTCTGTAGAATACCTACTGTGTCTACCGCTTACGGTCTTTTGACCACAGAACACTTAACTCACTTATTTATCTTAGAGCGTTATCATACTAGCGAATTGCGAGCGTCCTCAAAGCGGAGCGGGCGCGCAACGAGTAGGTTACGGGCTCGCAACGAACCCGCCGCGGCTGCGCAGCGAATTCGTTGCGGACGCGCAACAAGATCGCCGTGAATACTGTCTCGTACAAACGCCAGCCCGGCTACCCCGCCTCACTTTCTTCTTCCTCACATCCGCGACGTCCTCGCTGCACAGCCGCGGCGTGAACACAACGCATGCGCTGCGCGTCCGCTCCGCCCCGCAGCCGCTTCCAAACCGCTAGTATGATAAGGCCCTTACTTAGCTACATTAATGATTGCAAAAAAAATTGTGAGCCGTCATGGGACGCCTGGCAGTCTTTGTGAAACATCGAAATCAAACAAACAAACATCGAAAAAAGGGTCGCGTAGCGAGGGGACCACGCGCGTGGAGTCAGCGGTGAATCCACAGAGCACTTTATATTGGATTTTTTATATTTATATTTTTATACTTATAATACAAAAGGAATTCGGCAATAAAAACTTTACTGCGTATTTCTTTATGATGAAAAAAAAAACCTCACGCCCGCAAGGCGGGAGCGAGGAGTGATCAGGGAAGTTAGTATATTAAAACGTAGCTGAAGAGCAGTGCGTTTTGGAGGACGAGAAAATAGGGACGTGCTGGTAGGCTAGATGTGAGTGAAGTTAAGGAGTGCGGTCGGGCTAAGATTGCCTAGAAGTGTTAGAGCTGAGTTGATAGCAATGAGGCTGTGTCTCTGTCATCATGAGATCATGTTAGCGATAGTGTTATTTAACACGTTAAATAATAACTAAAGATGCTGTCCGAAATATATAAAAATAATAAAAAAATAAGGTGTATCTGATGTATGATGCATGATGGGTATGTGGCGATGTTGATGCCGCTACAAATAGTTGTAGCGGCATCAACATCGCCACATACGAACTACGAGTCACACTGACGTCACGCGAATCCTGCATCGCGCAAGCAGAGTTTACCGCGCGACTAGCATATATACAACGTCCCGACATCAACCGTCGGGCAGTTGCCCACCAGACACGACACCCGTCTGGTCGGAGGATCCTCCCTTTTCTTTAGAGGATGAGTGAACTTTACACCCTGTTCCTCATACCTCTAAATATTCATACATGAAATCTCCTAAAGGGGTCATTGTACCTACTCATCATTATGAACAACTTTCAGGGGCCAAACTTGAAATAGCGAAAGTCTCGTCAAAATGTAGGGAACAGCTGATTTTTTTTCGCGATTTGTAGTTTGGTCCCTGAAAGTTGTTCATAATGATGAGTAGATACAATGACCCCTTAAGAAATTTCGTGTATGAATAGATACACCTTATATAATATTGGTAGGTGAATCGCCAAGTGGCATGCGTCGGCCCGCCAGCAATTGGATTTACGTGCGCTTAAAGATGTTTCACATCAAAAGTATGTGCTCGCTTGAATTTTGCAGGCTATGACATAAAGGCGCTGTCAATGTGAAATTTTTACCATTGCTATGCCGTTGACTGTACCTACCGTTTCACCAAGAAGTTTTGAACGATACGTAGGTCACACAACACTTAGGGCCTGTGCACACCACGCACACGCGCTGTTGACCCGCGTTTGTAGCGATACAGACGCAGCTCGCAGCCTGTAGACCTGTAGGATAAAAGCGCGCTGTCGACGCACGTTTCTAAAACGCGCGTTTAAAAAACGTGGTGTGCACAGGCCCTTATACTCAGAGACGTAGGTAGTATGTATTTTAAAGTGCTCTGTGGACTTCTTGGCGGGAAAGTGAAGCGTCATGTTCAGCAGTTTGTTTAATTTTCCAAAATTAGTGTTTAGCCGAATATTAATGTGTAATAATGGTGGATTATTAACCATTAAGTGTTTGTGAACGTGCATTAGTGTAGGCAAATGAAACAAAACAGTGCAACTTCGCTTCAAGTTCTCTCAAGAAGTCCGCGTGAGGACTCAGTAAAGTGCCACATCTTTACTGAAACTCAAGGGGAGTGGGCGGGGATATCATCATCATGCATTTATAATTCATTTCATCAATATTTTAAACAAGAACTAAAACTTGACATTGGCTAAATGCACAAACCGTGCGAAGCCAGAAGGAAAAAAAAAAAGAAAAAAAAAAGTGCTCTGTGCGTAGTGTTTCGACGATGCCAATCAATAACGATTGATTCAATTTGCTATGCAACAGGGAATAAACTTGCATCGTGTAGAATGGGTTTTAGAGTTCATATGATAAAATAAAAGCCGGATTTAATTAGATACTTTTTATATTAGGTACCTTTACACAATAATTAGTAGGCTGCTATCACACCAAACATATAGTCAGCCGCAGACTGTGAGCGTCAAGCAAGTTCAAAATGTCTCAGTCGTCGGCCGACTATACATTTGGTGTGAACGCGGCCCTATACCTTCATTATGAAGTACCTACCTACTAATTAATTATCTAATACAATTTCGCAACTTTTATTCATCATTTAACATCACTAAACTCTAAAAACTTAATAAATTAATATCACACTTCTGGTAATGTTCATGTTGACTAAAATTAAATGAAATAAAACTATGAACAAATATCATAAAAATGCAAAAAGGAGTATAAGTAACAAAACAGATATAGGAAAAAATATATAAACAGAAATTCGAGGATGGCATATGGATACTAGAATTGAAGAGTCACTTTCTTCATTTTGTAAACCTTCTTTTGTGGGTTTTTCAACTATAACTAATTCATCACTAAAGAAGTCTATATTAAATTCACATTCAGTTTTATTAAAACATACTTTCGATTCAGAATTATTTAGATATTGGAATGTTGGTTTATAAATATCGAAAATTGCATGAATATCATTAACTGCATTATCTGTATAAAATATATAATAATAATATCCATCAATAAGCACTTCATGAACTACCTTGAGGATGGTAGTATTTTCTAAGTAATTTGTACTGTTACATTGCATGGAGAAGGGGAATAAGCGATTTATCAAAATTTTATCATGAAAACATTCATGCAAATTATTCTCAAATCTAGATATAGGTTCCTGTTTCACAGTACTGTTAAAAGCATTTCCTCCATGATATACACCAGTATCTAATAAAGTGTTAGGATTATGTAATGGTAAATTTTTTATATCTCTTCTTAGTCTTTCTTGATCATTATATTTTGTCTTTTTTCCTGTATAATAATCATCTTTGGCATTATTCAGCATCAAGTCCTGTGGGTCATTCTTATTATCAGCATTTTTGTCCATGGCGTCTTCTTTTCCATTATTTGTTATATTATGTTGTGAAGTATTATTGTTATGTCTGTAATCAGGTTTCTCTAATGTCACTAGAACTCCTTGGTGTTCCACTTTTGGGAGGTCTTTCTCTCGCCTATTATATCCATCCAAAATTCCACATGTGTTCAATATCCTGTCTCCTTTAACAACTAGAATCTTGGAACCTTTATGCTGAGAACATGCTTTCAATTCAACAGCAGCCCCTTTTAATAAATAAAATCCCCAATATTCTAGTGTATCGTCTGGTAAGGTCATTGACTTTTTTAATCGAATATGTTTCCGCTTGTTAGATATTTCTGGTGTACCTTTCATTTGGAATGCACTAAACGTAGTATTCATTTTTAATGAATGCTTCTCACAAAATATTGATGATTGACCTTTATGAATTTGGATAACATCAGAGTCTGATATTTTATACATGACATCAGCATATCTTATATTTCTCAGATACAAGGGTAACACAATCAGAATCGATGGCAAAACTGTAGTTAACAGGCAAAATGTTATAACACGCCGAGATCCATGCATTTTATTTCCATCTGAAAAATAAACAAATTGTGAAAATATGGAAAAAACTCAATCCAGAAACACGAAATACGTGTGTGTGTTGGGAAAATCTAGGAGTAGAACTAGAAACATAAAATTTCACACACACTGCCACTCGCACGGACACAGACGTTTTAATCAAAGTAGTACACCTACCAGTTTCTAATGTTTCTGAAGAATCATTATAGCCTCGCTTCGTTTTAGTTGCCTTCTAAATCGAGATAAGTTTTACAGAAAGATGGATTGGATTGTTTATGTTTACATTATTACAACACATTCACGTCATCGTCATTCCCATTGTATGTCAATGTCATTATTATCTGTCTGCACTTCACGTATTCATTAATCAGCCTGCCTGGCATGGAATTAGTAAGATAGATCTCTCGAGATAAATTTGAGAGAAATCGTCATAGTTTCGCGGAATAGTCAAATTTTCTAGATGTCGCGGATTTTATGAAAATGAAAATATATGAAAATAGGCCACTGATTTTAATTTCGCGGGCAACATTGGAGAAATCGCCTAAACCTCTGTCCAACAATGAAGTAACTGTGCCTGTCTATTGATTAAAGGCTACCCTCCTTTTTTTTTTGATTGAGAAATTATCAAATTCCCGCTCTGGGCGGAGCAGGAGGGCGTTTACTGACTAAAACCCTCCCTTGTTCCTTCCGTTGCCTGTGTGGTAGGGCCACGATATCCCTTTCGGACAAACTCGCAACCCTGCCAGATTATGAAGTTTCAAAACCTATCACATCCAGTAGGTACTTGATTTTTTAGGTTAGTTCTCAGAAGTAACTGCCACATACAGAGCAAAGTAATTCGGTAACCCAGATATCCTACGTGAGATAGTCAATAACACTGAGGCGTTGCTGGTCTTCCTTGAGAAGCTGGGGTGGATCAAACAACCGATTTTCCCTGTCGTACACAAAATACGCGCATTGACGTGTAGTTGCGGACACCTAATACCTACCTATTATGATAGTTCTCTATTTCATCACGTTCATTTAGTTAGATCCATGTCAGACTGTGTCTGACAAACGTAGATACGGCATAAATAGTGAATAAGTACCTACCTAACTTTTGGATCGCTGAGGTTAGATAACTACTTAGCACATCACATCCCAATTCACAAGTCAGAAGCCAATTAGTATGGAATTTAATACAATCAAAGAACATCACGAGTTCACGACCACGACGTCGCGCGACGGCTCTGTGAAGAGCAAAATGACAAAGAACAATAATGATTTAGGTAGTCTCTGGGGTAAGTCTACTAGTACTTACTCCAGAAGCTTTACCTAAACAATAATTTACCCCGTGACCACGAGCGACACAATCATCTTGCGACAGCAATTGCGGAGAAAGCTTAAAAAAACCGGCCAAGTGCGAGTCGGACTCGCGCACGAAGGGTTCCGTACCATTATCTATAAACATGGCAAAAAAACTCGTTGTTGTAAGTGAGCCCCCCTTAAATATTTGTTTTATTTTAATTTAATTAATTATTTTTAAAGTGAATATATAACTAAATATACTGTGAATATTTCAAGCGTCTACCTGTTACCGTTATCAATATCGAGCAAAAAGTCACGTTTGTTGTATGGGAGCCCCCTTAAATATTTATTTTAATCTGTTTTTTAGTATTTGTTGTTATAGCGACAATAGAAATACATCAGCTGTGAAAATTTCAACTGTAACTATCACGGTTCATGAGATACAGCCTGGTGAGAGACGGACAGACACACAGACACGGTGCGGCGGAGCCTTAGTAGTAGGGTTCCCGTTTTACCCTTTGGGTACGGAACCCTAACAAGACGTGGTTTAGACTTAGTGCATGCCACGAGTCACCACGACGCGACTTTCCACACGACGACGACGAAACACGCGCTTGTCGCTTGAATCATTTCGTAACAATTTGAAAATTTTTTGGTAATGCCTAATATTTCAAAGTTGTGTTGTAGCCTGTAGGTTTCGTGTTATATTTCTAGTAAGTACTAAACTTAAATTCAAACAAAGTTTAGTATAGGAAAACATGATATTTCCTACCAGTTAAAACTAGAAAAATACTGTTAGTGATGAATACCTACTTATGATTTTTATATAAAATAGGTAAATATTTTGCATGAGTTGAAGAAAGTTACATAAACTTTGGATGCGCGAGGCTCCTTGGACCGCGCTTTCTTCTAAAATCCTTTCGCCGACTGAGGCCCTAGGCCGGTTCCTTGTTAGCTTAGCAGACTTCCGGGCTCAACAATGAACATACCGACTGAGTAGATAGGTTCCCAAAACGAGTCCGCGTATCACTGGTCCCTCAATCGTGTGTTTATTCAATTCGCCAGTTTCGTTGATTAGTCAGTTTTGCGGATTAGACCGCTTTCCAGTGTTCGCCAGATTCGTTGATTCGTCAGTTTAGTTTTTAGTTTTTTTTTAGTTTTACACTCAACGAAAAAGATATATTTACGTTTTAGTAAACAAAAGTGGATCATGTAAGGAATACCTACCTAACCCAAATAAAATCAAACTTTAGTATTTGATTATAATCACAATATTTTAACATATAAAAAATATATTTAACTTCTAACATCATATATCTGAAATCGATTAAGTAGAGTTTAATACATATTTGTTTTTTATTTAGCTTCATCGGTCTGGTGGTCGCAAGCGTTACAGCTGTTCATAAGAGTCTGGGTTCGATTCTCAAGTCGATAAAAGTTGTATTGGGGTTTTCCAGTAGACATCTTTCAGTAGAGGCGCGGAGTCTGGCTTTGGGTCCGGTTAAAGGCAATAGGCTTGCCTCCTATTACATGGCACGTAAATACATCTAGTCAAATATGGGTGACTCTAACTGCACGTCTTCCTAACCCATTGAGAAAACAGGCGTGATGTTATGTTACGTAATAGGTACATAATTAAATGTGCAGGCGTGTGCTGTGCAGTTTTCTACCGAGTACCGACTGTACTTTGACGAATTGAATAAAACTGACTAATCAACGAAACTGGCGAATTAAATAAACTGACGAGTGAGGGCAACTGACCAGTAATACACGGACTCGATAAATGTTTTGGCAGTTAAAAAATAACTGCATTGCGCCTTGCCAGATGTACGCCGCCAGCCATAAGAGGAAACGCGGACAGTGATGTCATTGGCGTCCATTCCTGTGGTTCATTCCACACAAACGGAGATAGGTATTCCTTTGTTTTCTCTCTGTACAATGACACTATAGTAGAGCAATATAATCTATGATACAAAAACCTGTCTTTAGTCGACATACTTTAAAAATTAAAACATTTGTTTTAGATTACAAGATGTCTATTTGCAGATATAACATAAAATAATTTGATGTTCTAAAACGAAAGGGACACTAAAACAAACTTTTCTGCCTAAGTACAGTCAACCGCACATCACGGGCTTTTTTTTTTTTTTTTTTTGGGTGGGAAATTATCAAATAACTTCTCCCGCTCTGTGTCAGACTCTTACTGACTAAAACCCACCCGTGTTCCTTCATTTGCCTGTGTGCCAGGGCCACGATATCCCTTTCGGACAAACTCGCAACCCTGGCAGGCATTGGTCCTGACGGACCCCGTCAGTTGGTGCTGACATCTCTTTGAGGCGCGCGTGGAACACAACGCGCCGTCGACCCGGGCCTGGTCCTTATCGGACGGCGAGCTACCCATCGCTCGCCGTCCGCAAGCCCGCGCCTACTGTGGCCGGAAATCGGCTTGCAACTCCCGACGCCCGGGGCGTCTCCTGCGGCGACTAGAGGCGCGAGGGCGCGAACCATGCCTCTCCCTCACGCGTTCCGCCTCCTCCTTCGCGAGCATTACTGCTTCGCAGAAGGAGGTGACGGCCTCCCATGCACTCTCGCTCCGAACCATGGCCTGAACCAGTGCTGGACGCGAGAGATCGTCGCCGCCGATCGCCTCCGTGAGGACACGGCGGTGCTCCGCCCAAGCCGGGCAGATCTCCACCGTATGCTCCACCGTGTCCTCCGGGCGATCCACACAGTGGTGACACCCGGGCGTTTCCTCCCGCTTTATCCTGAACAGGAACCTCCCGAAACAACCGTGTCCGGTGAGGACCTGCGTCAGGCGGAAGGTGAGGACGCCGTGGCGCCTCTCCAGCCACTCCTCAAAGAGGGGACTTATCGCCACAATTGTAGCGTGCCCAGCGCTAGGTTGCGACAATCGCACTGTCCATGCCGCCATGAGATCTCGCCGGAGTTCCGTCCGCTGTACCGTGATTTCTCGCGGCAGCGGAGTTTCACCCCGGCGTTTCGCCTCCTCGCGCCACTTCCAGATGTGCGCGAGGACTTTTGCCTCCAGATCCCACGGCGGCAGTCCGGCTAGGAGGCTCGCCGCCTCACGGGAGACCGTGCGGTAACCCCGTACCAGCCTGATGGCCATGACCCTTTGGGACGCGTTCAACCGCTGGGCTGGTCGCAGCCTCAGAGAACGCGCCCACACCGGTGCCCCGTAAAGGGCCATGGACCGCACGATCCCCGCGTAGAGCCTCCGGCAGGAGGCGTTTGGGCCCCCTAGATTGGGCAGAAGCCGCTTCAAAGCAGCCCCAGCCCTCTCCAGTCTGGGAGCCAAACGTCGGAAGTGCTCCACGAAGTTCCACCGGCTATCGAGGACGAGTCCCAAGTACTTCATCGTCGACTCGACACCGATGTGAACTCCTCCCGCCGTTATCTGGGAACTCGACAGTGGCGCGTTCCGAGGACCATAAAAACACATGGCCTCGGACTTGTGCAAGGCCACCTCGAGTCCCAATTGCCGGATCCTATCGACGATTGTCGCAACCCCACGTGCCGCCAGTTCGGCCGCCGCCTCATGCGACCTCCCCTGCGCCAGGACCAGCGTGTCGTCAGCGTAGCAGACTACACTGACGCCGCTAGGGAGGTCGGCGCGCAGCACCCAGTCGTAGCCGATGTCCCACAGATGCGGCCCCAGGACCGATCCCTGTGGGACACCGCACGACATCTCTCGCCGGTTCCACTCTCCTTGGTGACCAGGGTAGATGACGGCCCTGTCCGTCAGGTAGGCCTCGACCACGCGACAGAGGTAGGTCGGCATCCGGTGGTACCGAAATGCCTCCCTAATGCAACTCCAGGGCAGGGTATTGAAGGCATTGGCGATGTCAAGAGACACCGCCAAGACGACCCCACCCCGGGCCACAGCATCCCCCGTCGTGAGGGCTCGAACGCGCATGATGGCATCCACCGTAGAGCGCCCCTTGCGGAAACCAAATTGGCTCTCCGCCAAATCCGGCCCCACCCGCACCAGCCGACCGACAAGGCGGTCTGCAATTACTCTTTCAAAGAGCTTGCCAACCTCGTCGAGCAGCACGATGGGCCGGTAAGCGGACGGAGAGTCTGCCGGGCGCCCTAGCTTCTTAATAAGGACCAGTTTCCCCGTCTTCCAACGAAGTGGGAACTGGCCCCTCTCCAAGCATGCGCTTAGGAGCCCCCTTAGTCGAGGCCCGAGAGCCTCCAAGGCCAGGACCCAGGCTTTTCCAGGCAAGCCGTCGGGTCCTGGGGCGGTATTCTTGGCATTTAGCCTACGTACCGCCACTCTCAGATCTACCTCGGTCACCTCCGGAGCATCGTCGTCGTCGTCGGCAGTGTGGTCCGCATCAGGCACCACAGGAGGCGGAGCCATGGGCGGAGGAGTATGTTCCCCTCGTGAAGGGAACAGAGCGCTCACCACGTCCTCCACGAGCTGGGGCCGGAGACTCTGCGTCAGCGGGGGAGCCCATGGGCGGAGTTTATCTCTCACCCCTTTGTAGGGGCGTCCCCACGGGTCTCTGTTCAGAGTCTCCAGCGACTCCTCGCGAGCCAGTCCTCTGGCCCGCTGGATTTCCGCTCGGAGGGCGGACTTTGCCGCTCTGTACCCTTCGTATAGCTCCGCCTGGACGGCTTCCGTATCCGGAAGGCGGATACGGAGCCTGCGGTGCCTGGAGTACTGGTGGCGCGCAGCAACGCACGCCTCGCGTAAAGCGGTCAGCTCACGCGACCACCAGCACACCTGGCGCCGAGCACGTCCGGGCTGGACCCGGGGCATTGCCACGTCACATATTTCGGACATGGCCTCCCGGAACCACTCCGCCTCGTCGTTTATGTCGGCAGGCCTGTCTGGTGATGACACCCAGGCCTGCACGATCGAGGCTTCCAGGAGGAGCTCCCGGTCCAGCTGCTTCAGCGCCCACCGCGGGCCACTCGGGGCCTGTAGGACCGGCGCGCCTAAGGTCTGGGCGGAGACGTCAAACCGGATGTACCGGTGATCGGAATAGGTCTCCACCCCCTACATGACGCGCCAGTCAATGACACGCGGCGACAGAGCGGGGCTGGCGAACGAGATGTCCACCACTGATTCACCCCGCATCCGCACACACGTGGGGACAGAACCCCGGTTAAGGACGACCAGGCCTGTCTCGAGAGCCCAGTCCTCCACCATCCTGCCCCGTGTGTCCGTATACCGGGAACCCCAAGCCACGTTCTTGGCATTGAAGTCCCCGAGGACGATCACGGGAAGGGGATGGTACCCGACGACGACTACTCTCAACTCCCCAAGGGAGTTGTGGAACTCGGCGAGAGTTCGGTTCGGGGAGAAGTATACTCCTACCACGACAATCTCCCCGAACCGTGCTGCTACGCAACCCTGTCCCCTCTTGACGGCCTCGAGGGACGGGGAGCCGGCGGCGGCCGATAACATAATGGCCACTGAGCCGCTCAGGTCCTCTACCCAGTCGTCCCTGGGTGGGACAAAGTACGGCTCAGCGACCACGGCAATGTTAATCGACCACTGCGCCATGCTCTGGAGTAACAGATCCTGAGCGGCGGCGCAGTGGTTGATGTTCGCCTGGAGGAGGCGTAATGGGGCCATTTATTGGCATTCCATATCAGCCTCCTCCTGGGCCCTCTGGGATGGCCCTGCCGCGGTGTTAGCGGCGGCAACGACGACGGTGGAGGCGGCAGCGGCGGCGGCAACGACGACGGTGGAGGCGGCAGCGGCGGCGGCAATCGTGGCGGCTGCGGCGGTGACGGCGTTAGTGGAGGGCTTGCCCCTGCCCCTAGGTTTCGGGGGGGGAGCGCAGGCCTTGCCTCCAGCCCGGTGATCGGCCGGCTTCCCAGCCGCTGCACATGCAAAGCAGTGCGGCGTGGCCTCGCAAGAGCCGGCCTTGTGACCGGGCCGACCACAGCGGAAGCAGTCCTCGCTGCGGTCCACCTCCGAGGTGCAGCATGCTCCCACGTGGTGTCCCACCCGGCAGCGGTAGCACCTCAGAGGTCTGGGTTCCAGCAGTTTGACCTGTGCGGAAACCCAGCCCACTCGGAGCCTTTGGCCCTCCCCAGCTATTTTTTGGGCCGCCGACACGGGGCAGCTCACCGTAATGGTTTGCATACCCGTAGTGTCAGGACGGATGGTGCCTGCCCTCACCTGATCGGCAGAGCAACCCCCAGTCCTAGCCACGGCGGCCACAACGTCTTCCGCCGTCACGCAGTCGTTCAGGCCCAAGATGCGCATGTCTGCGCACTTGGTGGGCCTGGAGACTCGGGCCTCTTCCGCATTGAGGGACGCCCTAAGCCTTTCGGCCAGGGCGTCAGCGGTCGGGCCACTGGCCGCACCGGGGATCTCCAGCATACGAGCCCCCGTCGCAGTGACCTTCATGCGGAAGCCATCGGCGACGCCGATCTCCTCCAGGTTCAGCACATCACGGGCTAACGCTTGCACTGTGATCGTCCAATAAAGCTACATTTGACACTAACAGGCGCTGTCAGTGTCAAACTGTTACCACCGATGTGCTTGCTGACATGGTGGCTGTTTGGCTTCTTGGCGGGAAAGTGAAGCGTCATGTTCAGCAGTTTGTTTAATTTTCCAAAATTTGTGTTTAGCCGAATATTAATGTGTAATAATGGTGGATTATTAACCATTAAGTGTTTGTGAACGTGCATTAGTGTAGGCAAATGAAACAAAACAGTGCAACTTCGCTTCAAGTTCTCTCAAGAAGTCCGCGTGAGGTCTCAGTAAAGTGCCACATCTTTACTGAAACTCAAGGGGAGTGGGCGGGGATATCATCATCATGCATTTATTCATTTCATCAATATTAAACAAGAACTAAAACGTGACATTGGCTAAATGCACAAACCGTGCGAAGCCAGAAGGAAAAAACAAAAAAAAAAAAATATGGTGGCTGTTGATAGTACCTATCATAGATAATACACTTTATTAGACCTAAGCAATGCTATTGCACAACACAAAGTATTACACAAAATATAGCAAAGTGAGAAAACGTAGAAGACACAATTACACACACAGACAGAATTATAATGCACAGTCAGCCTCAAAAAGATGTAAACAACGAGAAGAATTCATTTAATTGTCTACAATCTTATTTCCATAATATTGCAACCATGTGTAGTGACTTATTACACTCATTGTTGCTACGCATTACTATGTACAGACGCCAGCAGGTCAAGCTACCCGAAACTGTCAAATTTCCTCAATCAACCTTGAACCTTATACTGTAGGGATAAAGTTGAAAATCTATTAAAGAAATTTGACAGATTGTAATAGGTTGATGTGCTGGCGTCTGTACCTATTATGGAACACAAATTGTAGACAATCAAATTAGGTAATTCTTTTTCTTATCATCTTATTGAGGCTGATTAGAATCAGCCAGCTGATTCAGCGTATATAGTTTGATACTTAGGTATCAAACTATGCGCTGTGATTCACAATTAAAAATATTTTTAAGGTACTTACCTTCTTTATTTACGTTAGTATAATGATAATTTGCCAAATAAGACGTATTTACTAGCCTCGGAAAATTTTTGTCCATTTTTCAAGGATTACGTTAATTAATATTGTTCAAGAAAAAAAAAACACGGGCACGTAAGCTGCAGTGTCATTAACTAAGTATATTACAAACGAAAATATAAATACTATATTACTTAGTAGCGCAATGGGTTAACGATAAGCTTATCAGACGTTTTATCGGCTGTACTATATTACGCCTTGTCTACAATTGAGAGCAATATGTATACTGACTCGCTCACTCGCCTTTTCTCGTGATAACTATTTGTTTGTTTATAGCAGCATCAATGACATTAGGTACCTATTTAAACTGTTAGGTACAGGTTATACATGCTAAGTAGTTATTTTTTTTCAATTAGATCAGATACACACGGCTACACATCAATCAAGCTATACATTTCCAGTGCTGATCTCGCATGGATTTCCGTATATTGAGAGGACAAGTCAGCGTTTATGTACTGAAAATGTATAGCTTGATGTGTAGCCGTGTGTAATGTACCTACCTAGAACTTTGGTATTTTTAGAGTTCCGTGCTAAAATTGACAAAACCAACACTAATCACTTCTAACGAACGTGCTTCCATTTGTTACAGGCGATTTTATCAAATACGCTGACTATCAAACGAAAATAATCGTTTTTTTTATAGAATAAAAGCAAAAATAAAAATTAAGGGTAGGTTGTACCTACAGTAATTTGGTGCTAAAAAGTGGATTAACTGGAAAACATTCCGGTAGTTTTGAAAATGTGTGTTTTATTGATTTCGACGTGTTTTTTTTTTCGAATTTTCACTTTGCTACCTCGTTTATTTGTCGCTATGGTGAAAAAATGGCGCCCAAAACAGTATTTTGATAATATCTCCTTTCCGACTCATTTTATGTTTCAATGAAAATTGTTATGTAATAAATTAATCTAGAGAAAAAATCCTATAATTTATGTGGTTACCATTTTTTTTGTTAAATCAATAGTTTCAACATACGAGCGCAGAAAAGTCTACTCCAACACGAATATTAGTCAAAAACCCCATCATCAGGCGGAGTAAGACAAAAATCTCAGAAACTTACCATTTACCTACCTGTAGGTGTACGAAACACTTGCTTTTGTTGTCCGACTTGCACTTGACATTATTTATCCACCTAATATTAATCTTATCGCTGTTTAATTTTCCAATAACGTCACGCGAGCATTAATCCAAGGTCTTCTATGATTCTGCCATTCAAAGTACCTACCTAACGAATGTCATTGATTTCAAGAATGTTCTTTTCAAATTTATTGAATTTTCTTTTTCGAATTCATTATTCTCGGATACTCGTACTAGCCCACAGAATACAAAACGTATTAATGATTATTAATAGTTAAGAGCGTTTACGACGCGACGTACGGCATTTCATACATACTTTCAAGCCCCGGTTTTTCGAAATGACTGAACCGATTTTAATGAAACTTCATACGCATATGCAGGATACAAAAGTCTAAAAAGTTAGTTAAACGCGTTTCGTAATACGATCGGTGAAATCGGCCCATAAAGTCACATTATTGACTTTAGGTTATCTTTGACTGTCGTTTCTTTTTTTCTATCGCCGTAGTTAGCCATAGTTAGCCGTGCCGATACTTCAGATTTATGTTCGGAGTAGACCCCCAGCTACTCGATACATAAAAACTCCTACCATGACAATCTACCAGAACCGTGCTGCCATGCAACCCCGTCCCCTCTTGACGGCCTCGAGGGACGGTGTACCGGCGGCGGCCGACGAAATTAGAGTCATTGAGCCACTCAGGTCCTCCACCCAGTCATCCCTAGGTGGGACAAAGTACGGCTCAGCAACCACGGCGATGTTAATCGACCACTGTGCCATGCTCTGGAGTAACAGATCCTGAGCGCTGGCGCAGTGGTAGATATTCGCCTGGAGGAGGCGTGATGGGGCCATTATTGGCTTTCCATTTCAGCCTCCTCACGGGCCACCTGTGATGGCCCTGCCGCGGTACTAGCGGCGACGACGGTAGAGGCAGCAAAGCGGCGGCGGCAATAGTGGCGGCTGCGGCGGTGATGGCGGTGGCGCAGGGCTTGTCCCTGCCCCTGGGTTTGGTGGGTGGAGCGCGAGCCTTGCTCCCAGCCCAGTGACCGGCCGGCTTGCCAGCCGCCGCACATGCATAGCAATGCGGCGTGGCATTGCACGAGCCGGCCTTGTGACCGGGCCGACCACAGCGGAAGCATTCCTCGCTGCGGTCCACCTCTGAGGTGCAGTGTGCTCCCACGTGGTGTCCCACTCGGAACCGGAAGCACCTCAGAGGTCTGGGTTCCAGCAGTTTCACCTGCGTGGATACCCAGCCCACCCGGATCCTTCGGTCTTCCCGCCGATCTTTTGGGCCGCCGATACGGGGCAGCTCATCGTAATGGTTTGCATCCCCGTGGTGTCAGGACGGATGGTGCCTGCCCTCACCTGCTCCCCAGTCGCCGTGACCTTCATTCTTAGCCCTCGGCGACGCCGATCTCCTCCAGGTTAACCGCCTGCCAAGCCTTGGCAAGCAGTTCGCGGTAGGATACGCCCTTCTTTTCCACTTCGGGCTGTAGTGTGATCACTAAAGCTGCGGACTTCGGGGCGCGGAGCGTTTTTGCGCCGCTGCCGCCTCTCTTCCCTTTTGGCCGCCCTTGCTGCCTTACCCGCCTTCCTGCTCTCTTCGGCTATCTGCCATTTGGCGTCGGCCGGAGAGGAATTAGGAGGCGGGGGCGGGGGCGACCGTCTCGCCGCCTTGGCTGGGGCCCTCGCCTTCTGCGCAAACGTCTGCGCAGCCGTCCCGCCCTTCTTGGGCTTCGGCGGCATCAATTTTGCCAGCGGCGCGGGCATGGCCGCGGCAACCACGGTGACGGCAAAAGTGGCCGGCCTGCTCGCCACTAGCGGGGGGCACAGGACAATCCCCTCCAGTACGGAGAACTAGCTGTTGAAGGCAGCCAGCTCCTGCCGCACCAGGGTCTAAACCCGATCCTCCACCAGCAAGGGCAGGCCCTGCCCATGCTGCGCTCCCACCAGGGCCACCTCCCGGGGCCCAGGTCCTGGAAGCCAGGCCAGGTCCGCTCGGAGCTCCTCATTCTCCTTTCAAAGAAGCTTCATTGCAGCTGTCAAGCGGCCGACCTCCACCCGCATCTCGGACATATCGTCCGATGGAGGCCCGACTTGAAAGGCCCTCGGTGCCGCCATTATGGAGGCCGTGGCACGGGTATGGCCTTGCTTTAGAGGATTGAATCCTCTTCATGCCCACACCCTTGATCGCTGCTACCACGAAGCTGCTGGCCACTCCCTTCGCCTCACCTGGCGCACCTCCCGGGGGCCCAGGTCCTGGAAGCCGGGCCAGGTCCGCTCGGAGCTCCTCATTCTCCTTTCGGAGAAGCTTCATTGCGGCTGTCAAGCGGCCGACCTCCACCCGCATCTCGGACATATCATCCGATGGAGGCCCGACCTGAAAGCTGCTGGCCACTCCCTTCGCCTTGGAGCTGCCAGCGGCGTCAGGCTCACCGCCCGAGGACTCAGAGAGGAGAGACCAAATGTAAACATAGCTGTCAAATGGCGTTACCTACATCTTTGGATAAAATTAAACATTATTAATTTAATTGTTTCTTTATAAATAGTTATTTAAAGTTTGCTTACCGATGATAGGTAACTTTTTTAGTAGTTTTCACTCGTCTTTTGTAATTCCTACACACTTTTACAGCGCTAATCGTCATTTTTATACGCCACAGAACTACGCCATTTTTATACCAACAGTGGGCTGATATTTTTTTGGCGTACAGACGCTCGGACCAGACATTAAATAATCTAAGGCTATTTATGGTACCTATTAGTGTCGTTTTCCACATAAAATAAGGTAATGTTACTTTTCTCAAACATGCATGGAAATATTGCCATTCTCACATTATTTTCGAAAATACCGGCCAAGTGCGAGTCGGACTCGCGCACGAAGGGTTCCGTACCATTATATATAAAAACGGCAAAAAAATCACGTTTGTTGTATGGGAGCCCCCTTAAATATTTGTTTTATTTTAATTTAATTATTTATTTTTAAAGTGAATATATAACTAAATACACTGTGAATATTTCAAGCGTCTACCTGTTACCGTTATCAATATCGAGCAAAATCTAGCAAAATGTCACGTTTGTTGTATGGGGCTCCCATACAACAAACGTGACATTTTGCTAGATTTTGACCTTAAATATTAATTTTATTCTGTTTTTTAGTATTTGTTGTTATAGCGGCAACAGAACTACATCATCTGTGAAAATTTAAACTGTCAACTATCACGGTTCATGAGATACAGCCTGGTGACAGACGGACAGACAGACAGACAGACGGCGGAGCTTTAGTAATAGGGTTCCCGTTTTACCCTTCGGGTACGGAACCCTAAAAATGATAGAAAAGAGATGGTTTGATAAAAACAACAAGAAAAAAAGAGACAGCTAGTGTTGTCAATTGCACGTGAATGTAAACAAACATTGTTCGGGCCACCAATCACCGAAAGTTGGCATCACAGACTAACAAATACGTCCCAATTAGGACGTTTTCGAGTCTTCACGATTCATTGCTATTGTGTTTTATTCCGAATGAAATGAAAATAAAATAAAAAATCAAATTATCTACAAAAGTGACATCGAAAGACCTCAATAAAGAAGTACCTACTGAGTATAGAATGTCTTAAATATCAATATTTATTATTTTTTGTGTTTTCTTCTCCGTATTACTTTAAATGTGATTATTAGGACATTATAAAAAATGCCCGAGCAATTTGATTATTTTTATTTCAAACGTAGAATCAATATGAATGCGTCAGATACCATCTACTGTTACTGTTATTGAATCTTTTGGGTTAGGTTAGAACAGTGACCATTAAAACGCGCGAAGGCGAGCAAGCGAAGCGACTAAGCGAGCGTGCCTCTATTCTTGGTCATGGACGTATACGTCCATGTTCTTGGTGAATCATTTTCAGTTTTGTATTAGGAAAAACTTTACCAGAGACGGAATAAATTTCGAAATTCAATAATGGCTCCATGGCTTAAACCTGGGTCTGAAGATAAACCTTGTTTTGTAATAAGATGGATTATGTTCTAAATTTCTTTGTCATACCTATTACAAACAATAATATACAAAAAACCTAAAAACGTTTTCAATAATAGTCCTAAATTCAAATTATTTCATGTTTATTTATCAACAATGTTTATTATAATTTTAATTTTCAATTTGTTTATTGCTCTATTTACAATTTTATGGCATGTGCTCAGATTATAATCTGAGGGCATGTGATACGATGTGGCATAAAGTTCGGGCAAGCTATCATTCGGACAAATGATGATGACAAAAAAAAAATGGCACTAGTTTTTTTTTTTTTTTTTTAATGAATGGCATCTCGTAGCAGACCTAGAGAGGTCGTTGCTACTTAACCGGATATTCCTGTGGCTGCCCTAAGGTTTTTAATCTTAAAGCCTCCAGCCAGGGCGCAAATTATATTATATTAAAACTAAACGACAGCGCACTAAGGGCACCCCCTGTGGGGTACGGACCTCGGCTTAGGGCGTCGTTGGGGGATCACAAAATTAGTAACGATTTGGGGACGGGCTGGATCAACATTTTGATCATGATTATTATCAGGGGATATTATATTTATTGCTACGGCGCTCTCAGCCTCTAACCGGGCGGCTGGCGCATCGACATTCAAGGGACGGGGGGGAGGACTTTTATTACCATTTACTCGGGAAGTTCGCGTAGTACCTCGGCGGCGAGGACGGAAGGTCGGTTTGTGTATTTTGTGCACTGTACTCGTGGCCCTATTGCTTTCCTGAAGGAGAGTGACGGGGTCATCCGGATCTAAGAGAGTGTGCCTCGGTCGGCGAGTCTGACTAATATGGCACTAGGTACTACTTTGAGTATTTATACTCCTCAAAGACTTCTACCTTTCTTCTACGGATAAAAAAGTTAGGGAACACAATAGAGAACCGTCTCGGCGTCTCATGTTATGTTTGTTTGACTATCTGCCTGCCACTGGCAACACTGCACAGAACATATTTTAGCTGCTTTCCGAATTAGAACATAATCGCTGACAGCGCTCACATCAATAATTTCCGTTCCGATTTAGATATCACGATTATGACAGCTGAGAGCTGTCAACAATTCGGAACGCTTGTGAACGCGCTGACGGTTGGATTACAGTATTTCTTTGTGTATACACCACACACACACATTTGTACACTTCTTCTTTGGTACGATGGCGACTGTAGCCAGAAGCACAATTTCGAAAATGCCACGCTAATTAGATAAGATGCGACTCAAAACAAAACAGCACAACCGCGGAGTGAGCTGTGAATCGCCACGCGGCATCCGTCACCCCGCTAGCAATTGGTTTTACATGCGCCTATTGTTTCACATCAATATACGGTATGCTCGGCGTTATCGCAAGATGGCGCATGTCATGACGTCATCTATGACGATTCGTGCGACATCGTTTTCGCGCTCACGCTAATACGGTACGGATTTTAACGCGCAAAAAAAGGATTACAGTCTATCTCGGAACGCACCATTTGCTTGTGTATAAATTTTGACAGGTCGGTTTCGGTTCAGTTAGCGACCGACTGAAATCCACCACATCCCCGATCAGTTTGACTCGATCGCCGAAACGACGGCCGCGATCGACTCACTCACGGAACACGTACAATCAGTCCTGAGCGATTGCTCGAAGCAGGTTCCGGCGATGGACCCCCATCGCCGAAAGCTGCCGGACGATGTGCGTGAACTGCTGACTGAGAAGAACGCGGCCACTCGTGCATACAGTGTCTTTCCCTGTGACGCTAACAAAGTCTTCATGCGCCAATTACAGAAATCTGTAAGGAAGCGAATGAAAGAACTGCGTGAGGCTAACTGGGACAAGATGCTGGGCGAACTAGAGCCCACTCATCTTGCCTTCTGGGAGCTTCAGAGGAAACTCAGATCCCCGCAAGTAGCTTCAATGCCCCCTCTGACACGACCCGACAGGACGATAGCATTCGACGACACCGACAAGGCTGAATGCCTGGCTGACACTCTCGAGACTCAGTGCTCGCCCAGCTCTCAACCAGTAGACCAAGCTCACCTCGCTGAGGTGGACGCTGAAGTCGAACGTAGGGCGAATCTCCCTCCGGTCGAAGACCCTGATTGTCCTCTGGCTCCCGTCACCCCAGACGAAGTGCACGACATTATCAAGGGTCTGAAAACCCGTAAATCTCCCGGATCAGACGGAATCACCAACAGGGTGCTCCAGCTGTTCCCCGCTCACCTGATCATGCTAATGACCACCATCTTCAATGGCGCTCTTAGCAACAACATTTTTCCTCAAGCTTGGAAAAGTGCCACGGTCATCGGTATCCCGAAGCCCGGCAAACCTAAGACCGAACCTTCCAGTTACCGACCCATCAGTCTGCTCAACGTCTTCGGCAGAGTCTATGAGAGGCTTATTTATAAGCGTCTCAAAGACTATGCCGAGACGAAGGGCCTCATCCCAAACGAACAGTTCGGGTTCAGATCCCAACATTCGTGCGTACAACAGGTCCACCGTATCGTCGAGCATGTAAGCGCTGGCTTCCAGCGCGGGCTCATGACGGGTGCTGTGTTCTTCGACATTGCGAAAGCGTTCGACAAAGTCTGGCACAACGGCTTAATATATAAGCTCTACAAACTCGGTGTGCCCGATCGTCTCGTGCTCATCTTACGAGACTTTTTGTCGGACCGCACCTTCCGCTATCGCATCGAGGGTGCGCTATCCTCCCCCCATCCGCTCCGCGCAGGCGTCCCTCAGGGCGCTGTGCTGGCACCGCTGATATTCACTATATTCACTAGTGATATCCCCAAATGTAGAAAGGCGCAGTTAGCTCTGTTCGCAGACGACACGGCCATCTACTACTCCGGCCTCAGGCAAGACAATATCGCCCGCATCCTTCAGGCCGAAGTCAACAGACTCGCGGCCTGGTTCAGGAAGTGGAGGATTGAAGTCAACCCTGATAAGAGCCAGGGGGTCCTATTCTGTAGGCCCCGGCGATCACCCGCCCTGCCCCAACCGATCACCATGTTCGGCAAGCCTATCCCTTGGGAGAAGCGAGCCAAATACCTCGGTGTGGTCTTAGACCATCACATGACGTTCGGCGAGCACATAAAACAGGTGCGCTCGCGCGCCAGTTTTGCTCTCGGCCGACTACACTCCGTACTCAACCCGCGCAGCAAGTTGTCCCTTAAGTGCAAATTGCGTATTTACACCGCGTGCATTCGACCGATCATGACTTACGCCTGCGTAGTCTTCGCTCACGCAAAGTCATATCACATTCATAAGATGCAGACGCTTCAAAACCGATTTCTCCGTAGAATTACGAAAGCTCCTTGGTTCGTTCGGAACGAACAACTTCACGTAGACCTTAAGATGCCTACCATCAAACAGTTTATGAAGCGCCTTGCAAAGCGCTTTTTCGAATCCGCGGAACGTCATCGCAACCCCTTGGTTGTGCAGGCCGCTAGTTACAGGCCTTCTGCCATTAGTCAGACTCGCCGACCGAGGCACACTCTCTTAGATCCGGATGACCCCATCACTCTCCTTCAGGAAAGCAATAGGGCCACGAGTACAGTGCACAAAATACACAAACCGACCTTCCGTCCTCGCCGCCGAGGTACCACGCGAACTTCCCGAGTAAATGGTAATAAAAGTCCTCCCCCCCGTCCCTTGAATGTCGATGCGCCAGCCGCCCGGTTAGAGGCTGAGAGCGCCGTAGCAATAAATATAATATCCCCTGATAATAATCATGATCAAAATGTTGATCCAGCCCGTCCCCAAATTGTTAGTAATTTTGTGATCCCCCAACGACGCCCTGAGCCGAGGTCCGTACCCCACAGGGGGTGCCCTTAGTGCGCTGTCGTTTAGTTTTTAATATATATAATTTGCGCCCTGGCTGGAGGCTTTAAGATTAAAAACCTTAGGGCAGCCACAGGAATATCCGGTTAAGTAGCAACGACCTCTCTAGGTCTGCTACGAGATGCCATACAAAAAAAAAAAAAATCGGTTCAGTTCATGTGACGTAAGTACTACGTAGTCGTACGGCGAGCGGCGTATTAATTTTATTAATCAGCTAAATCTCTACTTAACTTCTCAAGAAATAGTTTGTAACCGTGAATAGTTGACTACCTAGGTGAACAAAACCAAAAAAAAAAAAAAAAAAAATAACAATAACAATCAATTTTTATTTTATTTTTTGGAATATGATGCGCCTTGTTTGTTGCTGGCTTGCTGGCATAGAGTATAGTAATAGATTGCTTGCTGGCTTGTAAGTGGGCGAATAATACTACTCTTATTAAAAAACACATTCCCCAGCCATACTCGCAATACGTAAATTTTTATCTGAATCAGACCATAGTAGTGCACCGTTTCTAAACTAGAATTTATAAACAAAAAATATGGCAGACATCCTTAGACCTCACGTAAAGTGGATAGAAGGCAGATGCTACAGGGTGAATGATCCAGCTGTAGAAGCAAATACTTTCCAAGAACACGACTTATATGAAAATGGTAAGTTTACAGTATTTTAAACACAAATGTGGTTAAAGTGCTGATGAGTGATGGGGTATTATCATTATTTATTAGTCTGCTTATTGGCTGTGTCATGGTAAAGCCAATGTTAAGTTCCATTGATTCTGTATTGCAGTCACCAATATGTTCACTAAGAATGGTGATCTATGGTCTTATCTATTATAACCTTGTTACTCACTGCCCAATGCCCATAAAGTGTTCTATTAGTAGATGGGTTTTCTTCAGCAGTAAGTACATACAAAGATTTTTTTTTAAATAGTTGAGTAGAAAATAGAGAATGCAAAGTAACTTTACAATTTATGCAATATATTAATAATTAATTAAAGAAGTGAAAGTCTGTTTGTGAATTCAGATGTTCATTCATTTATTAAGGCTTCTACATACTGGTGCGACATGTCGCGCGACGCGACACCAGTAGAACAATTTCCTTGAATTTTTCATATAAATTGTTCTACCGGTGTCGCGTCGCCCGACAAGTCGTGCCAGTACGTAGAAGCCTTTGTCTTAATGGCTAAATGGATTTAGTTGCAGCATATGACAAGACCATGTCCTGGATTAGGACATAAGATACTTTTTATGCCGTTGGCAAAAGCTATCATAATAATCAAATAATAAATAATCTTATATTCACAACTGAAGAATTGATATAATTTCTTTGCAGATGTAGCACGCAATGATGTTCTTGATGAAGGAGATGATGATGACTTTGAAGTAGTAATGGTGGATAATTCTAGGTACAGCACCAGTTTACATGTATCTAAGTAAGTGCAAGTTACATGTATTACAATTTGTAATTGCATGCATGTTAATGAAAATTGGCTATTATTTATACTATTACTATTTCGAGTTAGGACTTTTGCAGTGCCTTCATGGCATTACAGGGTAGGATGTGATATACACACAGTATATTTGTTAATAAATAAAAAACTAACACCAACTACTATTAGCAAGGGACCATAAAACCCCGGTTAAGGGTTAAGTAACCCATTGAATGGGTTTTATACTTGAAACCCAGTGAAAGGGTTACATGATAACCCATTCAATGGGTTCTATAACTACTTGAAACCCAGTAACATGAAAAAATCATATTATTATGTTATTTCGATATCCGCCCAGCGTAGCATGACCAATTCTATCTCAATTCTACCCAGGGACCAATTTGCTTACCATTTTAGAAAAACCCTATCGAAAACCCTTTCAATGGAAAGGGTTTTTGATATGGTTTTTCTAAGCAGTTAATCAAAAACCCATACGGTGTGGGTAATTTTGAATGGCTTAAACTAAGCAGTTCAAAAGGGTTACCCACATTGCATGGGTTTTTATCGAAAACCCTTTCAACGGGTTACCAAAGTTTAATTTAAGCCGTTCATAAAGGTTACCCATAATGTATGGGTTTTTGTTTAACTGCTTAGAAAAACCCTATCGAAAACCCTTTCAATGCGTAACCAAAATGGTCCCTGCTATTAAGTTAGCTTCTTTTTTTTATAATAATTATTTAATTTGCAGACATTATCTTGGATCCATTATAGGAAAGAAGGGAGCAACCAAAATTAGAATTGAGAGAGATACTAAGACAGATATTAAGATACCAAAACATGGCCAGGAAGGTGACATTGTTATATTTGGACCCACAGCAACCGTAAATATTTTTTAAATATGGTTTATTCATCGCTTTTTGCATAGCCTTTTTTTTTCCAGCTACATATTGTTGTACGATCGCCAACCCGCCTGCCAAGCGTGGCGATTATGGTAAAGCCCACTTTAGGGGATGCCTATGTCCAGCACTGGACGTCTTTCGGCTGCAATGATGATGACATAATTATGTCCAGTCAGACTGGTTGCAGCTGAATACCAATATTTTACATGGTGCTACTGCTCTGACCTCTACAAACCAGTTACTTGGTGACACAATACCTCATAGTAAGAATGGTTGATAGACTTTCGGACTTTGGCTGCCGGTACTGTCAAAGATTTACGAAGGACAGCCAGGATCTAGGCCTGTACACACCACGTTTTTTAAACGCGCGTTTGTAGCGATACAGACGCGATACGCACGCGAGTCAGACGCAGCCTGTAGACCTTCTGTAGGATAAAAGCGCGCCGTCGACGCACGTTTCATAAACGCGCGTCAACGGTGACAAAACGTGGTGTGCACAGGCCCTAACATGCTTTTTTAATCATGCCTCGGTCTCAGTATGAATTGGGTGGTCGCCCATCCAGATACGGACCTCAGGGTTTGCTAGCATTGCACTTTTGACCAATCAATGTTTTATTAAAATTCTAAGTTACAGTCCGATTCATACTTTTTGGCGGCTCGGAACATGAGGAGAGTCGCTGCGCAGTAACGAATTTATGTGTCAGCGGGGGTGAGGGGTGGGGTACTGCGCAGCTTGTAGCGCACTTCAGAGCCGCCATTAAGTTTGACGCTTACTATAACAAAACTGTGTTTATAAATAGATAATTTAATTTTTTAGAGTGTAAAAGCAGCTAGAAGAAGAATAAATATAATAGTGATGTCATCTAGGATGAAACAGAAATCAACACATTTTATATCAATACCTATGAATCAGCTCAACATACAGAAAAGATTTGAAGAATTTGAGGTGATTATAATAAAATATTTTTTTGAGAACCCAAACTTGATCCTTTGTATTATTTACTTCAATAATTAATCAACTGTCTGCACTGCACTGCACACAGAAACATTTAAAATCATTAAAGGTACTATTCCGAAGTCTATGGCAGGCCGCAAGCAGCCGCCTGCTGCTTCAGTTCTGCCTAACCACAATGACATACTGCAGCAATACTGCTAGTTTCTATGTATTTCTATGACGCTTCCGCAGATGGCGACAGTGCCGCTTGCTGCTTGGGTCGAGCGGCAATGGCAGACGGCATACCAGTATACCAGTAGTACTGTCAGTAGCTGTTACTAACAGAGACAACACGTATTTTTTGCTTGACAAATGAGTTTCGCGAAAATTAAGAAAAGGTGACTACGAAAGTGATGACGTCGCGATCAGAACCAAAACTGCAGCCGCACTGTCGCTGCGTTTATTGTCAATCGCTATGCCGCTGCCGTCTGCGGTCTGCCGTGTTGTTCGGAATTGTACCTTAAGCATAATATATATTTTATGTGGGGTTCTAAATTCCTAAAATGAAGCTCTGGTTACTGAAATTCTGATCCAAGTTACAGAAGAGTGAACCTGCTGTCACATCTCATAATAGCTGTGATTATTGGTGGACTAAAATTACAGTAAGGCCCTGGGTATGCACGCGAAATTTTTGCTAAGCGCCGGCGCACACTGGTCCCAAATGATAAAAAAGGGGACATTAAGAAATTTTTGACAAAAGGTCAACCGATTCAGCTTATTTTTTTTTTGTAGACAGCTGATGCAATTACAAATCACTTTTGTACATTGAGTTTTTGCCAAAAAAGCCGTATTTTCAGAGAAAAAAAATATTCAAATATTTTTTGTATGAAAGAAATCCTAATTTTGTCTTTATCTTCCAAGATTCAAACGTATTCAAAATAAAACTTAAAGCAGCTTGTAGAAATGCTAATTGCTCACTACTTTGTCATAGACACTCTTCTGCGATTTTGTGCTCCTTTTGAGTTACAGGCACTTTAAATATTTTTTGTATGAAAAAATCCTAATTTTCTCTTTATCTTCCAAGATTCAAACGTATTCAAAATAAAACTTAGCGCAGCTTGTAGAAGGGCTAATTGCTCACCACTTTGTCATAGACACTCTTCTGCGATTTTGTGCTCCTTTTGAGTTACATGCACTTTGAATATTTTATGTATGAAAAAATCCTAATTTTGTCTTTATCTTCCAAGATTCAAACGTATTCAAAATAAAACTTAAAGCAGCTTGTAGAGATGCTAATTGCTCACTACTTTGTCATAGACACTCTTCTGCGATTTTGTGCTCCTTTTGAGTTACATGCACTTTAAATATTTTTTGTATGAAAAAATCCTAATTTTGTCTTTATCTTCCAAGATTCAAACGTATTCAAAATAAAACTTAGCGCAGCTTGTAGAGGGGTTAATTGTTCATCACTTTGCCATAGACACTCAATTGCGATTTTGTGCTCCTTTTCAGTTACAGGCACTTTAAATTTTTCGTGGTCGGATGAGCTTTACTAGTTTTTTGTAGACAGCTGATACAATTACAAACTTTATTATTAAACTTTATTAAACTTTATTATCTATTTTATTATACAATTACAAATTTAAAACTTTTTGATAATACTGAGCTCTTCGTTTGGAATTTCACTTGAAATACGATTTATAATGGTTTGACACAGTAAATCACTATTTTTAAGGCACCCACTATTACTCAAAAAAGAAAAAATGTCTAAATTAGTCACAAATGTAGTCATTTTGATACAAAAATGTTACAGGCAAATAAATAAAAGTTACAATGTGGTGATAGTTGATAAAAAATTGTGTTGTTTTTACGAGCACAAGACGCGTAATGAACAAAAACGGGTTCCGCTTGCCCTTATACTATTGATATATGACTCATTACCCAACTATCCCGTTACTTAATGGGGTAGTTAGATAATGGCTCATTACCTAACTACCTCATTACTTAATGGGGTAGTTAGATAATGAGCCAAATATTCTTGCAATTTGGATGAGTCACGAGAAAATAAAACATACTAAGATGTGCTCCTACATAAATACCGCAAAACTACAAAGGGAATTTTTAATTGCAATTTATATACCTATTCATCATTCAGCGTTTTCGACGCGTTCGACTAGATGACCAAATAGAGCCGAAATCGTCACTTATAGGGTAATTAAGCAATGACTCTATACAAAAAAAATTTTACATACGAGTCACACAATAACTTACCTGTACATAAACATGTCTGAACACGTTTTGAGATTTCCTTGTTTGTTTATTTGATACTGATAATTTCATATATTTGTAAGAGTTACTCTACAAGCTGCGCTAAGTTTTATTTTGAATACGTTTGAATCTTGGAAGATAAAGACAAAATTAGAATTTTTTTATACAAAAAATATTTAAAGTGCCTGTAACTCAAAAGGAGCACAAAATCGCAGAAGAGTGTCTATGACAAAGTGGTGAGCAATTAGCACCTCTACAAGCTGCGCTAAGTTTTATTTTGAATACGTTTGAATCTTGGAAGATAAAGACAAAATTAGGATTTCTTTCATACAAAAAATATTTCAATATTTTTTTTCTCTGAAAATACGGCTTATTTGGCAAAAACTCAATCTATAAAAGTGATTTGTAATTGCATCAGCTGTCTACAAAAAAAAAATCAGCCGAATCCGTTGACCTTCTGTCAAAAATTTCTTAATGTCCACTTTTTTATCATTCGGGACCAGTGTGCGGCGCCGTTGTTGCGCGTTACCTGCGCTGCTAAACTTGAATAAGCAGCAACTGCATTTGCAGCGCATTTTATTGCGTTATACGCGCGTCGACGGTGCGTTTAAAAAACTTCGTGTGCATAGGCCAAGGTACTTCACTTTATTTATTAATTTATAATATATACCTACTTTATTGTACACCAAAAAAATACATAACGAAAAATAAATCATACACTACAACATATTCAATGGGCGGCCGTAGCGCTTTCTGAGATCTCTTCCAGGCAACCTTGTATGGACAGTGATTTACCTGGACATACAAGTGGGGCTGTCGTTGGTGCAAATAATAATTAAACAATAATTACCTATATTAAAATAGATGTTAAATGTTAGATGTGATGTTGTGATTGATGTTATTTCCGGTTTGATACTTGAATTGAATTCCTAAAACTGAAGGGCTGTAATCTACTTTGGTAAGGTCATGTTTATATTCTTATTTTAAAAATGTTCACCCATTTTGTCTTTTCAGGCAAGTGTTATGCGTGAGTGCCCTAGCAGAAATCTTGATAAGTCTCTTTTTATCAAACCAAATAAGTTGCATCTTACACTTGGTGTTATGTGCTTGATGGACAATGAGGAAAGATTGTGGGCATCCCAGCTACTTACTGAAGCTAAAGAAAAAGTTGTCATGTGAGAATAATTTATTATTGTTTTAATTTATAGCTTACACGGTTACACCTATTTTGCTTATCATTTTCTTTTACTATTCACATGGCAAATCGTTATTTCTTCACATTTTGTAAAAATTGAGTTTGTTTCCAGGCCTATACTTGAAGGGCATTTACCATTAAAAATCAAACTAAAAGGACTGTCATACATGAATGACGATCCATCACAAATTAATGTTTTGTATGGACTTGTTCAAGAAGAGGGAAACTTAAAGGGGTTGATTCAACAGCTGGCTGATGCGTTAGTGGATCATTTTTATAAAGCAGGTGATGATCAAATGTTTTAAACGATGATTCAGAACTTCTTTAGAATAACTAAGATTATGTACCTACATAACTTTTTAACGTGTATTTGTCTAAACTTACAGGATTGATGAACAGAGAACACGGCAGAGACAGTGTGAAACTGCATGTAACTTTAATCAATTCAAAGTACAGGAATCGTTCAGAAAACGCGAATGCTGACAATTCTGTGTCGTCTGGAAGAAACACAAGACGGCCAAGGGAAACTTTCGACGGCACAGAGGTGCTCAAGAAATTCGCTGACTACGACTTTGGAGAGGTAGAGTTAACGGATATTCACTTGTCACAGCGCCACTCTATGGGTCCTGACGGATATTACCAGGCAACTTGCGTGATCCCGTGTAATTAGAGTTGATACTGTTGATATATTATACGTTTTTTTTTACATTTTACCTACCTAATAAATATATTCTTATTGTTATATTATCTGTTTCTTTTTACCTTTCAAATTCAGGTATGTATGCTACAGGGAGGATTTCCCAAGTGTGTGTGGATAGTGGGGATGGCCAAATCCGAAACTAAAAAATAGCGAAAAATACTCAGAGGAGTCAGTCGGGTTTTGATAAAAACTTAAACTGCTTCATCTAACTAAACAAAAAGTCTTTTAAGCATCTACTAAAATCTCACTCTGGCAGACAACGCACATCCTAAACCGCTGCGTCTGGAAGCATGAAACTTCAAAAGAGACCCAAATACGGGTAGGTAACTAAAGTCGAAGGATTTAGAAAATGTATGCAAAAAGAGATTGTACATACAATCCCTTTTTGCATACATTTTCTAATTAACAGTTCGTAATTTTTGTCGATGGGAGATCCCATCGGACGCACTGCTTGTCATATATAAAACCCATGTGTTTTGTAGGATGTTTCTAATTGGTCAACATTTTTTGTTGTCTAGGGGTACCTAGGTATCGCATTATGGTCTCGTTTGTTATGACACCGTCACATTAATTGCTTTTTAGGTTTCCGTACCTCAAAGAAAAAAAGGAACCCCTATAGGATCACTCGTGTGTCTGTCCGTCTGTCACAGCTGATTTGCTCCGTTACTGGACCAAGTTTAAATTTGGTACACATATGAACCTCTGTGACCCAAACACGGACGTGTTATGTAAATAAATTAATTTTCATTATGGAGGTGACTTGGGGGCTAATTAAAAAAAAAAAAAGTTTTGCTGACTGTACCCTGTGACATATCAAATGAAAGGGCTTGTTTTAAGGATTTTATATATATCTTTTTATAATTTTAAAATAAATACTTTTGAAATTATTTAAGAAAATAGATGAAAAATTACCATTTCATCCCTCCGAAACTACTCGGACTAAAATGTTGAAAAAAATACAGAAAATTGTTCTTTACATAAGTAAAGAACTATTTTCTGTATTTTTTTCTCTACCTAATCTATAAATTAGGTAGGTACAGGAAAACCTATATGAAGTCTGTGATCTTAAAATAACATTGTAAATCACTCAATATTGTGCGTACAAACTTACATTTGCAGTTGGAATGTATGGGGGATCATGTTTTTCAACTACAATGTTAAGTTTGTTCTTGGCATAAATTCATCCCAACTACGGAGCCCTTCATTGTGTGTGGTCCGACACGCACGTGTTTACTGTAGAAATCGATTCTCGATCACATCTTGAAATCTCACTAATTATATATCTAACAGCTAGTCGGTTACCTGTTTTAGGTAGGTCCTATGCTGTACCTAGCGGGTAGCTGTTCGACAGAATTTTGGTCACGACGCGGCGACGGCCAGTCTCAACGGAGACTAGCCAATACATACGCAGGAGGTTCAAAACTGTGTGCGGAAACACAGGTGCACGCTCTATTCCCTCACTCCCCTAGTCCGAGCAATCAAGCGGAGGACCCATTGGTCCTCCGCTTGATTTCGTTTTTATTTTTTTTTGAGTAGGCGGTCTGTTTGACGGTTTGGTCTGTTTGCGGCCTAATGATATAAAAAAAAAAATTAAAAACTCATGATGGTGAAACATAATAACATTGCCCGACCTGGGAATTGAACCCAAGCCCGGGTCCTCGCGCTCAACAGTTGAGCTTGTGACCATGAGGCTATCAACGGGGCATGGACAGGCAAGTGGTAGGTATCTACCTACTGGTAACTTAAAGGTAAAATAAAAAACCGGCCAAGTGCGAGTCGGACTCGGCACGAAGGGTTCTGTACCATTATCTATAAAAACGGCAAAAAAATCACGTTTGTTGTATGGGAGCCCCCCTTAAATATTTGTTTTATTTTAATTTAATTAGGTATTTACTTTTAAAGTGAATATATAACTAAAGATTCTGTGAATATTTCAAGCGTCTACCCGTTGCCGTTATCAATATCGAGCAAACACGACCAAAAAATCACGTTTGTTGTATCGAAGCCTCCTTAAATATTTATTTTATTCTGTTTTTAAATTAAATACATCATCTGTGAAAATTTCAACTGTCTAACTATCACGGTTCATGAGATACAGCCTGGTGACAGACGGACAGACAGACAGACGGCGGAGCCTTAGTAATAGGGTTCCCGTTTTACCCTTTGGGTACGGAACCCTAAAAACCAATGAGCCATCGATTTTCTTTACTATTACTTAACTTTGAAAATTTAACATAAAAATAATCAATTTATGACTAATGTTATTTTATTGAGATTCATTAAAACATGCAAGACACAGAGGTTTTTTGCAGAAATGGCATTGTGTGTCAGTCTTTTTAGGGTTCCGTACCCAAAGGGTAAAACGGGAACCCTATTACTAAGGCTCCGCAAAACAAATATTTAAGGGGGGCTCACATACAACAAACGTGATTTTTTTGTAATTTTTATAGATAATGGTACGGACCCTTCGTGCGCGAGTCCGACTCCCACTTAACCGGTTTTTTGATTTTGTACGTGCATCAGCATTTCAGCAACTGAACGACCTTCGTTTTTTAATTTTTTGTTGCAACCTTGCGCACCGTTCTTTAGAGATTTTGCCGTTCAGCTGCCTTTCGAATTTTATCAGTTTATGGACCTCTACGGTAGTTGAACTTCTGCTGGATGCAGGTGTAGATGTTGTATCCACAGATAACGCATTTTTTCATAATTAGTCACCTCCTACGTCCATGACACGTGAGTGGGTCACTGAATTGTTAGCTTGTTTTTCCGTGACATTTATGTGGGTCATTCTGAAAATGGGAAAGGCCAAAAGGCAAATTAAAGCAAGGCAAATGGACCTGAAGTGACATGTAGGCAAGTACCTCAGTACATAGGAGAAAAGTTAAATGGACGTGAAAGCTAATTTTGGAAATTTGGCTGGACAGTGTACGTGTTAATTTAGCCAGTAAAAAATAATCTAGGTATCTCATGAGAGCAGTGGTGGCCCAAGTGGTAATGGCCGTGCCTTACGAGTTGTACGTCGTAGGTTCGAACCCAGACAGTAGCTTTACTTTGTGTATAATTATTGAATCACCACAACACTCAAAAACGGTGACGGAATAGTAGATTGTATCCTAAGGGAGCCAAATAATATTTATACGGCGAGGGCGCTTTTTTAAATCCAGAGCGAAGTGAGGGATTCTAGAGTAGAATCCCGAGCGTAGCGAGGGATTTTTAAGTAGAATCCTGAACGTAGCGAGGGATTCAAAGTACGTCGCCCGAGCCTAAAATATATTTTGCGCCCGAGTGATACACTCTACTTTTCATCACCCACTATGAGAAAATAAAAGGCGCCTCATATTTTATTGTAATATTATTATTTCATAAAACAGAGTAACAACTAATTTTTAGGTTTAAATCCATCAGACATCTTCTTCAGATACGCTATTAATTTCGAATATGTGTCCAGTTTTACGTCGTTAATAGAACTGACTGTTGATTTTAGCATTGAGTAGGTACTCCAAAGAGTGGAAGGTTGTTTAGTTTTGGCTAAGTACTGGAAGTAGGCCATAAACACAGACTGAAAAATTCTTGGCGCCTCTTGCATTTCTACATTCAATAAAATTACCATAGGCTTTCATATATTTCTCCTGGGATTTTGCAGGTAATAGATTATTAAACATCACATTTCTTGCGTCAGTTCTAATAAACTAGTACTATTATACTTTAACTGTCACTTGAAGAACTCATATTTCAAAACAAAACCATGAATTTCTAACAATCCGTGATATTGACGAAAACGCGAGTTGTATTTCGCGCGTTTTTAATTTGTTTTTTTTTTTTAATCAGCCGGCGGTGCGACTATGGGCCGTCGTACCAGCCAGTCTTTATTCAAACAATATTTGCATTCGATTTCTTTGGCGCTGAACACTTAAGATGTTGCAAATTCAAAAAGTGCTGGCAAAGATAATGGGGCCGACAACTGTCAAAGTGGCGCTAGTAGCACACAGACCAATAACAAAGCAGTTTTGTAAGGAAATATCAGTGAATTCATAAATTTTGAGGAAATGCCTTGATGTAGTGTGCCACACTGTAAAGAAACTGGAGGCCACCAGTTTCCTCGAGATGATAAACTTAAAAAATTGTGGCTCAAAGCGATAAGGCGAGTAAAATTTGAGCCTAAAAGCGGTGCAAGAGTATGTCATGAACATTTCAAGGAAAGTGACTATGAAAAGATCGGTAAATACTCAGTTAAGTATTAAAACTGATTACTTTCAGTTTCAATCACGTCAAAACCTATTTCCTCGCATTTGTACTAAACGCGATTTTTAATTCGTTTAATAACAAAATTGACATACTTCATTATTATCAACTATCGTCATTAGCAAAAAGCACAGCAATAGCAATTAACACGCTCAAGAGTTCACACGCTAATGAAATTAATTCGAAATCGCATTAATTGCCATTAAAGTCCATTTCACGAAAGAAGTCCCGCGGAAATAAGTGGAACTAATTATTATTATACGCTAAGTTAACAACATTCCTAAAATAACCCATGCCTGCAGCGCCACGTCTGCGGGACTTCTTTCGTGAAATGGACTTTACTATCACTTACTAACAACTTGACAAGGGTTGGTATCACAGAACACATAAACTCCACAGAGCACTATAAAATATTGGGTCGGTACAGTAGTGGCGCCATCTGAGATCAGCTTTCACTTGCCGGCCCCATTGCGGCGCATTTTTATAGACGATTAAAAACTCATTACTGCCCGCTAAAAGTTTCTTATAGAAAACACCACCTTTGGGTGCACTTAAAGGCGAACCAAGTCGCTGTTTTCGAATAGATGGGATGAAAAATATTCGAGGTTCGCGCCCTCGCGCCCCTAGTCACCGCAGGAGACGCCCCGGGCGTCAGGAGTCGCAAGCCGATTTCCGGCCACCGTAGGCGCGGGCCTGCGGACGGTGAGCGATGGGTAGCTCACCATCCGATAACGACAAGGCCCGCGTCGACGGCGCGTCGTTTTCCACGCGCGCCTCAAAGAGTTGTCAGCCAACTGACGGGGTCCGCTAGGGCCAATGCCTGCCAGGGTTGCGAGTTTGTCTGAAAGGGATATCGTGGCCCTGGCACACAGGCAAATGAAGGAATACGGGTGGGTTTTAGTCAGTAAAAGTCTGACACGCCCTCCCGCTCCGCCCAGAGAGGGAGATTAATAATTTCCCACCAAAAAACAAAAAAAAGATCAATAATGTGCTATTATTGATCGAAGTTTCCAGCCGAAATATATGTACCTATACCTATCTACCTATTTTCGCACGTGGCCGAAAAAAATTAATTGCCGCCAAATCAATACTTTTAATTCATTTATTCAAAGAAAATCGATGGTTTCAACAACTTAACTGAAAATAATTAAAAAATAACTTTCTAGAATAGGTATATCGTCGGATTGATTGATTATTGAATTATTATTATGTCATGTCATTTAAGTTTAAACGGTTCAATAAACAGTATGTAACAAAAAGCTTCTTTTTTTTTTTTTTTGAGTGGGAAATTATCAAATAACTTCTCCCGCTCTGGGTGGAGCGGGAGGGCGTGTCAGACTTTTACTGACTAAAACCCACCCGTATTCCTTCATTTGCCTTTGTGCCAAGGCCACGATATCCCTTTCGGACAAACTCGCAACCCTGGCAGGCATTGGCCCTAGCGGACCCCGTCAGTTGGTGCTGACGACTCTTTGAGGCGCGCGTGGAATACGACGCGCCGTCGACCCGGGCCTGGTCGTTATCGGATGGTGAGCTACCCATCGCTCACCGTCCGCAGGCCCACGCCTATGGTGGCCGGAAATCGGCTTGCGACTCCCGACGCCCGGGGCGTCTCCTGCGGCGACTAGGGGCGCGAGGGCGCGAACCTTGCCTCTCCCTCACGCGTTCCGCCTCCTCCTTTGCAAGCATTACTAATTCGCAGAAGGAGGTGACGGCCTCCCATGCACTCTCGCTCCGAACCATGGCCTGAACCAGGGCCGGACGCGAGAGATCGCCGCCGCCGATCGCCTCCGTGAGGACACGGCGGTGCTCCGCCCAAGCTGGGCAGACCTCCACCGTATGCTCCACCGTGTCCTCCGGGCGATCCACACAGTGGTGACACCCGGGCGTTTCCTCCCGCTTTATCCTGAACAGGAACCTCCCAAAACAACCATGTCCGGTGAGGACCTGTGTCAGGCGGAAGGTGAGGACGCCGTGGCGCTTCTCTAGCCACTCCTCAAAGAGGGGACTTATCGCCACAATTGTGGCGTGCCCAGTGCTGGGTTGCGACAATCGCACTCTCCATGCCGCCATAAGTGTAACAAAAAGCCTGTTGTTCCTTTTAGGGACGTATACATTTACCTACAAGCATAACATTGGTGGAGTTATAATTTAAAAAAATTAAGCATTGGCTAGTCGAGAAGTCAAAATCAAAGAATGAAAGAGGTTAGAAATCGGTTAAACATTACAAATATTAATAATTAAATATTTATTTTAATTATTTTTGTTGAACAGTTTTTATAACTGACTTGCTTTATTACGTATTTATACCGATTCTTAAAACGTAGGTAGAAGGAACAATAGGGGTTTTGTTACATATTGTATAATAATTAAAAGATTGACATTGCATTTCTTTTACTTTTATGAAATAAAAACCTATCAACGAACAAAAATATTTTTTTTTTCGTTGTCGTTTTTAACCGGAATAAAAACCATTTTCGGTCGGACTCTACTAATTAGCTTAATATCCTAACTGAATATAGCTGCGCAAACATTAGGGCCAATTAGAAAATTGCATTTTTGTTCGCAAATGTCGTGATATGACTTTGCGAATTTGATATTTTGGAGGGAGACAGCTCTTTCCCAAATATCAAATTCGCAGTCATATATTATAATATATATATGTATAATATTATAATATTCCGTGTGGTGCCGGACGTAAAGAATAGCACCGTCCCATTACTTCCCGTGGGTGTCGTAAAAGGCGACTAAGGGACTTACTAGAGAATGGGCAGCAGCGTTCTCTGTGCATTATTAACACCATACTGCGATCGCCAACCCGCCTGCCAAGCGTGGCGATTATGGCAGTGGACGTCTTTCGGCTGAAATATTGATTACGATGATGATATATGTACAATATCGCATCTTCAAAAAAGGTGGAGGTTTTCAATTCGTCTGTGTTTTTTTTCGGGCATAACTTCTTTTTATAAGAACCGATTTTTCTATGCAGTTTTTCAATCTATATCCAGAACATACGAAAGACCTTGGCGGCCCTAAAAGAGACTTTGAAAGAAGAATCCATCACAAAAAGTATTGAGAAAATTATGCAACTCTAAAATGGAAGCGGCACCGGCTCTATTGCTTATGTAAGTACCTACTTTTTCGAGAAAAATATAAATTGCTGGTCAAAATAACCTTAAAAAAAAATAAGGCATTTTAAAATTAAGTCATCATAATTTACTCACTTTTGCGCCGCCCACTACCTGACCAAAATCTGTAGGTATACAAAAACATACATTACATACATACATTATTAGGTACGTACTTATTATTAGGGAGGTACTAGGTACCTAGTACCTACTTACAGTCATTTTATTATATTATATTTTACAATTGGAACAAATTAAAAAATACAACATTTTGTTTTCCGAATCTCGCAAGTTAATGGTTATTGTAAGTGATCTATTTGATTTTGATGAGACGTACAGTACCTACTTTATAACAGGGGCTTCACAGCCAATATTGTGTAAACCAAAGCGGGACGTATCTTTAAAATAAAGCCGCGATCATCGCATTACCCCCCGAAGGCTTTAATCCGACATCGAGCTTATTCGAGTTTCCGGTTAAATAGCTTTTATCGGTTGCTTTGTGAGTTCAGACATTCAGCGTTAAAAGGATTTAGATGGTTAGATAGGTATATATAAATAATTTGTGAAGAAAAACTGATTTTTCAAAACTTACATAATGAATAGGTAAGAACTTATGTAGGTATGGATAAAAATACATAGGTACCTAATGTATTTTTATTTTCAAATAATGAGTTGCAAAAAACATACGAATTAATATTTTTGAATTTGTATGTATGCAATTATGTGAGACTGATAAATCTGGAGAACCACCGGTTGGCTACGAGATGCTACGGCGTAGCATCTCGTAGCCTCTACGCGCTACAAATGTTGATAAATATTTTGGAAAAAAAACAAATTCTCGTAGTTCCATGTCGCACTTGGCAGGCTATGAAGTGGTGTATGCGGGCGGGGCGGCCCGGCCAACGTCACAGTCAGTCCTTCAGTAGGGGCGCATTGGCTACGTAATGCGCCCGTCTTGCGCTACTCCGCGGCCGTACCACTCGTCTTACGACTCCGAGTGAACCTTCACGTGAAAGTGTACACAACGGATTTATCTTGCATACGTAAGTGGCTTTAATATTTGTGATAACTGTAATTAGTCTTTATTTATGATAGTCACGTTTTTAATGATAATTTTAAGATATTCAGGTTTTTCTTGAAGTTTTTCTCTATAACTCCAGAAAGCTAAAAAAGAATATTAGTTGTGTATTTTTCTTTTAATACACAATAATTATGTGTATTTGTTTCTCGTATTTGTCAGTGACAGTAATTTAAAGTAAGTAGGTAGGTACTTACGTAAAACTGGAACGAATTTTTTTATGTGTCCTACAGTTAGTCACCCCACGTTATTTTAAATCCAAGTCCGCCCGGAGCCTTCATGGGGTTTACGTTTCATTTGCATAAATTTTGAATATTTATGCATAAAGTTTAGTGTTATTGCAGGCAACGAGATTTTACATTATTTTATATTAGGTACCTTTTTTTGTGCGATAAGTAGATAGGCATAAAGCAGAGCTCCAGCGAAGTCGACCCAGCTCGTAAAATGCTAAACGTAAATCGCGCTCCTTTATAAAAACCAGAAAGGGACCCTCCATCAGAGGGATTTATACCATTTGTTTTATACTTTATACATATAGTATTCAGCCGTTCAAAGTACCCACGTATATAGTATTATACCTAGGTACTACATAATATAAAGATTCGACTTAAGTTTATCTTTCTAGAAGATATCTAGGTAGCTACATATTTTTATCATCATCATCATCATTACAGCCGTAAGACGTCCACTGCTGAACATAGGCCTCCCCCAAAGGAGGGAGGGGTTGCCATAATCGCCACGCTTGACAGGCGGGTTGGCGATCGCAGTATGGTGTTAAAATGCATAGAGAACGCTCCTGCCCATTCTCTAGTAAGTCCCTTAGTCGCCTTTTACGACACCCACGGGAAGAAATGGGGCGGCGCTATTCTTTACGTCCGGCACCACACGGACAATAGACTCATATTTTTATTATCATGCTATAGTTAATGTTACTGTAACGTTTATCATAGAATGTTCATAATTAAACCCGTTATTGTACGCAATTTTTTTGTTGCATTAAGTAATTAAGTATATTATATCCACGTCAATCAATCTGCCCAACCTTTTCCCTTCTATGTTAGGGTCAGCTTCCAGTCTAACCGGACGCAGCTGAATACCAGTATTTTACATGGAGCGACTGCCTATCTGACCTCCACTATCCAGTTACTGGGTAACACGATATCCCTTGGCAAGAGTGGTTGTTAGACTTTCGGGCTTCTGAATACCCATAACGACTGTCAAAGATCTACGAATGACAGCCAGGATCAACGGCTTAAGGCGCTGACAAGAGGCTAATGATAAAAATAGGCTTGCCAAATCTATATAGTTTGTGGTGGCGGAAAAAAAATATGTTATTCTTGAACATATTTCAAAAAGAGTTTATAAAAAAAATCTCGATACAAGTTAACGGTAAAGTAACCCCTTTACTTTGAGTTTCAATCCAAAATATCTGTATTAAATATCAACGTACGGTTGGTATCACTATCACTACATAGTATAAAACAAAGTCGCTTCCCGCTTCCTGTCTGTCCCTATGTATGTTTAGATCTTTAAAACTACGGATTTTGATGCGATTTTGTATAGATAGAGTGATTCAAGAGGACATTTATATGTTTAGAAAAAGCCACGCGGACGAAGCCGCGGGCAGCAGCTAGTTTAATTATAAATAACAAGAACGTCTTATTTGTATGCAGAAATTGGTTGTTTTTTATTTTCGATTGCTCAACTCATTTTTGAGTAAATAATTAAATGCTTCATAATTTGCAATAAATTACAAGCGTGGTGTCATCGTGCTTCTCATCCTTTTGTATGCAGTCTGACAGTGACAGCGGTTTACCTGTTGTCAGCGTCTTAACGAGACGTACGTTAGACGTACATATCGAGACCCCTCCGTGCCTCGTAAAGCATACGAGGCACGGAGGGGTCTCGATATGTACTGGATGGTCACCCATCGACGAACCGACCGCTGCAAGCGTAGCTTCGATTAACCCATGCGGCTGTTATAATTTAGCCACGAGCACCTCAGTTGTATTATATCTACTTATCTACAGTCGCCAGCGCACCAAGTTACCACAAACTGTCAAATTTTCTCATTCGATTTTGAACTTAAACATAAAAAAAAAATAAGGTTTAAAATCATTTGGAGAATTTTGACAGTTTGGAATAACCTGACGTGCTGGCGACTGTACATACGAAATAATAAAATACATTTGTTAAAATTTCTTCAATTCTATAAAGCAATTTTCGTAATAAAAGAAGTCGTAGAGTTAGACTACGATAACTTGGCGCGCCCCTCCAAAATTCAAAACGTTTGAAAGTATTTATGACAGTATTTACAAAGCGCCACCAAGACTCACAACGCATTGTGTGCGTATTGAGACTGCGGTCAAACAAAAATAAATTCAAGTATTTAACTCAAAAGGAAAAAACGGACCTTATAGGATCACTCGTGTGTCTGTCTGTCTGTCCCTCTGTCACTGCCAATTTGCTCCGAATCTACTGGTTGAAATTTGGTACTCATATCGATTTCTGCGACCCAAACATGAACGTGTAACGTAAATTAATTAATTTTGATTATTCTTTTGGGGGGCAAATTAGAAAATTAAAAATAAAGTTTTTTCAACTGTACCGTGTGACATATCAAATGAAAGGGCTTGTTGTAAGAATTTCAGACATTTTTTATGTAATTTTAAAACAAATAAGTATTTTAAAAAATATTTAGGAAAATAGATGAAAATTGACCATTCTCCTGGGCCCTTATCTCCGAAACTACATAGCCAAAAATTTTGAAAAAATACATAAAATAGTTTTTTACTTATAGATTACAGGGAAATTACATTTGCAGTTGGAATGTATGAGGGAACATGTTAATCAACTATAATGTTAAGTTTGTTTAAATTCATAAATGAAAAAAAAAAAAAAACTTACCTACATACTAATAATTTTTCGCATTTGAATTGGTTTAATTCCCGGCTCAGGCAAGCGACTTTTCAAAAGTAAGTAATAACTTACTAAAAACCGAACTTTTCTTTTGAGTAAAAATTGGAAGCATCAATATTTAAGGTTGTTTCCCTCCAGGGCTCGCTTCAACTTTCCACCCTGTATATCGGGTGTAAATGGTGATTATCGTTATTAAAATGCATCACATTCGATGGAGATTCTTATTATGTAGGATTGGTATATACCTACATAATTTGAAAGTATACACTCTTTTCTTGTTAACACTTTATTCCGCACAACTGCACTGTTTCACAACTAAACGACGACTGGCTCGATACTACATTTTACAATTTAAAATGACTTTTCCCCCACTCAGAAATAACGATAACATCATAACCGTTATTTCTGTGTTGCCAAAGTAAAATAATACCCATAATGAAAATACATTTAAAAGTTTGTTACAACATTAATAATTTGTACTTTGACAGTGCTGCAACAGTGAATATTATAATTCGGTATTAAAAGAATACATTGTTTTTAAACTAAATCAAAGAAATCACGACAATAATTAGAGTTGATATATGCCCTAGATGTAGAATCATCATTTCAGCCGAAAGTCGTCCACTGATGGACATAGGCCTCCCCCAAAGGGGGGTTTGCCCTAAACGCCACGCTTAGCAGGCGGGTTGGCGATCGCAGTATGGTGTTAAAATGTATAGAGAACGCTGCTGCCCATTCTCTAGTAATTACCTTAGTCGCCTTTTACGACACCCACGGGAAGAAATGGGTTGGTGCTATTCTTTACGTCCGGCACCACACGGAACTCTGCTATTCATATATGCGGATGTAAAATATATATGCTATACATAACCTACGTTAAATTTGATGTAGATATAACATGAATTTATCTGATTCGAATAGTATGGTCTTTAGTGTAGGTATCAAATTATATTTTCTAAGCCTTTGATTCGACGATGGCTTAAAACTCCCCCTTTTTCATTGAATATTTGATAAATTCATCCCAACTACGGAACCCTTCATTGTACGTGGTCCAACACGCACTTGGCCGGTTTTTTAGATAAAAAAAAATAGTAAATACAGTTTACAATTATTATCTTTTATGTAAATGATTATATTCAAAGTGCGCTAATTTCAGTTTCGGTAGTACCTACTGCTCGCAATTCATGGAAACTTCTAGGCTAATGATATTATTTCTAACGCTTATTTAATTTTATAACATTTCTAGGTACACACGGCTACACATCAAGCAATACATTTCCAGTATATGCTGAACTTTGATTGTACGGAAATCTTATACAATGCGAGATCAGTTTATACTGGAAATGTATAGTTTGATGTGTAGCCGTGTGTACAGTACCCATTACTTGAACGTGCGACTGTTCACTACTTTTTTTTTTTTTTTGGTTTGGAAATTATCAAATAACTTCTGCCGCTCTGGGCGGACCGGGAGGGCGTGTCAGACTTTGCTGACTAAAACCCACCCGTATTCCTTCATTTGCCTGTGTGCCAGGGCCACGATATCCCTTTCGGAAAAACTCGCAACCCTGGCAGGCATTGGCCCTAATGGACCCCGTCAGTTGGTGCTGACAACTCTTTGAGGCGCGCGTGGAATACAACGCGCCGTCGACCCGGGCCTGGTCCTTATCGGACGGTGAGCTACCCATCACTCACCGTCCGCAAGCCCGCGCCTACGGTGGCCGGAAATTGGCTTGCGACTCCCGAGTGTTACAGCCACATTAGACCGATTTTAAATTTTCCATAGAAATAGAGATTTCCAGTTATCTGTTTTTAAATACGACATTTCGAAAATTATTTTTACTAACTTTTTAGACCTTTGTATCCTGCTTATGCGTATGAAGTTTCATTAAATCGGCTCAGTCATTTCAAAAACAAGGGCTTGAAAGTTTGTACAACCTGTTTTTTTTATATCCCATAACTCTAGGGTTATATTCTGTAGGTAAAAATAATACTAAAACTCCTAGAATAGGTGGTCCAAAAATGCATCGTTTCGGAGATATCATCAATCATAATTAAATTAGGTCAAAAATTGTCACCAGTATGACGAATCTTTACCTTTGCGAGGTTGCCAAACTTCGCAGTAGTGTAGTAAAATAAATAGTAAAATAAAATATGTAGGTATGTTGGTATCGGGGCTTCCCGGCGGCAGCTAGTGAAGGGAAAGCTACCTTGTCGACGTTGTCATATTTCACGTAAGGGTGTTTTACATTAATAATCGTGACTTTGCCGAATTATTTTGTACGAAAAATGAAAAAAAAAATAACGAAGGATTGGAACATAACTCATATGCCAGTTGATTCTTTGATATGGCCTCAATCATACCCTAGAGTTATGGGATATCAAAAAAGACACGTTGTATATTATGAGATGCCGTAAGGTGTAAACGCTCTTAAGGTTGAACCGAACATTACAAGCTAGGGCACAGTTTCTTGGGTAGGTCGTTCCAACGAGCCTTCGGGCGAAAAAATTTGCCTTTGTATTAGTAAGCAAAACAATTCTTACTTATTCGGTTGGCCCACAATGGTATTTTTTATATAACCACGTGGATACTCGTTTTCGATTGCTTGCGGTGCTGGTGTGACCGCACCTTAATAATATTCGTTGAAATATCTTATACATCAACTTCAGTACCTAGTGACCTACTCCAGTACTACCCATAGCAAAAACTTGGCCTGATTATGGTCGGTATTTCTCAGTATTCAGGTTTAATTAAAACCGCGTAGTAATTAAAAGACGTAGAGGAAGTCAGGTGAAAAGGTGGGAGGATGATCTGCCAAAAGGTCGGCGAAAAACAGCTCTGGATAGGAATAAGTGGAGGGAGATAGAGGGGGCCAATGTCGCAAGACAGCCTGACCTGCATAGCTATTCACAACCACACGACAGGTTGTCGAATCGAAAATGACACATTTTCAATCACTAACCTGCTTTGCCCCCGACAGCAAATAGCTCTCGGAAGAATGGCGGTCGTCTATTTGATTCAAACTGACAAAATTTTCGGGTTTGGATTTGTGAACAGCCACTACTCTTTTGATAACATTGATTGATGACGATTTGGCACGGAAGCGTATCGTACGTGAATGGCTATGCTGGTAGCTGATAATACCTAATTTGCTATAAATATGGTTAACAAGCATAAATTATAATATAAATAAATGTTTTTATAATAAAATAACTTATTTATGTACAAAGGGTCAGAGGAGATAAAGGCAATTTATTTTAGTTTATTTTAATTAAAACCGTGTCAGTGCAATAGTCTGTACTTAAATAGAGTGCCAGTTTCAAAATCTTGGATAATAGCATAATAAAAGGATGCCTGTGTCTGTAACTTGTTGTAGAAATGGTAAAACTAAAAAAACTTACCTATTTATATTCGGTATTAGCTAGCTACTGCCCGCGACTTTGTCTACGTGGACTTCAAAAAGGGTCCAGAGAGAAATGAAAAATGCAGATAAACATATACCGCCTTATTACAAAACAAGATTTATATTTTAACATGGCTTAAGCCATGGAGCTAGTTTTTGTAATAAGAACGTAACTGTGGTTGAAATACCGTTCTTTATACAAAACTGAAAACTTAGTTCGGTACTAAGTTGTCAGTTTTGTGTTTAGAAACTTTACCATAGTCGGAATAAAGTTCGAAATTCAATAATGGCTCCATGTTTTAAAACTGGGTCTGAAGATAAACCTTGTTTTGTAATAAGGGGGATAGCGTCGCTACAGTTGAATAGATCTTTATATGAGGAATAATTCCGTAATACATTGTTTTTCGGCGCACGCCAGTATAGTTCCCAGTCGGCATGATTTTTTCCGACATCTTCAACAATCATCGTCATATTTCAGCCAATTTACACAAAACGAAGCGTTTACGATGTACGGTATTTCATACAAACTTTCAAGCCCTTGTTTTTCGAAATGACTGAACCGATTTTAATGAAACTTCATATTACGCATAAGCAGGATACAAAGGTCTAAAAAGTAAGTTAAGAACATTTTCGAAATGTCTTATTTAAAAACAGATAACTGGAAATCTCTGTTACTATGGAAAATATAAAATCTGGCTAATTTGGCTGTAACACTATTTTTGGAAAATGTTCTTAACAATTTTTTTTTTGGAGCCTGCTGCGTATGAAGTTTGATTAAAATCGGTTCAGTCATTTCGAAAAACAAGGGCTTGAAAGTTTGTATGAAATGCCGTAAGGTGTAAACGCTTTAAACCATTTTTATGAATCACTCCGTCCATTTGTGAAAACCGTATGAAAATCCGTTCGGTAGTTTTTGAGTTTATCGCGTTCAGACAGACACACGCGACTTTTATTATGTAGCGATATAAGTATTATATTATACTTATTATCTTATACAACCTGTTTTTTTTTATATCCCATAACTCTAGGGTTATATTCTGTAGGTAAAAATAATACTAAAACTCCTAGAATAGGTGGTCCAAAAATGCATCGTTTCGGAGATATCATCAATCATAATTAAATTAGGTCAAAATTTGTCACCAGTATGACGAATCTTTACTTTTGCGAGGTTGCCAAACTTCGCATTAGTGTAGTAAAATAAATAGTAAAATAAAATATGTAGGTATGTTGGTATCGGGGCTTCCCGGCGGCAGCTAGTGAAGGGACGAAAGAAAATGCGACGTTCTCATATTTCACGTAAGGGTGTTTTACATTAATAATCGTGACTTTGCCGAATTATTTTGTATGAAAAATGAAAAAAAAAAAATAACGAAGGATTGGAACATAACTCATATCTGTCTTTGATATGGCCTCAATCATACCCTAGAGTTATGGGATATCAAAAAAAACACGTTGTATATAAAATTCTCGTGTCACAATGTTAGTTACCATACTCCTCCGAAACGGCTTGACCGTTTTTGTATAAAATTTTATATGCATTTTCAGTAGGTCTGAGAATCGGCTACTATCTATTTTTTATATCCCTATCGAGACTTACGCGGGTGAAACCGCGGGGCGCAGCTAGTCTTATATGTAAAATTCTCGTGTCACAATGTTAGTTACCATACTCCTCCGAAACGGCTTGACCGATTTTCATGAAATTTTATATGCATATTCAGTAGGTCTGAGAATCGGCTACTATCTATTTTTTATTCCCCTTTTCCCACGGGATCGAGACTTACGCGGGTGAAACCGCGGGGCGCAGCTAGTTATAAATATAATAAGTTAAGGTTCCCTATGGCTACAGTTCACTGCAGTTTAAGCGCGATGTAACAAAATTTAAGTTCCTTGTGATATAGCCAAAAATTCCAGCCATGAAATGTGGAATTCTGGAGTAAGTATCCCATAGTTATAAATTACGCCACTTTTACCCTAGTCCCTACATTATAGATAAGCATCTTTGCCAGTAGAGCCCCCGTAGATAATATGTTTAGGGAACTATTTATGGTTTATTGTTATTTTAGGTTTAAAACCATTTTAATAGTAGTTTTGTAAAACGTTCTCGCTAAAATTGCTAGCCGTCTTCATAAGTAGGTACAACAATTTGTGTTGTGTTTAAACATAATTTATGAATGGTGACCATGAGAGATTACTATTATCCTGATAGTGTCAATATTCAACGTCTAAAGTTATTCTGTTGGAGTATTAGCTGGTACAGTCAGCTCCAAAAAGATGTGTGCTTTAAGATGTTTTGGGACAAAATGTTTACTTTGTTTTGGTTAAATAAATTGTATACTATATGTTTAGTACATATACGGTGGATTTAAAGTTATGGAACAATGGTTTTAGAAAATAATAGTTCTTTGTCCGTGTACCTATATATCTTTTTGGGACTGACTGTTTCATGATAATTACTGTTACCTACTTAGTAGCGACAATTAAAAACACTGTTTTATGTGCTTGGTTGAATAAATATATATGACTAGCCCGCGGCTTCGCCTGCGTGGAGGTCGGAAATTTCTCACGGAAACTTACTACCGTAGAGCACGCCAGTAAAACTCCCAGCCGGCATGACTTTTTCCTGACATCTTCAACAATCATCGTCATATATTTCAGCCAATTTTCACAAAACCCTAATGAATTATACACTTAAACCTTCCTCATGATTCACTCCATCTCCATCCAGGTTTAAACCGTATAAAAATCCTTTGGGTAGTTTTTGAGATTATCGCGTTAAGACAGACATACTCGGCGGGGGAGTTTGTTTTATTTAATAGATTCCTTTATTATCAGATCAGTACCAGTAGGTACCAATTCTACGTGAGCATTCAAAGCTATATATAAAAATTAATAGCTACCTTTACTCGTTTAGAATGTTGCAAGTATTGTGCTAGCTGTTATCTGTAATAGAGTCAATAAATCTTGTAACAGCGGGCAGATCGTATCGTCCATGCTAGCTGCACTAGAACTTACCTGCTTACAATTCTTGAACGCGTGACTAATGAAACAAAAACCGTATTTATATTAACTTAGTACAGAAAAAACAAGTAGTTAGGGTACGGGGTTGTGATTAATAACTATTGATAATAATTATTATAAAATCGCCTTTGTTTAGGTATAATGGTGTTGAAAGGCGGGTATAACATAATCAGCCTATGTTCCCACTGCTGGGACACAGGCCTCCTCTCTGTGAGAGGCAGTGGGCCGTAATCCACCACGCGGGCCCGGTGCGGGTTGCTAAATGTCACGTTTTCGAATTTTTGGTTCTAGGACATGCCGGTTTCCTCACGATGTTTTCCTTCACCATTCTGAGAGCAGTGGTGATGAAATAATTATATTTGTATGGGGCTACCACTGCTTAGGCGGTTGAATTCAGTGGTTGAAAGTCACTTTACTGTCCCTAGCGTATCTGTTTTAATACTTAGATGCACTACCCGGCCCGTAATCGCTACGGGCCAATGATCAAGCATAAATCCCGATTTAATCATTCCAGATTCTTATTTGCGCAACGTTTAATAAGGTAACGGACGGAGACGAAATTATCCAGGAGTTAATGATAAATGATTTTATTTCTGTAAATAGGTTTGTAGGTACAAACACATTTACACGTCAATCATATTTTATAAACTAGACGAAGTTGGCGTTTCCTATCCGGCTACTCTGAGAAGAAAGGCCGAAACAAACTCAGAAGTTTGTTTAGTTAAGAGAGAGACTGAAGGGTCTGGACTTTAAAATAGACTGTGACCTCTGGGTCACAGTCTATTTTAAAGTCCAGACATAATCATGGTCAGATCATAAGAAGACCATGTAGATTGGTGTCTGAAGTGGTCTTTTGATGAAAGAACCACACAGATTGAGTGGACCTGTCCAGTCAGTGCATGCATTTGTCAGTATCGTGCAGCTCAACTCAGAACTTAAGGAGCTCAACGATTCAACGAACAATACCAAAGAAAGGATAATTGGGTAAGATAATTAAGTATTGCTACCTGGGTTTCTCACACGTACCTACCTACTACCTTCAATCCTACAAGTTTGAAGTAGCTCTCCTACCTAGGAAAAACCGTTTCGTCTGCAGAGTGGACGAATTTTCTTTAACCTGAATTTATTTTAGAAGCCATCAGTCGTTTCAAAATATCTATGAGGGTCACTGAGAATCTTTGAACCTTAAGTGATTGTCCTAACGGTTATGGCAACAACATTCTGAGCCAACTCAAGAGCTTAAACGGCAAAACACCACCGTTTAAATTATATTTATTAACTAGCTGCGCCCCGCGGTTTCACCCGCGTAAGTCGCGATCCCGTGAGAATATCGGGATAAAAAGAAAATTTTTATCAAAATTGGTCCAGCCGTTTGAGTGTGAAGAAGTAACAAACACACATATTTACAAACTTTCGCCTTTATAATATTAGTGTGATATACGTGTGAAGTAGTGTGATTAATTCAACATCATAGCAAATAACAAATGCAACAAGACAGTATCTGTATCAAATCGCAGATACTATCGAAAATGAGAACAATTCTAAAAACATTAGCAAATCAAAAACTAATTAAAAAAAAAATGGTTCATCGCGGCCTTCACGGGTAACAAACACTCACTTCAGCTCCGATGTCTGTGGTTAACCAAGTTATAGTGACTGGTGTCTTTGCCCTTGAAGTTTTATGCAAATTTAGTGTAAAGACTTCGCAGGGGATAAAAATGGATTTTATGCGTGGGGAAGACATATTGGAGAGGGAAATACAGTATTCAGATGGTTCTTTGTTTCTTAACAAGTCTCGCGGATGGTTTGTGAATATCTTGGTCAAACTCTATCACTACCTAGGTAGGTACTTAGGTCGTTTTCGTTTTTTCGCACGCTTAATACGTAGTTTAATTTTTTTAAGGGCCGATCTAATAATATTTTGCCTTTTAAAGTAATATGGGTTGTTAATAGATACCGTTAAACCTAAATCCAAACGAAATGAACAAAACCCGATAAAAATGAAAACGTCAGAAAACATGGTTAAAAAAACTTTTTACAAAAAAATAGTAACCGACTACCAAAAATAACACTACAAAGTGAAAAATAACTTTAATTTCGGAAGTCGGTGTCTTTGGATATGTATTTGAGTTTTTTGCCACCGACTTCCGAAATTAAAGTTATTTTTCACTTTGTAGTGTTATTTTTGGTAGTCGGTTACTATTTTTTTGTAAAAAGTTTTTTATTTTTCACTTTTTAGTGGGTCAGTTTTGAATTTATCTAAGTTACAATAGCCTAATGTTAACTGGTCATCACCTTTTATAAAATATTGCTTTTCTCGATTCTGGGACGTTGATTGTTGAGGAGTTCTCCTGGTAAGAACCAGGAGAACTGCCACTCATATATGCATAGTGACGAGCATACATTGCTTAAGCGCAACCCGTTAAATAGGTACTCATTATTATATTGTTCCGGTGGCCATCTGTGGTCTCCTTCATCAGTTCCACTTCACGAAATGGTGCTTTCCGAGAGCAAATGCACGAGTTACTATAAAAAGTTCCCAAATCGCTATAAGTTTGCATATAAAATTTGAGGGTTTCCCTCGATTTCCATGGGATTCTCTCATCAGATTCTGATTTGGTGGCAATGGGACCACCTCGGGAGTATACACTTTCAAACAAAAAAAGAATTTTCAAAATCGGTTCATAATTGACGGAGTAATCGCGTAACAAACATACAAAAAAAAAAAAAAAACATACAGCCGAATTGAGAACCTCCTCCTTTTTGGAAGTCGGTTAAAAATAGGTAAGCTTGTTGACATGAAATATTCCATTCACCACTCGAAGAGTTCGGCAAGGCCTTGATAAATCTTACGGACAAATAAACGAATTTGTCTAACGTTGGCATTTCTTGAGGCGCGTTTACGCGTTTAAAAGTCCATTTCACGAAAGAAGTCCCGCAGACGAGGCGCGACGTGGCGCTGCAGGCATTGCTAACTTGTATAATAATAATTAGTTCCACTTAATTCCGCGGGACTTCTTTCGTGAAATGGACTTTACGTGTCTCATTACAGATACAGATAACGTAGCAACTGAAATCAATAGACAACCTTGTGAAGCCTGGTTTTTAATAGATAATTATTATGAAGTAGGTTTCATCAAATTAGTTTATTTTGAGTGCAATGACGTAAATAAACCCCAACAATATGGGAATTATTAGACTCCAGGAGATATTTTTACATTCAGATTTTTTTATGAAAATCAAGAGTTTTCAGTATTTGGATAATGTGCAAGACTATTCTCTAATTAAAACCGTGACATCCTTTATCACAATTGTTATCACTGAGACGGCTATTAGTAGATAAAACCGAGTCCCCCATATTCGTAAATTAGAAACAATTAGGTACCTATAAGTATAGAGGTATACTACGAAGTTTGTTGGATTGTACATTCGCCTACACGCAGCTAGTATCACCCCACTTTATTGATACCGTTCTGTCACGCAACGAATTATATTCATATTTCTAGGTTTGTTGGGAGAAGTAATTTGGATAGCCATAAAACCCACTTTGTATAATATCAGACTTACATTTCATTCAAGGATCTTTCTGTTTTGAAATCTATTATAGATTTCAATGTTTTGTAAATCTGCTCAAAAGCTTCACCGCACTTAAGTATATCCCAACCACAGATCTTTAAGTTTTGTTTGACCAGACTTGCGTTTCGACTCGAGCTGTGACTTTCTGTAATTCAATAACAGATTTAAGAGAAATTCCATTCCACAACCCCAGTTGCTGGGGTGCCCTAGCTGTACCTACCTACTCTACCGACACAACTTTTGTAGGTATACAAGTACCTACTCACACAGACAGAAAAGCACCCCTTTTTCTTACGGGATGAGCATAATTTGAAGGGGCATTACTTACAATTCGAGTCATTGGGTCGGAAAGTCCCAAAACGGTACTCCGTTTGTCCGGTCAGCAAACCGCATCGGTTAAGGGATCGCAGCAGAGCGTGAGTATAGTAACACAATCCTTATCCGGGCCACAGCTATCCGTTTTCTTCCGTTGACAGTTTAAACGTGCGTTGGAAGTTAAATAGCTTTCCCCGACTAGCTATCTACTTATTTAAAGTCATGGACCTGCAACATCAGCGTAAAAACTTTCATCAGGGGGTCTACTCCGAACATAAATCCGAAGTATCGGCCGAATGTTTGGCCGTTGCTTGACTACGGCAAAAAAAAAAAAGACAGTCAAAGAGATAAGCCAAAGCCAAAAATGTAACTTTAAGTCGGGTAAGGATTTAAAGTCAAAAAAGGAAACTATGGATGATATAAAACGGCCGAACATGATGAGTAGTCCCCTTGGTTCGGTTGTGTTCGGGTTAATAGGTTGGTTGTTGTTGTTGTTGGTTGGTTGTTTTTCTGTGACAAAGAAAATTATTTTTCTTTCTTTCTTTTCTTTATTAGGTATCTGTATACAAGGTTAAAATAAATTAGCTAGTGAAACTCAGTAATCGATATCTAAACAGGACCATATAAAAATTGTTTGACGATTCTTTTTTTTTTGGCATCGAGCGCTGGTGTTACTTGAAGTATGAGTTAAGAAAATCTGTATTTTTATTTTATCGTGTTTAGATATCGATACCCAAATAATCTGTTTTTTTTTTAACTGTTATTTCAAGTGACTACTCTAAATGCTGCAGATGACGCCCAAAAAAAGGTCATCAAATAAACTTCTATTTCATTTTATCAGGTTTAGATATAGGTAACCATAATGTCTGCGGAACCTTGTATAGATCCGATTTCTCGATTGTTTACAAGTGCCAAAAAGGGTACACATACTACCTAAGTATTTTTAATTCAACATTTAGTGTGATCCAAATACCAACTCTATTGTGCACTTGCGTGTTTACTTCAGACTTCTTATTTGTTTAGTTCTTGCTTCAATTTGTTCGTATACAAAATATTACAAAACTTTACTGGACCGTAAGATTCTTCCTTCAATATCTACGAACGCTAAGACAGCGGTCATAGTAATACGGAAAGTTTTCTCATTTTCACACGTTGCTTACGTGAAAAAAAAGGCACGACCAAGACTTACAATTTAAAGATCCTGGAAAACCAGAAAAACGAACTCCTAGTTAACTAACTATTTACACTAAGGTACTTAACGACTTGGACGTAGTTATTTAAATACAAAAACAAACTAACACTTCGGTGTCAAAGTACTTACTCCTCCAAATTACTGTCATCCGGAAAATTCTAGGTACATTATTAAAAAACCCTATTGAAAGTAATTTCATAAGTACTTACATGCTCCTATGTATGTAAAAATTCTGCCAAACTGCGCGTGGGTGTTACAAATTAATGTGTATAAAGGGTGTTAGGTTCGGTTGGATGATGAATGGGCGACCGCCGCGCGCCGTACGCCATCGATCCACTTAGGGGGCAAGATTCCAAAAGACAGTTCATGTAAATGTGCCACGATGACGCACCTTAACGGCTGTTCGCCTATCTTTACATGCGAAGCACACGAGTATTACACAAACAAAAATATTTGTCTAAGTAATGGAGGCCGGGGACAATATCTGGATATTTTTCGCAATGGCGTAGTTCAAAATTTCAATACGACTCTTTATTTATTGGCCTTGGACGAATATTTTCACCGGCTGTTCGAATCACAGAACAGATAAAAGGTTCGAATACTCTGACATTGATGAGGAACGGAATACAATACAGATCTACAATGTCTGAATACCCGCAAAAGTTAATAGATATGTAACGGCATCAACATCGCCACATACGAACTACGCGTCACACTGACGTCACGCAAAATCCTACATCGCGCAAGCAGAGTTTACCACGCGACTAGTATATATACAACATCCCGACATCAACCGTCGGGCAGTTGCCCACCAGACACGACACCCGTCTGCTCGTAGGATCCTTCCTTTTCTATAGAGGATGTGTGAAGTTTACACCCTGTTCCTCATGCCTCTAAAGATACATAAATAGTTTTTGTATCTATTCTCAATTAATCTAAAGAAACCGCAAAGTACTCGTAGAAGAAAGTTATAAATTTATAATTCAATAATAATTGCAGAAAACATTGAATTAGTAATTCATTGCAACGTCAGCATACCGCAGAGGGCTTCCTAATTGGAATCAGGACACATTGTAAAACTAATTAAAATCAGAATAGGCTACACTTCAGATGACAATTTACTTGGAACGTTACTTCTGTTTAAACACTTCTGAAATTAATAGAAAGCGTAATTGTATAACGTTTCAGCTGTCTTATCCTGTAGTTTGACAAACACAGAGCGTGTACAAAACTGGTGCTAAGTATTTTGAGATAAACAACTTGGGATTAGTTTAGAACTACAAGATTTTAATAAAAATTTGGACAACAGTGTGCAGTGGACTGAATACTAATATTACAAAAATGATATTTACTAACAACTGGCGTTGTGCTAACTCATGTAATCTAGTTTCCCGTGTCTTGGAGTGCAACTCTGTCCTTTAACTTGCCGCCCTGAGCCCATGAACTTTTAGGCTGATCAAGTTTTAGGTTTTTTAGCTGGAACGTGGCCCAGTTGGGTGCGGATGGACGTTTCGATCATTTTATTATGACACGAGCTTCTGCCTTAGACTTCGTCCGAAAAGAGAAAAGAGAGTCGTATGAAAAGAGCCTTTAGTAATTTAGTTTTTATTTTGTAAAAAAGGCTTTGTATTTTTTTTGTAAATTTTATAAATTTGTACGCCTTACGGGTGAAACATGTACGTACTTAAATATTAATATTGTGACATCCTGCATGCTGAATTTGCATGTATACGCATGTTTTTACAAATAAAATGATCTTTATCTTTATCCGCGTGAAATTTCCTATACTTAATAGTCTTAATTTTCGGAATTTCAGAATCGGATCAGTAGTTTTGAAGATTACCCCCTGGTAATCTACTTACTGATCCGATTCCGAATAAGTATAAATTAGTGCTCGGCGCTATGGTGACCTAACACTCGTATTGATAGGATAATTACGGTATAATATGGTAGAAGTCAAAGTTTCGAATTATTGGGGAAACGACTATAATAAATCACTATAACACGGAGTTAGGTACAAGAAATGTTAAAAACCAGCCAAATGCGAGCCGGACCACGCATGATGAAGGGTTCCATAGTTCGGATGAATTTATCCCAAGAACAAACTGAACATTGTAGTTGAAAAACATGATCCCCATACATTCCAACTGCAAATTTAAGTTTGTACGCACAATATTGAGTGATTTAACATGTTATTTTATTTTAAGATCACAGACTTCTTATAGGTTTTCCTGTAATCTATAAGTAAAGAACTATTTTCTGTATTTTTATAAAAATTTTAGGCTCAGTAGTTTCGGAGATAAGGTAATTTTTCATCTTTTTTCCTAAATAATTTCAAAGGTATGCATTTAAAATTATAAAAAAAATAATAAAATAAATGCTTAAAACAAGCCCTTTTGTTTAATATGTCACACGGTACAGTCACCAAAACTTTTTTTTTAAATTTTCTAATTTTCCCCCCAAAAGTGACATCCATATTACAAATGTATTTATTTACGTATCACGTCCGTGTTTGGGTCACAGAAGTTCATATGTGTACCAAATTTCAACGTAATCGGTCCAGTAGATTCGGAGCAAATCAGCTGTGACAGACAGACAAACAGACAGACACACGAGTGATCCTATAAGGGTTCCTTTTGAGGTACGGAACCCTAAAAATGGTAAACTATATTTTTAACTAACTTATTGGTAAATGTCTGGTATAATGGTATTGGTAATTGTTTTAAGAGCTCTAATGAGATTTGACCGCGAACTAAAAGAGGTAAAATTTTACCTCTTCATAACATTAAGTATAGATATAGATTTTAGCGAAATGACGCCAAACTGTCACGATCTTGCGTATTTATATCACGCTGCAATATTAACGAAATTTAGCATAACAAAGATTACTTATTTTCAAAGAAACCCTGTTCAAAATATTTTTAATCTAATTAAGCAGTATTTTACATAAACACGTATAGTCAGTTACTTTCTTTATTCCTCTTCCACGTTCTCCGTTCTCTCAGACAATCAGCTTTTACTACGTTTTTATCCGAGTTAAAAGTTAGGAGGAAGTAAAATGAAATGGCTCAACAATAAACGTTAGTAGAGTCTTAACAGGTAAAGGACTCTTTGAAGAGGAAAACTCTTAAGAAAATAAATTGACTGCTGAAGTTACGGTATAAATCTTCATATGAGAAATACGAGTAAAATGCTTTTCGTGCCTGGTTTTGTCAGCTCCAAATTTTAAACTTTTCCTCTGGCATCGTAAATGAGTCAGATAAAACAAATATTTGGGAACTTTGAGCGGAGTGGATATGGAGATCATTTTGTGCGCTGCGCGGCTGTACCAGAGACGAATTTCAATTTCAAAGCAGAATCTTTCGATTGTTTTTATTCGATTGAATGAACTATGGTCAATTGTAATACGAAAGAGTGTCCGTTTTTTGTAATCTAATACTATTGTATTAGATAATAATACTATTGTATTAGATACTAATACTATTGTATTAGATACCACATCCACTGGGGTTGTCATAATACTAGGTACCTATTTAGGTAAAGGTTTTGGAGAACTCATCATCATCATCATCATGTCAGCCGAAAGACGTCCACTGCTGGACCTATGTCCTATGATGATCCTATGATGATGATGATGATGTTTCCCTTTTGGGGGAGGCCTGTGCCTCCCCCAAAAGGGAGGGGGATTTGCCATAATCGCCACGCTTGGCAGACGGGTTGGCGATCGCAGTATGGTTTTAAAAATGCATAGAGAACGCTGCTGCCCATTCTCTAGTACCTAAGTCTCTTAGTCGCCTTTTACGACACCCATGGGAAGAAATGGGATTGTGCTATTCTTTACGTCCGGCACCAAACGGAACTCCGGCACCAAACGGAACAAGAGAACTCATTTGATGTTTATTTCAGATTTTTGTTTTCCTACTTACACTAAAATTTACTTCTGACACAGAAAGCGCTCAATGGTCGTGGTATTTGTTTCCAAACTTGACGCTGTGAAGAGCAATCCACTCTCGTTTGTATTGGCAACCGGCGCGAAGAGCCCATTGTTTGTTATGAAAACGCCTCCAGTGTGATTGCCTTGTAAACGAGCTCTCCGCAATACGCTAAGGCATTGCCTACATTCCGTACATATTTTTACGAGCAGTCCTTCAGACAAGCACGCGCAAATGCATTGGAACCTTTACGACAAGTCTGACCAGACATGATGAGTGCTTAAAAGGTAATGAAACTAGGTTTATATTAAAGGATATGAAGGTTTGGTTCGAAAGTAGCTTCGTTAGTGACATTTCTGGATCGAATTGCGGTCGTGATCCGTCAAGCGTGTTCAATTGGTGATCATGGAAATTTTGATTGGGGATCTGTGTGGCTGTTCGAAGGAAGCGAAATATTCAGTGGTTATTTTTATTTAGTGGCACAAAAATCATCATTAACACCCAGTTAATGATGATTTTTAGGGTTCCGTCCGTAGTCAACAAGAAACCCTTATAGTTTGGCCATGTCCGTCTGTCTGTCTGTCCCCGGCTTAGCTCAGAGACTACTAGTAGAAAGCTGTAATTTGCCATGGGTGTGCGTGTACATATTAATCATGCCGAAAGAGTAATAAAATAAAATCTTAAAAAAAAAAAACTCGTCTATCCCATAGTGTGGGGTATCGTTAGACATGCCATTCAAAAGTATTACAGGGTTGTGAAAACCATTTTTCGATTCAGGGATCTGATTGCGTAATAGTGAGCTTTAAAGTGCTCATTTTTGTTAGAGTCAAGTGTCCCACCCTGCCAGCTTAATGCTTTTTGTAAAAAGATCATGAATAGATAGATAGATAAAACATTTATTCAGTGCACACAAAAGGCATAGCACAACACTCAATAGCACAAAAAAATAATAAATAACAACTCATGGCAGTAGTATGTATAACGAAATTAAGAGGAAAACTATACTACACAGCTATCACAAGTTAACGAGTAATAGTTGACCAACTTACATTTGCAGTTGGAGAATTGACCGTGACGTATATCGATGTATAGAAGAACATGTTTTTCAACTACAATGTTAAGATTGTTTTTAGGTGATTGAGGATGGAGGATGGTTTTTATAAATTAATCCCAACTACGGAACCCTTCATTGTGCGTGGTCCAACACGCACTTGGCCGGTTTTAATGACACTGAAACTGAAACGATAATGAAACTGTGAATTTTGTGTTTGTATATTTTTTTTATACTTTGGCAGTAGGTTACATAATATAATATGCAGGTCCTATCCAAAAGATTTTTTTTAACTGTCTCAAGTCCAGGGGGCCTAAAATGGATGGTTTGGCAGAATCTTATGAAACTGCGTGCAATTCATAACCCGCAATTCATATGTTTGAGAGTTTGTACGGAGTTTCGTAAAATGGTCCACAAAATATGAATTGCTTTATTGAAGTCTAATGTCAAATATCAGCTGTCAAACAGATGAATTGCGGGTTGTATGAATTGTACGCAGATCATATTATAATTCTGCTAAAGCGTCCATTTTAGGCCCCCTATTCACAGAGCAGTAATTACTGTGTAGGTACAATTAAATTTTAATGTAAAAAGTACCAAAATAATGAGGAGAAAATTGAAATAAATGTTTTTGTTTTCGAGTGTTTAGAATAAACTATGCTAACGTTTTCAAGGACACTGAACGAGACACAATAGAAGTATTATTGTTATGACGTCTATGGGCGTTTAGTGTCCCTGGACGTGTTATTAACCGAAACTCAGAAACAAACATACAATAAGTCTCTAGACATATTTTATTTGTTTATCGTTACCCGGGATAGGAACCTTGACCCAATTAGTGCGCGCGGGCGTACTTCACTGCCGGTGACAACTGTGAATGCGCACTCGTGCTCGCGAGGCCCGTTGTGGTTCACAATGGTGCCACTGTCTCTTACATAAGAGGGTGTAGTGACGTGCGGGTCCGCTCACTATTCTCTCTGGAATAGCTGCACCTGTGCCACATAAAAATAAAAGCTCAACACTGAGCTTAAGAAACTTCTCTCGCTGTCTCGAACAAAAGCGGGATCGTAAAAATTTTCGTTTATTGAGACTATCTCTAGTTTGTTTAACAACTCTTTTTATTTTCCCCGATTTGTTCACTTATATTTATTCAAAATCAAAATACTTATTTAATTTCACCAACATGGGCACTTATGAAACGTCAGAAGCTAGGTGGACGGTTCCAATTGGTCGTTTCCTATGGAGAAGAAGAAGAACCGGCAAGAAACTCCACGGTTACTCTTTTAAAAATAATGGGCTTTTACAATGTTTTCAAGTTACAGTATTAATAAGTATGGAAGGACAGTGTAGGTCCGTCAACAAGTACTTAACAAAAATAGAAAATGGTTTACAAAGCTACATTCTATTAATCCTACAACGTTTTCACATTCACAAATTAAAAAAGAATCTAAATAAAATATTACTAAAATAATAAAAATAAAAACTATTTAAAACAAATAACAAGATTGCCATTAAAACTCAAAAAAATCTGAATTAATATTGTGTCCACATCACTAATAAAAAAAATATTTTAAATTAAAATTGTAGGTATTTAGTGTCGAATAATGGAGAGATTAAGTCAAGGACTAATGAAGAGATTATGTCAATATTTACATTTATACTTATATTTTGTTCAGTAAACAAAGTACTAATTGTAATTTGCTGTAAGTACGAGTAGGTGGGTAAACAAGGCTTTGTTACCGAATACGTCCGCTCTACGATCCCCCATTTATAGCTAATATTTTAAAGTTATGGCTCGGCCAAGGCCTTGTTCGAGGGATCGTTACGTTTCGCCTGAAGGCAGTTTGTGTAATACCTGCTTTCGAAGACACGATCCCTTACGTTTGCTGATTTTGCTGACGGCTAGATGGATCTTACAAAGTTCTGAAATGTCTGCTAACGTTTATCGTTCAAATTATAACTTTATCTTTCGATTATATCTTCCAAAAGTCGAGGGACCGTATAAGGGTTCTGATTAATTGTTCACTGTTAGTGTTGTAAATTGAATTGAAAATCTTAAATACGTAGTTACGATTGAGAGGATTTCGTTGTCAGGATAACGTGGGGTTGTAAAGTAGAATAGCTACCTATATCGCGTAGCATAAATATCTTCATAAATTTTGACACGCTAACTTGTGATTCAATTTCACGCACGTAATGGATCAACATCAATAACGTTACATGTTTCCCCGTGAGTAATCTAGCGATGTATTTTCCTACTCGAATATTACTTTTGGTTACAACATAATAATGGATGTACCTTTGTCTATTAGGTATACCTACCTACTAGAGATGAAAAGTAATCGTGCCTGTAGAAAAAATCACAAAATGATGCCTTATTGAATTTCCTGTGAAATTATATTATAATACAGCGTGCCGCTACAGTGGCGACGTTAATTTAACACACGTATACAGTTTCGCCTTTACGTTTGATGAAAATATAAAATGGCATCTTGGAGCAACCTGACTTAAAGAATACAGCACAGAGGTAATTGGCGGGGTCATGGAATTATAACATCGAATTAATTTAATTAAAACAAATAACGTGCAAGAATAGGCGAATTGAAGGAAAGGAGAGAGAGAGCCTATAATTATTTAGTTAGTGTGATTTTTTTTATTTTTAAATTTATAATTATTTATCTTAATATAATAATTACATAAAAAAAGTTTTTTTTTATTGTTACATAAAATATAAAAAATATATATATATTACTGGCCACTAGGCCTACCAGTGTGTGAAATTAATATCGCCACTGTAACGGCACGCTGTAGAACGAGTTTTGAAGTCAGAGAGAGGCGCCTCTTTTATTGAAAACGATTAAGTACTTATTTAGTTGATGACAAGCTTACATAGCCTTGTAACATCCATACATAAACGCCTCTATCTGACCTCCACAACCCAGTATCTGGGTAATACGATACCCCTTGGTAAGACTGGTTGCCAGACTTTCGGGCCTCTGACGACCCGTAACAACTGACAAAGATCCACAAATGACAGCCGGGACCAACGGCTTAACGTGCTTTCCAAGGCACGGAAGAGTGTCGGTATGTAAAGATGGTCACCCATCCACGGGCCAACCTCGGCAAGCGCAGCTTAGCCTGATGGATTAACCACGAGGTCCTCCATTCATACATAAACATAAAGCTATGAAAAAGTATAAAACCGACACGTAGGACCAACACGTTTTTCTTCAACATGATCCCAGTTCTTAGGAGCGATTCATATGAGGATATCGCGCTGCCAGATTAAAATGATCGGTAGCGAGTGAGGAACTTTCCGTGTTCTTATTTGTTTTCTTGTTAGAAGACCTACTTACAGGACAACGGCATGTCCTTACGACCAAGGCTTTAGCGAGCTTACGTAATATAATCGTGTTTCCAACAACATTATAGATTTAAGGCTCGTGCAGACTGGCGCAATATCGCGGGCGCGACACTTTCCATGAAGTTTTCATAGAAATGCGCCTGTCCGTGGGAGGCTTAATAGTTGTCACCGTAAAATTGTGACCACCGTTAGTTTTATTAACGAGATTATAAATTATCTAAAAATTGTGAACTGTTACAATATAACGCATTCATTTTCGGTAGTTTATAATCTATCAATGTCAAATTGTAAACGATCCTACATTTATCGACAGGGTTCCTGATCTGTCCAATTTTACACCCGTAAAATTGAGAACCGTCCTTGATTGGTAGGTATTGGCGGTAGTCGAATTGGTTGCAGTAACTAAGCCGGCCACCCCAACCAAATGGCTTAGATTAGGTTAGAATAGTGACCAAACGCTTCTTCCAAATTGGTCGCAGTTATTTGACTATATAGTATTAGCGCAAGTTGCGTTTATCGCATGCAAGTTAGACACTAGTTCACAATTTGTCGGCTTGCCATGGATAGATTATAAACTATCGAAAAATAATGCTTTATATTGTAAACGATAACTTTATTTATTTTCTCTTACAATGGTTTTGTAGCACTTAACAGTTTTGAACTATAAAAATTCACATTTTCAGAGCAGAGGAAGTAGGTTTTTAGAAAAAACCTGTATTATAGGTCATCAGGCCCCACTTAGTGGCATCATACAAATAAACAGGCAGGTAACATGTATTTCTATTAAGCAATTAAAACAAAACGTCACGGTTGGCGCAGTGGTTAAGCGTTTGACTGCTGCGCTGCGTGTCGCGGGTTCTATTCCCGCACGGAACAAATATTTGTATGAGTAGTTGTTCCGGGTCTGGCTGTTTGTGTATGTGAGTTTAAATGTTTGTAAACGCACCCACAATACAGGATCCGAGCAATTCTTAGTGTGGGGCAACGTTTTTATTATAAAATAAAATAAATAAATGAAAAAATAATAAATGATAAGGAAAATCGATAGTTCCTCTCTAGGTAGATTATAAACTAACGATGTTCATAATCATACGGTGACATAGACAAACAAAATGCATTTTCTATTTAGGTGACTAGAATAATAAAAGTTTGCGAAATGTTAATTATTGTTTCATCAAGACATCCTAATAGTTTTTGATTATACATTGAATATTAAGCTCAATAATATTCAAATAACTCCTGAGTATTACATGATAAATATTAGTGACCCCAGCCCTTTTCATAAATCTAGAGTTGTCCATATTTCAAGTTGAAGGCTTTATTGTTACGAAAACAAAATGAGGTTTTGTATGAATGAGTTAGAAACGTTAAAAGCTTTGAAATGATATCATTATACTACAAAGAAGAAAAAACCGGCTAAGTGCGTGTTGGACCACGCACAATGAATGGTTCCGTAGTGGGGATTAATTTATCCTAAGAACAAACTTAACATTGTAATTGAAAAACATGTTCCCTCATACATTTCAACTGCAAATGTAAGTTTGTACGCACAATATTGAGGGGTTTACCTTGTTATTTTAATATTTTAAGATCATAGACTTCTTATAGGTTTTCCTGTAATCTATAAGTAAAGATCTACTTTTTGTATTTTTTTCAACATTTTAGGCTCAGTAGTTTCGGAGGTAAGGGTCAATTATTTTGGTCAATGGTCAATTATGTTATTCTATTTTCTTAAATATCTAACTTTAACCGCCTTATTACAAAACAAGATTTATATTTTGACATGGCTTGAACCATGGAGCCTGTTTTTGTAATAAGAACGTAACAGTGATTGAAATACCGTTCTTTATACAAAACTGAAAACTTGGTTCGGTATTAAGTTGTCAGTTTTGTGTTTAGGAACTTTACCATAGTCGGAATAAAGTTCGAAATTCAATAATGGCACCATGTTTTAAACCTGGGTCTGAAGATAAACCTTGTTTAGTAATAAGGGGGTAAGTGTTTATTTTTAAATTGTAAAAAATATCTTATCTAAAATCATACCTGCAGCCCTTTCCTTACAATCCAGCCTTTTCATTTGATATGTTACACGGTACAGTTTGCAAAACCTTTATTTTTAATTTTCTCGTTCGAGCCCCAAAAGTGACTCCATATTTGAAATTAATTTATTTACGTCTTCGTTTATCCTTATTTGGGATACAGAAATTATTTCAACTTAATCGGTCCAGTAGTTTCTGAGCAAATTGGCTGTCACATACGGAACGACAGACAGACACACGAGTGATCCTATAAGGGTACCGTTTTTAGGGTTCCATACCCAAAGGGTAAAACGGGAACCCTATTACTAAGGCTCCGCCGTCTGTCTGTCCATCTGTCACCAGGCTGTATCTCATGAACCGTGATAGTTAGACAGTTGAAATTTTCACAGCTGATGTATTTCTGTTGCTGCTATAACAACAAATACTAAAAAACAGAATAAAATAAATAATTAAGGGGGCTCCCATACGAAAAACGTGATTTTTTGCTCTATATTGATAACGCCAATAGGTAGACGCTTGAAATATTCACAGAATATTTAGTTATATATTCAATTTGAAAATAAATAATGAAATTAAAATAAAACAAATATTTAAGGGAGGCTACCGGAGGATACAACAAACGTGATTTTTTTTGCATTTTTATAGATAATGGTACGGAACCCATCGTGCGCGACTCCGACTCGCACTTGGCCGGTTTTTTCCTTTTGAGGTACGGAACCTTAAAAACTATTAAAAAAAAATCTAGCTAGTGTCTATTTACACAATAGAGTACCTAGGTATTAAGAATTGCAGGCACTAGATAGATACGTTCTGATTTTCTGAAAATCACTAATGTTTAATCTAGGTCGTAAGTAGTACTGAACTACTGAGTAAAGTAGTCAGCGCTGCCGCCACGAAGCGCCTACATAGATTACGCCTATTCCGCTACATTGGCTATGTAAGTACATTGCCAGTAGATTGGCCTGCGGTCTTGCGGCTAAGTATCGGGGGCTCGGAGCGCCGCACCGTCTGCCCTGACCGCGTCATTTCGTCTATGAGCCCTTATCGATTCAGGATTTTGGCTTTGTAATCATGAAAGGGATAGGATACTCTCTAACGACCTTTTTTTCTCCTTTTAATTACTGCAGGTCATGACATATTTATTATAACGTTTCAATAAAAAGTCTTTACTAAAGTTTTAATGACACTTTACAGGCAGCTTCATATCAAAAAAATAACAGACGCCATACTTCTGTAGAAAAAGAATAAAAAAAGAAAACTTTAATGGCATCCCATTATTTTATTGACCATGAACGGCCAGGTCTTTTGAGTTTAAGCAGAAATATGAAAAGAGGCTGTACTGAAAACAGTTTAGTGCAACCTTTTTTTTATAAAAAAAATAAAACGTCAAATATCAATGATGAACGTACTGCTAAGGATTATGGTTTTTTTGGTTTTCGATGCCAGCAGAATATGTGCAGTTTTCTTGCACTAAGTGGATCTCCAGTAAACTATGATAGGATATTGTGAATATAATTATACATATAATGTACTAAGTAAAAACACAATTTATTACCATATAGGGATAACAACTTAAACAAACTTTGTAGTAAGTACGTAATACGAACTACAGAATAAGAAAGAGCTGAATTTTACAAAATTATTTTAACATTATTCCAAGAAATATGACTTGATAGTCAAAACATTCTTGTCATTTCTAGGAACAGATAATGAGGTACAAGATTGTAGTAATAACAAACAGTACTGTAGTTCAAGAAGCTGTCTGGAAATGTAAATGACAGCGCGTTATGAACTCACGCTGTACGTATTTTACGGGAAGAATGCTCGTAGTTAATTGCTTACTTGAGAGCTTTAGCGAATATAATAATATTGTTATTTAATATTAATTTCATTCAGTGCGGCCTACTCGGGAGGATTATGTTCTATAGTGGCGTATTACGGGTTGATTTTGATGCCGTGTGTGTTATGTGATGTTAATTAATGCAATTACCAGAAATTACAATGAAGTATTGAGCTACTATAAGCATAAAAAAAAACATAGGAAAAGTATTCGCATTACAGAAGGGATATTGAAAGGGGTATTTTGTTATAACATTATGTTAAATGCGTTTACATTATATTTTCATTATTCTTAGAATGAATCTTGTAGAAACCAGTTATGCCAAATATTTCAAAGAAAAATATTTTTTTGTGATTATAAAACAAAATATATAAGCAGTTTAGTAGTGACTTCACCCAATCTAATTGACCGGGGGCTGTATTTACCCCTTCTTATTCGTTTCATTTGTCTGGCTTCAAGTGGCTTGCTGTCTTATCTGTCTTCAGGCACGTCATACAAAGATTTATAATGTAAGGTCTAAATACATATAAACGAAATATGGACGTACCTACTTTAGGTATATCTCTGCTTAAATCTTTGGGGAAATACAGGAGTGATGATATCTACGTGAGTTCTGAGTTGAGCTGCACGTCTACTGACAAATGCGTGCACTGACTGGACAGGTCCCCTCAATCCTGTGTGATTCTTTCAACAAAATATAATTTCAGGCACCAATCTACATGGTCTTCCCATCTGACCAAGATAATATCTGGATTTTAAAAGAGACGTGACCTCTGAGTTTGTTTCGGCCTTTCTTCTCAGAGTAGTCAGATACGAAACTCCGACCTCATCTAGTTTTTTTTTTATAGGTATGATTGTCGTGTAAAATTGTTTGTACAAACGTACAGATAATAAATAAAAATAAATCATAAATACGCAATATTAGTTTTAGTATATACGAATCCAGAAACACGTGTCTAGTATTTTTATGTAAAGAATCTATGGAGTCCACTACGTGTCCTCGAAATATGAAACGCCGAGTACAAAATTTCAAAACTGTATCATGAAAAATCACAAAGTTATAAGGTTGTTATGTTACCGGGTTGTCCGTACAAAAACATGCTAACAGCGCCGGCGCCCCCGCGCCTACAGGGTCGTTTTGCGCTCATTGATAATAATTTGGCAGTAGGTACCTAACCGTACGGCAATTGTATTGTATGTAATTAAATGGTGATAACATTTTCCATCACAATTTAATATATTTGGGACAAAATATAACATGGTGTAAAAATTATTGAAATCGATTCAGTTCTCTATTCTGATCAAACTATATTCAGGTTTCGCATATACTAAAAATAATGTTGTATACGTAAATCATTTATCACCTTAGCTTTATAAAGCACATTTGTAAATAGATTTTGAAACTGCATTTATGCTCAAAGATTTCAAAATGTCGTGACATTTAGGTACAATTATTCTGCTACAACGTATATAGCGTGAATATAAAACACATAAGGAACCAAATCCTTTTCAAAACATTCCCTCTAACCGGCATTGTAACCGTAACATTACAAGGAAAGGAAAACTCAATGCCTTAATTAACACTATCTTGCAAAAATCAACTGCTACGCTTTTCGTAGACGTGCTACGAATTTATCAACAAGCTTTATTTTCGTAGCCTGTTCTCTTGGCACTTCTGTTTTGGCAATGATATATTTATGGAATGTACAGTTAGCGTCAAAGACATGATGTATAACTACGAATAAATACGAATTCATAAGATAGCCTACAATTTGTATTCTATAAATAAATACATGCGTATTCCCCATTGATACAATAATGTAGAACAAAATAAATGTTGTAGACAATAGGAAATAAGTATGTGGGTATTTTTTTCACTTAATCAATAAAAGACAGAAATATAAACGCAAGAAAAATATTAATTGTCAAATTCAACTATTACTTATAGCTCAAAAAATTATTAAACTCTTTTTTTTTTCTACTACAGTTCAAACGTCTGTGTTGTCGCGGTCATGACGTGACGTCATTATTTACTTACACTATTGCATTAGTGAGATTTCAAGCAGTTTGCTAAGAATTGATATTTATTTACATGGCTTTTTATGTCATTTCCTGAATAATCGAACACGACGCGTTTCGAGTATGCATAAAATAATGAATTGTGAAATAAGTAATGCATAAAAAACGTGAAGAACATAGCAATTTGTTTCTTGACTCATATACAATGACTTGACTCATATATAAATAAAGAAACAGTTTTAAATTAATTGCATATTTCCTGTTAAAGGAATTCATACCGATGTATACATCTTTTTGAGGCTGACTGTACAATGGAAAGAGAATGGGGTTTTAGACAAGAGGCAGAGTGTAGGAGGGGTAAAATAAGTTTAGCCTTTTGTAACGTTGACGTTTTTCAAGATAACAAAGGCGTAAAATACTGTGCATCTATAGTAACTTTCAGAAACAACGCACGCTGTTGTGTAGCATTGTATGAAATAGGTAAATATGGAACAAGTTAGGGAGGGAGTAGTCCAAATTACAAAATCGATGCTACTACAACACGAGTATATTCCTTCAGAGTTTCGATATAAAATGCTACATACGTTTTGACTGTCAAATGTATGTTCTGAAGTCAGACATTATACTTGAGATACAGCATACATTGTTAATAAAATACCATTCCATGGCATGAAAAGCCTTTGGTTCAACGTTATTTCATAACCAACGTGTCGGTGGCGGTTCCTATCGGCGTGTTCAGTGCACGACGCAAGTAGAATATATTATGAAGTGGATGTCCCCCCACGACGTGTGTCGTTTAGCGTTAGTTTGATGTCTTATAAGATTTATTTAAAACCAAACATTTTGTCGCAGAAAATAATGCTTTATTAAGATTAGGGAAAAAGATTATATCTTTTTAGGAAATTAAATATTCAACTAGCTAACCTGACAGACGTAAAAAACAATAATTCATACGAAAATCTCATAGAAAAAAGGACGTAAGTTTTTACCGAACTTTTCAATTTTCCGGGAAACTTTTCCAATTTTTCTTACCATATAAACCTAGTTCGGATTATTACGTAAATTTTAAAACAAAACATTGCCAAATCCAGCCATCAGCCATTATCAAGTGATGCGCTTACCAACGAACAGCATTAAATTTTTATGGTTCCGTGGTCAACAAAGAATCCTTATAGTTTCACCATGTCCGTTTGTCTGTCTCTCAGTCCCCGGCTTAGCTCAGAGACTCTTAGTACTAGAAAGCTGTAAATTAGCATGGATATACATATTAATCAAGCCAACAAAGTGGTTCAATAAAATCTTGAAAAAAAAAGATTGTAGGGTACGTAAAGTGGGGATGATATTTTTTTTTCTCGTCTATCCCATTGTGTGGGGTATCGTTGGTTTTAAAATATTGCAGGGTTAAGAATTAAAAAAAAATATCATCCCCACTTTACGTACAAGGGAGGTATCCCTTGTACGTAAAGTGGGGATGATATTTTTTTTTCTCGTCTATCCCATTGTGTGGGGTATCGTTGGTTTTAAAATATTGCAGGGTTGTTAAAATCATTTTACGATTCGGGGATCCGTTTGCGTAATAATAAGCTTTAAAGTGTTCATTTTTGTTAGAGTCAATTGTCACCCCCTGCCAGCTAAATGGTTGTTTTTGGATATATAAAACATATAGATCATGACAGTAGTAGGTATATAATAACGAAGTTAAAAGGAAAACTATCACAGCTAAGTAGGCTTTACAAATTAACGAGTAGGATAGTCGATCAACTTACATTTGCAGTTAGAGAAATGAACGTGACATATTTCTCCCTATCTATGTAGGGAGAACATGTTTTTGAACTATAATGTTAATTTTTTTTTTGGGATAAATTCATTCCCTTCATTGTGGGTAGACCGACATGCACTTGCCGGTTTTATTTATATGACAAACACTCAGTTGCAGAAAGCTCACCATTAACACTTCATTACATAAAGCAGCATTATCGCTAATAAATTCATTACTTTAATGAAGTTGCACAAACAAATTTTAGATGGCATTAGACATTTTTAATGCCACTTTAGTTAAAGAAGACTTTAAACAATATTGCCAGGAACAAATTACCATATTGAACGAAAAGAGTGAACATTTGCGTTCTGTTATTATCCGTACGTACAAGTACACCACAATTTTAGCATAAAATAAAGTAAATGTAGTTGATTTATGTGTATTCAGTGTACTCTGTGGTTTAATCTAGTTTAAATAATCTGGTTTAAGGTGGATGCGCTAAGGTAGCCCGCGAAATTCAAAATTACCAACGTTTTTTGCAAATTTTATACTTCTGATTCATATTCTAATGATTATAATTCTGTAAAGCCATATTGGTTATGGCCGCGAATCATAATTAGATCAACATACAACGTGTTAAGGTTTCTACATACCGGGGCGACTAGTCGCGCGACGCGACGCGACACAAAGGCACCGCTCGTCCCGCGACACGCGGGGCCTTTGTGCCGTGTCGCGTCGCGCGACTTGTCGCGCTGGTATGTAGAAGCCTTTACTGACCTGCAAATTACAAAAAACGTAATAAAGTTTGAATTTCGTGGGCTACCTTAGCGCATCCCCCTTATTCTAATAATTTTAACATGTGTGCAGTCTAGAGCTCCTGCCATACGTGGAAATACATCAATTTCATAAAAACCTTCTGCAACTCTACGTAGTTCCGTCCGGTCTGGCATTTTAATATAGAGGTGGCTTAATTTTACTAGTTCACGGGATACTTTTTGTATAAACAAACTGACAAACAACCCGACCCAACCTGTTTCCGACAAACTGTTGATTTATTTATGTTTAATAAATCACCCAATACTTGCTGGAAATATCCAGTGGCGAAAAATCTCAAACATATTAAAGCTGTGTCAGGCCATTAATGGATTTATTTCTTTGCGTCACTGGTTCAAAATCTTAATCAAGTAGGTTACAAATTTGAAGAACTGCCTCCTTGGAAAATCTATACCTTACACGAAACTCTTCTCCATCATGTTTTAAAAATAAATTCACTCGGTCTGGGATTCGACGGCGAGGTAAATCTACTAAATAAGAATCAGAAAATGACGAAAGACTGGTTAAAGACATCTTTCAATTACAGAAATGCATTCAAGTACCGTAGAAACACTAATGTTGCTCTTTAATGGATGCTTTTCGGCCCATTAAAATTAAAAAATCTGAAATATCATACTTAAAGTTCACCACCTGCTAATGGGCGCTAATGAAGTTACGTGCAACGTAAATTGTTTAAAATGGCCGGTTTCATTAGGTTTGACATTTCATTAGTTAAATTTAATGGAGCATTAAAATAAAATAAAAAATGGTTTTGTGCAATGATTTAATGCTACATTAGTGTTTAATGTAGTCTTTAAAATTTAAAGATCGTTTCTGCAACTGAGTGTAAATAGATAAGATATAATACAGTACAGGTAGGCACTTAATTTAAAACCGTCTAATTTTATGTAGTTAATTTATATGAATATATAATTAAGATATAATACAGTACAGGTAGGCACTTAATTTAAAGCCATCTCATTTTACGTAGTAAGACTGTGTAAAAAAAAACCGGTCAAGAGCGAGTCGGACTCGCGTACCGAGGGTATAATACAGTACAGGTAGGCACTTAATTTAAAACCATCTAATTTTATGTAGTTAATTTATATGAATATATAGATAAGATATAATACAGTACAGGTAGGCACTTAATTTAAAGCCATCTCATTTTATGTAGTAAGACTGTGTAAAAAAAAACCGGTCAAGAGCGAGTCGGACTCGCGTACCGAGGGTATAATACAGTACAGGTAGGCACTTAATTTAAAACCATCTAATTTTATGTAGTTAATTTATATGAATATATAGATAAGATATAATACAGTACAGGTAGGCACTTAATTTAAAGCCATCTCATTTTATGTAGTAAGACGGTGTAAAAAAAAAAACCGGTCAAGAGCGAGTCGGACTCGCGTACCGCGGGTTCCGTACGAATATATGATGTTGATGATTTCTGAAAAACTGTGCTATTTAGAAACATTGTTTTATTTTTCCTGTAATCTTTACTTAGGCTTCTATCATATACTCGTAGAATAATTTCAGATTTTTATCTCTGCAAACTTCGGAGATAAGGGGGGGGGACTTTTTTTTTACAATTTCGTCACAAGTCGGACTACGCTGCCAAAAAAAAAAGTGTTTGAGAATGTGCAAACAACGTTGTTTCAAATGATTTCATACATGCCCTAGTAGCTCCACTTCAAATTTTTTAAGACCCCCTTTTAGTTCCTTTTGCAAAAAAGATATTTTTATTTAATTTCTTTGTTGCTTGCAAAATTGTTGGGCAAACGACATCTAAAACTATTCTAAATTTCAAGTTGATAGCCTTAGTAGTTCTTGAGATATCCAGGTGTGACAGACAGACTGACTGACTTAGTCTCACCATAAGGGTTCCTTTTTACCATTTGGTACGGAACCCTAATATGCTATAACGTGGAGGATTTGTATACAAAATACTGCAGATAATGATGTGTCTTACCACAATACAGTTTTTAACGAGAAAACCGTCTTCGTATGACACATGTGGAGCTTTACGATGACGTCACTTAGCGATCGAGTAAACTACAGACTTGAAGAGTGCAGCTTTGTCTAAACTACATGTTGCGACAATTCGGGATGAAGTCGGGTTCGGGATTCGGGGATGAAGTCCGTCGTTAATGTTTGGACGACTTTTCATTAGACATGAGTTGCCTTACAGTTAAAATTATGTCATACAAAAATGTATGAAACCATTTAAAATTTATCGAAATAAAAAACAAAATGCTTGAAAAACATTCGTTGCGGCCCCATGTTAACGATAGTGATTCTGCCCTCTGATATCGTCGCCATTTCGGTAGCGACACAAATGGAATATTTTATTTGCTTTCACTTGGTATTTGCTACAATTTCCGGATTGTATGTACCTTCGTTTGTAAGGGTTTTTCATCGTTTCAGCTTCTAAACTATTCAAAATGCGCCTGTATTAATAATATAAATACTTCTGAACGGGCTGATCCTCTTTCGGTGGGCGTCATTAACACGATTAAGGGATTATGGCAAGGGGATGGGTAACAAGTTATTTTTTCCGAGTAAAACGCCAATCAAGTTAGCCACCGAGAAAATCCGTCCAAATCCGAGAAGAAGATAATGTTTCCAAGCCACATTATTGATATCTCACAATATTTAATGCTGCAGTTTACAAGAATGGAAATAGAATGAGGAGTTGATGCGATCAATACATATTGATATTGCTGAATATTATATACAAAATTACATGAATATTTACTTAGTATTATATTTATTACTTTAATTTATTGTGAATGTGAGCACTACGTGGGTGCTTTTTTTTGTTGTTTTCTTTGACTATTTTCCTTTTTTTTTTAGTTGTAATGATGTTCTGGCGTTTTTAGCACTTTATGCGGCCTACCCAAATGTCCTTTCTTTGGTATTGTTCGTCAAGTCGTTGAGTTCCTTAAGTCTTGAGTTGAGCTGCACGATTACTGACAAATGCTTGCAGAGATTGGACAGATCCATTCAAATTTGTGTGGTTTTTTCCTCAAAAGACCATTTCAGACAGGGTTCTGGTCACTCTACATGGTTCTCACATGATCTGACCAAGATTATGTCTGGACTTTAAAATAGACTTTGAACCTGAGTTTGTTTCGCCATTTCTTCTCAGGGGTAGTCAGATAGAAAATGTCGACTACATCTAGCTTATTTTTTTAACATGACGTGTTAATGTGATTCCGATATCCTATTTACAGAATAAACGATTTCATTTCAATCTAATAAAACATGGAGAACTGGGGGTCAGCGACGACAGTAATCTACCAAATGCAACAAAGGAACCCATGACATTATTCGCTGATGACAGTACTGTAACTATAGCATCCAAAATTGTATCTGACTATAATTTTGACGCAAATAATTCATTAAATTCTATAATTACTTACCAACAATAATTTGAAAATTAATCTTAATAAAACTGACATAATGCATTATAGACAACGGAAAAAATAACATATTTTATCAAAATTCAATTTATCTTACAATGACAATAATATAAAATAAGCAGATACAGCCAGATTACTAAGATTAATCATTGATCAGCAATTAAATCGAAAAAACAAATTGATGTGCTTAGTAAAAAAATCTGCAGCTCGTCGTTTGCCCTCTATAAACTTGCTCCTACTGTTAATACAAACACTTTACTAACGGCCTATTACGGACTTGTTGAATCTTTATTGAGATTTGGAATAATTTTATGGGGCAATTCAATGAACAGAGACACAGTGTTCAAAGCACAAAAGCGTTGTGTACGAGCTATGTTTGTATTGCAAACTATGGACGGAATTTTCACAAATTTTAATACTTCCGACATTCTACATATTGGAAATAGCGGTATTTGTAAAAAGTAATCCTCAATGGTTTCCTCTTTTGTCAAGTAATTCCGATAGAAATAGACGTGAGAAGTATATACTTTGTGCAGTCACTCTCGGCCAAAACAGCACTTCTAAGAAAAAGTGTTGTATGCATGGGGCCAATAGTATAAAATAAAATTCCGATTGACATTAAGCAATTGAATATTAATTTATTAAAGAAAACACTCAAAAAGTTACTTACTGATAAGTGCTATTACCAATTTATAATTACCAACTTAATTATTAAAATGTTGGCCCGGTAAAACTATGTCTCCATCTATATGTGCTAATCATGTATCATGTTACACATGTTTGAATAAATACATTTATCAAATATCTTTGTCTTTATCAGTTATTTTGAAGATAATGGATGCATGTGAAATTGTAATATAAGTAAGTACGATAATACTGCATCAGCAAATTCATTCTACTGTAATCACATTCCATGGTGAGACTATCGTTGGCCAGGTTCCCAGTTTCTAAGTGAAAAAGCAAATATTGGATAGGTAAAAAAACATATAGGTATAAAATATCGACGTATACTGGATGACGTTGTAAAAAGCTACTCGTAGATCCAAATGCATACAAAAGCACTCTCAAAATTAAAACGAGCAAGCCACAAGCACAGATTGTCAACCGCGACGGTTTGTCCCATTTCAGACTGATCTAAATTTTAGGCTCATGTATAAAGTACAGTAGGCCGTTAGGCACTACAGATAAAGCCTAAAGCTAAGTACCTAGTGATAAAGCTAACGACAACCCGTTTTCATTATTGATCTGGGGCAGCGATGTAAACTTTGATGAATTGTAAGTACGCACGGCTACAGATCAAGCTATACATTTCTAGTATAAGCTGATCTCGCATTGTATAGGATTTCCTTACAATGAGAAGTCAGCGTAAACTGGAAATGTATAGTTTGATGTGTAGCCGTGTGTACCTTGCTTATCTATGAACAAAATTTAACTTGAACTTTTTATATGAAATTGCATTTGGTTTTGAAATTCAATTCCTTTTGTTATATCAGACCGTAGCAGTCACGAAGTGTGAAAGTTTACAGTAAAGCTGTCAAGGATTGCCCCTGGAAGTAAAAAGTTTCACTGCTAAAATAAGAATCGTTACGCAAAGAATCTTTGAATTTATGATTATGATCAAAGATCGGACGGTGTTTCAGTATCGATCGATTATTGTACTTAGACAGGATCGGCAGAACAGCAATGTGTAGCAATGTGAATCCTGATATCTAACTTTATGAAACTAAGCGGCTAGTCGACCATAGTGACAAGTATAAATTATTGTCGTAGCGTTAAATCAGCTACGGTTCGTACTTCGTACCTATACGAGTATACCTACGCTCAATAGTTCATTCTGCGGCTGACTCGAATACCTAAAACGGGTACCAACACACTAACTTACTTTTGAAACTTCTGACAATTGAATAAATTCGATTCGAGATTGAATTAAGATAACAAACTAATAAATATAAAACTTCCCTTTTACACGACCGTGGCAAACTTGGTAATCCACAATGGATTAGGATGGAATGGGGTTTCCACATTTCAAGAACTGGTTTCGTAGAAGTTAAGCGGTCTAAATCTCTAGTGATAAAAGCAGCTACGGAAGTTACTTTAGAATGAGACATATTAGTAATATCAAAGGAACTTCAGGTATTTTACAGAATAAAATAAAATAATGTTTATTACTCAAACAAAGGATTGTAGTACACGTTAAAAAAATACAGTTTACCAAAGAAGTATTATATCTACAAACGTGTTGGTGAGCACTGCTCTCCGAGCTAGGGTATGAACCGAACTGCTTCTCCTTAACACAGGTTTGTGTTAAGGAAAAGTAGTCCGGCCCCCCCCCCCCCTTTTTTTGCGTGGGAAATTATCAAATAACTTTTCCCGCTCTGGGCGGAGCGGTACGGCGTGTCAGACTTTTACTGACTAAAACCCACCCGTGTTCCTTTTGTTGCCTGTGTGCCAGGGCCACGATATCCCTTTCGGACAAACTCGCAACCCTGGCAGGCATTGGAAACTAGATGCATCCCAATACATCGAAATCCAAATGCGAATTTTGAATCTCCTTCACGCGTTCCGCCTCCTCCATCGCGAGCATTACTGCTTCGCAGAAGGAGGTGACGGCCTCCCATGCACTCTCGCTCCGAACCATGGCCTGAACCAAGGCCGGCCGGACGTGAGAGATCGCCGCCGCCGTGAGGACACAGGGGTGCTCCGCCCAAGCCGGGCACACCTCCACCGTAGGTATGCTCCACTGTGTCCTCCGGGCGATCCACAGAGTGGTGACACCCGGGCGTTTCCTCCCGCTTTATCCTAAACATGAACCTCCCGAAACAACCGTTTTCGGTGAGGACCTGCGTCAGGCGGAAGGTGAGGACGCCGTAACGCCTCTATAGCCACTCCTCAAAGAGGACTTATCGCCACAATTGTGGCGTGCCCGGCCCTGGGTTGCGATAATCGCACTTCTGGGTTGCGACAATCCATGTCGCCATGAGATTCCGCCGGAGCTCCGTCCGCTGTGCCGTGATTTCTCGCGGCAACGCCTCGGCATTTCGCCTTCTCGCGCCACTCCCAAATGTGCGCGAGAAGTCCTCCAGTGTGCCTCCAGATCACATGGCTGCAGTCTGGCAAGGAGGCTTGCTGACTCACAGGAGACCGTGCGGTATCCTCGGATCAGCCTGATGGCGATGACCCTTTGGGACGCGTTCAATCGGCGGGCTGGTCGCAGCCTTAAGGAACGCGCCCACACTAGTGCCCCGCAAAGGGCCATAGACCGCACGATCCCCGCGTAGAGCCTCCAGCAGGAGGCGTTTGGGCCCCCTAGATTGGGCAGGAGCCGCTTCCAGGCAGCCCCGGCCCGCTCCACTCTGAGAGCCAAACGTCGGAAGTGCTCCACGAAGTTCCACCGGCTGTCGAGGACGATTCCCAGGTACTTCATCGTCGACTCGACGTCGAAGTGAACTCCTCCGGCAGTTATCTGGGAACCCGACAGTGGCGCGTTCCGAGGACCATAAAAACACATGGCCTCGGACTTGTTCAATGCCACCTCGAGTCCCAATTGCCGGATCCTCTCGACGATTGTCGCAACCCCAGGTGTCGCCAGTTCGGCCGCTGCGCCAGGACCAGCGTATCGTCTGCGTAGCAAACCACGCTGACGCCGCTAGGGAGCACCCCATATGGTAAAGGTAACATAGTGCTTCTGATGTTACTGTTACAATTGTGGACTATTGAGATGGACAATAAGTTTAAGATACGTTTTATTAAACGTGAAAATAAGATCATTTTCATTAATGTGTGTGTATGTGTTGTGTGTGTTTGGGTGTGTGTGTTTGCTGGTCCATGTTGTGTATATAAGAATTAAGTTTATTAAGTACTAGCTGACCCGTGCCCACTTCGTTGGGCGGTAAACATTTTACCGTCTTTTCATTTTTCGGATTAAATTATGGCCTTATGATATGACACTCACAAAATAATAACGTGGCTTTCAATGGGTAAAAGATTTTTCAAAATCGGTTCAGTAGATCCAGAGATTACCCCTACAACCTCACAAACTATAAAATATTTAATATAAGTAGATGAAGCAACGGTTTAGTAATATCCTTAAAAAAAATTACTCGCATTCCGTTTGCTCACTATAGGCAAGCGACTTGCGACAAAACCAATAGCAGTGAATTGGGACTGGGATTGTGAATTCAACTGCATATTTACCGCTGAGTCGGTGACGATCGGTGATAATAATTTATAATAATGTTGCGTAAATGACTCAGAGGTTTGCTCTCAAAGTAATTGTAATAGGGGTTTTCCTCTTGCATTGAAAGTTAAGCCACATAAATTGTGTCGGGCGAGGCTCTGTTCTGCCGGTGATTTGCTGCTTGAATCTAAGGACAAAAATGTTGTTCACATTATTATAAATCGTTATTTTTTTAATTACTTATTTTGAATGTGTTACCCACAAAGATTTTGAATACTTACATAATATACCTAACCAAAGTTATTGGCAAAGACGTAATTGTACTTCATTTACATATAAATCGTTTACACTCTTGAACGTGTTCCTCGCTGGAATTGCTGCTGTTGTTATAACTGTATCGCACAGACCGTCAACCTTGGAGACGGTATTAGGAATAAAGAAATTCCCCGGGCGAAGCCGTGAAAAGTCCACTTTATTCCCGCAAATAAAGTTGTGCTGAGATCTTTGTTATTATGTAAACGTGATAGTGGGTAGCAGGCGTGGTGAATATGATGATATTTGTGTTTGCCGGACGGACCATTAGGCAACATGCAAGATTTTCTATTTATAGCCTTTTAGATAAAATAAGAAACGCTACTTTTAGGTGCTAAAAACGAAAATAAAAGCATTTGAATAAACACTTTTAAGTTTAATACCTTAACTAGTAATCTAAGTTTTCTGATGCTTTTTTGAAAACGGCTCATTTACGTCATTATTGGCCATAAATAAGGTACCACCTCATATTTTTACCCGACTGCTCCAAAAGGAGGGTTATTGAGTACATCATCTGCTTAGGCTTTTCCCAACTATGTTGTTGGGGTCGGCTTCCAGACTAACCGGATGCAACTAAATACCAGTATTTTACATGGAGCGACTGCCTATCTGACCTCCATAATCCAGTGGGCAACACGATGCCCCTTCGTAAGATAGGTTGTCAGACTTTCGGGCTTCTGATGACCCGTAACAACTGTCAAAGATCTACATATGACAGACGTGACCATCGGCTCATTGTGCTTTCCGAGGCACGGAGGGGTGTTGGTATGAAAAGATAGTCACCCATCTACGAACCAACCGCGGCAAGCGTAGCTTAACCTGATCGATCGACCCGTGCGGCTGTTATTACTTTGCCACATACATGCATACTGTAGAATTATCATTCTACAATTGAGTGTCAAACCTTATTTTTTAAGTTCGGTTCTTATCTAGGTTTCGAATATTTTTTTGAATTTATTCTCTACGCGTCATAATGTGACGTAAATAAATAAAAGAAACTCTTACGTCACTTTTAATGAAATAATATATTACAAATATAATCTAAGATTAAAACCAAATGAAAGAATACAGACTCCGGAAATAATTTTATTTATTTATTAAAACATGGAAGACTAACAGTTAAAAACGTAATAAAAAGAAAACAATAGTCAACAGGAAGCCAATTACAAGTCTTCACGTATAGAATTAGATACTTCAATATACATATTTTTGAGTACCTACCTACTATTATATATATTGCTTACATTTAATGTATTTAGACAAGTATAAGTACGTACGAAGTAGGTTAATGTTTTCAGGTACCTCATCTATTATATATATACATCTAAAACACAATAAAAAACTGATGGCACTTCCTACAAAATAGAAGAAGTTGTTCCGTATTGGAGCAACAGAGCGACAAGCGCTGAATTTTAAAAGCATCGTTTGTGAAAGCTTTGGCTTTAGTACCCACTTACATACAACATCACATTGTACTTATGGTCTTCTACGCATATCGGCACGAATTGTATGAGAACACACCTAAGTATTCACGATGAGACTTTACAGAATAGATCGGCAGCACATGCCGTGGTAGGAGCAGTGGTGGCCCAGTGGAACGATCGCGACTTACGAGTTATAAGTCGTATAAGGTTCGACCCCAGGTAGGCACTTTCTGCGAATCAGTAATGCTCGCGAAAGATGAGGTGGGACGCGTGAGGGAGAGGCAAAATTCGCGCCCTCACGCCCCTAGTCGCCGCAGGAGGCGTCGGTAGTCACAGGCCGATTCCCGCCCACCGTGGGTTTGCAGACGGTGAGCGATGGGTAGCTCGCCGTCCGATAAGGACCAGGCCCGGGTCGCAAGGGCGTTGTGTTCCACGCGTGCCTCAAAGATGATGTCAGCACCAACTGACGGGGTCCGGTAGGGCCAATGCGTGCCAGGGTTGCGAGTTTATCCGAAAGGGATGTCGTGGCCCCGGCAACTGAAGGAACATGGGTGGGCTTTAGTCAGTAATAGTCTGCCACGCCCTTTGAAATTATTTGATAATTTCTTAACTAAAAAAAAAAGAAGGCAGGCACTTTACTTTGTGTAAATTATTTCATCACCACTGCTCTCAAAACGGTGAAGGAAAACATCGTGAGAAAACCAGAATGTCCTAGAACCAAACATTCGCAGTTATGTGCCATCTACCAATTCACACTGGGCCCGCGTGGTGGATTACGACCCAATTCCTCTCACATAGAGGAGGCCTGTGTCCCAGCAGTGGGAACATTAGGTATAGGCTGATTACGGTTCAACTATTAACCAGTGAGGTGATACTTATGGAAATGAATAGGGTGTGTGTTGTTTACAACTCATTAATCACCGAATTCGAGTATACACCTAATTAATTAACTATAAATCGAAAGCACAGCTATAGTTAATTTAGCGGTTTGCTTTGAATCGATCACACATATTTTATTGCCAAAAGGAAGATTGAAAAGGACACGTAGGTACCACGAATTAATTAAGTTGCTATTTTCAGATAAAGCATTATTGTTTGGTGGTAAATTAATGACCAATCAAATTTGTTTTAGAGCTATTTAAATGAAGTTAAAGTTGATGAATTGTTTTTACCCGACTACGGTAAAGCAAAAAGGAGGGTTTATAATTTTTACCAGTATAATGTATGTTTATCTGTTCTCTCATAACTTCAAAACTACTTATCATAATTTGAGAAATGAGGTATCGTTGGAAGCGTCTTGATCGTTCGCTGGTTATAGGCTATGATGTCACATTAAATGAAATATGGCGCCCTCTAGAGGACATAAAGTCATGAACTAAAAAAAAACACGTAACTCAATCGGAAAGTTTTTGAACTTTCTTTTTATGTGTTAAAACGATTTGTTCTGTTTTGCGTACAATTTTACTTGAGGTAAAGTCAACAGTTGCTCTAAGTACTTTACTGCTACGAAGACGCTGTCAATGTCAAATTGTTACAACTAGTGTGCGGTCCTGGAATTAGTATGTACTACTTAAACTTATAGAACAATTACTGTGCTACTGTGTACTACGAGTATAATCCTTTGGGAATAAGTAATAAAAAAACGAAATAAATCATTGACACAAAATTTGTACTTTAGTTGTAATCATTAGGTAACGAAAAAAGGGTTAAGTTTATGAAAACAATAAGAAGGTATCTCTAATGCATGTTACTCGAGTTAATAATTCTCTTTTTGTATTCACGTGTTTCTGTGACCAATACTTGTTTTTAACGCGCTTTTATTTTTTCTTTCTTTCAGTTAACCACTGTAGGTGCATATAACAAAGGTACTAAGTTGCTTTCAACGATTTATTTAGTTTTTATAATACTTAAATCTGAAATAAATGCACAAGCCACGTCTTTATTTATTAGTGTCGTTGAGCAAGCTTTAACGCTGTTAAATATTTAACAGTTGTGGAACATGCATATTTATGAGGTTGTTCAATTAGGTACATTGCACTGTAGCCAAACTGCAACTATCGTGACCTTACAAACGAGTTGTAGCGCCATCTGTAGGAGGGTGAAGATAGTAAACCAGTAAGCAACATGTGCATGACAAGTGCCATCTAGCGGAGGGTAGTATAAACAGTAAGTTTGCCAGTGTCTGTGTAAGCAGTGTGACCTTCGACCGACCTTACAAACGAGTTGTAGCGCCATCTGTAGGAGGGTGAAGATAGTAAACCAGTAAGCAACATGTGCATGACAAGTGCCATCTAGCGGAGGGTAAACAAAAAGCCTGCCAGTGTCTGTGGTCCTGAAACTCCGTATACCTTCGTGGAAGAAAAGTGAACTACTTCGGTAAAAGGTCGACTAAAGTGACATCTAGGCATTTTCCATTTTAGCCGAAAAAATTCTATGAAAACATCCGGACAAAGAACAGGGATGTTTTTAGTTCGGATGCGAAAGCCAGAGGGTTTTCCCAATAGTTTTCCGGACTCACCGTCTACTTATACCTACGTACATAGTTCGCACGTAACTACTTACTATGAATGAATCCTTAAAGCCACATCAAATGTAACGACCGATATGAATTTCGTTTGTATTGTCAGTCGTATAAAAATTTTACAACTTCGCGTAGAACCGTAGAACACACCGTCATCAAATCAATTTTACGACCGTTTTAAGGGTTGCTATGGTTATTTCCTATCGGGGAAAATCTATTTAAAAAAAACAGCTCGACGATCGGTAAGGTCACCGCAGTAAAATGAGGCTTGGTTCAATATGAATTTGTGATGATTAAAAAAGAATCGATATATAATCTCATTGCTACACAAGATAAAGTTAGGTACCTAATATTATTATAGATAGCAGATATTTAAAAAGCGCGATAGATTATGCTATTTATAATTATGTAAGTAGGTGAAGCTGCAAATGAAGGACAAACAGCGTGCTCTCGTATGTACAATCAGATGCAGTCCTACAAAGTAGGTACCTACACAAAGATTCATACAAATTCATTTGCGATTATAAGCAGACCTGCGCGGTAGTGACCTAGGCCGCGAATGCAATGCTGAACTTAAATATAACACAGTTTTGCACTGAATGAGTTATTTATTTATTCAGGCTATTTCTAGAATAAAAACATAAAAGTTACAGAACGGAGTGTTTACGAATAAGGTGACACTTCATTTCTTTTTCCTTTGAGTTTCTTGCCTTTTCTTCTCCACGTTTTGGAATGGGCAAATATAATAGCTTCAACTTTCTTACTAACTGACTCTTTGACAATTCAAAAGTGCCTGTAATTGAAATAAAATTGTTTGAGTTTAAGTTTTTTTTTTCGATTACTAAACATTTTTTTTTGTAAAACGTTAAAAGGTATAACTAGCACCACGTCCTTTTTATTCTAAAGGGGTCGTGCAACACATGTTCATAATGTTAAGTATAAACAATAGAGGTTATTTTATCTGAAATCCTAGTATTTACTATGCATAAGCCGCCCACGCCTGCAGCCGGGGTGCGGGGTGCGTGCGACCGCCACGCCACGCGATCATTTTGCACTGAAAGGCGGGCGGGGTGCACGTCGACCAGAAGCCGTCCGCCCGCGCCTCCCTCGTACCGACTCTATACTACAACCTCGTTAGTCTAAGTGACGTAGAGCCTCCATATAGCCGCGCACAGTGAATGAGTACGTACGTTATTGCGAACAACGTGGAATCGTTGCTTTGGATTTGTAGTGTACGGACAAATAGAAGATATCCTTGCGAGGTGCATTTATTATTCAGTGACTGCGCTAAAGCCAACATATAGCCAGGATGGCGCCCTGTACAGGTGAGTTTTTCTATGGGTTTGTTTTCCCATCAAATTTCACAATGTCAAATGAAGCTGAATATGGATTTTTTAATGACAACTTGTAGCTACGCACACGTATTCAGTAATTATATTTTCAGTAAATTCGTATTTATAAATTATAATCAGCTTTGTGCTTAAGGTTCAAAACGCAATGTCAGAAAGTACAATGCATTGCAATCACTAGTGGGCTGCATTTTCCGAGGTGCGCAACTCCTCGCTGCTATTTTTACCGCCGGCATGCTACGTCTGCTTTTTGTAACCCTAGCGCAATAGAAAAAAAAATGGAAGTGGTACCTGATTGCCGATGCTGGGCAAAGTAACATTGGAATGAGAATTCGTACCGTATTTAGATTTTCGTTGTAAAGTTCAGGATAGAATTGTATTAGTATAGAAATCAACTTTGTGAAGTTATATTGCTGCAGTTGTCGTACAAACCGCGTAACTACCTACACTTCAATAAAAAAAATCAAAATCAAAATATTTTATTTCACATAAACATGGGCACTTATGAAACGTCAGAAGCAAGGTGCACGGTTCCAATTGGTCGTTTCCTGTGGAGAAGAACCAGCAAGAAACTCCACGGTTACTCTTTTAAAAATAATTGGCTTTTACAATGTTTCAAATTACAGTGTTAATAATAGGTATGAGAGGACAGTGTAGGCCCGTCAAAAGTACCAGATACTTAACAAAATAGAAAATAGTCTACAAATCTAGTCTATTATGCCTAAAACGTCCCCACATTAACAAAACAACAATATAAAATATTATTAAAATAATGAAAGTTAGAACATTGTTGAAATTAAAATTGTAGGCCTAATGCCTAAAATGTCAAATATGAAAAAGATTTTGTCAGAGAAGTTTTAATTTAAGAAATTAAAATATACATAAACATCGTAATTTGGTTCGCAGGGTAGTTCCACAGTAGTCGAGTACTAAAACGATTGGAGTAGCAGTGACTAGTGAGGAAAGGGCCGGTGGCGGTCGTAAGCGCTATTTACGGCGCGAACGGTTCATTTACCGCCGGTCACTTTATTGCCAGCGTGAACTTTACTTAATGCATAGCTCGACCTGCCAGCCAACAACACACGATACTAAATTGATTAAGCATTGGTTTAATGGGAGCGAAAGGTTCAGGCCTAAAGTGCTGTTGAGTACTAGGCCTAATGTGTACCTACATGGCAACATTGATAAAGTAGCCTACTCTAATGAAGGAAGTACCTAATGTACCTATTGAGTTAATCAAAACCGCGTCTCGCTTGCTAGTTTTTGAACAAGTTGGGAGAGAATTTCTCTGCCTCTTTTAATTGGTTTTAGGTTTTGTTTATTAAACTTTTTGAAATATTTGTAGATCTACGTTATTGTATAATCAAATACCAGGATCCCCTCTGTTTGCATAATGTTTTATTTACTAATATATTTTGGCATAACTGTTTTGGCATAATTTTTTTGCCATAATTGTTTTTGGCATGCAGTTGATGTAGACATAATTAATTGTTGGATAATTTGTTTCGCATAATGTTACTTGGCGTAATGACTAATAGCCAACAACACAGTGTAGTTACAACACAGCCAAATTTACGGGTATAACGGAAACCAATTTTAAGTAGGTTAAGGTGCGGCGGGGTGCCCTTGGGCCACCTCTAAGACGCCAAAATGTTTTTCTCAAACATGCATGGACATATTGTCATTATTTTCGAAAAAAACGGCCAAGTGCGAGTTGGACTCGCGCACGAAGGGTTCCGTACCATTATTTATAAAAAAGGGGCAAAAAATCACGTTTGTTGTTGACCCCTTAAATATTTGTTTTATTTTAATTATTCATTTTTAAAGCAAAAACGATAAAAAAAAACCGGCCAAGTGCGAGTCGGACTCGCGCACGAAGGGTTCCGTACCATTATCTATAAAAATGGCAAAAAAGCACGTTTGTTGTATGGGACCCCCCTTAAATATTTGTTTTATTTTAATTTAATTATTTATTTTTAAAGTCAATATACGAGTATATATACATATTCTGTGAATATTTCAAGCGTCTACCTGTTGCCGTTATCAATATAGAGCAAAAACGAGCAAAAAAATCACGTTTGTTGTATGGGAGCCTGGTGGGTTTGTGGTATTATAGCGGCAACAGAAATACATCATCTGTGAAAATTTCAACTGTCTAGTTATCACGGTTCATGAGATACAGCCTGGTGACAGACGGACAGACAGACAGACAGACGGCGGACCCTTAGTAATAGGGTTCCCGTTTTACCCTTTGGGTACGGAACCCTAAAAAGAACACGCGAATTATCGAATTTACGGTCAAAGAAAATGAAATCCATTACAGGAGCGTTTTTTGAATTTGGAACATTACAACGATCCAGCAATGTTGTATGAAACGGCGTGCTGGGGTTATACTCTTTTCTCAAACATGTTTGGAAATTCGAGCATTATTTTGACAATCTTCTTCGAGATCAATCGAAATTGCTGTACTGGCCAAATACATGCGAGCAGCGGCCACCAAAAATTGGATGAAAATCCCTATGTGTCGTGGTTTAGCGGCCAAATAATAATACATGTAATTTAAAAATGGAACGATATTTTACTCCGAAACATGGCAACCAAGGAGGTAACTTATCAAAGGTTTTATTTAAATTTAGAACTGGCTTGCAAATAGAAAGCTGTATATTGAAAAAATTCAAATGAACACATTGATTGGCGTGTGAAAAATTATCGGTGTTCGTCATTGAATCTGAAATTTATAAATAGGTAATTTACTTTCCCTGCATTCTTTTGAGAAAATCACTATATATGCCTCGGCGGAAATGGCAATTGCCTGTCTCGTATTAGTAAAGTCCTCGCCTACGGCTCGGCCTTCAAACTCACACTCTGCATTTGCCTATTTCACGGCCTTTGCAATAATGTACTATTACATATAATACATAATTATAGATATACACTTAGGATAATACATATTTCATTAGAGCAATATTGTGTGTATATGTGTAGTAGTGTCTAACATTGTAGTTGAGTAGAGTTAATTATTATGCGTATTTGTTAAGCCTATAAAAAATATGTTTTAATGTCATTATGCGTAAATATATTTATGCTGTTGAATGTTATGCAAGTTTATAAATAAACTATTATGATTATATAAATTATGCTTAAAATAAATATGCGTAAGCTGTCAATATAGTTTGGATTGCATTTTTTGATTTTTTGTCTTAATGTTTTATGCAAATGGATAGGGAATCCAAATACCCTTAAAAAGCGTGACCGAAAATATGTATAGGTTTAGTAACCTAGTCTACGAGTCAGATTAAATATAAGCCACGCTGGCATTTTCTAATCGCTCGTACGGCATCGGCTTCAACGCGTCGGCCGGCGTCGAAATTTTTCATCAGAGTCCCACATTCACATCGCAGACGTTTTTAATGGACACATAAAAGCGTAACCACTTATTTATATGTAAATGTGGTCTCGGCTTGCTTGGCAATACGAAAACAGACAAAACAATGTATGTTAGAACCCTAGCCTATGTCGGCAGTTCAATAGTAAGTTGTGCCAACTCGATTAATGGCATCGGAGCCCAATGTAATCGGGAACGTTATTTACATTACACTACTCGACATTTCTTTCGCCCGAATAAGCGTGTGTTGCCTGAATAGACCAAATAAAGATTTTACTGCCAGTGCTGTTTACATACTTCTTATTAGCGTGATTACATGAAGTATTGACGTCACATAACATTATTTTATGGTCGGCGACCGAAGACTTTCTTTCTTCGACGAACAAAGAACGGTATGTAGGTACTTACATTGTATTTAACTACATAAGTAGTACATTTAAAAATAAACCCAACTAAGTGCCAGCGGAGTATGGCGATAAGGTTTCGTAGGGTTGTGTTACGCTTTCTTAATACAGCTGTATTGTTCGGACGTAAGCAGTTTATTTACTAGCTCGGCCGCGGAGCTATTTACTTATTTCTGTGAAGTTATTTTAGTTTGGTCTGGTTGTGTTTGAAGTACATTAATACTATACCTACTGCGACCATTACCATTATTACTAACTTATTATTACTTACTTAAAACTATAATGGTGCTGTTCCTTTTCTATGAATTACTTTGAATTTCCAAATGATTCATGAACGATTTACCTCATCGAAGATATGAACATAATTTCAGTGTAGAGATTAACTACGATAATATGGCCCGCCCCTCCATAATTCATGGCTAGTTATGATTAGTTGACCAAGAAATCTGGTAATAAGTGAGATATTACGAGTACTGATTGCACAAAAACTACGAATACGAAGACAAATACTTACAACTCGCAAAATCGCTTACTTGCAAAATCGTTCGTAAGGATGTGACTACACACATTGAAACAGTAATTTGGAAAGGCGCGCCATATTATCGTAGCTTATCTCTAAGGAATGTATGGGTGGTTAGTGGTAAAAGTTTCATATATTATATTAGTTTATTTTCTTTTTTTATTCAAAATAAAAAAAATCACATACACATTTCGAAGTAACTCCTAGACTGAACATTAAAGAAGAAGACTATTACATATTTTAGACCTCGAAAGCGACAACAGCCGCACGAGTCGATCCATCAGGTTAAGCTACCCTTGCCGAGGTTGGTCCGTGGATGGGTGACCATCTTTACATACCGAGACTCCTCAATGCCTCGGAAAGCACTTTAAGCCGTTGCTCCCGGCTGTCATTCGTGGATCTTTGACAGTCGTAACGGGTCATCAGAATCCCTAAAGACAACCAGTCTTACCAAGGGGTATCGTATTACCCAGTTACTGTGTTATGGAGGTCAGATAGGCAGTCGCTCCATGTAAAATACTGGTATTCAGCTGCGTCCGGTTAGACTGGAAGCCGACCTTAAAGGCTAGGCAGATTGATTTTGACTGTTACATATTTTATTCGTATAAAACGGACAAAATGGCGTGTAGGTAAGCTAGCTGTTTCAGTGGAACTACGGAAGTAAGTATTTGCAAGGTCGCGAAGCAAAACGTTGCCTCGTACAATGTCGCACACTCACACACTACACACAATTGTAGCGACACAATAAACGATAAATGGAGAATGCGATTATCACGACTCTTGGCAGTCCAGGGTAATAGATTTATGATCAGGATCACCAGTCTGTGGTTCACGTTCATAAAAAGTCGGTTTATGTATGACAATACTAATTTATTATGAACTGTATATCGGTATGCAGGTATTACAATCACTGTGCCGATCCTACACAGTCGCAATGATGAACTTGAAACGGATACAATTATTACTGCCATCTTGTTGTAGAAAATAGAACTGTTTATGTTAGGAGTTGCAGCAGCAGTGTAAATTGTATGAATTATGTGGTTGCAGCGTCGGCTTATGGCGGAAAATCGATACTAATTCAAAGCCTGTACAGAATTCTGAATCATTGTTATGTGTAAACGGAATGGTCTCAATACCTATAATTGTTGGGTAAGTTGTTAGTTATTTTAAGTTATAGCTTCTTATTACAAAAGACAGTTGTCGATAAAAGACTATCGTTAAGAGCGTTTACGACGTACGGCATTTCATACAAACTTTCAAGTCCTTGTTTTTCGACATGACTGAACCGATTTTAATGAAACTTCATACGCATAAGCAGGATACAAAGGTCTAAAAAGTTAGTTAAGAACATTTTCGAAATGTCTTATTTAAAAACAGATAACTGGAAATCTCTGTTTCTATGGAAAATTAAAAATCGGTCTAATTTATCTGTAACACTATTTTTAGAAAATTTTCTTAAGTATCGTTTTTAGACCTTTGTATCCTGCATATACGTGTGAAGTTTCATTAACATCGGTTCTGTCATTTCGAAAAACAAGGGCTTGAAAGTTTGTATGAAATGCCGTAAGTCGTAAACGCTCTTATGCCACGCAGTCATTGAAACTATTAAGACTACAGATATTTTCTCTTCGTGCGAGTATTGGATTCCGAGAATCATTAAAACTATTGTACACCCAGGGAAATTAATTGTTAAGCAAATTGTCACCCTACATCATTTTGCTGTGTTATTGCCATTTCATACAACTGACAAAGAATGACAGTTGTGATTGGAATATACGGACAATTTAAGTTGGTAGTAACATAATTAGTTTCCCTGACTTGACTATTGCTCAAACGTGTCCCGTTTTTTAAAATGAGGTCAATGATGAATATTTCACGCATACATAATAATATGCTAATATCCATTTTATCATAATGTCCAGTGGGCGTATGCCGAACAAATTAGCCTAATAACTACTATTATGTAATGAACTACTCCCCACAGACGTACTTACTACGTGGGGATCAAAACGTTGATTTGTTTTGTATGAAGTTACATGAACACACACCATCGCACACTCCTGAAAATCGATCAGATATAACCAATGGATAAAACGTCTACTGCACTGAATTTCACCTGCACAATATTGATACAAGAATAATATCATTTTAACATAAATCAAATCTCCGTATTCGCTTATTGTAAACATCGATTTAATTAATGTTTACCAAATTCGTATGTTTAATATTTGTACATCACTGTATGAAGCTAAACATGATTGAACTCTATTGATTTAATTTATCTTACATGCTTTTGCATATACACACAAATGTTTATACAAATAAAGAGAGTTATCTTATCAGTTAGTACCTACAGCTAAAAAAACTCAATACTAAAGAACAAATATATTTCGTAGTCCTCGTTACGCTGCTACGAGGCCTACGACGGCCTACGCGGCTTTTTCACGTAGGCGTCGTTCGTGGACTGGCCTATAATGATGGTTTGAAGGGGTTGGGTTACGCTTTTGGAATTGTTAAAAATGGCCAAAATGCCACCTATGATGTGATGAAATACCCTCCCTGGGTCATAGAAAATAATACACCACTACAACTGTACAATACCTATTTCGTATTATCACATGAATAATACGAGAACACTATTCACATATTTCATTAAAGTTACAGAGTGGAGGAATAATAAAGGTCTGCTACTGTGTACATATAATTTGCATGTCGAATGGTTTATGGATGTATGTTAACTGCAAAACCAACGCTTCATGGAATTCTGAATGATTTATGTAAAGTAAAGCTAATTGTAATACAAATTGAACTTTCAGAATGAGCACGTAGTAACTACTTAGTTATTTCCAAGAATAGCTATGTAGGTACAAATTCCAAATAAATATTGATTATTCAGTCAATAAAACGACAATAACTGCAACATGCACAAAGCAAGTGCCTTTTGATAGTTTTCGCGTGTATTTTTTTAAACTCAGTTGGTGCCCGGAATCTGAATTTGTGCTCGGTTGATGGCAATAGGCTCGCCCACTTACATGCACACTTAAACCTGGTACACATAAACAAAAATGTGGGTGAACTATAGGTATAACTCTGCCTAACCCTTCGAGGAATACAGGCGTTGTGTTATGTTAGGTTTTTAATAGTAGATTATGCACTTAGGGGATAAAGCAGTGTCTTATGTCGCGGGCGCCGTATTGAAATCCGAGCGTAACGAAGTATTCTAGTGTTAACGTGTTGTTAGTTTAGAAGTTAACTCTCGAGCGAAGCTAGTTAAGACAAGAATCCTGAGTGCAGCAAGGGATTCAAGACCACCCAAGACGAAGGCACCTTTGTCCCCGAGGAGAATATAACTCTACATTTCCCACCACCTACGGGACAATAAAAAGCAATAGTACTAGAATCAAAGTATATATAATTACAGTTAGTGGACCTATTTAGTGTTTGGCGTAGAGTTTGGTACTTTTCGACCATTCTTACATAATCTCCACAGACGATGATACTAGCAACAAATTATCTGAATGTTTTTCGATATCTTCGGTTTTAATGTTTAACAGTTCATTTCCACGACAAGCGACATTCACACCAAAAATCAAGCCACCTGTAACAAACGTAGGCTGGTAGATTAGTAAGTAGGGAGGTTAGTTACATACTTTTCTCAAACATGCATGGAAATATTGTCATTATTTTCGAAAAAAGAACACTTGAAGTATCGAATTTAAGGTCAAAGAAAATCCTCCCGGGGTTGCGAGTTTGTCCGAAAGGGATATCGTGGCCCTAGCACACAGGCAAATGAAGGAACACGGGTGGGTAAAAGTCTGACACGCCCTCCCGCTCCGCCCAGAGCGGGAGAAGTTATTTGATAATTTCCCACCCAGAAAAAAAAAAAAATAATTTGGAACATTACAACGCTCCAACCTTCTTCGAGATAAATCGAAATTGCTGTAAGTACTGCCAAATACACGCGAGCAGCGGCCACCAAAAGTTGTATAAAAATCCATGTGTCTTGGTTTAGCGGTCAAACAAATTACATAGTCTATGTAAGCATATTATAAGTAAGTTGTAGACTCTTTTTTTTTTTTTTTTTTTTTTCCTTCTGGCTTCGCACGGTTTGTGCATTTAGCCAATGTCAAGTTTTAGTTCTTGTATAATATTGATGAAATGAATTATAAATGCATGATGATGATATCCCCGCCCACTCCCCTTGAGTTTCAGTAAAGATGTGGCACTTTACTGAGTCCTCACGCGGACTTCTTGAGAGAACTTGAAGCGAAGTTGCACTGTTTTGTTTAATTTGCCTACACTAATGCACGTTCACAAACACTTAATGGTTAATAATCCACCATTATTACACATTAATATTCGGCTAAACACAAATTTTGGAAAATTAAACAAACTGCTGAACATGACGCTTCACTTTCCCGCCAAGAAGTCTCTAATATTGATGTAAACATCACAAAAAACTTGTAGACTCTTAACTATCGTGTAATTTAAAAATGGAACGATCTCTTACTCCGAAACATGGCAACCAAGGAGGTAACTTATCAAAGGTTTTATTTAAATTTCGAACTGGTTTGCAAATAGAAAGCTGTATATTGAAAAAAAAAAAACCAATAGACACATTGGCGCGTGAAAAATTATAGTTGTTCGTCATTGAATCTGGAATTTATAAATAATTTACTTTGCCTGCATTTTTTTGAGAAAAGTTCTATATATGCCTCGGCGGAAATGGCAAGTGCCTGTCTCGTATTAGTGAAGTCCTCCTTTGCAATAATGTACTATTAATATATTCATTATTATGTAATAAAACTTTCTTGGATTTGATTGACACACTAATATTATAAAGGCTAACGTTTGTGAGTATGCGTGTGTTTGTTACTTCTTCACGCTCAAATGGCGGGACCAATTTTAATATTATAAATGCGAACGTAGCCTCTATATTAATCCAGGATGTCATCTAACTCCATACAACATTTTATCAAAATTGGTCCAGCCGTTTGAGCGTGAAGAAGTAACAAACACACACACACACACAGACACTCACAAACTTTCGCCTTTATAATATTAGTGTAATGCGAAAGTGAGTTTGTTTGTTTGTTACGCTTTCACGCTAAAACGGCTAAATAGATTTGGATGAAATTTGGCGCATGGGTATACCATAACTTAGGTAAAGATTAGGACATAGAATACTTTTTATCCCGGTAATAGATTCCTTTGGGATAGTATCCGCCCACCACGCTGGCGAAGCCACGGGTAAAGCGTAATAAAATACACACGTTCACATAAACTTAATGAAGGTTTACAATTATATTTAACTTATAGTAGAAATCTCGACGTTATGACATGTCGAAATATCACATTAGTAGATCGCACACAAGCGATCGATGCATGAGCGGGTCACTAGTTTATTATCTAGCTATTTTAGTTAAAAATCAATCATTATGTACCTAGTTAGGTATTTTCTTTTGTGGCAAGAAAGTTGTGGTCAGTGGCTTCATTTAGAAACCTTTCCACATTTTGAGCTGTAAAAACTTTTGATTTCTTAGCATAATGTTCTTCCGATTTCCTTTTTAAAAATGCCAATAATTTGGTGTAAGTATGTAGTAATTTGAATATTATGTTTGATGCTTATTGTTGACCTGAGCATCGAATAGATGCACCATAGGTTACTTGGCCTAATTGTACACGTTAAAGACTAAAAACACTGGTTTTCACTGGTTCAGATGCAGACTTGGCTGACACCCTTGTGTACCATTTGTAAAAATCGTCGTAGCTCTTTGATGTACGATTCCTTGGATTTTTTTGGGAGTAGATTGTTGGCAATGCCAATGGCTCCGGATTTAATGTACTCCGGAATCAAATCACTATCGCCACTAAACATTTTTGTGAGAATTTGTAGTATATTTTGTTGTAAAGAAGCAAAGCGATTTGTAGTATTCGCACCTTTTGTTATTTTGTGTTTTATCTTTCTTTTATTTGTGTTCTACGCATGGTGGCCAGTTCGATTTTTAAACAATTTATTTTTATGAATTTTTAGTGCGTATCAATGGTAAATGCATGGAATTAGTATGTACTGTGGTAAATGGTAGTGTTTACATAAGCGATTTTTACTCGAGGTTCCAAATTCAAATCACATTACCATATTGTGATTAATAACGATGAAATGAAATCCAGTACATTAATGCCCGACTAAAACCATAGGGCTTTAATGACTTACTCTAAAGTCATGTCATGCAAATGACATAATTTGACATTGTCGAGCAGGTGGTGGGAAATAGTACATTATTGCAAAGGCCGTGAAATAGGCAATTGCAGGTCGAATATGAGTTTGAAGGCCGAGCCGTAGGCGAGGACTTCACTGATACAAGACAGGCAATTGCCATTTCCGCCGAGGCATATATAGTGCTTTTCTCAAAAGAATGCAGGGAAAGTAAATTATTTATAAATTCCAGATTCAATGACGAACAACTATAATTTTTCAGGAGCCAATGTGTTCATTTGTTTTTTTTTTAATGTACAGCTTCCTATTTGCAAGCCAGTTCGAAATTTAAATAAAACCTTTGATAAGTTACCTCATTGGTTGCCATGTTTCGGAGTAAAAGAGTATTTAATAACCCCAGCGGAAGAAAGCGCGGGAAACTTAACTTGGTGGACGTGTCCTTTTTTGTTAAAATTGAAAATAATTAATTAATTATAATATAGGATCAGTAGTGGTAGTTTTAGTGTTTTTTATTCTTTCACTTGTAATTTAATTGTAGTTTTGTACATTTTCTTCTGTAGGGTAAGTTTTTTATTATTATTTCTTAAAGCGGGAAAATGAAAGACCCGCCTGACCCGGAGGACTTTGTTCCCCCGGCAGGCAATTTTGTAACTATCCAATCCAATGAATCAGGCATGGATACCGATGGGTCGTCGTCGGCTCGTCACTTAAAAAGAAGCCGCGTGCATGTGTGCAAAAACTGCAACAAACGCCGTCGTATCAGAAAAAACCACGGTTCCGAGTCTTCGGGTTGTGGTTGCATGGAGTCTACACCTCTCTCGCTAACTCCATCGGAGCCTAAATGCTCTGAAATAATCGTATCTAACGATATTCCTGATGTTCCAGCTCCGCCTTCAGTTATTCCCACTCAGATTGGTCGAAAAACGTATGACAAAACTGACAGCTCGCCGTACGTTGTTCATGTGCAAAAAATATTATTATCACCAGATGATGGAACGTCATTGCACCCAATTACATTTGGCAAGTTCTTAAAACACAACGCCTTCCTAAATATTATTAACGGTAGCGTCAAAAAAATCGGGCGCAATAAAATATCTCTTTGCTTTTCCAATTTCCTGGACGCAAATTCTTTTATTTCACATAATAGCCTTGAAACATATAATTATAAAGCTTTTATACCTACTTTTAATGTTACTAGAATGGGTTTAGTACGTGGTGTTCCTGCGGAATGGTCTCCAGAGGAAGTTATTGATAATATAACAGTACCAATTGGTTGCGGTCCAATTTTAAAAGACAGACGCCTCAATTTTAAAACTGTTGTTGATGGTACAACCATTTGGAAACCATCCCAATCGATAGTTATTACTTTTGATGGGCAGATTCTGCCTAAAAGAATTTTTATGTGCTATAATGCATTATCTGTAGATTTATATATTTTCCCTACTGTACAGTGTTTCAATTGCTGTCGTTTTGGTCACAAAAAATTCAGTGCAGGTCCAAACCTCGTTGTTATAAATGTGGCCAAGACCATACTGGGGACAGTTGTAAAAGAGAACAAGAAAGTGCATCTTGCTGCCTTTGCTCCGGTTTTCACTATGCTACTAATAAATCTTGCCCAGAAATGTCTAGACAAAAATTAATTAAAACATACATGGCACAAAGTTCAGTATCTTATGCTGAAGCGGCAAAAATGTATCCCCCAGTTACTAAATCGTATGCCGATACACTTTTGTCTTCTCCTTCCAAAAAATTTGCAGATACTCCATCTTTCCCTTCTTCTAATAGAATGCCTGTTTCAAGTAGCTATAAAAAAACTGTCTTCCTTAAACTACGCTCGCCTCCCAAATCTGTACAAGGATATAATAAAGAGGCTCACAACGCCATTATTAAAGATTACGACATTCCTCAACCAGCAAATGGTTGTGCTTTTTCTAATCATAACAATGGACAAATTGATGCCAGTTTTTCCATAAACGATTTTCTTTCTGCATTACACAATCTTCTGTCTCAGTTCAACATTTCACCGTCCAACGTTGCCCCATCTTTCAATGTATCACAATCCATCCTTAATGGACAACACATCCAAAATAATCCAGTGGAACTGCCGCAGTCTAGTAAACAAAAAGAGTGATGTTATACATCTTTTAAACAAATATGAGCCATTTGCCTTTGCTTTAGCAGAGACTTGGCTCAAACCTAATCATATTTTTAAAATGAATGGTTATTTAACCATTAGAGAGGATAGATCTGATGGGTATGGTGGAGTAGCTATACTTATCAAGAATTCTATCCCTTTCTCTACCATTACATTACCTCATCATAGTGAGGAAATTTCAATTGTAGCTATTAAAGTGCATAATACTTGTCTTGTTTCTATTTACATTCCTCACCCTTCTTTTTCTGTTCTTCAAGAGATGAATAATCTCGTTTCTTTTCTTCCAAAGCCATTATTAATACTGGGGGATTTTAATTGCCATCACCAATCATGGAGTTGTTCAACTTCGAACTGTTATGGTGATGAGTTAATAGATATAATAGACTTACACAACTTATGTATTTTAAATTCAGGAGCTGCCACACGTCGTTCAGATCCTAATCAGAACCAAAATGCAATTGACCTTTCTATCTGTTCTCCAAACTTAGCCTCTTCATTAACTTGGCATACTTTGACCTCTACTTATGGTAGTGACCATTTTCCAATAGTTATTTCTTATCCTCTTTCCAAACCAAATGCACAATTAAGGAAATCAAACTTAAAATATAAACTTCCTAATAGAAATAATACTGACTGGGGTAAATTTAGGAACATTGTTGACAGTAAGCTTAGCTCCTTGCCCGTAATTTCTGATGGCAATGAAAATAGTTTGCTTTAGCACACATATTAATTGCAGCGGCAGATGAAGTTTTTCCTGTAAAAAATAACAACATTAGTACAATTCCCTCGCCTCCGTGGTGGGACTCTGAGTGCACTAAATTGATTAAAAAACGTAAAGAGGCTGAATATAATTATAACGTTGATATGTCTGATACTAATTTTGATATCATTACTAAGTTAAATAATGAAACTTATAAACTTTTTAAAAAGAAAAAATTTGAATCTTGGCGTAACTTTTGCTTATCAATTTCACCGAATACTCACCCTACGATTGTCTGGCGCAATATTCGTAGATTTAGGTCCATATATAACAACCCTTCTCCTATTCCTGATTCTTTAGCCAGTGATTTTTTTGATATATTAGCTCCGCCTTGGGTTCCTGAGGCTAAGGCTATTAGTACTAACCATAACCTGTCTCTCGTTTCCAATATCCAAGACACTCATACGACGCTAGATCTTGCATTCACTCTCACTGAATTAAAGGTTGTTATCCATAAAACTAATGATTCTGCACCAGGCATTGATGGCATCCCGTATTCATTTTTTTGCTAATTTAAATGATGATGTCCTCAGTTATTATTATCATTCACTTATTATTTAGAACTTATTAATTCTATTTTTTATACAGGAAACATCCCTGTTGAATGGAAACGTCAAATGGTGTTGCCATTCCTTAAACCAAATAAAACTCCATCTGATGCTTATTCATACCGTCCCATAGTTTTGTCTTCAATTCTGATGAAATTAGCGGAACAATTAAAAATCGCCTAGAATGGTATGTTGAAAGTAAGGGTCTCTTGGCAGAATCACAATATGGCTTTAGAAAAGGTAAAAGTACAACTGACTGTTTAAGTATATTAACATCCGATATTCGGTTATCCTTCTCTAATAACCAATCCACCGTTGCAGTTTTCCTTGATATTAATGCAGCTTATGATAATGTTGTATTATCAGTTTTACAAAATAAATTAGAAGCCTTACAAGTTCCATTGAATTTGTTGAATTTCATTATTAATATCTTGACTGAACGCTCTGTTAACATGTTAATAGGAGACCATGAGGTATCTCATCTTGTATGGAGGGGTCTCCCACAGGGTTCTGTGCTCAGTCCCCTTCTATACAATATCTACACTTATGATTTAGAGTTATCCTTAACTAGTCATGTTAAGGTTCTTCAATATGCCGATGATTTATTATTATATTCTTCAAGTCCATCTGTTGAGCAAGCTAGCTCTGCTATCAATTCTGCTTTATCTATTTTGGCGTCATGGTTACATCTAAACGGTTTGGATTTATCCACGTCTAAAAGCGCGGCTGTTTTATTCACCCGGAAGAGAAATATTCCCATAGTAAATCTCCTTTATAAGGAAATACCAATCCCAGTTAAAGATAAATTCAGATATCTAGGTATAATACTTGACTGTAAATTAAGTAGTGTCCCTCATTGTGAATATATTGTTAACAAATGTGAAAAACACCTAAACATGCTTAGATGCCTCTCTGGTGTGTGGTGGGGTGCACATCCCTTTTCTTTGAAACTCATTTACAACGCAATCATCAGAAGCACTCTGGATTATGGATTGTTCGTTCTAGAGCCAGGTAGTGTCATGGCTTTTAAAAAATTGGATCGCATCCAGTCTAAAGCATTACGCATTATTTCAGGTGCAATGAAGTCTAGTCCCATTAATGCACTCCAAGTTGAATGCGGGGATGCTCCTTTATATCTTAGAAGACAATTCCTATCTGACAAATATTTGTTCCGGTTTCTTCAATTCTCAACTCATCCTCTCATTCCTAAACTGGACACATTAGTGTTGCAGATTGAATCGTCAGATTACTGGTCCCATAGACGTGCTCCTTGTTTAGTTGTAAGTTATAAAAAATTCCTTTTACTTTCTTCTCCTATTCACCGTTCCAATAAACTTCCCATATTTAGCAATAGTTAGGAGAGTTTACAATTCAGTCCCATTATAAAATATAACTGTGTAAGTAAATCAGATCCCGATTGCCATTTAAGTTTTAATCATTTTCTGGCTGAACACGTAGAGTACCACCATATTTATACGGATGCTGCCAAGCCTTCTCCGACGGGTTGTGTTGGGATAGGTACTTACCATTCTCAATACAACATCGAACAAAAAATAAAACTGCCTCCGGAGACTTCTGTTTTTACCGGGGAATGTTTCGGCATTTTTAAAGCCATAGAATATATCCGTATTTTAAAGCTCAAAAAATCGATAATTTTTACCGATTCTCAAAGTGCTCTTCTAGCCATCAATAAATCCGCTTTCGAACACAAATTGCAGTTACCTATAATTTATTTAATAAGAGAATTTGCGTTCAGGACCATTTCTGAGGGTAATACACTACAATTTGTGTGGATTCCAGCCCATGCTGGAATCCATGGCAATGAAGTGGCTGATAAACTTGCCGGTGATGCGGTGCAGTGTGGGGACTTAGTTCCTTATACTAATTTTACTTATGACCTCGTATCGTTACCAAAGACTTTTCTTCGGGAAACCTGGAAGGTGGCTTGGGATATCGGAAGCAAATCGAAGGGACGTTATTTTTCACATATTCAACCCGACGTTCCAGAAAAACTGTGGTTTGGCAGGGCCAAGTTTGGCAAGATGGAGACCTCCATTCTAATACGGATGAGACTGGGTCATGTTTGTTCTCCAGCTCATCTTGCCAAACTTCATATCATCGACGATCCCTTATGCTTGTGTGGCACAGATGTAGGCGACTTAGATCACATTTTTTTCTCCTGTCCCTTATATGACCGTTCTTCCTTTCTTAGTAACCTCTTATCCCTCCATACTCCTTTTCCTACCTCAATACTTTCTTTACTTTGTACAAATAGCTCTCTTGTATATAAATGTATAGTCTCATTCATTACTCTAAATAATATTAAGTTGTAATTTTTTTTTTTTTGTGTAATTTGCTCATTTATCCATAAGATTTCCTTGTTACTTATAATTATACTGATCCTATCCCGTCTATCCTAAATCCCGTCAAAAATTATATTTATATTAATTTTGTTTCCCTACCTTTTTAATAAAACTAAAACGTGACATTGGCTAAATGCACAAACCGTGCGAAGCCAGAAGAAAAAAAAAAAAAAAATAACCCCAGCACACCGTTTCATACAACATTGCTGGAGCGTTGTAATGTTCCAAATTAAAAAAACGCTCCTGCAATGGATTTGATTTTCTTTGACCGTAAATTCGATACTTCGCGTGTTCTTTTTTCGAAAACAATGACAATATTTCCATGCATGTTTGAGAAAAAATATTTTTCCTTAAAATACTGGCCTGCAGAACCTGTATCAATATCAAAATGGTTTAGGAAACGATGCCGCTTTCAAACGTTTTCGTCAGGACTTAAAAATGTTCTCAACCTATTCAAAAGGCAAACTTAATACCTATACAGTGTCTATATGAGATTGCACAGAAGGGTAAAATAATAGCGTCCTTATTTTTTATACTGTCTCCCAGCCTGTCTATTCTCGTCTGTGCATTTATCACTTAAATAATAATAGAAATAAAGTGTTCGAGACTGCCGGCGTCTGCCAGACGGGGTCTGATCGTCTCGCTCCACCCCGACGTCGCGACGTTGTCGGCCAAGGCAGAAATCACTGGCATCGGCAATGTTTAGTGTTTATCTACATGAATTTATCAGGCTAGAAAGTATCGTGAGGTACGATGTGTACCAATAATTAGAAAACCCCACGGTTGGTACCTCTAAATAGTTTCAACTAGGTATCGAGCGCAGAATAGTTTGCTTGCCAAATGTCGTATTAACAGAAATGTCACAATTTATGTATTCATTCTCCTGCGTATCATTAGTCTGTTTTCTTGGCATGATGAACAGAATCCAAACATTCGCTTTGGCAACGTTTTAACTGCCTACCTACTTCGCGTAAGGTTAAATAACATCTTCCGTAAAAACAAAAACCATTAAAATTATACAGCTTTAGTCGTAATTATAATATCATGAATAAAGGCTTCTACAGACCGGCGCGACACGCGACGCCACAAAGGCCCCGCGTGTCGCGCGGCGAGCGGTGCCTTTGAGTCGCGTCGCGAGTCGCACCGGTCTGTAGAAGCCTTAATATAAGTGCTGGATTAGTTTAGGATAGGATATGATCTAGTAAAAGTTGAAATTCCTGACTAAGCCTATCTTTTCTGCAACCTCATCAGTAATAAAGTGTAATATTTTTGTTTATTAAATTACTTGATTTTGTATTTTAATATTATATTTTAAGGTATTTAATGCATACTGAAATCTTAAGTAAGCAAGACATGTGGCCTTTTCTATAGGTACCATTTTTTATGCAAAATAAAAATATTATATTCTATTACAGTCTCCTATCTACAAAATATATAGAAATAAATAAAATTTAATTGTTAGTTTGTAATGTCAAAATAATAGCTTTTTATTAAATGCATAGGAAAGTATATATCTACGGTATTTATAACAAAAATACTAGTCTGTCTGTTTGTTCCGGCTAATGGCTGGACTGATTTTGACAGGACTTTCACTGGTAGATAGTTGATGTGGTAGGCTACTTTTTATATTTTAGACCAACTCACGCGGGCGTATTCAAAATAAGCTTCTTCCAACCATAGCTACATATATGTATAGTGTAACGAAATAAAAATGAAAATTCACCACTTAAACACGTATAATAATTAACAAATATTTAAAAAAACCGCATCAAAAAATATAATAAGCTATTATTAAATATAATTAAAATAGTCAGAACAGGTAATTGGGCCTAAATGAAAAGAGATTATGAGAAAACTTTAGGTAATCGGATGGTAAATCTTTGTTACGCATTTCGTTTCCGAACCAAGGAATCGATTGTAATCGGTTTTAGGTTCGTGACCTCTAAATTACGTAAACTTTCAAATGAATATTATCTTATGAAGATGAACCAAAGTTATCCCGATAGAAACCGTCCTAGTTTAAGATCAACTGGTATTAAAATGTTAACCCTGGGAATACTAATAACTACAACTTGTCAAGTGTGATGGTTAAAATAACAAGTCGGTCCTGACAAACTGCAACCTCTGGGAGTGGCCCGCCGCGACAGAATCGCAAGCAATACCATGCATGTGTCGCGCACCAAAATGGATTTGCCTGTCTCGAACTCCAAGGATTCTATGCGGCTAGTAAAAGCAGACTAAACCACGCAACCCTGGTGACTAGTCCGGTACTTTTCAACTGGTTCTACAACAAATTTGAAAAAAAACTTACTACACCATTTGTGCCAAACTCAACAATATAATTTGGTTGACCGCAGATAGCAAAACATAATCCCCCTTATTACAAAACAAGGTTTATCTTCAGACCCAGGTTTAAAACATGGAGCTATTATTGAATTTCGAACTTTATTCCGACTATGGTGAAGTTCCTAAACACAAAACTGACAACTTAGTACCGAACTAAGTTTTCAGTTTTGTAAAAAGAACGGTATTTCAATCACTGTTACGTTCTTATTACAAAAACGGGCTCCATGGTTTAAGCCATGTCAAATATAAATCTTGTTTTGTAATAAGGCGGTAAAAGTTGAAATCTTATCAGGAATCAAGGCAAAGGATAAACTATAAAATTAATTTGGCACAATTTAAAAATAAAGGTAAAAAATTTATAAAATTGACTGCATTAAATTCCCATTTTTCTGCGACGCAAGTTGTTTTAAATTACACATTGACAGCCTTGCTTACGTGTTTATCAAATTTGAAAAATAAAAAATTGAAGGCCAGTTATTAACCTTTAAGGTCGAAACTGCAAAGGTCCCGTAGCAATAGGTACATAGCCATAAATTGTTAACATTGGTTAGGTTTGCAGGCTGTTTTCTTGCACTACTTATTATATCAACTATGACTTAACTTGTCAATTTTAATGGGCATCCCTGGGCATCCTGCTAGTGGGCAGTCGTCACAGCTAGCGGCGTCTCGTCGGTTGGTTTGTAATTTGTTTTGATTCACCCTTTAACGACTGTGCAAAGTGTACAATCAAATTGTATCTACATGCAAACTTGAACGTGTAGGAGAAAGGTGTGCAGTTTATCTTGAACTATGAAACTGTTATAAATGACGTGTTTTATTTTGCAGTTATAACGGAATGAATGCGTGTATAATTGGGCTTAAGGGTCGATTTTTCAATCATCAGATAACTTTTAAATGCTGTTTCAGTCTCATACTAATCCAACAAGGTCTACATTGTATTCAACTGTATCAATCGAAGAGTTTTATTAGTTTTTTTAACACCTAATTGTTTTCTCAACTCACTTTATACATTGGCAGAACAGTCGACACCGGCTTTGCTTGCCATTTAACAAAAAATAGAATAGAATAGAACTTTTAAATGCGGTTTGACAGGTAGTGAATAAGATAGAATAGAAGATAGAGAATATTATTAAGTCAAACGGTCATATTTATTCTTTAGACAAACGTTGTCTGACGATTGAAAAATCGGCCCTAAGTAAACAAAACCAAAACATAAATACTAACTAACAGATTCAGATACAAACAGATTGAATAAAAACATAAATAACCTCATATGAATGAAGAAAAAAAAATGTCTTGGCCGGTTTAAATAGAAACCTATAGCCATTAATTAATTAAAAAACAAAAAAATTAAAAATAAAACTCTAATGGCAATTATTTATATTTTTATCCAAAATTAGCCAGTAGCTTTAATATGTTATTCTAACTAAACCGACCGTTTGGTGCTGGACAAAAAGAATAGCACCATCCCATTTCTTCCCGTAGGTGTCGTAAGAGGCGACTAAGGGACTTACTAGGGAATGGGCAGCAGCGTTCTCTATGCATTTTAACACCATACTGCGATCGCCAACCCGCCTGCCAAGCGTGGCGATTATGGCAAACCCCCCCTTTAGGGGAAGTCTATGTCCAGCAGTGGACGTCTTTCGGCTGAAATTATGATGATGATGAACTAAAAAGGTTGCAACCAAATTAGACGAAGGTCGCTGAAACACATACTTTAAATGGATTAGTATACATACTTTAAATGGATTAGTATAGAATGATGCACAGCTCTGATATAACGACATAGTTTAGGTGGATTTTTAAACTTACGATTTATGGAAACAAAGTACTGGCAGAGTTGCATATGGTACCGACAAAATCTTTGCATTTTTATCGAGTAACCCACACATAGTTCTGTGTGGCGAAGGCTTACGTTAGTCAGAGTGGCTTTAAAACAATTGATTTTGGGGTCCATAGGTTCTCAAAGCTGAAACGGAGTGCTTCTAATTTGCAGCCTGTTAGTCGAACTCCTTAACCATACATAATATTATAAATTCTAAAGTGTTTCTATCTGTCTGTATGTCACCTTTTCACGCCTAAACCACGAACGGTATCGATAAAATATGGCAAGGAGATAGATAGCGTCCTGGGGTACTCAGGGTATATGTCACATGTCTTTGAATTTTTGGTTCAGGACATGCCGGTTTCCTGACGACGTTTTCCTTCACCGTTTTGAAAACAGTGGTGATGAAATAATTTACACAAAGTAAAGCGCCTGTCAGGGTTCGAACCTACGAGCTACATCTCGTAACTCGCGGCCATTACCACTGGGCCACCACTGCTCTGGTTAGGACATAGGATACTATAAATCCCGGTAGTACGTTCCTGTGGAATAGGGCTCCCAATCCCGCAGCCTGTATTCAATGTCGGTATCTCGGGATCCCGGAATTTGCGGGATCCCGAAATAATATTAATATTTATTTATGGCAAATATAACGACGAATTAATCAACATAACTCCACATTTATTTCAGTTTTACTATTAGCATGAGATCAATCGAGTTACACCGTTTATTTATCACAGAAAACAGAAACAAAAAAGTACCGAAAAAACAATGAATCTATCATGTACAAAATATATATTATAACTACTAAATTAAAATATAAACCAAAAATATTTTTAACGGAATGCTGACAGAAGTACCTAATTATGACTTTAATTGTTTAGTTTGGCCATTTTGTCAGCATTCAATTGAAAACTTTTGCGAAGGAAATATATTTAACATAAATGTAAAGTGTCATCTGCCAAACTACTGCGTTTTTTAGTCCCGAAAATCCCGCAGATCCCGCGACCGTAATCCCGCGGCCCGCGGATTTGGAAAATGATGCGGGATCCCGCAATACTGAGATCTCGGTATTCCGGGATTGGAAGCCCTACCGTGAAATAATTTCCGAACTTTACGCGGGTAAAAGCGAGTTTATAGGTATGTATTTTGTTCCTGCAAATAACTAAATCCCTTTAAAAATTAAGAATAAAATGAACATGACGTGTCTTAAATAGTTAAAGTGTTGGTCCTTAAACCACAAAAATCGATCTTACCATCAATAAATTTTACTTGCTTACCTATTTATTTGTTCAATAAACGTACCAACTGAAATGTGTAGCAGACCTACCGTTTACTCACGTAGGTATATAACCTGTTTCCAGGTCATAAAGTAATAACCGTGTCGTAAGTAAACATTATGACACGTTGCCCAAAGTTTCTTATTAAGCTCTCGTCACGGAGAATCAATCTTTTCCGACCTTTAATCTTTGCCAGTCATTACGCCCGTACACGGATATATTACGAAGGATATAAGTTTTGTGAATGGAAATAGATTACCTACATATTGGATGGTTTATTTTTCTCTACACAAGTGATGAAGTTAATGCTAAACTTTGACAGTAGTGCACGAATAAGGAGCTAGCTTTGTGAGGTAGATTTATTTATATAAAACCTGTATTATTTATTTAAACATCTCAAACACAATATTGTACAAAGGCGGACTTAATGCTCAGGCATTCTCTACCAGTCAACCAAAGGTGTTGAAGAGATAAGATGGCGGGTGCTCTGATTAAGAGAAATTAATAATATTATAAAATATAACATAATTAATTGAAAGTTTTGAAAGTTTTTTATTTATTTCTTATTCAACAGGTTAACAAATAAGTCGTAGAGGCCTTCTTTTAAGTATATAGATACCTGTGACAGAAGACCTCCCTCTTCCATAACTATGTGTACACATTTATAGCCTGTTAATAATAGAATTAAAAAGTAGGTAAAAAATAAAATACAAAACTAAAACTAGAGAATTAAAAAAATAATTACAATTATAATAATTAATTAGGTACTTAAATTCATAATCTCAGATACCCAATTAATTATTGTGTGTGTATGTGTGTGTGTGTGAATGTGTGTGTGTGAAGGTGTTTGTGTGTGCGAATGTGTGTGAGTGTGTGTGTGTGTGTGAGCGAGTAAGAGAGAAAGGAAAACCAAAAGCATATTACGCATTGTGAAGTAAGTGGTAAACGCTTGTATAGTAAAAAGTCCATGTTATCATTCATTCCTTGTGTAAGGTAAGTTTTTATATTATTATTATTAAATAACGGGACTCAGAAGTGCCTCAGTTTCTTCGTAAGTAAGAGTCTTTAGCCATGCAGTCAGGGTTTTTCGACATGCATAATGTGTTTCATGGTAAATGGGATTGTTTTTGCTTATGGTGTTATAAAGAAAAGTAGTTTGGGCAACGTATTTTGCCGCCTTGCGAACGCAGTACGAACTCTAACTACATCTATACGACCGTGATTTTTTCTTTTTCTGAGAGTAGTAGGGTCAAATACCGTTGTTTTATGCATTTTTAAGGTAGAAGTCAGAATATATAACTTTCTCACAGTTAATAGGTCACATAGTTTGTAAAGCTCGTCTGTAGAAAAACGGTACGGCTTAAAGTATATCGTTTTGAGAAGGGCACGCTGTGATCTTTCCACGTCTAAGAACTTCGTTTTGGAGGCACCCCCCAGATAGGAATGCAATAGGTTAGAACGGATTGGGCTAGTGCAGTGTATATTTGTTGAATCAGCTTCGCTGATGCAACATGCCTTAGTAATTTGAAAATCCAAATCAGTTTTCGGAGACGTTCACTAACCAATGCAACATGATAATGCCAAGAGAGTCGCTGATCAAGTATAATACCCAGGTATTTCGTTTTTTCAACCTTCTCGATAGTCGGACAAGCGCAATTAGTGTCCAGGATATTGTGACATTGGTGAATCTTTATTCTGAAATTAGTGTCAGGCTGGGTTCTATTACTAATGGGAAAACACATGAAGATAGTCTTCTGGCTATTTAGCGTAAGTAGGTTAGTTCTTAGCCAGGAAGAAACTCTAGATAATCCCACTTCAGTATCCCTCCTCACAGAATCCCAATTATCCCCGATAAAAACCAGCGCAGTGTCGTCGGCATACGAGAACACCCGAGCACCACCTGCCTCCAAGTCACATAGGTCGTTGATGTAAATTAGAAACAATGTGGGCCCAAGAACGCTCCCCTGTGGTACACCAAATGTGATATTTGAGTCTTTGCTTGAATATTGCCCAATTTTAACCTTTTGCGTTCGGTGTGAATGATAACTTTTGAATAATTCTAGAGGTGTGCCTCTTATTCCTATGTATTCTAACTTACGCACAAGAATGGAAACAGATACTGTGTCAAAAGCCTTTTTTAGAAACAATGTGGGCCCAAGAACGCTCCCCTGTGGTACACCAAATGTGATATTTGAGTCTTTGCTTAAATATTGCCCAATTTTAACCTTTTGCGTTCGGTGTGAAAGATAACTTTTGAATAATTCTAGAGGTGTGCCTCTTATTCCTATGTATTCTAACTTACGCACAAGAATGGAAACAGATACTGTGTCAAAAGCCTTTTTTAAATCGAGAAAAACTGAGAGGCTTTTCTTTCCACGATCAAGACTTTCAGTAATGAGTGATGTTATAGCTGCTACTGCATCTTCAGTCAATTTGCCCTGTCTAAATCCATACTGTGCATTAGATAATATTCCATATTTATTAAGGAAGCCTATTAGTCGTTTGTTCAAAAGTTTCTCCAATATCTTTGATAAAGCAGGTAATACTGATATAGGCCTGAAGTTACTAACATCATCTCTCGGTCTATTCTTGTACACTGGCGTAATACTAGATTTTTTTAAGAGTTTAGGGAAGATACCTTTACTAAAGCACAAGTTCGCCAGGTGAACAATAATTGGGAGAACTTCGTGCTTAGCTAATTTCAAAAAAGTTGTTGGGATGTTGTCCCAGCCAGGGGCACTACTTGATTTTAAATTCATAAGTAAATAGTTCACTTCTTCTATATCTGTATCCAAGAGAACAAGTGATGTTAATTGAGTATTATCTGCCCCTAAGTCAGTCCCAGCATCCGATCCAGTATTTAGCAAGATTTTTTCTGCTAGTTGTTTGCCAATTCCTACAAAATAATCATTAACATGATTGACTGCTTCAATTGGCGACGACTTTACCTCTAAAAGTTTGGTGTTATCTGCGTTAGTTTTCTTCATATGCGTTATGTTGTTAATATTTGACCAGAGTCTTTTACTGTCTTTAGTAGAATTTGCTAATTGTGCCCTCTCGTAACTGCGCTTCAGTTTTTTAATTAATTGATTACAATAATTTCGATATCTTTTATAACTAATTTTTAATATATCATTGTGTGGGTCATTCTTTAATTTCTTTTGCATATTATTTCTATTTCTGATACATTTTAAAATGCCGGGGGTTATCCAGGGTTTTATAGTTCGCTTAGTTTTAGGTATAGTAGTTGTAATAGTATTTTCTTGTAAAGATTCCGAAATTTTTTCAATCAAAATTTCTACCACAAGCTCAGGGTCATCAGAAAACATGAGTTCTCCAAGATTTTTGCCTAATAAAGATTTAAGTGCCATACTCGTATTGAAGTCGGTACTTATTTTTGTCTTCTGAATTTTATTTTTTAGTTTTATTTTAGATAGGTTTAGGAATAATAGAGAATGGTCAGTAACAGATGTATTTAAGACAGCAATTTGAGCAGATAATTTTTCCTTATTAAGTTTTATCATAAAATGGTCGAGACAATTATTTAATCTAGTAGAATAAGTGTGTCCCGCCAACAGTCCATGCATAGTTAACATTGCAGAATAGTCTTGTCTATTGTTGCGCTCCTGGGCCTGTTCAGATAGATTTGGTGTAAGATTTATATTTAAATCCCCAGCCAAAGTAATGCAGTTACAAGATTTTATAGAGTTTAAATATGTGTCCAGCGAGTTAATAAACATGTCTGCGTTGGCATTTGAAGGGGATCGATATACCCCTAGTATAATATTGTTATTATTAACTTTAATTTCTAAAGCAGACGCATGAGTCAATTTAATTTCCCTGACATTTACTGCAATATTATTAGTGACGTACACAACTACTCCGTCGTTTTTATTTAGGTGATTTGTTGTTTGGAACGCAGAGAAATTCGGAATAGTAGGTATAGGTTTAACAGGATTAAGTTGACTTTCAGTTAGAATAAGAATATCTGGCTCGAATTTTAGACAAGACAGAGTCAGTTGGAGATCATCTAAGTTACTGTAAACGCTTCGTATACTTTGGCAAAATATTTTGCAGTCATTTTTTTTAACTTGTATGTGTTTAGACAAGTCTTCAATATCACAGTGAAAAGCCTGAGCGATATTTGAATTGTCTATTTCATTGAGTGTGTGAAGCGAACTATCCATTAAAAAGATTGACAGGTCCGAGGGTGAACTTTGAGACGTATTTGAGTGCAATAGATTTATGCAGTCGGCAACATAATAATTTTGATAACCGCAAAGTATGATATGCTTGATGTGAGGTTTCTAGGTAGGTGAGTGTATATGTTTGTGAGTATATTTCAGTTGTTGTGTATAGAAAAATATGCGTTAAAGTAAGCGTATGTGTAGTAGAACAATTATTTATAACATGGGTAGTAAAATGAAACATAATTTCTAAGAAAGCGAGATAAAATAAGAAATGTAAAAAACCGCGTAGAGTTAACATAGTGCTGGGGTATACATATACGTGGACTACAAGTTTTCGCTTTAGTCAGGTTCCCTATGTAAGCTGGTGGATCTGCGCTTCAGACTTGACCGTTATTCTTTGCGACGTTTCATCTTTTTTTAAATATACCTTGCCGTAAGCTGTCCAGCAAAATTTAAATTTCTTAGCCTTGACTAGATCACGCGCAAGAAAATGCAGACGAGAGCCTTTTGCAGTAAGCTGCTCCGACACAAATATGGGAGAATCCATATTTGAGCGGCATCCAAGATGTTTGGCGGCAAGCTTGCTTTGGTATCTAGTATTAAAAGACTTACACATCTTGAGCAGCTCAGTCTTCAAAAGTGTTGAGGAGGTTTCTACAATGATGGGGCTAATTAGTTCTTCCTTCTTGTTCCTCACTCTGTACACGTCTTTGATATCACATTTTTCAATTTTGCAGTCAACAGTTTTAGATAAACAGAGTACCATCCCAATCAGGTCTTCTTTCGTTTCTCCACTCATCTTCGGCACGTTTTTTAACTGAAAATTAGATTTCCGATTTGACATCTGCATATCTTCGATTTTGTTCTCTAAAACTGTTATATAATCTCTGTCCTTGGCAGACTGTTTTTCCAGTTGCTCAATTTTACTAAGCATGTCCTTGTTTTGTGCTGTGAGAAAGGCAACCGAGCTCTCAACGTTTGTGTTCGTCTTCTGTATGTTTGACAAAACTGGTCTTATCTTATTTATCTCTCTTTCAATTTCCTTCCGTTGCTCAGCCATAAGAGAAGATATAGAACTCTTAATATCGGTGTCATCATCCTCCCGTGGCCTTTTAAAGCGAGACTGAACAAAGTTTGGTGGTGTTTTTTCATGACTCAATTGGTTTAATAAGTCCGATTCTGACATTGATTTATCCATTTGACTTTCAATGATACGAGTACTAGGACAACAGTATCTTTAGGAAGTGTATCAAGGCGCTACGTTTCCGCTTTCCAACGTTGAGACGGACACTTGCGATAGTTGTGATAGCCAAATAATACGCATTCACCCGCAGACGTTCCAGATAATCAGGCGTACAGAAAACACAGGCGTACAGAAAACACAGGCGTACAGAAAACACAGAAAACACACTTTCTGTCCTTGTAATTTTCTATCAAAAATATTAAGAAAAGACCAAGCTTAATAACATTAATCGTTGTCCGGAGTACTAGGCGCACAGAAATCACAGGTAGTAGGATTCCGTCCTTGTATTACTCACACGTGCAAACCATGCGTACACGCACAGATTTACCTTGAAGGCCGTCTGTCGCAGGATTTTTTGCTGTCTTGCTTACACATCAGTAGTGTCTGCGCGTCGAAACAAGACGAAATTATAATCGTACGCGCGCTGTGGTGTTCATGTGCGTAAGTAATAATTAGGTAGCGAGTTGTTAATGAGATAAGTGTTGTTGTCTCACCCGAACTAGATGAAGCGCTCTTCGCTCCAGTGAACAGTATTTCATTCCTGTTATTTTATGTACTTCTATTTTGAACGTTTGATTTTTAGTGAATAATTTTGATTTAATATTATAAATAAAAAGGTTATGAGCTTCACAGGCACGTCTACTCTTAACAGAGGTCCGGGGGAAGAGGGAATTATAAATAAAATAGGTAGGTACACAAGTACATAAATAGGTTATAATAAACTTAGTTATATTACACATAATATTTACTTATATCCCTACATTACAGGTCACCAAGGCCCTCTCGCGGCTAGATGCCTGTTATTTGAATACACGGCATATAGGGTTATTTTTAAAACGTCAATAACCTCTTAAAGGGTCATACTACTATGGGAGCAAACCTGAAATCGCGAAAAAAAAAAACAGCTGTTCCCTACATTTTAACGAATTATTCGAACATAAATGTAGGGAACAGCTGGTTTTTTTTTCGCGATTTCAGGTTTGCTCCCATAGTAAAAGTTGTTCATAATGATGAGTACAATGACCCCTTAAGAGGTTATTGACGTTTTAAAAATAACCCTGTATATTTTTCCTGGGTTCCTTTAACATCCTGTTAAAGGAACCCAAGAAAAATAAGAATATTTAGAATGTGCAGGATTTGGTCTAACTGTTCCAGCGTCTCTGCCATTATGACGGCTACATCGACAAAACGAAGGTGTGACATGTACTCGCCGTTCACCTTGATACCCTGTCCAGTCCAGTCCAGTGTCTTAAACATCCTCCAACGCATTGGTGCACAGTTACGTGAATATCACATTCCTCTGTTGAGACAGAGGAATGTGATATCCCCGAAACTGAAAACCAGCCCCATCCAACTGCTCAGAGGGGTGAGCCCCTCTGAGACGTTGGATGAGGCTGGTTTTCTTATCCTGGGTCTAGACAGTCATCGTTTCAGCTCCATACAAACATCTCAACACTTCGACGTAGTGCCAGTCAATTCGACATCGTTACAGAGAGGCCAGAACTGCCCATATTTCGATGAAGTCGAAGGCTTTCTCGTAGTCCAAGAATGTCATTACACAATAACAACCAAAGCGGCTGGTCGTACTCTTCGATATTCTGTACAATTTGCCCAACAGTATGGATGTGGTCTACGGTACTGAAGCCTTTTCGAAAACAGGTTTGTTCTGGTGGCTGGAACTCGTGAAGTCTCCTGGTGGAACGGTTCGTGACGACCTTCGAGAACAGCTCGTGGCTTATTCAAACTACAGCCTAGTTTGAATAAATGACTTTTGATTTTGAGAATCATCACTTTTCAAACGTCAAAATTACATAAGGAAGATCTAGGAAGTGGTGAAGGGCTGGCGTGTTTGGGGAGACAGTCCCCCAAAAACGCCAGCCCTTCACCACTTCCTAGATCTTCCTAGCTTCACGTGGACAATTTAACTTCACTTACTGCAACTTCAGCTTGTCGGTGACGTGGTTACCTTAGTATGTCAGTGACGCGAAACCATAAGCTTACCAAAAATCGCTCAACGCGCTTAAAGAAGTTTTCACTTGAAAAATGAAAAAATTTAAACTTTTTCCCCCTTATTACAAAACAAGGTTTATATTCAGACCCAGGTTTAAAACATGGAGCCATTATTGAATTTAGAACTTTGTTCCGACTATGGTAAAGTTCCTAAACACAAAACTGACAACTTAGTACCGAGCTAAGTTTTCAGTTTTGTCTAAAGAACGGTATTTCAATCACAGTAACGTTCTTATTACAAAAACTGGCTCCATGGTTTAAGCCATGTCAAAATATAAATCTTGTTTTGTAATAAGACGGATAATGTTAATAAAATCTGTAAGTACCTCATATAAACGCTTTAAAAACACAACCGGTCCTTTCATGTTTCATGTCAAGTGAGAGGTCAAGAGGAAGAGGCGCACCATTTTAGATTTATGACGTCTTTGAGAAAACGTTATGCTTTTCCATTTTGTAAAAATAAATACAAAAATGGTTTATTGCAGCATTTAATTTTTTTTTTTAACTCTCGGCTGTTTTAGTATAAACACAGACCGTCTTATTACAAAACAAGACAATATTTATATTTTGACATGGCTTAGACATGGTTTTTGTAATAAGAACATATCTGGATTGAAATGCCGTTCTTTATACAAAACTGAAAACTTAATTTGGTACTAAGTTGTCAGTTTTGTATTAGGAACTTTACTATAGACGGAATAAAGTTCGAAATTCAATAATGGCTCCATGGCTTAAACCTGGGTCTGAAGATAAACCTTGTTTTATAATAAGACGGAGAAAGTCTTCATTCAAACGACGAATCAAATTTAAAAGACAATCTGAATTTCGTATTTTTTTGACCGCGAATGGCCAGTAGTTAACACATTCAAGTATTGCAAATATAACTCCAAGCATAAAGGTTGCAAACTTGCAACTGAATATTTAAACCAACAGAAAACCGCAACCCGTGGATCCCGTGGATTATTAATTTCAGGTACTTTATGGTCATATTACACAAGTAGATAAACACAACATCACGCTGTATTCCCCAAAGGGTTAGGCAGAGGTGCACCTACTGAACACCCACATTTCGCCAGTTATGTTTTATAAGACTCTTAATATGTAATGGGGCTATTGCCACTAACCGAGCACAAATCCAGACTCCGGGCTGCTACTGAGAAATTCAAGATAGAAAAAACCGGCCAAAAGCGAGCCGGACTCGCGCACCGAGAGTTCCGTACGTATGTATAATAAGATGTTCTAAAAACCCAATGACACTGCCCGACCCGGGAATCGAACCCAGGAACACGTGCTCAGCAGTTAGCTTGCGACAACTCAAAACAAAGCAACTAACTCTCATATGAATGTTGTAGGACTAGGTAGTTTTAAGTAGGTAGGTACTGAATTAAGGCTCGTACAGACTGGTGCGATATCGCGGGCGCGACGCTACAGTAGCACAATTTCTTTGTCGGTGCCTGTCGCGCCCGCGATTTCGCACCAGTCTGTACGAGCCTTAATGTAACGAAAAGCTTCGATAACAATACTCAAGATTAGATACCATATCTAATGTCATGTAACATTAGATGCCAAAAAGGTTAGAAAGGTTGACCTGGAACTTAACCTTTTATGCATTGACATTATGTTATTTGTTCTCAGGAATTTGGGTTTTCAAAGGCTTTTTGTAAGTTACCAATAAAAGCACAGATGCCTATATACTTCATAAGTAATCATCATCAGCCATTCAGCTCGATTCTCGGTAACTCACATCCAGCTGCTACCAGCCACCCTGCGATGATCGTCCATCCACCTTTTTTTTTTTGTTTCCGCGGTGGAAGATTCTCATGGAGGGGCCTGCCAGACTCTTACTGACTAAAACCACCCCAGTGTTCCCTTCCTACACTTGCACCGGGGATCTTGGGATCGAGTATTGCTTCCGCGATCCCCGACTAGTCCCAGACCCACCTCAGCGGGCCACCTCAAGTCTGGGGGGGAGGGGGGCGTGACGTCTGAAAGGGGCGCGCGTGGACTACTACGCGCCGCGCGCCGCCACCTCGGATCCAGTGTGATAGAGGGCGCCGGACGTCCCCAAGTCCACCATCCCTGGACCCATTTAGGGCATTGTCTGCCCTCTGCCGACGCCCAGTGCGCCTGCTGCGTGCCGGGTGACCGGAAGAGATCTCACACTCCCTTTCTGCAGCCGTATCCGGTAAGACTGGAAGCCGACCTTAACATAGTTAGGATAAGTCTAGGCAGATGATCATCATCATCAGCCCATAGCAGTCCACTGCTGGACATAGGCCTCTCCAATTACACGCCATTCAGCTCGATTCTCGGCAACTCTCATCCAGCTGCCACCAGCCACCCTGCGAAGATCGTCGCTCCACCTAGCCTGAGGGCGTCCTACCTTACGTTTGCCGATTCGCTGTCTTCACTCAAGAACACTTCTACCTCAACGGTCATCGGTACTACTACTAATATGGTCGGCCCATTGCCACTTCCGTTCCGTTTGGTGCCGGACGTAAAGAATAGCACCATCCCATTTCTTCCCGTGGGTTTCGTAAAAGGCGACTAAGGGACTTACTAGAGAATGGGAAGCAGCGTTCTCTATGCATTTTAACACTATACTGCGATGGCCAACCCGCCTGCCAAGCGTGGCGATTATAGCAAATCCCCCATTTGGGGGAGGCCTATGTCCAGCAGTGGACGTCTTTTGGCTGAAATGATGATGATGATGATTGCCACTTCAGCTTCATAAGTATTAGCTATTAATAGCAGACCAGTGCACTTTTATTTTGCCTGTAAACTTTTAACAAAACAATTTGAACATGACACCCGTGTTACCCGAAGGTAGAACATGCTATTATTTATTAATTGGATGGAACCTACACTTGCCAGTAGTAGCTGTTACTGTAACACTTACATAGCTAATGGATAGATCGTGCCGACCCGCACTGAACCGTACCGATTTGTATACGCCTCATTAGATACTAAATCTGAAAACAAAACCACTATGAACATTTCATTTTATGTTAGTTTTATTGGATTATTGGAAGTGGTTAGGGTAAAGTGGTATCTACTTACCTTAAAGAAACGAATACCGTAAGTGTGGTTTACTACGTAATGAGCAAACAAAACGTATACAACTATAAAAACTGGTACTCGAAAAAGAGTCTGTTCACTTTGCCAAAAATATTTTAACCGTCATTTCATCATTTCAGCCGAAAGACGTCCACTGCTGGACATAGGCCGCCCCCAAAGGGGGGCGGCCTATGCCATAATCGCCACGCTTGGCAGGATTGGCGATCGCAGTATGGTGTTATAATACATAGAGAACGCTGCTGCCAATTCTCTAGTAAGTCCCTTTGTCGCCTTTTACGACACCCACGGGAAGAAATAGGGTGGTACTATTCCTTACGTCCGGCGCCACACAGACAATTTTTAAAGGTAAAACTATCAAAACACACTTTTCAACTAAATATATAATAAATAAAAAATTTATACTTCCCGCTTAGTCGCGGTCGTAACAAATTAAAAAAAATAATTAATATTTATTTAGTCGGCATTTTTATAAATAAGGCTCCATGGGCGTCGGGCCGCGATTGTGTCGTGCTGTACTTGAGCTATCCATCATGCCGGAGCCATTAACGCGTAGGGCGAAGGTTGAGGGCGCGCCAGGTCACGCCACGGAAAAAGGCTATAAGTAGGTGCTACATTAAACTAAGTTAAATGTCCCAGAAAAAAAATTACTATATACTCCGTTGGTTTAGGTAGTTAAATAAAGGTAAACAAAAAAACCACGTGACGAGAGAGCTGTCAAGGAACCGACTAAACGTAATACATGTCACTTCAGTTGTCATGCTACGTCACAGTTGTACTCTTCAATTTAGAAACGTTATATTTCGTTGACGTTTATTAGAGAACCGGTCTTTTTGGGCAAAACAATCTTACAATAGACAGATTACAAAATATTATCCTAACTTCCTAACTAATATTATAAGGGCGAATTTCACCAATGAAAACACATAAACTACGTTTAAGAGCTGTCAGTGTCATTATTTTCTTTGTAATATTGATACTGACAGCTCTTGAACTCGGTTTAGATATGCTGATCGCGTTTAGTTTGTTTGGTGAAATTGGCACTAAATGCGCAAGTAAGTTTGTTTGTTACGCTTTCAGGCTAAAACGGCTGAACGGATTTGGTTTAAATTTGGCACATGGATAGACCATGAGCTAGATTAGGACCTATGGTAATTTTTGTCGCAATATTCCTACGGGATCAAGACTTATGCGGGTAAAACCGCGGGGCGCAGCTAGTATTATTATAAATCTAACAAAAAAAAATGTGCTCAAGCAATCAAATCTGCGAAGAGTGTTAAGAATAGATAATAAAGTTTAACATACAGTAATATAAGAGGAAACTATTGTAAAAAACAAAAATAAAGTTCATTTGGTTAAAAGTTAAACAAGAATTTGAGAACTATAAAAACCCTTTTTGTGATTTGTTTACCTTTATCTATCTACCTAAACCAAACCAGTGGAGTATAGGTTCGTCCTTGCCTCGCGTGCTTGTTGTGCGCAAGTCATTTAAGTTAAGGGTCGGGTAAACGCCGTTGACCATACAAATGCGCGTCGCGCTCTCGCCCCGTGCTGCCGTTCAGTTTCAAAGAGAATATTTATTCGTAGTAGGTACCTAACGAAAATATGAATATTTGAAATAATAAAGATAATAAATAAAATAGCCTGTTTATACAAAAATAAATCATGGAAATCTACTTAAGATATTTCCATGATTTATTTTTGTATACACACAAAACTTAAAAAAACGATATTACTTTCAATCGAAAGTAATATCGTTTTTTTAAGTTTTGGGTGTCATTACTTCCTGAATTTATTTCAAAAAGGATACTTAAATATTCACATAAATACCTATAGAATTGATGTATACGAGCTCTAGTTTAACATATTTGTTTTGCTTAACTTACTTGCATTATTTGAAGGCAAATAATAATTTTAAAAGTAACTAAAATCATATATCCGCGCCTTAAGAAATTGGATTTTGTAGGTTCTCGTAAACCGTTCTAATGGCCTATTCCAACAATTTACAAAACTTTGATTCAAATTGTTATTGTACACCAGATGACCCAAATTGTTGCTGAGAGGCGACGCCGACGACGATGAAGCCGCAAGCATCACTTAAGAGTTCAGTACCCTCGCCTTAGATGACACATTTATTATTGTGGCATAATCTCAAAAATCACGTTCCTTGTATGGAAGCCCCCTTAAATATTTATTTTATTCTATTTTTTAGTATTTGTTGTTATAGCGGCAACAGAAATACATCATCTGTGAAAATTTCAACTGTCTAGCTATCACGGTTCATGAGATACAGCCTGGTGACAGACGGACTGATGGACAGACAGACAGTCAGACAGACAGACAGACAGACGGCGGAGGCTTAGTAATAGGGTTCCCGTTTTACCCTTTGGGTACGGAACCCTAAAAATCACGTTTATTGTATGGAAGCCCCATTAAATATTTATTTTATTCTGTTTTTTTTTGTATTTGTTGTTATAGCGGCAACAGAAATACATCATCTGTGAAAATTTCAATTATCTAACTATCACGGTTCATGAGATACAGCCTGGTGACAGACGGACAGACAGACGGCGCGGCGGAGCCTTAGTAATCGGGTTCCTGTTTTACCCTTTGGGTACGGAACCCTAAAAAGTAACACATAAACTTAAATTAGCGTCTTTTCCAAAAACTGGATTTTCATTGGAAATGGTCGGGAAACCAAACTTTATGAAATGAAATCGTTTATTCTGTAAATAGGATATCGGAATCACTTTTAAAAGTAAAAAAAAAAAAAAAAAACATGTGGGGCAGTTTTTGAGGACTGCCGTTAAATGTGAAAACAGTTCGGTGACGATGACGCGAGTTCCATGATTTTTGTTCATCCAAAAAGTGCTCAACGCGCTTACAGAAGCTTTCACATCAAAAAAATTAACTAGAAGTTGTCGTCATTTCGTATCTGAGAGGAGTAGCCCCTGAGAAGAAATGTCGAAAGAAAACCAGGAGTCAAAGTATCTTTTAAAGTCCTGACATATGTCAGACCATGTGAGGACCATATAGATCCGTGTCTGAAATGGTCTTTTGAGGAAATAACCACACAAATTTGAGTGGACCTGTTCAATCTGTGCAAGCATTTGCCAGTAATGCTGTAGCTCTGACGGCACGGTTGGCGCAGTGGTTAAGCGATTGACTGCTGCGCTGCGTGACGCGGGTTCGATTCCCGCACGGAAAAAATATTTGAATGACCTACAAGTAATTATTCCGGGTCTGGCTGTTTGTTTATGTGAGTTTAAATGTTTGTAAACGCACCCACAATACAGGAGAAATTCCTAGTGTGGGGCAACGTTTTTTTGGAGAAAGCTCTACAGAACTCAACGCGACGGCCGATTAATTTAAAAACATACGAAAAGAATACTATAACGCCAAAATAGCTATCATGTTTATTATTTTTCAAACAAAAATACTAATGGTTTCACTGCTTAAATTGAAACGTGAAACCTCTATTTGTTTGATAAACTTTATTTATAAGTTTGCGCTACGCAGTTTTAAAAGCTTCATGATTTCTCAACGTAGAAGTTTATATAAAAGCACCATTTACTCACGGTTAACTGTCGCAAGTGTGGTTAAGAGCTAAATATAGGTAGGTTACTATCAGCACCATGTTTCGTTTTCTTTCCTTCCCGAATCTCGGATCGACGTGGAATTTCATTATCTTCATTTTTCAAATAGCCCATTGCAAGAGGGTAATATTAGGTATCTACCGAGCTCAAGGGGACGGTTCTAGTAGCAATTGCCTTTCTCAAATCCCTGAAATGGAGGCTTATATCTATGGACATGAATAGCAACAATGAGTATTATTAGAGTAAACTTTCAGTTTAAATTGTCTCCAATAGCCAAACGACCTTCTTTGTGAAATAAATTCCGTTGGTGCCGTAATACATGAAGTCCCAACTTGGAAATTATGGCTAAGTAATTTTATTTATTTTGGTCCTTGATGTCCGGAGCAATTGATGACGGTCGGGTGCGGCGCGGCGCGGCGGGCTGCGACTGCTCGGCGCTCGCACGCTGTAACGCTGCGCTATAAATATTAGATGCCGCGCTGCCTCCTCACGACTCACGCCGCGCCAGTGCGAGCCGGAACCCTAAGAATCGATAGTCCACAACACGATGTGTCACTATCTTGTCCCATACATTCTAATAACACGAAATAATGTTCTCGCTCTGAGGTATTCGCATCCCCGTGAGTGTATTAGGGTCTGAACGCACAGTTTACGCGTCAATAATAAACAAAATAAAATACGTTCATTCCGCCCGTGCTCCATACAAAATCGTACGGTATTTCAGTACTATAGAGGCTTCGCAATGGATTGTTAGCTGTTTGATCGATAAAACTCTGTTATTACCGGCCTCTGTAGTTGTGGGCTGCCGCAAAAGGAAAAAAATGTGTGTCATTAAAAACCGTAGTCGAAGCTAATCGGTATTAGCCGTTATTAGGTCAAAAATTGTGTTTTTTGGGACCTATTATGAGGTCTGTATTTATGGTGAAAATATTAATAGTATAAAAATTGTTTTAGAACATAAAAAAAATACTAACCTACAATAAATAGGGAGGTTTGCTTTAATGGAAACAAAAAGCAATTAAATCTTCCTTGATTGCTTTTGAGTAGGTTATACTAAAATGAATATATGCACACTTTTCTTGCTATTAGCTTTACAGATTAAGGTAAATCAATGTATTCTGTTCACTTTGAAGAGGGCTCGTGTGAAAGGTCGTTTGAATAATAGATTACTTTTGAAGATAGCAAACGATTCGACCCGATACGCTTATAGCCGCTTATAGCGCCGGCCTTGTGATTTGCTTTCAGTTTCCGTTTAAGGCGTATGTCATTACTTCTAACAAAAGTTGTAGGACGAGGAGTCGTCCCAAACCTTCCATAAGAAGGTAACTTACGTACAACGTTTGTATAGAAATGTAAATGATTCTTGACAAAGTTTCCTCTCAGCGTTATCTTAACGGTAGTGCCTCGGTCCCTTTTTGTATAAGTTTTTGCCATTGGAGAGAACAATGCGAAGTTTTCACCATCCTTGTTAAAGCTAACAAGTAGTTAAAGGCTGAAAGAACAAAGATTTGGCTTAAATGAATTCCGTTCCCGTAGTAAGTTAATGCGTATTTTTTTTTCTCCATTAATGTCAGTTAAAAACTAGGTCAGCCTTTCTAAAGACTGGAACAAAGGTATCCCTTTTCAAATGAAAGAAACCATTTTATTAAATTCTATAAAATTAGGTCAAATAACGATGACAAAAACAAACTGGGTAGTTGCGAGGCCATTTAAATTAAATAGCCTTTCATTTTATTAATATAAATCTGGATCTATCGCCGGGTGAGCTGTGCCCCTGAGGGATAAATAGAGGAGTGAGTAATATCCTACACCCACAGCTCGTCAATGATGGTATTTATGGTCTGTTCCAAAATTATCCGATGAAAATGTTTTTTCTTTTAATTTTTTATTATCATTCTCAAACATAGGTACAGACGGCTACACATCAAGCTATACATTTCCACTATAAGCTGGCCTCTCATTGTACGAAAACCCTATACAATGCGAGATCAGCCTAAATTGGATATGTATAGCTTGATGTGTAGCCGTGTGTACATCATTTGTTGATTTTACAATTTCACTCGCGAGACTTGTTGGCGAGAAGCGCTTGTTGACATACACAAAATATGTAAACAAATTGATCAGAAAACTTACCTGCGGATTTGTAGTGTTTTTTATGAGGAATAGGGTGTAAAGTTCACTCATCCTTTATATAAAAGGGAGGGTCCTCCGACCAGACGGGTGTTGTGTCTGGTGTGCAACTGCCCGACGGTTGCAGTCGCATGGTAAACTCTGCTTGCGCGATGTAGGATTGTGCGTGACGTCAGTGTAATGCGTAGTTCGCATGTGGCGATATAGATGCAGCCGCCAGTGTCATTTACATATTGAGGGCTTTGATTTGATTATTTGAGTACCCGAAATTCTAATTTTAAGTCACCGATGTATTTCAATATTAATTTTATAACCTCAATTCGTCAATATTTTTTCATCTATATTTTAATAATGTTTTTCAAACAATAATTGTTGTAAAAAAAGGTGAGATATAAAAATTTAAACCTTTAAAATACAGATGAATGTGTTATTAATTCTCTTTATTGAGTGACTAGCTTCTGCCCGCGACTTTGCCCGAGTGAAATTTTGGCTCCCAACCCACCGCGTCGCATCGCACCGCCCACCCCGCCTATTACTTTGATATCACTTAGCATTCTTTCTGACTTATTGCTTGGCTCCTAAGGGTCGTAGCGTGACGTTAGCCTTCCTCAAGAATGGGCTATGAAACGCAAAAATATTTTTTCTTACCTAACTAGTTCCACAGATTAGCGTGTTCAAACAAACAAACAAACCTTTCAGCTTTATTGTATAGATTTCGTAAGAATTTAACCTAAACAGGGTTTTTTTACTCTTTCTTCAGATACTTTTAGAACAGACTGTATTTACATTTGTTCGTTTCCTTCAGGTACCATTGGAACAGACTGTATCTGCATTATTCAAAACAGACTGTACTTATATACTTTTTGGACGTCGCGTCGGTTAAAAAAAATGAGATAATTATGAGTTTAATATAATTTGTATAAAAAATAACCTTTTGGAATCATCGTCATCTGCCTACGTTTACCTCGGGAAAACTTTGCAATTTGGTAAAGACAACATTGAGAGGAAGGTTAACAGAAGAATTCAGCTGGGCTGGGCATAGCATTTGGGAAGCTTCGTTGAGTCTTCTCGTCGCGTATTCCACAGAGCCTAAAGATGAAGGTCTTCAATCAGTGCGTCCTGCCTGTTATGACTTACGGAGCCGAAACGTGGGCACTCACGGTACGGCTGGTCCATAAATTCAAGGTCGCTCAGCGAGCTATGGAACGGGCTATGCTTGGAATCCCTCTGAGGGGTCGAATCCGGAACGAGGTGATCCGGCAGAGAATCAAAGTTGTAGACATAGCCCACAGAATAAGCAAACTGAAGTGACAATGGGCCGGCCATATTAGCCATAGAACCGATGACCATTGGGGCCCGGTAGACGTGTTCTTGAGTGGAGACCGCGAATCGGCAAACGTAAGGTAGGACGCCCTCAGGCTAGGTGGAGCGACGATCTTCGCAGAGTGGCTGGTGGCAGCTGGATGAGAGTTGCCGAGAATCGAGCTGAATGGCGGGTAATTGGAGAGGCCTATGTCCAGCAGTGGACTGCTATGGGCTGATGATGATGATCATCTGCCTAGCCTTGTCCTAACTATGTTAGGGTCAGCTTCCAGTCTTACCGGATGCAGCTGAATACCAGTATTTTATATGGAGCGACTATCTTACTTCCACAACCAAGTTATACTGGGTAATAAAACTGACTGGCTGTCAGAATTTCGGACTTCTGAAGACCCGTAACAACTACAACACAACCTTTCGGAATAAATTATCTAAATGATAGTGAAAATCGCATCAAAATCCGTTGCGTAGTGCGTAGCGTTCACACAGACACACACGAAAAGCGACATGTAAAATTCACTCATCCACCATAGAAAGAGAGTGAGGCAGATAATTTTGTTTTAAATTGTTTATTTCTGTTACAAAATGTTAATTGTGTATTTGCACAATTTTTTACAATATAATAATTGGATGAAGAAAGAAGAAAGAGAGAGAAGAAAGTCGTTGGTGTGTCAATAAATAAATAAATAAATAATGTAAAATTCACTCATCCACCATAGAAAAGGAAGCATCCTCCGACCAGACGAGTGTTGTGTCTGGTGATCGTCTCTGCACCCCCAAAGGGGGCGCGAGGAATAGGTGTTGGGGCTTCTAGGCCCCTTGCCCGAGGCATTCTTCTATCAGTCCATAGAATTGAGGACCCGTCGCTGGGTTCTAATCCCCTTCCCGTGGGAGGGGGTGGGAGTGCTTAACCGCACACCTAGTCGCTTGGGGGGAGGTTCCTCTCAGCGGTCTGGTTTCTGTGGTGTGACTGTAGGAGCGCCCGAAGTTCTTCACGACGCCCGTGCAACCAGACCCTGGGGAAACTCCCCGCCGGTTGATGTCGAGACGTTTTATAAATGCTAGTCACGCGGTAAACTCTGCTTGCGCGATGCAGGATTTTGCGTGACGTCAGTGTGATGCGTAGTTTGCATGTAGCGATGTAGATGCCGCGCACAGGCATTTTCAGCAAAAGATCTAGTAGATATTTACCAATATCTTATATAAGTTTGTATAAATTATGAAAACAAATAAAACTACGGAAAAGTTTTAATTGGGCCCGATATTCAACAAAGCGAACGTTTTTACGTTAACAATAACTAGTGGAGTAGGTTGGTACTTTATCTTACCTGGTCCATAGGTACCAGCTACCAAAATAAAACCTTTGTTGATATAAAATATATTATTTTTATTTATCAATTTAATTAAATAAAAACAGCCGCTCCAAACGTGACCATAGAATATAAAATATTTGTGAAATGTCCCGTCCCGACTTACTTAATTGTAAATATCCATTTGAGTCGGGATGCGGCACGAGCGGAGCACGTTTCTGCTGAATTATCCTAAACAAAGATCGTTACTGCTCAGAAATTAACAATTATAAAGCTGAATTGCTTTATTTAGGCATTTTAACGAGATTGTTAGAGAATACAAAAGGCGCACGCTTTCATTCGAGCGACAAAAATACGCTTCATTTCGTCTTTTCTCAACGTAAGTAATTTGAAGTGTAAACAATTAGTTGGAAGGGCCCTGAAGTTTTCTCCTTAATGAGATTAGTTTCCGCTTGTAGACAGGAAATCAATTTGCTGGCATCCAGCCACGCTGATACGTTTTCCAGCTCAGTATTCTATTACCGTGTACTAAGCTTAATATTGCTGCTTTGTCTGCAGTAACACAACGGACCTCTAGAATTCATATTAGATACATAAAGTATATTTATATAATATTTACCTTATCAATTAAAAATCGCAATAAGAGATTTGTTTTTTTCTAAAGAAAGCTTCTTTTGTTAGACTACTTCATATAATGAAAAGAAATCATAGATAATAATAACACGTTCGTATCCAATAATACTTGGTTCGAAAAGAACACTTACCCAGGCCACGCCACAGTAGCTTATTCCTAATTCTAATCTTAAAATCCAATTCAATTTCATTTTATGCAATGAAAAGGCAAGATAATGAGACCGTTAAGAAAAATAAGATCGTGTTTATATTTGACTGAAATTCTTACCTAAGATACCGAAGCCTTGGTGGCGGAGTTAAAATTAATTAAATCTCTCACTTATCTAAGGAGTTCGTACTATAGAGCCATAAAATTTAAAGTTTTCTGTTTGAACCAATGAGCTGCGCGCTAGTATCTCGCTAGAAGCAATCCATTATACTAAAAATCTTATCGCGTAATTTAAAACGTTCTAGTTTAGATGATCTTTCATACTATGTAAAGTAACAAGACTATTGGACTTACTTCAGCTTCCATACAATTGTATGGAAGGATTTTGCAGCCACAACCACAATGCTGTAGATACTTAGTTGGTGCGTTTTAGCTCGGCAATAGTGGGCATTAGGTACCCTTTCTGGAATCCGACCAATAAACTAGATGATTTATTCATTAGTGAGAAATGTATTTCGATTTTCGATTCGGACTTTATTTCTGTTGTCGTACTAGAATCTGTAAATAAATGTAGGTAGTTATTGGGTCAATGACCGCCAATGCTATGCTAAACACACGAACTATACTGGTTAGATAGCATAGCACCACTTGTGGACGATATCGGTCCTGCCAACACATTGAGTTAAATAAGCATCGAGGCAATTAATTCGGTCAAAACTACGATTTGCGTGGCAAGATAAATTACTTTCTTTCTTTGGTTTTCATGATTTTCCCGATTAGCGAGAAAACCGAATAGGAAAGATCTTTAACTTGGTAATATGTGCTTACATAGGTATACATTGATAGTCTCCTATGTATCCAATATATTCCTTTAATATTGGAGCATTAGCATATCCATGAATTTGATATGTAGTTTATTCTATGCGGGTCGAGGAAAAGAATTCGACTGTTTCACTCTTATTTAAAATCGCGTGGGAAAAGTAAGAAAAGTCAGTGCTCTGTGGTTTTTTCGTAATGTTATCTTTAGTAAATATGGGTGAGGTCGGTCGGTTTATTAAGTGGATGCGTGCGGGGTTGGGGTCGGACTTGAGACACGCCGCGGCGTGTTTGGCCCCCGCCCGTCCCACGCCAGCCGCCTCAGCCGCGCCGTGCTCACAATATCCGGTACTGATCCGTAATATCGCCCTATATGGATTTAGGACATAAAATTCAATGATTATAATATAGCCTTAAGGGTTCTATCTAGATATTACGTCAATGGATCGAATTCTTAAAAAAAATCTACGTTCAAATTCCGTATCTCAATTATTTTTGACAACTCAATAGAGGTAATTTTCGTCAGGTGTTCAATGTGGCTAGTTAGGTTACTGTTATAATAGGAAAATGTCATTTGGGTGAACGTTTATGGACACGTCCGATATCCTTTCCTACTGTGGAATTGTAGATATTTATAGGTAATACATTTGGCTGTCAGTGTGTTTCATGCATAAGTTTCTCTTTGTGAGTTGGTTATTTATTTGTTTGTATATGCACCACACTTAGTACCTACAATAATTTCAAATGAATATTCATGAATTTACGCCAGCGTTTTAATAATGAGGCCTTCCTAAATATAACATTCGGCACATAATCAAATTCAGTTTTTATTAAAGGACATTGTTGTTCTAATGACTTTATTAAGACGCAGATATATGCCAGTCACCTTGAGACACGCAACGCGTCGTACGTTCAGCCAGTAATAGGACTCGCCCATCAAGGAGCGCTGTCCCCAATTTGACGCATTATTAATTTATTCTAAACAAAACAAAAGGTATTTTAATAAAACGCGTATACTAAAAGATCAATAATTAAATTATCTTTAAATTGGTGAAGGTTTCAGAAAAATACGAGACACTTGGTAGATTTTGCGTCATTCTCAGTTTTTTATCCGCGTTAGACATAACTTTACAAATTAATTTCACTATGTAATATAAAAATAATCTAAAATATTCACATAATAAATTATTGAGAAAATGCTCTAATTTAACATATATATTTTTAACAAATCATTAACACTATCGTTTAGACGTGATCTTCAGTATAAAATCATTAAAAGTCGGTTATCGTCGCCTTAATAGGCAGTCGCTCCATGTAAAATACTGGTATTCAGCTGCATCCGGTTAGACCGGAAGCCGACCTAACATAGTTAGGAAAAAGGGTAGGCAGATGATGATGATATTATTCTAATTAAAATATTAAAAAGGGTAGGCAGATGATGATGTTATTATTTTAATTAAAATATTAAAGAGGGTAGGCAGATGATGATGATATTATTCTAATTAAAATATTAAAAAGGGTAGGCAGATGATGATGATATTATTCTAATTAAAATATTAAAAAGGGTAGGCAGATGATGATGATATTATTCTAATTAAAATATTAATAAGGTACCTAATGTTTCTTTACAGGTAATCATGAGGATCAAAACGACAGACAATGGTAACATCGCAGTATACAATCGCCAAGACGTATCGTCACACGGAAACTCTGATAACAGAACTTGGTTAACTGCGAACAGTGCAGAATCCAATTTACGTGAGAACACAACGGATTACTCGCAAGTTACGAATTGTAACACAGTTTATAACAGCTCTCAAAGGAATTTAGAGACCTTTGAGAATTACTCGACTGTCAGGGGAACCGGTGCAGACAGTGAAGCCTCGACTCCGAGCGTGGAGCTGGTATGCAATCGACAGTACCGGATCAACAGCAGGCACGTGAATACCGTGCCGTCGTGCAATAACAGCGAGACGGAAAATCTGGAGAAAACCAAAACCACCGTCCGTGCTCCTTGTGAAGGTTTCTTAAGTATGTATTATTTATTAATCTGTTCAACACTTTTTTACAAAAATCAGAAGCAAGTAAAACTAAAGTGAATCTACAAACTATTTCAGATAATACTAATGTATCTGCAGAACCTACGCCAATCGACGAGGAAAGAGCATTTGAGCATTCTGACACAGATGAGATGTCTGAGAACGGCATCCATCCTGTGCCGAGGGGAATTGTGAATCCAAATTATCCAGGCTTCCAACACTTAGCGCACACATTACAGGTAAAGTTTCACTTACAAAAAGAATCCTTGGAAGTGTTTAAACTTTGCTCGTTACTGCGACACAAAGGAAGCCCCAGTTGTTACTGAATGCTACTGGGCCGGGAACCGTGACTACTTATTTATGTGTACATTTATGTGGGCTTCTACCGAGTTGTATCTATTTGTGTAACTCCTGCAGGTTTACATTTTGTTGACACACTTTCCTTCCAGAGTTTTATTAATATTTATACTGATAATTGAATATATTTTGCTTGTTTAAGGATTATTCATCAAATATAGAAAATTTTTACCATTCAGAAAATGAAATGACTGATGATGATGTTGATATAGAAATAACTGACCTGGCATATGAACCCGAACCTAATCAAAATGGAACCACGGATTATAAAAATATCAACAACAATAATAACGTAAAATCTGATTTAGTAAAAACGACATTGTTGTCACCACAAAATAAATCTCATTCACAACAAAAATTTGTAGATAGTCAAATAAAAAATGATATACCAGACCTTTTAAAAACAATATCTAAAAATAATAATAACAATGATGAGGCGTTCAATTATGATTTGAACTGCACGGATGCAGATATAGAAAATAACTTTCACGCCAAAGATATTATTGGTGATTTCAATAAAGAAATCGAAGATGAAATTAAACAATTACTTAACTACAATATCAACATCCAAGACGATTTAGAAGAATTACGCAAAGATATTAAAGACACTTTTGCAAAACCTATTGAAAATACTATTAATAATATAAGTGACGTTGTTAATCACGTCATTAAGAAATTAGTGGAAACCCAGTGTGATGAAAATGAGGACAGTTTGAAAGATAGTTTGACTCAACAACAAACGATCGACAAAGAAGTTAGTGAAATAAATAAAGAAAATGAAAAAAATACCCGAACAGAGATGAGCTTAAGTAGGCCTACGTTTTTACTACTAGAGAATAACACCAATGGAAAGATCACGGACGCCTTTCTGTCAGATGGGAAGGACGAAATAAATGTTAACGATTATGACACGGAGAAGTTGAGCCTTAATGTGGAGAATACAATTAAGCAGCTCAGCACTGAGCTTAGAAAGATAATTCCAAAACTAGATGAAATGCGTGAACGTGATCGACTATGGGCTGAAAGTAAAAAAGAATCAGTTATTATAGATGCAAATTCTAATGAGATAGCGCATAATTCTAAAGGTTACTGTTTACTAAATAGTGTTCATACGCAAGACAAACCAGATGTTAGTAAAACTATCAGGCATACTGACAACCATATTAGTGTCAGAAATAATACCATACGGTCACCAAAGTAAGTATTTTTGTTATGTTCAGTTTGGTTTCATGAATTTTCTCATTCGTATATTTTATATTTGTAAACTAGATATTATCTAAATGACTATTAATAACAAGTGCTAGTTGGATGCATTTGGGGTAACTTGAAACGTTTGTACCTAAGTATCATGGTTGTAAAACAGTGCAAACCTCCGTATGCAAATTCATTGCCTCATACTAACGTTTAAAATAGATTTGACGCAGCACGTATAACTCCGATAAATTTAGAAGGGAAGTACACACGACGTGCTCAGGAATTCCTTGTATCAATTTAATTTAGCTGGCCACATTGAATTGGTGGAATTCTTACAAATGAGGCGTGGTACAACAATTTGTTCAAAATTGTGTAATAGTGTAATCTAAAATGCATTCATACTTCAGTGAACCCAAGGCGGCCAGAGAGAAACAAAAAGAAATTACTTCAAGTAAAAACTCTTACCGCACTGCTCAAAGTAAAGCATCCGTCCGTAAAAATGATAACTCAAAAGATGTAGATTTGGGTAAGTCGGCCATTTTACATAATTTTTATTTTGTAGATAGTTGTTACTTATTATAAGTCACCATTCATTTTATTTACTTTTTTTACACATAGCACGTTAAACCTTAAGGTAACTATGCTCACGACTGTGTTTCCGGGAGCCGGCACAGTGATTTCTCTCTCAGCAGCTTCTTAAAGAACCAAGTTACAACAGTGGTGTTACTTCTTTATGTTGGTATTGTGGATGATTAAAGTATCATAGCTACCATTCTAAAATCTGTTTATTTCAGTTTAATGTGAACATATAGCATCCTACCTATTAAAAAACGTTCTTAATCGTCAGAACTAAAATACATCTAGGATGACTTGTAATTTGACGTATTCTTTCCGGTACTTGATAGTGTGACCCGTTTTGCAACAATTAAACACTCCCTATAGCCTAGGCGAAAGTTATTTAGGCCCACCTCGCACTAGGCAGCCTGGCTGCGAAGCCAGTCGAACATATGACAGTGTATGGGAGCCCGCGCACTAAGCAGCCACGAACTCCCGGCTGCGGCAGCCAGTAGAACGCGCCCAATTGCACGGCAGCCAATTGTCTGGGCGCAGCCAGAGCGAGTGGTAGGCGAATGTATGTGGCTGCCATGCCATCAGTCTCCGCGCACTTGTCGTAGCAGCCAGATGTATTTTTTGTTCTGTATCCTTAAAATATGTATGAAATAAGCCTTTTGAGTGCCTTTCTAGAAAAAGAGGATGAATCCAATCATAGATAGATAAAAAATTATAAGTTCTTCCACGTCCATATCGCTCGACGATTGGGTCACAACTGGCCGTCAATTGGCTGCTTTAACTGGCTGCTCAAATATTTTGGCTGCCGCAGCCTGGCTGCCTAGTGCGTGGGGGGCCTTATTTATTTTACGTTTAAACTATTAACGCTGTAAGTATGTTTTTATACACGCAAACTAAACGAAAAGTGAACCGTGACCAGCGAGTAGCCCGCGAGTCATGTTAAAAACTCAAAAGCTTGTCCGCAACTTGTGACCCAGGTCATGACGACCTAGGTGCCTAACGTGTGATGGACTGTTGGGAGGTAACAAAGTAGTGGGATGGCATGGCACCAGTTATTTGATTAAATTAGGTATCACACAATTTTTAAACATTTCAACAATGAGCAAATTCGACCTTTGCCAAAGTCGACTGTTTTATCGGTACATCTAAATATTTTCAACTTTTCTACCTAGACGGAGATATATGCCAGTGACCTTGAGTAGTTAGCTTGCGTGTTCTGTACTGAGCTCACGCAACGCGTCGTACGTTCAGCCAGTAATAGGACTCGCCCATCAAGAAGCGCTGTCCCCAATTTGACGCATTATTAATTTATTATACACAAAAAAAATATATTTTAATAAAACGCGTATACTAAAAGATTAATAATTAAAATATCTTTAAATTTGTGAAGGTTTCAGAAAAATACGCTTGGTAGATTTTGCGTCATTCTCAGTTTTTTATCCGCGTTAGACACAACTTTACAAATTAATTTCACTATGTAATATAAACATAATCTAAAATATGCACTTACTAAATTATTGGGAAAATGTTCTAATTTAACATTTTTTTTTTCAATTCATTCGCTCTACTCGTTTAGACGTGATCTTCAGTATAAAATCATTAAAAATCGGTTATCGTCGCCTTAAATGAAGATGTCTTCCCTGTAAATTGTACGATTAATGCCATAGTAAAATTTTGAGATAACTGGTGTCAAAGTGCATGTAGGTACGCGTTGACGATTTTTGAAAATAGGTAATAGACTTCTTCCTTTAATCTTTAAGGGTGTTGCACCAAGAAAGACGTAATTTTAACAAGGTAGTTTTTTTTTTGTTAATGTTGCGTCACACTAGGAATTTCTCCTAGATTGTGGGTGCGGTTACAAACATTTAAACTCATACACAAACAGCCAGACCCGGAACAACTACTTGCAGGTCATACAAATATTTGTTCCGTGCGGGAATCGAACCCGCGACACGCAGCGCAGCAGTCAATCGCTTATCCACTGCGCCAACCGTGCCGTCAAAGTTACTAGATAATATTCTTGTAATTTTCTACAACGATTTGTACCTTGTAGAAAATTGCAAGAATATTTTGATGTGCAATAAACATAAGGGAGTAGGACAAAAAAAAAGCATCGAACATTAACCCTTACCCGCCCGAAGTTATGAGCGGTTATTTTTAAAATGGTGCAATCACAATTTCGCTTTTATCTGATGATTTGACGGCTGACGAGGCATTGGTTATCGTTAAAGTTACTTGGTGCATCTCAACTGTTTGATGTTTTAAAACATATGGTTATATCGAAAGGTTTGTTAAAGTATTAGGTAGGTAGGTACCTACTTACCCAATGCAATATAAATGAAAGCCATTCAATTAGAGTTTAGAGAAAAGTTATTTTTAGTAACGAAATCTCGTAAATTTTCAAAAATAGGCTTACCTAAATATTGAGTTTTCTCGAATCCTTCGATCAATAATTATGATCGAAGCTCGAGATCTCATGAATTTTCTCCTAGGCTTTATTGTGTGCAAATGGGTCACACTGTCACGTCCTGTAAGGTCATACTTACGTCAAATTACAAGTCATCCTGTATACCTACCTAAGTAGCTATTTATAATTTTATATGTTAGGCTAGGTGATTAGTTCATTACGTTTAATTTTTTTACTTAAAATGTACATAGGTAAATAATGGTTTTTATTTCCTGTGAGTGCTATTTTGGTTAAAGTAGGTAGGTACATATCTAACTTCACCACTCGTTAATCTACCAAACCAGCCTTAAGTAAACAAAACTTATAAATAGGTACCTACCTACCTAGTCATACTTTCTTGCCTGTTATTATGTAAATACTGTACAATTAGGTATTCTAATTTATTGTTGTAGGTATTGTGAGAGCAGACTGCCGATGCCGGTTATTGTTTGTTAGATAGGTAAAAAGCCGTTTATATATAACTATAAGGTACCTACTTATTTTCTTTTGTCTCATATTTTCCAGGGAGTTTTGACGTATACAACATTGAAACAGCGTTACCCAAATTAGATTTGGATGCTATTGAGAACCATTTGAAAGCTGCGAAAGAAGCCGAGAGACGGGTGAGTTCAATCAATTCAATAAGTATCTACTTCTCTTACATAACTAGGTACCTAATCCAACAAGTCATGGTCAGGTCTGGCCGTACGTACTACCTATACGTACGGGCAGTCTAGGTAGGTAGGTACATAGGAATAATTATACATACTTACCTACGATAATAATACCTATACAAAATTAAGAAGTAGGTAACATTCGATCTACACTGCTGACTGATTTGTCTGTAGATAAAATAAAACTCAAACAATAGTTTAAATTCCGCGCTGTTAAGTTAACGGTAACCGCACATTCGCGTTTGATCCACGTCTGCCGCAGCCATGTGTAACAGTTAATTATCAATAGGTAGTACGTTCAGCTTTCTAAGGTGATTCAGCGGCGTAGCAGGCTGCTGCCAGTCTCTTACTAAATACCGATTCATTCCTCAAGGTGTGCGAGTGGTGCTTAGACAACAATAACAGTTTCTATTGTATTTTAATATTGTAAATTCAGTTAAGTGATGGCGTCAATGCCTTATTTTGTTAACTCAGAACAAAGACATTATAAAAAAGATACCAGATTTTTATTGGATTTATACACGATAACTTATGATAATCACGAATCTGTTGACAACATCTGTTGCTTGGTAAGTTTATTATTTTATATTTTTTTCAAGTAATCTTCAAGTTCCGGCTCAAGCTCAACTTATTGGTTTTAGGATAAATGGAACACATTTTGACCTTGTCCTAAATGTCAAAATGACAGGAATGACAGGACAGGACTTACATTTTTTTGTTTACTTTAGTTGATTTACAGGTACCGTTCTATCCGTGCCATAATATTGCCAAAATAAAGAAGACTGACTAGTTTTTAATATGTTCGAAAATTTAGTTACTAACATTCGAAGGAAATTTAGCAAGACATCTGAAGAAATTCGTGAAAACGTGAACACAGATACGATAGAAAAATCTGGATTCAAACGAAGTTTACATCTCTTCAAGACGAAGTTATTCAATAAAAGTGACAGTGAAAATGTTCACGTTGAATATTGTGACGATACTGTTTTGAGTCCAAGAGCTGTTGGCTCAGCAGAGTGTAATGCCCTGACAGAGATTGACTGGCCTCATCTTGCCGACAATAATCCTAACATACTAGAGAAATTTACAAGAATTGTGACTGTTACTGACCATGTCCCATATGACAAAAATGTAAGGGTTGAAAGCACAATGAATCTAATGATGTCCTGCTTCATTATCTATATTTTTATCAGGGCTATTTCATGATAGAGGCTTAGTGATGTGTGTTCACCTGCACCAGTTGATTGTGGACACAAAATAGTAGAAAGTAGTAATAATACTCAAGATTTTTCATAGAATAAAAAAGCTTTTGATAGAATATTAGTACAAAACTATTGTAAAATAAACTGAAATATGGTTTTTCATACCCATTAATAATTTAAACCATTTCAACTTTAATTATACCACATGGGCATACTTTATAGAATTATCAGAAATGGATTCTCATGCTGCTTTTTATTTCAGAAACGCAATGACAGAGAAGAGATCAGGAGGCGCCTGGCGATGGGAGCAGATGCCGAGGAGTACTACAGTATGGGCCATGGAGACCGGCCCGGCAAGAAACCCAGTCTGCATTCACGACTTCAAAGTGGTGAGTATTACGTATTGCTATACAATTCAATTTTGGTGTGGAATCATAAATAGATAGGTCATATAAACAAGGGGAATTATAAAACAAACAACTAAAAAAAAACTTAGCGACTGATGATGAGATACTGTTCTAATAACTTAACTTTAACTAAAAGTGGTTTGTGATTAATCCATTTCAGATATTAAAATTCTAGCTGTGCGACTAAATGACTAAGTGAGCGACTAGAAATGCAGAGAGTTAGGTCATTTGGTTATGTTAGAACCACCAGTAACACCATATTCCCTCTATTCTTGGTGAATCATTTGGGTTAGATGAAGTTGTAAATATGAAAATTAGGTCAACTGAACATTATAAATATAAATAAACGCTTCTCATACACACGGGGTACAACCCCGTTTAAGAGTTAAGCCTTTCGAAGGAGTAACCCATTCAATGGGTTACCTTTATCATGATGTAACCCATTAAAAGGGTTTTATACTAGAAACCCATTGAAAGGGTTACATGATAACCCATTGAATGGGTTTTATACTTGAAACCCAGTGTAAGTAACTCAAATTAATGTTGGTAAGTTGCTGTTCTGTTGATTTTTCGCCACTCGCAGTCAGTCGCTCACTTAGTAATACTATAACGTAAATTAATTCTTTTTGTCACTTAAACTTTAATTTACAGTCACTCGTTTAAATACTACCCTATAAACAACAAGATATTACTATGTAAACAATTATTAATTAAAGCAATTTGTGCTGTTTGTTGAGTAAATGTTTAATTTATCCTTATTAGTTAATTGCTTAGATAGTTATCCTTGTTTTGATAGCCTTACATGATAAAGTAATATGATTACAGATAAAATAAACACAAGGATTAGATATTTTGTCATATGCTATTCGGTTGTATGTAACTAATTAGTGTTTCCATTTATACCACTTAACAACTCTTTTTCAAAAGTTTCAAAGCAGCAATAAAATATATAAAATGACACTCTTGGAAATCAGTTTTCTATTTACAATCTGCATTTAATGCCAAAAATTGCCAAGATGCTTTTCATTTCTTATTAACATTACAGTAATTATATTTCTGAAAATACTTAGTTTATTCCAACAATATGCAGATTGTATCTACATTCTATATTTCACAATCATTATGTGATGTTCTCATACTAAATGTGTTGTGGTGTCTGGTACAGGGATGAACCTACAAATATGTTTCATGAATGAGACAGCATCTGACAATGAATCTCAAGCATCAGACTTAGAAAAAAATTACAATAACACAAAAAGTTTGTCACGGTCAAGTATTTTTAGCAAATCGGGCTACAACCATCCGTATCAAACAAGACCGCTATCAGTTAACATCACAAAACATGACAAAATAAGCACCGTGCAGAGTGGTGAGTACATCCTGCCTATTGTTTCATGTTGGAGTCACTCTGTGTGTGAATAATTGATTTACCATTAACACCATTATAGGAAGGCCTGCCATTAAGCATTTTACTTTCGCTGTCTTGGCTTTTGAATTCTATTGTAATTGTAAAAATGAAAGTTATTGGTAATAAAGTAAATTACATGAGTGCATTATGTTTCTAACAAATAGAAATTGTGTTTTGTTGTTAGCCATGGACCATCAACATATTAGATTTTTTCATATATTTTTTTTATATCTTGCATGTCATGTAATCAATATTAGTTTCTCTGTCCAACATGAGTGTTTATTTTTCTTACTTGTTTGCAGGTGCAAAACTACGACCTACGTCCCTTTCATTAAAGACAAAATCGAGGTCGTCGCATTCTCTAGGGCATATTGAAATAAAAGAGTCTGACTTCTATGTCCTACAAGCAACTCTACAGACTGAAGCCAGGGTTGCACTGGCACAAGCAAAAGAAATGGCTCGTATACAAATGGAGGTATGAAACTACAATGTATTTTACATTATTTAAGAATGTATTGACCTAGACTGGTATGTTGGAATGCCTGGTTGAGTATTGTATCATAATTATGTGTAATTAACTTCTTACTTATTTAACTGGTGAAGCAATTTATTAACCTACTCAGTGAGTAAAGTAGGCTGCAGTCGTTTTTAAATTGTGTCTACAGCATCATTAGCCTACAGGTACCGTCATTTACATCATATTATATAAAACAAACTCGAGATGATGTTATCTACATGACATAATTATAGTACCTAGTAACAAAACATTCCAAAAAAAAATTAGCGATACGATCACGGTATTGTCAGCAAGTGTAATCATAGTGTGGTGCACTATTGCAGCGCGAGCGCCGCAGCCGCGCGGTGTCGCCGGTGACGGAGATGCTCCGGTGCAGCATGCAGAAGGCCAACGTGCCTCTCGCGCCCGATCGCCGCCGCGTGTCGCGACAACTACTCACCGACATGAACATCGCACAGTTGCAGGTTTGTTTCATACCAAATTCAAAAGTCATTTATTCAAATAGACTGAGAATCAGTGCTTTTTGCACGTTGAAATGACGTAGCACAGTACCCCCGCCTTTCACCACTTCCTGTGCTTTGGCTTGGAAGAAGTGGCGTAGCAAAATCCCCAGCAGCACAACTGTTTGTTAAGTTAGAAGAACTTGTTTGTATACAATAGTATGCAAAGTAATTCACATTACAAAACAAACAAACACAATATTAAATGATTTGGTGTAGGTCAGCTAGCACATGCCACCACGTATTCCTGGGGACTAATTAACATGGGTGAGACAGTTCCCGAATGCTGTGCCCTTCGCAAGGCGTATTTTTTTCAAATATTCGTGTGTAATATATATATATATAATCAGTTTATTTCAGACCATAAAATACATCCATAATTGTGTTAGTAAATGCTTAAGACCTATGTTAGTAAAACAACAAATAAAATTACAAGAACAATCAAACAAACAAAATCATAGGACACATGGAGTGCAATCCAGTGCCCAAGAAAAGGACTGTCTAGGTAATAACCTAATAAGCCAATATAAAAACCGGCTAAGTGCGAGTGGGTCTCGCACACGAAGGTTTCCGTACCACCGTACAATATTGAACTCAACCACGTTTACCTATTATACTTAACTTTGTTTATTTTTTATGATGTTATAGTGGCCATAGTAGAGCACACGCTGAAAATGTCGAGTGTTTACCTATTACGGTTCAAAAGAAACAGCCCTGTGACAGACGGACGGACGGACAGCGAAGCCTTAATAATAGGATCCCGTTGGCACCCTTGGGGTACGGTACCCTAAAAAGTACTCTATTAGGAATAAAGTTTAATTTGTATTAGCAAATTGATGCAAATATTTGCCTAACTATTTTGTGCCGACAAATGTTCTAGAATAAATGACCCTCTCAAGCCAGTACTCATATAAATCTTCTTGATATTAATTCTGTTACTTAACTGCTGCGCATCTGCTATCAGTTATAAGCAGTGACCGTACAACCCCGGTTAAGAGTTAAGCCTTTCGAAGAGGTAACCCATTTAATGGGTTACCTTTACCATGATGTAACCCATTGCAAGGGTTTTATACTAGAAACCCATTGAAAGGGTTACATGATAACCCATTGAATGGGTTTTATACTAGAAACCCATTGAAAGGGTTACATGATAACCCATTCAATGGGTTCTATACCTACTTGAAACCCAGTAACATGAAAACATCATAATATTATGTTATTTCGATATCCGCCACGCACGCGTAGCATGACCAATTTTATCTCTATTCACCCAGGGACCATTTTGGTTACCATTTTAGAAAAACCCATACGGTGTGGGTAATTTTGAATTGGCTTAAATTAAGCCGTTCAAAAGGGTTACCGCTGCCGTATGGGTTTTTTTCGAAAACCCTTTCAATGGGTTACCAAAATTTAATTTATCGTATGGGTTTTTGTTTAACCGCTGAGAAAAATCCTATCTAAAACCCTTTCAATGGGTAACCAAAATGGTCCCTGGTTACAAGGACATTCCTTTGATAGGTTAGGTATGATTTAAGAAACTTGTCGGGGTATTCCGCTGGACCGAAGCATTAGGGTTATGTCGTCTATTATAGTAGGTACCTACGACTTCAATTGATAAATATACTTGAAGCAGAGGCTTCCCTGCATTTTCAAATATCTTGATGCTAATACAAAGACTAGTGTAATAAAAGTAAACATGTTTTTGTTTCCAAGTTATTCAGGACGAATACTTAATACATAAATTATCCCACGCTCTATGTCAGCATCTGCATTTATTTATGAATATAAATAGCTTCCCACTTGAACTAAGTATTTTCGGTATGTTGCGATATTGTGCACATGTGATTCATATTGATGCACAATTCTGCCTTCACACGACACTTTTGTTTGCCGCTCTAAAGATTCATGCCGAGCAGAGCTAGAATATCGAACGTTGTAAGTAAACGTGCATTATGATACGATTGCTGGTTTTTATGACGTTTCGCCGCGGCCTTGAGGATCAAGACCGACTTCGGCGCAAGCTGACTCATGCACAAAGACCACAATGGATTTATTCAACTACAATGGCTATTGTGTTAAGATTTTGTTTGTTTTTCGTCGTATTAGATATAATACCAACTTTTTATTGCACACAAAATAAAAGGAACAAATATAATGATTAAAACAACAAGAGTGTGTTTCCCGAGTATTGATCTTCCATATTTTGGGAGGAAATCTTATTCAAATACGGAACACTTTCGCCGCCATTTTGCATTTCGCAGTTCCGTTTCCAAAGGAAATTACAGGAACGTGAGACTTCTTTGGTTCTACGACCCCGACCTGAGTTTGGTAACGTAATGACAATGGTTTGAGTATTGCGAGTCTCCAAGGCGGCTTTAACAACTTACAATAGGCGTCAGTTCAGGGCATTGACCTGTTTGCTAAGAGAAACAACATCATAATCTGCAAACCTGCGCCTAAACTGTATAAACGAATGAAACATGCAGACGAATTCACTTTCTCATTTTATAATATTAGCATACCGTGTATTATATGCGTGGGGTGTTGTGTAATTACCTTTAGTAATTGACACGAAATCATTGAACTCCATAACATTCACAACTTTAATTTGTACCTCTTAAGGTTCAAAATCATTCTTAAAGCTTAATTGTATTGTATGTAATTTACTTTTGACACCGTTAGCAGTCTTTATGGTTATAATACTTAATAATAATGATTAATGCTTAAACTTTCCAACGGTAGGTACATTATAATAAGGATAATATTTTTGTGTTCACCAAAAATCTTAAGGTACATCTATGTATGCATTTCTAAAATATTGATCTTAAACCCGTTTAATTGTTTTACTATAATTAAACTACTCGGCCAACAAAATATGTTACATCAAACAAATTCCAAATTAACACCAAGATATAACACTTTTTTATTGTAGTGCGCTGCAAATATTCTATTGTAACAATAACTATTTTATTCTTCCCCGAAAAATACTGATCGTGCACCAAATATTCCTGAATGTTACACAAAATTTTGGGTTGTTACCGGCCAAACCCGATTTCAAGACAAACTAGTTTAGCCTAGGCTAAACTAGTTCTTCCTATATGCGATAGGATTAACTAGTATAGCCTAGGCAAACTAGTTTGTCCTAAGCCCTATAGGATAAACCAGTTTAGCCTAGGTCGAATCGGTTTATCCTAGTTAGAATTTACATGCTTTAGGATAAAATGGTACGTCCTAATCTGAAATCTGATTGAGCGTGTTGCGGGAGCGGCGTGACAGAAACGAATCGCAGCAAAACCGACTCCACGTAGTCTTGTCTGCCCTACCCCTAGAGTGTTATTTAAATTCGCGTAGGCGCGTAGGGGCGAAGCTCGCATGGGACCGCTGGAGCCCTGCAGCACCGGAGCCGTGACAGAAAACATGCCTGCTGCATGCTTGCTTCACGTTTATCATATTAGACTAGATAGGCTAAACTGGTTTATCCTATCGGGCTTAGGACAAACTAGTTTAGCCTAGGCTATACTAGTTAATCCTAAGCCCGATAGGAAGAACTAGTTTAGCCTAGGCTAAACTAGTTTGTCCTGAAATCGGGTTTGGCCGGTAACATTGGACATTAATTGGTGTTTGATTCAAATACATTTTGCAGTGCATTATCTGAACTAAAACTAAAAAAATAAATGCTTGTTTTTAAAATTAGGTGTTAATACTATTTTTACAAACTGGCAACAGTTGTTAAATAGATGCTCGTTATGACATATTTTAATTAACATATTTTGGTGCACATTCAGTATATTTGGTGGAACACAGGCAAAATTAGGTAAATTAAATGGTAATAAATTGAAGTACTTTTAAATACCATCCTTATAATAATGCGTTTTGTACTAATAATCTGAACATTATTATTTGTTTTATGTTAAGGATAAAATACCGATAAACTCGTAACAAACACCTAACATGATAAATATAACAAGGAATATTCAACAACCTGTGGTGTATTATCGCACATGGTTATCTCTTCCAGACGACCGGGCGACCGTTAGGTCATATAGTCATAATAAATATTATTTAGTTTTCGATGTCGGTTTTATTTGAACACGGGGAAGGCGTATTCCTTGTAGAATGATTGATGACAGTAAAATTTTACCACATGATCGATTCAATGATCGGGTAAATCTTACGTCTAATTATGAAATTTAAATAGCGTTTATTTAATTTTCGGTGTCTGGAAGCCTGATTATGTATGAGAAGGGGGCCTAAAATGGGCGCTTTGGCAGAATCATATTATGAGATCATATTACAATTCGTACATCCCGCAATTCATCTGTTTGACAGCTGCTATTTGACATTAGACTTCATTAAAGCAATTCATAATATGTGGAGCATTTTACGAAACTCCATAAAAACTGTCAAACAGATGAATTGCGGGATATGAATTGTACGCAGATCATATTATGATTCTGCCAAAGCGTCCATTTTAGGCCTTTCACCTTCAGTTGGATAATAATATGCTGATATTAAGGCCTGAACGAGTCTGATGAGATAAATCTCATGTTAGCTATAGTATGTTGTGATTTTTTGACCAATTTACAATATCAAATTATAAAATTTAAATAGGAATCACCAACAGATTAAATTGAGAAACTCCGAGATCGTAAATTATTTATTTTTTTTGTTCTCACGCACATCCCACATTTTACAATAGATTAAAGCCCGGTTTCCATTAAAGCGGAGAAGAGCGGAGAGGAGAAGAGATGTTTTGTAAACGACCAATAAGATATATTTATTTCCACATCTCTGCGCATAGCTATCTTATTAGTCGTTTACAAAACATCTCTCCTCTCCGCTCTTCTCTCCGGCCCGAATATAAACCGGACCTAATAATTGTTGGCTTTTGTCTATGAACGCTGTCAGGGCACTGCAAAACACAATGTGGGTTTGTTGTTGAGTTAGTGAAAATTAACACAAACTGATTAACTGACTGATCAAAGATATAAAAGACGGCTATTATTTGTATTTGCAGGTGATAGTGAACGAGCTGCACTCTCAGATTGAGTCGCTGAACGACTCGCTCGTCAAGATGCTGATGGCGCGCGATGAGCTGCACATGGGGCAGGACTCCATGCTTGTCGACATTGAGGACCTCACGCGCTACCTGTAAGTCCCGTACTACTCACTATTATGAATAAAGACCCAAAGTTTTATAAGAGTCATTTAAAAAAGCAACACCTCAATCAAATAGTTGTGGTTAAGTTATTTGCACAAAAACGGACAAACAGACAGACATTGCACTTTATAACAGGTGGGACATAAGTTAACATCCCCTTGGAAATACACACCGTAAAATGTGCGCTATACTGTACAAAACGCGGGATAATAAACATTGACCGCGAAGAGAAGGGTTATCCTTCGTAAATAAGGCACATTTTCACCTTTACGGATACGTGAACAAACAAAATGATCTCTCAAACTTCATTTGGTCCCATAGAGGTTTTTGGTCTTTATAAGAACCAGGATCAATTAGCATAAAAAAAGATTTTGTGAAAATTGCCCATTATACTGCTGAATGTATTTTTTTTTCAAAATCTGTTAATGCAGATCAAAATTTCTCAAAAATTTTGATGAAGACCGTAGTAGCTACAACGGTTTAGGTAGCTACCCTTACTGCCCCATCTCAAAAATCCACCCTCTATTTATAATAAATGTTTACTATAGCATGGCCTCCTATATTGCTGTTGGCGAGCGAAAAGCAAATATATGACACTTCCCATGTAATTTTCTAAATAGCGCGTAGGATATAATCTGAAGAACGACGTTCGACAAAGTAAAAAAATGTCACGTGTTCTACTTTCAATACATACATTTGAATGAAGAAATAGAACACGCAATCACAATAAAGCGAGCAGCCTTTGAGAGCTTTTATGATTGCGGACAATGACATCATGCTATGCATAGTAAATATTTCAGTAATAAGGCAAAATGCCAAGGAAAAGCAAGTTTTTCTTATAATAATTTAAACACAGTTTTTGCTTATTATCTTTGACGACCTATTTATGTTTATTTATTTTTTGTTTTCACTGTATCTTGAATATAGATATGCGACTTTCAACTGTTGTGTGATCCGAGTCTCGCAGAAAATGTAATCCCGGACATTGTGATTGAAGCGAAAGACCTCGATGTAACGATCAATACGAGTAATACGTAATATTCACACTTAGAAAATAGCAAACATTTGTTAGTGTATTATTTTTTAGATTCGACTTGTATGCCACATAATACATTTCAATTGCCGACAGTAGTCTTAAAATTGTACGTTACAATATTATTATTCATCAATTTAACACCGCATTTCAGCGTCTTCCCCACCATTTTCGCGCCCCCTCCGGTCTACTCTTTGATATACAATGGTCTCTGTAGCCCCTTGAAACATGAGGCTCCAGGGGCTAGTGTGAATCATAGGATTCATTCGAGTAATTTGGGTCGGTGCATTTCATTCATTCATCAATTCAAAACCTCATTTCAGCGTCTGCCCCACCATTTTCGTCTCCCCCCCCGGTCTACTCTTTGATATGCAATGGTCTCTGTAGCCCCATGAAACATGAGGCTTCAGGGGGCTAGTGTGAATCTTACGATTAATTCGAGTCTGGTCAAACCACGCTGGGGTCGGTGCATTTCATTCATTCATCAATTCAAAACCTCATTTCAGAGTCTGACTAACTTTTCGTTCACTTTTCAGGGGCGTCAAAGAGCAGACTAAGAAAACCAAAGGCACTACTAAATCGGGTATGAAGAGGCTCACATCTTTAGTGCACAAATAAGTACACAATATTTTAAAATTAGGCTTATTATAACTGCGATCTATCTATTTAGTACATACTATGGTGGTCACTGTAAGGCTATGTAACAGTGCGAAAGATAGATAATACGACAGAGTCCTGACATTTTGTCGCTCGGTTTAAGGTTGAATATACACGTGAGCAAATTAAAGTGAGATATGAGCAACAACGATTCGATATGCACGTGTCTTTGTAAATACACTACAGAATATTCATCGTCGTTCCACATAGACATTATTTTAAGCTAATATAGTGACTGAAAACGCTTTGTATATCGAATCGCTCTGTATGATGTGCGTCAACAAACGTAGCAGTGGATGTAAATGTGATGTAGGTACTGACTCACTGAACTACGATCATACGTTAGTCTGCTAGAAGAGAAGTGTTTTTACACACAGTTTTGAACAGTTTGTGCCTGATAAGACTAGAACCCAGTGTACTAAGAGTGTTCAAATAACTACAACTTGAAATCTCACTAATTTTTATTGGTTGTACATCTATCTTCGCACTGTAAATGATATTCCTAAATCCTATAATCGGTAATGTCGTATAATTTTTGTGACAGCTGAGTTAGTTCAATGTTCAGGGTCGCGGTTGTTGGGGCCGAGGCAAATTCCGTGTGGCAACTATTACGAGAACGTTTGAAATCAAATTGATCGACGTTTCTCGTTTATCGGATACACTTGAATGCATTTAATAGTACCAATAATAAAATAATGAGGTTCTTTGGCATTTGCTGCAGCTAAATATGCAATATTTTTAAGTTTACTTGAATGACGAAATTTCGAGAAAATATTCTAGTTATTAAACAAACTGTTAATTTTCCTTAGCTATAGACCAAGTTATAATTCATTCATAGAAAGTGCAGGCTATAGTTATACCGAATAGGTATCAGAAAGAGTCGAGATGAGGATAGTCATTAGCATACAATTAGCCACATCGTCGCCGGCGCCGACTCCGCGGCCCAATTGTTTACACTGCATGGCGTTCCGTAACAGGTGGTAATGCAATCAATATATTTGTATATACTGGTCCTCTCGTTAGTAAAGTAACTCCGTCACATTTCCCTATAATTATAAATGTGTATATCGGATTTACCTACTGTATATTCAAATGATACATGTCCGCTTTGAATAGATACATAATATAGCCCACCTAAATATTATATTTTACAATATTATTCGCAGATTAGAAAAATATTTTTTCATAATAGTGCTCATTGTTATATATAGATAATGCGTCTATGCCTTTGTGGTGAGGTGGAGGCTACCATTGCGGAATTTATTTATTCTTACAATATTATATAGTCAAAATATTACTCAACCATTAGGTTTGAATGTATGTGTATACGATTACTAAAAGTATAATAAAAAAAAATGCAAAATACTGATACAGTTAAGATTTTGGATAAACTATCTCTTACAATTTTAATTTAAACAATGCAATTTCACATTACTTACATCGTTGAAGGAAAACATCGTGAGGAAACCTGGGGGTCTACTCCGAACATAAATCTGAAGTATCGGCCGAATGTTCAGCCGTCGACAGTCAAAGAGATAAGCCAAAGTCAAAAATTTGACTTTAAGTCGGGTAAGGATTCAAAGTAAAAAAAAGGAAACTATGGAATTTATAAAACGGCCGAACATTCGGCCGATACTTCGGTTTAACGCTTCGGAGTTGACCCCTGGACTTATTATTAATATAAGTCTGATATCGCCAACCCGTCTGGAGCAAGCGTCGTGTTCAATATATTCCTTATTTATTTCGGACGACACATACAAGTACACACAATCCATATAGTATTAGTAACACATTAGTAAAAATGATTTAAAAAACTATGTTAGTAAACTTTTACAAAATAAAAACAACTAGCGACGTGGCTCAACACACGTTGGCACGTGCCTCCGTACCCAGTTACGAGGTGTCTAATAACGTTTTTAGTTCACCTACCCATTATTGACGGAGCGCATAGCGCATACGGCGCATTATTATTATTATTAATAATAATTCACTGGCATTATTATTATTATTAATTATAATACAATATTTATGTTATATTTATATAAACACCGCATGATCTCTCAACGAAGGCATAGGTGGTTACTTTTTATAAAATAGTATACTCACAAAATATACAGGTAGGCATGTAGAGATGCACATACTGTCGATCATGTCCAGTGATCTTATCGGAGGCTTGTAATGAATGTAGTTTACATACTCAATAACTAACGGAATGCAAATGTAGCGCAACCCGTGATTACCTCGTCAATACCTTCATAATTTACTACCTAACAAACTGGAATGTTTCATTATTATTCAATCAATCGATCACTTTTATCTACAGTAATATATCTAGTGTAATTGTTGGTTACGATGCCTCATTTTTATAACTATTTATGTACAGAACTTTTCAATTAGTTGAAAATATGTCTTAGAAAATATATATAATAATAAATTCTGCATTTTTACGCCTTTCACATTTCAAATAATACTATTTACTATATCACAGTATTTACATGAGATAATTCACTCTGTACTTATCATCACAAACATGTATTTAAATGTTCCGAATATTTATATAATCGTAAATAAATACTAATGTTAGGTAGTACTTTATACACGTTTGCATTCCATAGAAATATTTCGCTGGCTGGTTATATGTTGTATAACAATAACTATCATATATATGGTTCCAACAATCAGCAAATAGTTAACTATGGATCTTTCTTGCCTTACCCTAATAATTTAATCTCGCTAAGCTCTAAGCAATTCGTCGGTGATACATAAACATATTATTCTTACAATGTTAATTAGTTGTGTATTTATGTCGTTATAAGCTTGAGTGTTTTACGAACACTTTGTATGGCCGCATTATTTCATCACACATATCCATCTCTTAAGGTAAGTAATTAACTCATCGTGCAACTTATTGGTCCAAGTATAATACTCAAGTCTTATAATGGTCATATTAAAATAGGTCCTGACTGGAAAGACACCAATGTTATCAGTTCTTCTAATATAAGTATGTATAGGCCTCTAAATTAAAACAAAGTGTATCATTGAAATATATTAAAAAGAAAGCTATTAAACCACGACGAATTATCGTCGTGGTTTAATAGCTCATTGTTTAAAATGTTTTAATTCTTATATACTATTGTTCATTACTTGGGATCTCGAGTATTAATTATTCCTACTATTGTGTACCTATTGATATTAAGTATCTTTCTTACTTTTTTATTTAGTCGAATACTATGTAATAATTATGTGTTATTGGGCATAGTCGTCTTCAGACTCTTTAAAATCTGAACCTGAACAGGTTAAGGTCTAGAAGATATTGATTATGCCTGATAAATAGTTTTGCTGTGCTTTATTTAGTTACCATTATTGTTACTTTTATATAATTTCGTGCATATATCTAAGATGTGTTTGTATGTACTAGGGCTGAGACACGTGCTATCATTTACATTACGGCCTTAAGTTGCCTTTAATAAGTCGGTGCGTTTTGGACCTTCGTGGCCTCACAGTGACTTGATTATACATAGTGGATTTTTGAGATGGGCAGCTTACTGCGTTTTATGACTTTTCTAGTACTCAAACCTCAGTTGGTCCAATAGAGGTTTTTGATCCATAAAAGAAACAGGATCGATTGGCATAAAAAAAGATTTTGTGAAAATGGCCCATTTTCCTGCTGATTGTATTTTTTTTTCTAAATCTGTGAATGTAGATCAAAATGTCTCAAAAAGTTAAGGACAGTCTCTTAAGACCATTTTCCTGTAGCCGCAACGGTTAAGGTAGCTGCCCTTACTGCCCCATCTCAAAAACCATCTGTACCTAAAATTTGGTATAAAAATGTTACTTGGTTCAAATCAATCTGCCTAGCCTTTACCCAACTATTTTGGGGTCGGCTTCCAGTCTAACCGAAGGCAGATGAATACCAGTATTTTACATGGATCGACTGCCTATCTGACCTCCACATACCAGTTACTGGGTAATACGTTACCCCTTGGTAAGACTGGTTGTCAGACTTTTGGACTTCTGACGACCTCTAACGACTGTCAAAGGTCCACGAATGACAGCCGGGACCAACGGCTTAACGTGCTTCCGGGGCACAGAGAAGTCTCGGTATGTTAAGATGGTCACCCATCTACGGAGCAACCCCGGCAAGCGTAGCTTAAGCTGATAGATCGACCCATACGGCTGGTTTACTTAACCTAGGATTACTTAACCGCGAGCTGCTACTTGATTCTAATTCTACAATGTAACACTTGTGCAAGATTGGAACACGTAGTAGATACAGTCCACGAGGCCTAAGCTGAGCTTTGCATTTGTGTGAGTGCACAGGCCGACGTCACACCTACACTATCTAAGTGTAGGTGTGACGTCGGCCTAGAGCGCGACGCGTCCTTTGCTAGGTTTAAACCGGTTGTCTCTACTTTTAGTTATCACTCACACAAATGTAAAGTTCAGCTTAGGCCTCGCGGACAGTACTATAAAAAAAAACACATTTTGACGAGTTATGAGAACATAAATGTAGGGAACAGCTGATTTCTTTTTCGCGATTTCAGGTTTGGTCCCATAGTAAAAGTTGTTCATAATGATGAACAACTCAACTCGTGTTGAATTAACGCGCAACCCCTTAAGAGGTTAAGAGGTTGCGCGTTAATTCTGCGAAACCCTCGCAAAGTCCTAATGCCAAAGTCCTATGCTCCTTAATATTATATGGAAAAAAGAAAACATTTTGGGGATATGTCAGCCTGTTCATTTTCTGACTTCTACTAGAAACATTTCCGACTTTCATTTTCTGACTCCTACTAGAAACATTTCCGACTTTCATTTTCTGATTCCTACTAGAAACATTTCCGACTTTCATTATACAGGGTCCAATTAAATTAGCTAGCGAAACTCCGCAGACGTGATGATCGATATCTAAACATGATGAATCAAAAAATAAATTAATTTGATGAGGTTTTTTTGGGGTCTTCAACCGCCGCGCGCCGCTAGTGTAGTCACTTGAAAAATATCAGTGTTTTTTTTGTGTTAACTTCACAGACGTGATGGGCATGGATAACTAAACACGATAAAATAAAAATAAAACAGATTTTCCCGACTCATACTTCCAGTAACAACACTAACAGGAGTCGTTGACCTCAAAAAAATCATATCTTTATCTTAAACGAAGCTACGACGTATACCTACTAGTTTATTACATCATTATTACCGTGATGTAGGTGATAGTACGAATGTATCAAGCAAGCTCTATGATATTATCTTAAATATGTACCTTTCTCTCTAAATTGTTTACCTACTACAAACATACTAGGCGCATTTGTTTACCTAAATGTTATTCAGTAGGTTAATCAATGTTTAAATTTACACAAAAAGTTAATATTATATGTATTAATAATGAAATGTTGGAAATAAGTATATCATTACAAATTATAATAATGCAAATGTGCACCTTAGCCGCACTCCAATATAGGATATTATCGTTCCGTAAGTTACTCAATTGAACAATACCGCTATACTTACATACTATGTATAATTTATGTATTGTAATATATTTTTATAACGTTAACGGACGTAGCACCAATAATGTGAATTTAACAGGCCGATATTACCGCTGTTCTCTATAACAAAATAATCTTTTTTTAATTACTTACTCTAGGTTACTATATTTTTATGAGCATTCAACTTAGGTGCACTTGAACTCATTCAAAACGTTAATACAATGTATTTATCCTGTTTGCAAATGTTATTCTGATAAAACCTGATTATTATGACAATTTTATGACTCATTACAAGTGTGTTAAAAGCTACATTGACGTTAAAGAACTGTAAAATATAATTATATATTCGTCGTTTCAAGAATACCACTTTTATCTTTGGATCCGTTAATTGAATGGTGAAAAATATGCAGTTTCGAAAAAACATTTATGTACTTCAAATTAACAAGAAGGGCAGACTATATTTTACTGATAAACTATATTTTTTGATAATCTGGGGACGGCTGATAGTATGAGCTGAGTATTTAACACCACAAACAATGTGCGAGTTTCCAACATTTTTGATATGGCAACTTACAAAATTGTACTCTTTTGTTAGTGATTAAATTTACAGGGAATTTATAAAACAGCTGAATTAAACAGAGCTTTCTACTGCTAAATATTTTATTAAACTTATGAAAGGTTTTACTTATGATTAATTAATTATTCGACAAGTTATTATAACAGTTCTTCTTTTGTTGTTCTTTTTTCTTCAATAAGTTTTCCACTGGTGTTGGTCTGGCAGAGTAGATCGTCTACCTACGTTCGTGGTAAGACACAAGAATGCTTGGCGTGCTTATTGTCAACTCTTACCGACATGTGATAAAATATTATTGAATATTCTAAATAAACGGGAAAGTGTTAATATGGACTTTTATTTTAACTTCCTTACGATCTAGTTGTTTTGCTTGTAAACATAACATCACGCCTTGTTTTCCCGAAAGGTTGGCAGAGGTGTACCTGTATTACACCCACATTTCGCCTGTAATAGGGGGCGGGGGGTACTTATTCATCAGATAAATATAATGCATCACAAATCATAGTCACGGTATCGTAGTGGTTTAGACACTGAATGTAAGTAAATGTTTAATTGAATTTAAACGATAACATGCCATGGATGGGCCTTCATTTGCTAGGCGTGATGAATTAATGATAAGTGCAAATAACAGTAAGCTATGGCAGTTTTCTGTTTGAAGAGTCCCGCATAGCATAGATGTTCAGGTTCATAACTGAATAAGGGTGAATTTCATAAGAAAAGGTCTTCAAGATCCGTCTCAGCATTGCATCCATCATTCAGTAGGAGAGGATGTCGCTACTTGATCATAGTAGGTATCATCCTTGTTTCCTAGCGGAAAATAATGTGTTATTTTCGGAGGCAGAGGCCTAGCATAGCTGCAATATCTGGGGGTCTACTCCGAACATACATCCGAAATATCGGCCGAATGTTTGTCCGTTTCTTGAGTACAGCTAACCATAGCTGACTATAGCGAAAAAAAAACGACTGTCAAAAAGGCCAAAGTCAAAAATGTGACTTGATCGGCTTGGCGGGAAAGTGAAGCGTCATGTTCAGCAGTTTGTTTAATTTTCCAAAATTTGTGTTTAGCCGAATATTAATGTGTAATAATGGTGGATTATTAACCATTAAGTGTTTGTGAACGTGCATTAGTGTAGGCAAATGAAACAAAACAGTGCAACTTCGCTTCAAGTTCTCTCAAGAAGTCCGCGTGAGGACTCAGTAAAGTGCCACATCTTTACTGAAACTCAAGGGGAGTGGGCGGGGATATCATCATCATGCATTTATAATTCATTTCATCAATATTATACAAGAACTAAAACTTGACATTGGCTAAATGCACAAACCGTGCGAAGCCAGAAGGAAAAAAAAAAAAAAAAAAAAAAATGTGACTTGAAGTCGGATAAAGACTCAAAGTCAAAAAAGGAAAGGAAAGCTATAAAACGGTCGATACTTCGGATTATCGCTCCGGAGTTAGACCCCCTGGCTCGTGGGTCATGTCGACCTTACGTGCCATACCTACTCACGCCACAGATCTAGGGGCCTAAAATGGACGCTTTGGCAGAATCATATGATCTGCGTACAATTCGTATCCCGCAATTCATCTGTTTGACAGTTTTGTATGGAGTTTCGTAAAATGAATCTACAAATTATGAATTGCTTAAGTGAAGTCTAATGTCAAATAGCAGCTGTCAAACAGATGAATTGGGGTATGTATGAATTGTACGCAGATCATAATTATTATGATTCTGTTAAAGCGTCCATTTTAGGCCCCCAGAGAGATAATTTCGAAACACACTATCAGTAGAAATACGTTTCATTTTGACAGTTCAACAACATTCATTGCGTTTTTTACGTTGTTGAGTTGATACATTTTTCGAACTCAGTGGATTGGCAATATACTTCAAACACATTCAGATTGTTATTGATAGTGTGTTACGCAATTAGGGTGCAGGGTAGGTATTGTTGGTAGTTCAAGAAACGCGTAGGATTGAGGGTAGATGGCAGCACCTACCTGCATCATGGAATTGATAAAAAAAAAAAAAATCTTATAAATGTTGCCCCACACTAGGAATTTCTCCTGTATCGTGGGTGCGTTTCCAAACATTTAAACTCACATACACAAACAGCCAAAAGTCATTTAAATCAAAGTAAACTGTATCTCAACTGACAATCGTTGATTTTAGATCAGAACATGAAAGAACTAAAACAAGGTTCTGTGTGGCGTTGAATAGGTAATTGGATAGGTATGCACACTGACCAAGTTCAGAGATGGCGCCGGCCGATTTTTTTTTAAATCAATCTCTCAGTTTCCCAGATCCTCACACTTTTTTTGGTAATTCGGCACCGTATTTCAAAAATATCCAAGATTTATTTATCTATTATATAGGTAGGCATGCTATGCGGATATCATTTGTTTTACTATCTGGATAAAACGTATAGGTACCTAATACGCATAGTTCCTTTGTTCCCTTTTAGGGTTCCGTAGTCAACTAGAAACCCTTATAGTTTGGCCATTTCCGTCTGTCTGTCTGTCTGTCCGTCTGTCCGTCTATCCCCAGGCTAGCTCAGAGACTCTTAGTACTAGAAAGCTGTAATTTGGCATGGATGTACCTACATATTAATCAACCCGACCAAGTGCTAAAATAACATTTTTAGGGTACCTACCTCCCTTGCACGTAAAGTGGGGATGATATTTTTTTTCTCGTCTGTCCCATAGTGTGTCATGTGCCGTTCAAAAATATTGCGGGTCTGTGAAAACCATTTTTCGATTCAGGGATCAATTTGCGTAATATTAAGCTTTAATGTGCTATTTTTTTTTAGAGTCAAATGTCCCCAAAAATTCATGGCAATAGTATATAATATAACGAAATTAAAAGGAAAACTATCACATCTAAGTAGGCTGTACAAATTAACCAGAAATTGTCGACCAACTTAAATTTTAAGTTGGAGAATTGACCGTGACGTTTAACGATGTAAGTATTTAAGGGAGAACATGTTTTTCCACTACAATGTTTTTGTTTTTGGTATAAATTCAACCACGAATTCCCAACTATGGAACCCTTCATTTTGCGTGGTCCGACACGCACTTGGCCTACTGACACAATTAATAGATTCATCATAAAGATGGCTCAACTTTAGTTGACGAGAGCGATGATGCTGACGTAGTACCTACTCAGTGATTACCAGCAGCAAAGGGAAACTGAAAAATCATTAACTTTAACAGAGAAAATAACCCAAAGAGCTCGAAAGGGTCATGCCTATTACACCATCGACGTCCACTTTAACGTAGTGCTGTTAAAGTCAATTATTGTTTGAAGTTAAGATCATCATCACTGTCGTCAACTGACGTGTGAGCTGGTGAAAAATAAGATTTAGAAACTCTTTACCGAGTACAGAACACACACCAAGAAACATTCATCTTACTCCAAACAGCGGCAGTGTCGTTAGTAAAATAAATATGACATGGTAATACAGGATTGTTGGAGAGTTTTTGTAATGAAAATGTCGATTGAAAACATATTATATTAGTTTGATTTATCTTTTTTATAGTGGTATCCAAAATAGTCATATCATCTGGATATATATCTATAGTGTTCTGGAAGTATCTAAAATATCAACTACGCCGGACGGGCGTCACCCCGGGCAGTCATCGGTATGGTTCGGCTGTACGTTTTATCTAACGTCTTCTCAATTTTTTCTGATTGCTTCAATGTTCTATCTGAAGGTTTCAATTTTCTATCTGAAGAACCTTCCAGTTTGGTTTCCTCTGAATAGTAGAATGGGGCGAATCATTGCATGCCCGAATAGGTACGTAAGTTAGTTAAAATGGTACCTACCTATACCTGGGTAAAGGTAGGTGTAATTGGTACCTACCTGCCTACATGCGATCAGGTTAGGAAGGCATTGGTCTGCCTACCTAAAGAGCCTGTTGTAAATATATTCGAATGTACGTAAGTACCTAGACAGGTTTTATTCTGAAAGGAGATTTTTTAACATATAATTAGGTACTTACATTACAAATGCTAATGCTACTAACTAGCTAATGCGTTGCAATACCTTTTTCATATTTTTTTTCGCACTCAACTTACCAAAGTTTCATCACAATCGGTCGAGTCATTTTCGAGTTTTTGCGAGACTAACGCATGGCAATTAATTTATAGATACAGGTGGTCCAAATAGTGACGTCCTAAAAAAATTGATTCCTCATGCCCAGGGGTATCAGAAAATTCCCCATGTATGTTCAGCAATTCTTGATAGTTTTCAAATTACCTATAATTTTTGTTTTTATTTTCTTGGAAATTCTATGGCAACCGTTTTATAAAAATTCTATCTTTATTTTTACACGACTTTTCACATTTTTTTTTGAATTTTCATTTTTGCACAACATATTCTTGTAGTCATAAAATAATCATCTTTCTATCATTAATTCAACATTTTGATCGTAAAGGAAGAATTTACGTTCGAGTGATACAGTCATTTCTACTTCAAATATTTTTTTTTTATAATTCTTCCAGTTTCCTAAATCATTACAAAAAAAAGAATTGTACTTAATCGACGATTTCGCTGAAATCGGCCTGTATAGGAAGGAGGTGGGGCGGAAATCCCTTTAAAAATCATTCAATTTAGGTATTTATTATTCGAAGTTATGTGTTTTTGCTTATTTTTGTTACTCACGATGCTTATGAGATTAGAAACGTATTTATTTATAAAAGAGTATTATTTTATAAATAAATGCGTTTCTAAGTGAGACCATATTTTAGATGGTTCTGTGTAAACAAGTCCCTTACAGGCGTAAGTAAGTAAGTAATTATTTATTTGTTAGAATATTGTTGATAAACAGGTGTTACACGTAATATAATGTCCATAATATTCTGCTGTTTCCAGCGTACAAATATTTCAAAGAATTAAAATTAGGAGTAAATTAGAACAATATGTCGAAATTAAACCATACAATGGCAAGGTCAAGGAAAACGTTAACTACTGTCAAATACGATGTCAAGGATTATTAAATATAATGTGGAAAATTATTATATAAAATACAATGTCATACAAATTAAATTCCATTCAATTATTAAGAGCACAGAGACGAGTCATCGTCTAATTTAAATTTTGAATCAAATTTTTCTATTAAAAACTCATTTGTTGAGTAGTAACACTTATGCAATAGGAAGTTAAATAATTTCGTTTTAAATGCAGTGAGGTTAAGACTTTTAAAAACATTAGGTAATTTATTATAAATACTAATTGCCATACAGTAAACATTATTGGAAAATAGTTGCGTGCACATCGTTCGTAGTAACGCTGTATGTGCAATAATTAATGTGCATTATTATTATATTGCTATAGATAATAATGTTAGATACATCAGATTATCTTAATAAACTTAAACTCCTACTAGTTTTTTTTTTTTTGGGCGGTTCCCGTATGCAAAAATAATAGCGCGAAAACTATTGAGAATCGCGAAACATACATGGGGTAATTTCGGATACCCCTGGGCATGAGGAATATTTTTTTTTATAACGTTAGTGACGTTGAACCAACCTGATACCTATACTCCATTTGATATACGATTTTAAATAAACCTTTTTTACAGTCCCTTCAACCGATTTTGACTTCTATTGCGTTGGTAGCATGACAAATGGCAGCTGTAATAAACAGTTGGTATTGTAACCACGTTTTTGCATTTAATGCCATCCATATGTCTACGAAATAGAAGTCAAAATCGGTTGAACGGACTATAAACCAGTTTATTTAAATATCTAATCTTATTTCAAATGCAGTATAGATGCATATATAAAAAAAATACTTAATACAAACACTATCTACAATAATCTACATATCTCCGTGCGGTGTCAATTCCCACAATTCTTTAAAATGTTGCACGGTGTCAAAACCATGGCTGACCCCAAATTGAAACAGTCACCTGCATGCCCAGGTGCGTACGCGCAATTAATATCATCCTCTATTAATAGATACACCTCGCAACAATAATTTATTTGTTTTATTGTCTTTATCGCTAGCGAAGAATTCGACACCTAAAATATATTGTTTCCTCCGTTGCGAAATGCTATATATTCAACATGTTCCCATTTATTGGACCACTTCTTTATCTTAATTGAAAATATAGACAGAGATATTGAAAGGTTTTTATTTTGTAGGGTGTATTAATTGTGTGAATAAACAATAAACACATTTGCAATCTTATCATTGTTTATTGGGCATCAGCAGTTTGGGGCAAATTAATTTCCTGTGGGAACTATAATATCGCATCGACGTCGCTTTCCCTAGCTAGTGTTTCGTGAGTGGGCCTTTATTAGTTTCCATAAATAACATTAATTTCAAAGGATACATTTAAGTTTAATCAATTTATTAGTTTGTAAATTGATGTTAGCTTTTAATTGTTTCTTGCTTTTCTTTTGATAAATTGCATTCAGTCGGTAAACCCCTAAGTATATACCTACCTATTTCATATTTGTCGATGTGTCCCCACTGTTCCCTATAGGTAACCTTTGATTAGCTAAGTGCCCACGTATGTACACGAGTTTGATTCAACGTCTGATTAGTTAGTTCGTCATGTGTTTTATTTATAACCGCCGAAGCTGTTAAAGTTATCGTGGAAGTGATCGGTTCGCTTGAGGAGCATGCAAATCACCGCACTACGCCACAAGGCGGCATGCGGGCGTACTCCTCACTGCCACAATCGTGGGGAGGCATGGCTTACATTAACATTTATTTTTACATAAATTAGTTTGTAAACGTGTATTGCTTGTAATGCAGTTTTGGATACCATCAGAACCACCTTATACCTACATACCGTAAGAAAGTAGTACCTAAATACTCAGTGCTCATACATTATCTATCTCATTGTATAATTAGGTAACTACCCTGCAATAATTCAGCAACATTGATGTATGTTCAGCAATCAGTTTGCTCTTGTAATGGAATATAATTGGTTTCACCAACTTCTCCAACGTGTTGGTAACCGATAACGAGTGCTGCGCCGCCGCGCCCCGCCGCGCTGCCACCTACGCCGCGCGTCGTAGGCTACGCCAAAACTACGATAATTATGTTTTTTGATTATACTTGCTTCAGTGTTCGGATTTTCTTGTTTTTAGGGTTCCGTACCTCAAGAGGAAAAAACTGAACCCATACAGGATCACTTCGTTGTCCGTCTGTCTGTCAGTCTGTCAAGACCCTTTTTCTCAGGAACGCGTGTAGGTACCCAGTTGAAATTAATATCAAATACGTAAGTTCATGGTCTCTTGGAGCTCTAAAAAAATCAAGCTTATAAGTCAACGCAATAAAAAAATACGGCGATTTAAGCGACATTATTGCGACATATTTCGATACTCACAAATAAATCAAAACCTACAGGGTACTTCCCGTTGACCTAGAATCATGAAATTTGGCAAGAAGCAAGGTGTATTGTATAAGTATAGGAAAAATTGTAAATTTGTAGTTTTATCACATAAAAAAATAGTTTTTTGCGATTTAAAATTTGCAGTTGGAGAATTTACTGTGACGTAAGTATATCGATGTATGGGGGAACATGTTTTTCAACTACAATGTTAAGTATGTTTTTAGGATAAATTCATCCTAACTAAGGAACCCTTCATTGTGCGTGGTCCGACACACACTTGGCCGGGTTTTTTTTTTTTGTTTCTATCTCTAATAAGGAGAGATTTCACGGAAGTTAAATTGAAAGGCCTCTACTGACATATTATTAATTTCGATCAAATGTATCCTGTAAATGAGGGAGTTCTCACTTAGTATCTTCCCTTAAGTAAGTTTTATTGTTTGTGAAACATTATTGCGGAAATAAAGAAAAAAGGAGCGTATCAAGTAATCGTAGTTACTTACACGCTATCAGCTTTCACTACGTTTATTATCTAAGAAGCCGACAGGAGTGGCATTATCTTATTTAGTTATTAGAAAGATACCCAATTATCATTTATTTGCAAACTTTATTGCAAGCAGATAGCACTCCTATTGATATTAAGTACAAAAGGTGTTTATAATTGGACGTTGTAGGCAATGAAAAGGTTTTTATACCCTCTCGAACAGAATGCTTATTCTGTTCGAGAGGGTATAAGAACCTTTTCAGGAGAGATGGCGATAGGCCAAACCAATCTAGATAACACCTACATTTTGATTTAAACTGGACTAATCAGGCGGAATATTGCGAATGGATGTAGTGTGATGATGAATGGATGTATTATATATTATAGTATTAAGTTAAGATTAAATAAATTTTAAATACTTAACTATAGAGAGGCTATACGATGAAATGTCATAGAAAAACTGTGATGTCATTTCTCAGTGACGCCATGTAGCATATATCGAAAATAAACCGAAGTTAGGTCCAGTCATTTTACCATATCGAGATTTGCAATATCGTAATGCGCAACTCGGCATATTTTCTTATAAAATATTTGTCTTTTGTGGACACGAATGCGACTTGACATGCAGGCGTACCACACTAGACTGAGTGACTTTTGCGCACTAGGACAAATGTATCGGATTACGATTTTGTTCGCAAAAAACAAAAAAAAATGTGAAATTATTTACTTAACAATAGACGGGAAATATGCCGTCTAGTGTTAAGTAAATAATTTCTTTGGTTATGATACACCCTTATCTCAGAGAAGGATGAGATAAAATATTTGATAAATTATAGTGATGTAGTTTTCCCCGTCGCCACCCAAGCTTCAAGCTGTAGAGTTCAATGTCAGCGGTAGGGTCACACCGCGGCCGAACCATACGGGCGACCGATGACGTCCACACATTGTTATTGTTTGAAGCTCTCGTTGACGCCACGCATCTCCATGATAAATATTTACTACAAAAAAAGTAATTTGAAAAATTTTGCACGCCTAAAATTGGCTATGAGTTATAATCCGTGTAGGGTGAAGCACAATGTACCCCATCAACCGAAAAATGATTAACTAGCGATTACACTGACGGATGGGCGGCGCGCGCGCACTGGCTTCTCTAACCATAGAGCTTACAATCTACTACAACCGTTAACGAAAACTCTGAAGCTCTAAGGGCCTGTACACACTACGTTTTTAAACGCGCCGTTGACGCGCGTTTGTAGCGATACAGACGCGATACGCACGCGAATCTGCTTGTGCTGTAGGATAAAAGCGCGCCGTCGACGCACTTTTCTAAAACGCGCGTCAACGGCGCGTTTAAAAAACGTGGTGTGCACAGGCCCTAAGATGGACATATACTTCGGCTACAAACTTCTAAATTACCCGTTTCCTTTCTGCATGCAACGGACAAAAATACTAAGATTGAGTTTTTTTTGTAGATCCTAGATCAAGATCTAGGATCTATCAGTTTCCATTTTAAACTAGATACCTACCTTAACCTTACCGGGGAAGTCCTGAGCTGAAAACTGAGTTGGTACCTACATAAGTTTTGTAAGAAATAAAAGCTTCTCTTGCTATGCGCTATCTATCCATCGTACACACTGTGGTTTACAGTTTCACCGGTGAGTGAGCAGGGAGTTGGATGCGCGGGCGCACGTGCCGCGACATATGGCTGCGACATACTGTTTGTTTGCCAATCATAACGGACATATTTCATCAGATAACGGCCTACCGCCTCCGACATATTGCCTCCATCTAAAACAATGTGTAACAATTAAAATGTCGACACGTTACCGAATCAATCTCGTGGACGATTCGTTATGGTTTTCAGCGGAGATGTGAGGGGTGCTAGATCGAAATGGTCGTAGATTTTTATAATGAGGATGACTGGAATATCCTAACGGACTTGTGATTAATGATACCTAATCGTATTTATCATTGAATTGAATCATCATTCATCATCATTTTAACCGAAAGACGTCCACTGCTGGATATATGCCTCCCCCAAAGGGGGGAGGGGTTTGCCATAATCACCACGCTTGGCAGGAGGGTTGGCATTCGCATTAAGGTGTTAAAATGCATAGAGAACGCTGCTGCCCATTCTCTTTAGTCGCTTTTTACGACACCCACGGGAAGAAATAGGGTGGTGCTATTATTTACGTCCGGCACCACACAGACAACAATTGAATCGGATATGAATAGGTATCTATTGGTTTCAATTGATTGGGTTGACTTGATTTCTATCAGAAAGATTTCGAGAGTCAGTTTTTACTCCAGTGGCATCAAAAAAGCAGCAACCCTTATATTTTGAGGTAGGTATGCGATAAATCACTAACTATTACAGGAAATCATAGTTTTCCGATCATACCTATATGTCTAACCACACACCATACAGACTTCATCCACAGATCCAAAAGCATCTCAACTCTAGTGTCTAGTAATAATTTGCATGGATTTACCTTCTAGCCATGCCATAGCTACCCCAAATCTGTACTTATCCCAAAGATACCAAAGATTTAAAAATATCTGTGTTCACGTGCCGATGCGTGTAAATTCGTAACGGTACATAAACTCATAGTTTTAAGTGCAAACAATTATACTAACACCAGGCTCGTCCCAACGTTAGGTCCCCCTTGAACGAGACCAATTGATATAACCAGCAATTTGGAGCGGGCACGGGCGCAAGCGCAGGGCGGCCACCATATGGCGCGGATCCATCGCCAGCGATTCGAGGGACGACTACCAAAAGTTGCAGACACATTATTATGAGTACCAAAGAAACCTTGTTACTGGAACTGTCGAATATACTTACAAGTTTATTGATATTATAATTATAGTGTATCAAGAATCGCATCTGACTATTTATTCCCATTTTATCTAAGGTTAAAAGAAAACATAAATATTACGGCGGTTATAATCATATACTTGGGTCTAAAATTAATAGAATACTATATTTAGTAAACGTGGAAATCATTAACCCGAAGTTGATGTGATTAAGTTTGTGATTTACTTCTACGATTGTTATTCTTCAGCGCTGCGCGTGCGACGGTTCTTGTTATGATTGAACTCGCATCCATAAAAACAAGGCTTTATACGTCTACGGTTACGGTTATTAAAATTATTATGATCTCCAATAAATACAAGTAATATAGTTTGACTTTCAAACAACAATAACTATACATCTTTACAACAAACGACAATCCAGTTAATAAATTAAACATAAACCTATCCATATATTATTTTGATTATTTACCTACTGAAAGGTGTTTGCGAGTAAAACGGACTGAATACATTTTAAACTGGCAAGCATGTCTGATCCAGCAACAAAGTAACTTTAGCCGTAAACGGAGTGCAACCCCACGACTTTTTTGAATAACGAAAAACTTCTTGAATTTTTTAGAACATCATAAGGCATCTCATAAAAACTGTCGCGGTTTTGTTTTACAGATGACTCTACAAGGAGAAAGTTTCTTAGAAGTATTTCTGGACTCATAATTTAAAAAGGTATTAAAAACTCTCGATCACAAGCAAAGCGACACTCCCAAAAAGATTTATATTAAAGAAGTATTGAACTTTTTGTAAGTCGTTAAGAAACTAGGTATTATTATTATATCTTACTGATTTCCTAATGACACCACTATCATTATAATTATGGACGTAGCGTAATAATCGTATACCTATAAATAGTTCACAACAAATCCTCATAAAAATCATTTAAATGCGCTGAGTCATAAAAACTGCGTATGCACACATAACCATTAGATCGTTGATGTCTTTTGTACTGCGGGCATGTTGCTCTTGAACATTTACACAGATACGAATACTATTATAATTATGTAGGTAGGCTATTGAAATATTCCAGGATAGTTATAATAAAAAGCATTTTTTATATTTAAAAAAAATTTAAATAAAATTCACATTGAACCATAACTTATGCCGGGGTCCATATTGGCTCAACTAAAGTTCTTTACCCGAAATTGTTCTTCCTAACGATTTGTAATCCGAATGATCACTCTTCCTAAAATTTTTCATCCTAAAGTTTTCATTCATACTATTTGTAGTGCTACCGGCGATGTTCATAACACTCATGTTTCCGAAAATTGTAATTAATAATATCATTAATGTAAATATATTTAAACTCCTACTGTTTTTTATCATAACGCTTTTATGCCTAAAACTATAACTATATATGAGATAATTATGTCTAAAAAACCAACTGTTTAGAATGATTTAAGGTCGTTTCACAGATTTTTGTCTTAAATGAATGAAATTCAGGTCAGAATGTCGTCTTGGGGGCACTATAAAAAAATACTTATAAAAATTTTGCGACCAATTTCGAGGTAGCGCTCGCCGGCCGCTGCCGCGGCACCGCTCGCTTCGCTCGCTCGGCTCGTGCGTAGTTGGTCACAGTTCTAACCTAACCTAACCTATGGATATCTTTGCAGGTACACACCGCTATAAATAAAATTAAAATATGACTTTGAATAATATTGTAAAAGATGGTTATGTTGAGAAAATATAGGAAAACAAATAAAAGTCTATTAGATGTTTATTGCTACTGACATTATGTAGTTAGGAATTGTGATTGTTAGGATAAAAAATGTTAGGAAGAACATTTTCGGATTTCCAGTTATCGGAGTTGAAAATTTAGGTGAACTTTGGCGCACCCCTTATGCCGATCTGTTATCAACGATTAATCGCCCTTTTAATTAATGACTAAGTAGTTTTCGTAAGCAATATTATAATTGAGCCATACTTATTAGAATTGCAATCAATAATTATGTTATTAATATGTTAACTATTTACTCGATTTTCAAGAGACAAGATTGTAGGGCATGAAAGAACTTGATCCATACGTTCTAAGCTAAATATAAGTTCTGGTTTAATTAAGCTGTAAAACCTGAAATGACGTCACCACGTTTTAAGCCGTGGGAAAATGTTGAGTGAACACGAAATGAATAAATAAATAAACAGCAACGTTACGCCGACGACGACGGTTAGCCCGGATCCTTGTAACGTCTAATGTTATATTGTCATTATGGTATATACTATATACGTATGTTATATAACCAGCAGTTTTAAGTGTATTCCCATGTAAGAAACACGTGTGCATTTTATTAAACCACTGAGTAAATTGGGTGTGAAGAGAACCAGTTTATGCTCCTCCATATGAAATGGAAAGTGAGCGGATGCTCGTCATATCGGCCCGTAAATGTTCACTGAGAAATGTGGTATAAGTACCATAAACCGCTACTGTAATCGATCCTGGGAGGATTATGTTTGCCATTGATAGGATCGGTGATTGGTGTGTGATACATTGATAACACATGGGAAATGTCTCTGATAGGGGTAGATTTTTGTCGTGCAATTGATACGAAAAATAACTACTTAACATATCCTTTGTTTTTCAGAGAGAGACAAAGAAAATCTTCAACTTATAGTCACAGTTTGCCTTCAAGTTTGTTTCTGTTTTTATATTAGGCACTTTATTTATACAGAAAATCTTACATTCTAGACATAAGTTCAAATAAAAACATTTTATGTAACGGATCTAAAACCGCAGTAGAGTATTATACTCGTATACAGCCTAAAGGCAAAATAAGTAAAAATCTGAAACATATTTACTTAGTAAACGCGCGTAAGTTGTTTTACGAAGATGATAGCTGACAGTCGATAGGTAATTACTACAGATGTGATCTTTAGCGAAGTAGATAGGCTTTAGGTATATGCAGAATACGCATCGATTTTCTTAAGTCTGCGTGCTCTTAGCCGTTTTTTTGTATACTAAACAGGACGTATAGGTACGCAAAATATCCCACTACATACAATGTCACAAGATCGACTCTACAACTCTTTTGTCCTGGGGCTGCTGAAATCAGCTTCCATTTTATTACCTACCTTTATTGTTAAAGGCGCCTTTTTATAATATTTTACAACTGTTGTACCTATCTTTGTAAAGTACTTAAAATAAATATAATCCCATTTAACTTAAACCACTTTAGCTCAAGTCATAGATACTTCAAACTCAACAAAAGAAAATACAGTAGGCGCGTGGACTTGTCGTCCGTCGATTAACTCTGAAAGGTGGATGGGACACGCGACGTACGGCTCGCACCCGCGCCCGCGCCGCGCCGCGCCGCGCCGGCAGCGGCTAGATCCCACCACTTACCGGCTAACCCATTTATACGCCGCGTTGAAAACAGGACTAAATGAATTAATGCAAATTTATACTATAAAAATTGTCGCAGGTGCGCCAGGACGAGTTCCAGCCATCGTCGGATTCGATTTAACGCGCTTGCGCCGTGCGAACGTTTTATTTATAACCACGTAGCCTGCTCAGCTATTACGCACAACAAGCACTGCAATTTGGTGAAAAAATATTCACTTTCTATAGCCCTATAATAACTGAATCTAGATATTTATTATTTAGGTTGTTTAGAAATTGATTAAATCAAAAATACATGAGGTCCTTTTAAATTGATTTCAGTTGTCTGGAAATTGGACAACTGAAATCAATTAATGTTCAAAAGTAAGCAATAAAACGCCTATTAACTATAGAGTTTAAAACTTCGTTTTTATAATCCGCAATAAAGTTATTTTATTCAGTTCAGATGTGGATATTAAATTGTGATTATTAAATACCTAATTGCTTGCTATGAGTGCTTCCAGATTATGATTTTATACGTAATTGAAATCGTAAAATTTTTATATTCATTGATATGAACTCGCCGTCAAAGTAACATTGAAATTAAATAACTCTTTTCATTTGTTAATTGCTGTAATAAGAATGTTAATCAGACATTAAAATATTAATATTTTTATGGTTATGCAGAATCTCTGCAAAATACCTAAACACAAACCCCCTTATTACAAAACAAGGTTTATCTTCAGACCCAGGTTTAAAACATGGAGACATTATTGAATTTCGAACTTTATTCCGACTAAGGTAAAGTTCCGAAACACAAAACTGACAACTTAGTACCGAACAAAGTTTTCAGTTTTGTATATAGAACGGTATTTCAATCACCGTTACGTTCTTATTACAAAAACTGGCTCCATGGTTTAAGCCATGTCAAAATATAAATCTTGTTTTGTAATAAGGCGGAAACAGTTCTAATAACATGCCTGCAGAGAATCGAAATACCTTCTTACTATATTTGATTTTTATAAATGTTGGTAGGGAAAATCAGGACTTTATAGATTTATTTTTATTTCATTCATAGGGTTGAAGTAAGACTTGTTCACTAGGCACGTTAAGGTGACGTCCGTTGGGTCATAAAGGCGGCGCGGCGGCAGATGTTACGACTAGTAGACGCGGTGAGCCGCAACGCGTCGCGTCACTATGCGACCGACGCGCGAACCTGTCGCACAATCATAACACATGAAATTCATGGCCGTACCGTAGGCTTTGTTGAGCCACTACCACATGCCGTCGCCGCCGACACTTAATTGCAATTGGCTTTAATAATTAACCGGACAGAATGACCGTGGCGAACCAGCAATTTATCGGAAAACATATTTATTATATTGTTGACGGCTTCTGATAAACAAAGAATGTGCATTGTTTTATTATTTATTTATTTATAAAGGTACACCAACAGCTTCTGTATACAAAATGTCAAATCAAATAAAAGTAGATAACAGTCACGGGCTTATATTATTGCCAATAAACAGTGAAAAAAAAACTTAAATACAGTGATAACCTAAGGTAAGAACGAAAACGAACTACGAACTCATGTCCTCCTATGGTTTTTATTCGTACACGTAAAAATTTAAATACCTACTAACCTAGAAACGAGTAGGTAAATACCAAAGTGTTCCCAGACGGTTCACAAATACACACCATTTGCTGGCAATTATTGAAATATTTATTCAACTGAGCAATCTATAAAATCACGTGCCACAAAATACTTTTTTAAACATTTTGTACATTTCCTGAAAAATATGCACTGACAAAATAATATGAATAATTATGCTGTTTTAATTAATTTAGCGCTGTAACAAAAGACAATTTCGTATCACATTCATATGAAATGAAAATACTGCCATCAATTATTGCCAGTAGCAGCAGTGTAGGTTAGTAGTTACTATATTTTACAAACACTGCAACATATTTATTTCCAACAATTTTTTTAATGTATCTTAACTAACTTACTAACATTTTTGTTTTTTTAGGGTTCCGTACCAAAATGGTAAAAAGGAACCCTTATGGTGAGACTAAGTCATGCTATCAACATGAAATTTAGCATAGTTTAAGATGACGTTGGCCCAACTATTTTGCAAACAAGAAATATTTTTTTTTAAATATACCTTTTTTTTGCAAAAGGGACTGAAGGGGGTCTTAAAAATTTTAAGTGGGGCTACTTGGGCATGTGGGGTATCATATGAAAGAGCGCTGTTTGCACATTCTCAAACATTTTTTTTTTAGGCAGCGTAGTTTCCGACTTTTGATGAAAAGTGTTAAAAAAAAATACCGTTCCCGTTCTCGTTATCTCCGAATTTTGTATAGATCATTATGTGATAGAAGTTTATGTAAATATTACAGGAAAAATAAAACTATGTCTATAAATAGTACAGCTTTTCAGAAATCATCAACATCATATATACGTACGGAACCCTCGGTGCGCGAGTCCGACTCGTTCTTGACCGGTTTTTTTTACCTTGGTCAAGTCATGTAATTGCTTCGATCGACTAACTAATTAATTTGCGATACCTACATTGATTTAAACTTTTTGTATGTGGAGATGCGTTATAAATATAAATGGTTTTGATAGAGTAGATCCTTTTTAGATAGATAAATCTTTCTTCGTCACTAAATAATATCACAAAATATTATGCATTACTCTCTTATAAATTGCCCTGAACGTCGTACCCGCGCGTACATTTAGGTGGGTAATTTATACATCGATCGACAATAATTATTGCTATATTATGTTAATTTATTGGAGGACTCATAATACTAAATGCAATCATGGCGGGTAGCGCGCAGACCGTGCTATATCCATAGGTACCCATAAAATCTTGAAAATATCTTCATTTTCGAATAGCGTCATCCTATATACAATTTACTATGGCAATATGAAAGCTTAACACTGGCACTCAGTTTACGTTTTTGCATATCTTTACGTACATTTAAATGGAATCGTTAAAAGCATTTACGATATTATGTTGATACTGTCGTCTACAAAATTATTTTTGACTACAAATGGGAGCCATGCCGATCTGATTTTTCTGAAAATTCAACGGAGTGATCCTTGAAGGGTTCCGTTTTTTTTTCGGCAACATCTTGCGTTTTGATTTTGACTCCATTATCGTCGTCAGCACCCTTGAAAACCATAAAAACGACACATATGACCAAAAATTCACAAATTTTCGGTAATTTTTTTTTTATAAATTTTGGTAATAAATTTCCATTTTAAATTTTAATTTTTAACCCCATTATTATTGTCAGTGCCCTCAAAAACCATGAAAACGAGACCCATGACGAAAAATATTGCAAATTTTCGGTGGGGCCATGTTGAATTTTGATTTTGACCCCAGTTTTGTTATCAGATGTTGGTAATTTAATTTTTATTCTAAGGTTTTAATTAAGTAAGTACCGAATATTGAGATGAGTTTAAGAAACATGGGTTTTAGGATATTTCTATTTATTATAATTATTATATAAAACAAAAAACAAATTCCATCTTGTCAAGAGCGCGGTCTAGTTCTAACGGCATCCTAAGTATGTTAATAGAGAAGTACGACGCACCTTGGCTGTCGCACGCTGTGGAGGTGCTGGTCAGAAGACCCCACAGCTAAATTTAAATTTACTACCTATTTTCTTGGTCTTTTTGTTTCTGTGTTTGTTTACTAATAATAGTTTTTAAGAACATGTTACTAACAATTGGGTCTAGTTGCCAAAAATAATCAATTTTTTTAAATTTATATATATGTATAATAAATAACTTCTTATTTAAGGTATACTTGTATTTTTTTAAATAAACCCTTCGACAAGCAAAATATAGTCATTAAATCAATCTGCCTTTTTTATCTATATTGGGCCCCCAAGATACAGGCTGTGCCTAGTTTGGGGCCCACGGCTATTTCTACTTATGCACTCCTTCAATTAACATTGTTCCTGCTTACAAATGTTTCCTAACTTGTGTGTGTCAATAAATTGATTTTATTTTATTTTTATTTTATTTATTGAAGTAAATACTTTTGCTGTGAAGCGTACAACATAATTTCTGTCAAGAAGATTAAGCGGCCGATGGTGGCACAGAACATACGTACGGAATGATGCAGCTTTGATACGGTTACTGAATTCTCTATACTTAGCAGGCATGGTTTGATACCTAATTAATACGGGGTAATTGCAGACTTAAGCTTGCATTTTTCAAATTACTTGCTTGTATTGGGCCTGGTCCATAAGCCATAATGCGATGGGTAGTTTACATAAATATCTCGTATGCATAGTTAGTGAATCGGGAATCACTTTATGTGGTAGAGATTATTTCTTCATTCGCAAAATGAAATCTATGGTATTTGCATAAAAAATGGTATTTTTACGGTTATTGCATAAGACAGAAGATAAAACGTTCATGATCGTGTACAAAACCAACATTTCTATGTTAAATTATCTAGATTTCTGCTCATAATGGTTTTCATGGAAAGGTTACGTTTAACCTACGGTAATTTCTTATTATAGAGAGAGCAGTGGTGGCCCAGTGGTAACGGCTCCGACTTACGAGTCGTAGGTCGTGGGTTCGAACCCAGGCAGGCGCTTTACTTTGTGTAAATAATTTCATCACCACTGCTCTCAAAACGGTGAAGGAAAACATCGAGAGGAAACCGGCATGTCCTAGAACCAACAATTCGAAGACATGTGACATCTACCAGCCCGCACTGGGCCTGCGTGGTGGATTACAGCCCTGTCCCTCTCGAAGAGAGGAGGCCTGTGTCCCAGCAGTGGGGACATTATAGGCTGATTATGTATGTATGTATGTATGTAATTTCTTATTATGAACTAGCAAGTAACATCGGGCAAATACGTTAGTGCAGACGACCATATTATATGTAATTGCATAGGTACTTGAAAATATAAATGATATATGATTTTATTTCAGTTTATAGGTTTGTACATACTATACTAAACTATATTTACTATACTATAACTTTTATACGTCAATCATATTTTAAACACTTGATGAGGTCGGCGTTGTCTATCTGACTACTCTGATAAACAAACTCAGAGGTCAGTCTCTTTTAAAGTCCAGACATACTCTTGGTTAGACCATGTAGATCGGTGTCTGAAATGGTCTTTTGATGAAAGAACCACACAGATTGAGTGGACCTGTCCAGTCAGTACGCATTTGTCAGCAATCGTGTAGCTCAACGATTCGACGAACAATACCAAAGAAAGGACATTTGGGTAGGCCGCATAAATTACTCAAACTGTTTTTTAATTAGAATAAAATTACAAGACAGTTTTTACAGACAGTTGTTTAATTCTCTTGGTTTAGTAGTAACTAGAAAGTAATAGTTTACAGTGTGCTGTTGATATAATTAGTCATTGTCATTTGTCACCAGGAAGCTAGTTCTATGAATCGTATCGCTGAATTACTATGACACAAAAAAATCTCATAATAATTATAGTAACCCTAATTAAAAGATAAAGACACAAAACTAATACATTTAGCCGAAATTATGCCATCGTAGAGAGGTTCCACATTAGCATTTACATTGAGCAAGCCATTAGCAACGGTCGAGACGGTAGGATTTAATGACGAAGGATCATGTTACAGGATCTAATGACGTCAGTACACAGCGCGTTTAATGTTGTTTGAAAGTGAAGATGAGCCCGAGGCGACGGTGTAATGGTGGTGGAATGGGGCATGCGCAGGCGGCGCGGGCGAGCGCAATGTGCGCGCGCGACCTTTTGCCCGTAATTACAAGGCGCGTGCGCTCTCCGCGCAAGTCGCACGCACCGTTCGCCGATACCCGCTGTCTGCTTACATATATGGAAACAGCTACTTTACAACACACTCGCCCTTTGATTAGCATTTTTTGCGTTTGATTTTAATCACACTAGTTAACAAAGTGTTTTATTATACTCAGTAACTTTTTATCAATAACGACTAAAATGCTTCGTATGTTTTGTTACCTGCCAACATGAGCATTGACGAGAGTAATTAATCATTGCTGCGGTCGTTTTTCATGAGTAAACAGGATAATTTAAAACTGTCATGCGTGTAAACCCCGAAAGTGTTCACAGGTTTATGCCTCTGTCAACTGGCATCGCACGAACTTTCCTTCTGAATGAACAACGATATTTAGGCAAATTAGACAGTTTTGACACTAGCCGTACCATCACTATTCGTATGATTTGACGTCCTATCTTAGGCAAATTTCATGTAAGTGTTTCAGTCAAAATCAATTTAGAGCTGTTACGAATAAGTCTGAAAATGTTGGTCAAAGCTTTTATATCTGCAGATTAACCATCGCCTACGTAGATCCCTAAACTCGGTCCATTGTTCTAAAGTGGCCAATAAAACACAAATATGAATGGCCAATTACCTATATAAAAAGTTATTACTTAATATGTAAATCAATTGTTTTATCATAAGTTTTTTTTTACGTTTATTGATAAAAATACAGTTTTCACAGCATTTGTTGAACCCTTACACATACCACACAAACCATCGCGGGTTTAACAGTCGTATGGCCAGACACGGCAACTCGGTGCCACTACATATTAATTATGAATTAACGAAATAAACAAAACTGAAAGTAAAATTTCAAATATTAGCGGTTATTAAATACAATATTAACATTTCATATTCAATAACGATACCTATTAGGTACTACTTGAGTCAAATTGAAAGAAAATGGCGATATGCACTCGAAATAGCCACTGTGCAAAGGAAATGGTCGTGTCCACGGATTAATGACGGCAATTAAATCGGTTCAGCCCGGCGAACGGCGGCGCGGGCGGCCGGCGGGCGGTGCGGTCCATAAGCTCGTTTTTTGCTATCTCACCGTCTTCTAGACTGTACTTAATAAAAATCAATGGTTCTGTAATCTATAGGCCGGTATGCACTCGCAAAATGATCAGTTTATACAGAATAAATAATATATTGATCCATGACTTGGATAAGAACCTGAATATCATTCTAATTGATGTGTGTTTTGAAAAGTTGGCATTTCTGTTCAATAAATTGCCTAAAATAAGTTTAATACAGTTTTTCTGAGGTTTCCACGCTAAATATATCTCATTACTTGGGAGTTATGTACACAAATTTAAAAGCATGCACATACAATTACCATAAAAAGTAAATACATATGGAAATTGTCAAACAAGAAGATGAAACACTCTTCGTTTCATAAACTTGACTTGATAACGGGTAAATGTCCATTGTTTAGATAAACGCAACCCTGAATATAACAATCAATACAAAAACAATAGAAATACGAAATGCCGTTACCTGTCGACCGTTTTATAATTACCAAAGAGCGAGAGTGGATATACACTTACTTACGGAGTGAATTATCGTGGAACGCTCTCAGATTGGAATCAATTAACTGGAGGCGACGCGCTCCTGGTCCCGGAGTGGCCTTCGCGCCACCTGCCGGCCGCTCCCCGCCACGCGGCGCGGGCGCGACCTACCCCGGCCCCCGCGCCGTGCGCGCCCCAGGGCCCTGGGACGCGGCTCCTTCCCAACCCACGGTTACCGCTAGCTGGTTACCCTGCGCACTTATCAAAGTCGCGTGATTGCCCATTCATTATTCGCCAGCAAAATCGCGGCACCTTTGGCGGTTAATTGCGCTAACCCAATTTTTTTGTATCCGAATTTCGAGTTGTCGTTCGGGATACCACATTGCGAAGTTTATTTCGATTCTCGTGTGTATGGATAAAAATATTATGTCGTTAAATAAAAATATAGCTTTACACATGCCATTTTATTCCGTGTTGATGACGATTTTACTAAAATATAGGTTATATTTGGGACATCTTATGAATTTTATTGATCTCCGCGTACAACCTTTCTGTTGTCGATATTATTCGATTGCATACGATAATTGCCTTTAAGTTCTGAATCATGATGCGCAGCTGAGTCGCGGCGTCGTATATCTGAGCCCGAAGGACGTAAAAGCATGATTTACCAACAGTAGTTAAAACACTCATTAAGCGGACATGAACGGCGACCGCAGCCGCCGCCGCGGGGCACGCGTTAACTCGCCCAGACATCTTCACTGAGCGTTTGCAAGTATTGCGAGCCGTCCAAACCAGGCTGATCGTTGCCCACAGAAATAAAACCTGAGCACATTTAATTTAGTCATTTTATAATTTCTGGTTGCATTGCAAAATATTCTATTTCAGTTTTAATTTTCATCGTTTTAAAAATCCTGAGACAAAGCATAAGAAAAACTGAATGTAAGTGATGTATTCACCTGCATCTTGTGTGCTGTGTGCAAGTAGAAACAATCAAACTCAAAGATATAACAAAGAACAACTTAAAAAAGAAAATGGTTTTTCTACATGTGACGTAAAATAAAACTGAAACTTAAATATGTTTGAATTTGTTTGTGTAACCATCTCGTAGGCGCAACAAAATTTCGGCGTAGAACCACAGAATAAGTAATAGTACTACGGTAGAACTGTGCTACGAAATTCCATCGGTTACGAAAACTTAGGCGTAGACAATAGTAGATTAACAAATAGTGGAAGGAGAGGTCTCAGTTTGGTATTATGTTGAGTGTAGGCTGTTCATCTAACATTACGCCTATATTCCCAGAAAGGTTAGGCAGACGTGTACTAAAGTAATGTGAGGTGTACTAAAGTAATGTGAGGTGTACTAAAGTAATATGAGGTGTACTTAAGTAATGTGAGGTGTACTAAATTAATGTGAGGTGTACTAAAGTAATTTGAGGTGTACTAAAGTAATGTGAGGTGTACTAAAGTTATTACTATAGTACACCTCACATTTCGCAATTATGTTTCAAGTTTCAGTTCCATTTAACACGGGGAACGAACGAACCTTTTAACATCATCAAAAATCAATAGTCTGGTCTGTTATTGAGAAGTTTCTGTTGGAAAAGCCAATAGGTATCAGTTTGCACGCCCTGAGGATTCTACCCAGAAGCCCACTCACACGATCCATCTTTTCTACTTAATTTTATAATTTTTAATGATACTTCTCTATTCTGCTTCTTCAATATAATGTATCTTTCTCCAAGGATTCCTCTCGCGGACGATGGGAGCGCAGGTACTCGCGATTGCTGATCCAGCCTCCACCAATTGTATACTAATATTATTTATTTAAATACACATACAACTATCATCACAGGCTTACCTAATACAATAGTGTACTTATAGTTATAATGGCTATAATATACAATAATATGCATACAAGCGCAAATGTCACTGTAGCATAAAATGTTTTAGGCGATTGGTATGGACTACAACTCTTCGAGAGCGCGCATTTAATCTACAAATCACCACGTTACATCTTCCTACTCGTTCAATAATACACCAACAAAGCAGCCTATTAGTTCTAGTTCTGGGAAGTGGTGTGTACTGATAACATTGTTCTTGGAGCATAGATTCGTTTCCGAGACGTACATTATGACAATAAGGACAACACAGTAATTAAGCGACTGGCAGGATACATTTTCCGACTGATACAATTCTAATTCAAGTTGCTGTTTACAAAGGGTGACATAAAAGAAAAACATTGCCTTTCAATGGCATATAATTATAATATAAATAGCAGAACAGGTATGTCGGTGTACGTGAAATGTGAAAACAAGACTATTATACATAAGTATTTAGGTTCAGGGCTGGTCTAAAGACCTAACAAATCCAAGTATGGTCAAACGTTATAAAAACATAGCACGGGGGCTTAATGCACCTTTCCAATCAATTACCAATAAATAGCGTATGAGATAGGCAAGAGGACGACCGCGGCGACGAATTCCGCGCTTCACTGCCTGAAGCGTGTGCCTACTTTTTGCAATGGCAGGTGCACGCGCATATGCTATTAAATTGTCAAAGAATACACGTACGCATGCCTGTGTATGCCTCTGATAGCTTCCAATAATCAAAAGTCAAGTGAATGCTCTTTTGAAAACACTATAGATGCGATTGTAAAGCTCTACTTATGCGCACACGCAAGCTCTCGAGTGCGCCCAACAGTCGGTTACCGCAAACCATAACTGCTGTATATTTTGTAATGTATTAATAAAAGTTTTAATAATGATTATCTTGCTATACACATGCCATATTACAGAGCTGGAAAATAACACGATTGCGACCTTTGCAGATGACACTGCTATTATGGCTACCGGATCAAGCCACAAGGAAGCAGTAGAAAAAGCTGTGAACAAAGTTTATGACTGGACACAAAATTGGAAGATCAAACTGAATTAGTCAAAATCAATTCACATTGACTTCACCAACAAACATTGCGATTACGACCCAATCCATATAAACGGCATGCAAGTGCCTTATGCTAATACTGCCGTTGCCTGCGTTGGAAATCTCACGTCATAAAGAAAAGACGGGAACTTGTCATACGTTATAAAAGTAAGTATTGGTTAATCGGAAGGAAATCCTGCTTATCAATACATAATAAATAGTAGATTGTTACAAGGGGCCAAAATGACCCATTATATACGAGGTAAAAGCTCGGGAGTAAATAGAAACCGAATTATAATGGGGTTTTAGCGCCGTGTGTTACAATATACTTTTCAATACACTTCCTCTAAAACTGGTTCATTTCGCACTACGATTAGGTTCACAATGCAATGTATTTCACACGCGTGTGATTTTTTATTTTCCAACACGTGTGCGGGAATAAGAATTGCCACAGATAACTGATACCTATACTTAGTCCAAATTGGTTCAATGCCTCTATTCACACCGTCTCGCGCCAGAAACGGTACCTACTATCCATTCGGAGGTGATTATTTTTTAAATCTCGTTAAAGATGCGTCTTTACGACGTTAATATTTTTGGAATATTTAAATAATCTATTTAAAAAGAATACCATGACAATAAAAACAAATTAAGTAACATTTATTTGTGTTCTAAACTTAAAAATATTAGAATTTTAAATTTTTTATATTAGGCTGATTATCGGCTTTATACCTTTGCTTCTTCTTCAACCTGGCGAAAGCAAAGCGCGGAAAAAAAAATAAAATTAATTCATAGTTTCCTACTTCATGACAAAAATATTTTTCGTTATTTTATTTTATTTCTTCAAAAGTGTATTGAAAAACGTCGTTTGATACTCGTGGACATTTGTTACTGCAATTCTCGGCTCAAAAACAACCTCGCCCACGGCTCGGGTGTTAATTCCGCCTAAAATGCACTAACAAACATTCTACACTTGTATCAAAATGTCCAATTTCACTAAGATTGCGAGAAAATAAAATAATCCAATACACCTTGACGGCAACAGATTGAAAATTATTTATTTTCCTTTCTCTTCCATCTGCAAATACGTCTTCATTCTCACTAGATGATGACATTTTCACTGTTGTAAAATAAATTACGGTCACTAATTCAATTTGTAATAGAAAAAAAATCTAAAGATTTCGCGCCAATACCTTTTTTAAAATTTCTTTTGTAGCCGCAACCAAGGAACATTTATACTCACCTACGGCGAGGCCGCAACTCAATGCACGCATTCTACCGAAGAGATCGCCGCTTTTAGTTTCATTTTCAAAAATGAAATGATTTTCTTTTTTTATGAAACAGTATTATGTCGAGTGTTTATCCATGATTACGAGTATTTTACTTAAGGTGAATCCGCAGCTGTAGCCCGCGAAATTCAAATTTTCTTACGTTTTTTGCTATTTGCAGGTCAGTGTCAGGTTGTATCTTAATCGCAATATGATTCGCGACTATAACAGATATGTATTTACATAATTAAAATCATTAGATTCACCTTAAGAATAATGAAAAAAAAAAAAAAAAAATGACTTTTCGTTTTCTAGGCTCGTTGGTCAGAGACAAAAAAAAAACATTTTCGGCTAGAGGAAGATAAGCTATTTTAGCCCCGCTCTGGTACGCTAAACTGATAGACTTTTTGAACAAGGGGAGTGAAAATTATACAAGCATATTCTTATGCCAATTTGGACGTATGGCATCCAAATTTGGGGCTGTACTAAACGAAGCAACGTGAATATAATCCAACAATTCCAAAATAAAGTACTCAGGGATGCTATTAATGCTCCATGGTACATTAGAAATGACGACCTCCACCGAGACCTTAAAATGGAACTCGGTACCACCATCACTCAAAAATTTGCTGAGGCAATTCAGCTGCTAGACAACACGGACGCAGTGCGTACGCTAAAGAGAACTAAACCATTTGAGTTAGTGTAGTGTATAATAGTAACAATGCTGTGCTATACCTACATGTAACACATGTACAAAGTGTTTTTATTAATTATCAGACTCTAAGAAAGTGCTACGGAATTGTCTAAAAGTACAAATTGACACTATTCTTAGTTATAACGTAATGTCATGTAAAATAATAAGTTAGAGTTAAATTGCTTATTAATCAATAGTCTATTGTGGTTTAAAATTGGAAACCGTTCTTCAACCAAGTTTAAATTAAGGACCCCGAGTCCGACACCTACGTTCATCAGGAAGTTTATTGGACATCTTCGTCAGCTCCGGGGTCTGGGACTCCCCAAAGTCTCTGGCGTCCATTCTTTAAATAATAACAGTCATTGTAACTGGAAGGTTATACCATATAATTCAGATTTATTCTTAATATTTAATTTAAACTACTACACGGAGCAGTACTCGGTTTATCACCATCCCCCCACGACCCTAGTTCTTATCAACTGGAATTTAAGCTGGCTGGCATACCCTAGGTTACCGTTATTGTCACCTACCTAATTTAAGTTAGGCTATATTTTTATAAATATATTTATTGTTTGAAGCAGTTGGTAGTTTCCTTGTGTTCTGATACTAACCCTCCTTTCATCAGAGCTTTTGTTCCTTTACCACTAGAGGGACGAAATCTTAATTTTAAAAGTAAAAAAAAAAGAAGGAATATCTGAAACGTAAGTTTTTGTGGAGGACTCACGCAATCATTACACAATTACACACGAAGTAGGTAATCGAAAACCGCAACATATAGCAGCAGTGCGCCTGCGCGGTGTGCGCGGCCTCGGCTTCGGGAACATGTGCTCATTCAATATGGGAGCGCGTACGGTGTAAGAATGATCGCAATTAGCGGAGAGGAGCGCAGTGTTTCGTCGTAATGAGCGGGCGTGTCGTCCGCACCGCCGCACCGCACGACGCACACAATGCGCACACTCCACAAGCTTTTACGGTTTCAGCCAACGCCCGCCATATGACTCGCCGCAGTCGCCTTCTAAATGTAGGCCTCCAACTGCTAAGTTATGCAAATTGATACCGTTCGTAACGGATGTTTAGGCGATAAAATGTTACACTGATTTTTAGGATTCACTACAAATACGCTTAGTGTGGCTGCGCATTTTCGTATGGTAGGTATTTTTGAGAACCTCATAAACGAAATCCTAGTTTTTTTCGTACCTAGTCATAAATAGCATTTGGGTTTACAAACAAGTATAATCCGGATGTTCAGCCAACTACACGATAATGATAACTCTTGAACTACGACCGCCCGCCGCCAGCTACGACATAATATAGCTACTAACTGCTACGGAATAAAGGCGCTGTTAAGATCTAATTCTTACAATAGACGTGCAGTTAACTGTGCTATCATTAACCAAACATAGGTAGCTAGGATATTTTTGATTTTTTATTACTTATTGTTTACTTTACTGAAAAACTGAAAATAGGCTGCGCTAAATTTTTTTTTTTTTATTGTGAAATTTTTTTATCAGTTTGGTTTTCTTCATACTATTTAAAAGCATTCGACTAAGTTCCTTTAGTAGCATTGCAATTTTGAACTTCATCAGCTAATTAGATAAGAAAATGTCTCAATCCTGAAATTCTGATGAAGTACCCACATATTCGAACCTGAATTAGTCCTTGAACTTTTACAAGGCAAACCATTTATCGTATTTATTTAACCATTTATGTACACACATATACATATAAACATACAAGAAGAAAGGAACAGAAAGATACGTGCAAAGGTAATGCTTATTTTTAAAGAAATCTCTTCCAGCATACCTGCTTGGAGTCTCTTTGAAGGACAAAATCAGGAATGAAATTATCCGGAAAAGAACCGGAGTTACCGACATAGCTTGCAGAGTAAGCAAACTGAAGTGGCAGTGGGCTGGCCATGTTTGTCGAAGGACCGATGGCCGATGGAGTAGACGAGTCCTGGAGTGGAGACCGCGTATCGGCAAGCGTAGTGTGAGTCGCCCCCCAGCTAGATGGACCGACGACCTTAAGAAGGTGGCTGTGTCACTGACTGGTTGCGGAAGGTGGACAGGGTGTTGTGGCGCAGCCTGGGAGAGGCCTATGTCCAGCAGTCGACTGCGTTAGGCTGAGTTGATTATTGATACCTGAGATAGGAAAGTCGATAAAGATATGTAGACACCGTGACGTCGTAATGTTAGGACAGTTGCTAGCAATTTGCAAAACTGTAGTTACAAAAAAAATAAAACAAGAAAACGGTAGTATTGAGCTACAGTTTTCTTATTTTTTTAAGGGCCTTGTCGCTTAGCGACCACATCACCCAGTGCAGAAAAACACAAAATTATTGATTACTATGTACCTTATCACTAACTTAAATTGATCCTCGATAAAGCGTAGAGAAAGTGTTCACCCAGTCCCATGCATTGAGCAAATAAGGCCATGCACACGAGTGGATGACGCATGGCACGCGCAGGCGCTCCAATAAATCCGTTAAGGGCACATGGCGCGGGCGCAGGCAGCGCGCCGACTCGCGTGCTGAATCTTGTCTCAAGCACTGAGGGTGCTCCTTAGACGCGACATGTGTCGATCGCAGTTATCGACAGTTAGATTTTAACGTTAGAAACATTATTTTAAAAGCAAGGTTTTTCTAAATGCATTTTTGTTATTGCTACGACCGTAGCAGTGCGTAGCTTCGTAGCAACTATTAGGAAAGCTCCAAGTTTTTTTTTTAAGGTCGTATAAGAAACTAAGTTCAATAAGCTTAGGAAATCAAGAAATCATGTTTTGTTAGTTGGAAAATAGTTAAGTAAGTGAGTATTTGTGTAACTGAATGATTTCCGCATTCCGTTTCTATGATCGAGTCAATTAACTTATCTGATAATTGTTTATTGTGTGCTTAATGGAACGGGAGAAAACTTTTAGATTTATAACCTCTCTCATGTCGTACACTCACTTTTTATACGACAAGGTCACAAAGAGGAATGTGAAAAATTCCAGCTGGAATGACACCCAGTGACCAATACAAGCAGTCAAGCACGATTAATTAACTACATCTTCATTAGGGTTCCGTCTCTATTTAAAGATGTTGGGATTTTGCAAGAAGGCTTTTAACTCTCATTTCGATGGTGAAAATCCACTTTAGAAAACACCTCACAAATGCAGGTTTTCATGCCTATTTGATTATTTTAAGATATCTATTGTAATTAATAGAGCAATGTCAAGCTCTGAAAGTAGTATCTTTGTCCACCTACAATTTACAGAACGATAAAAGTACGTAGAAACCACGATTGTCTTGACTGTCTCCAAATCACATTGCGTGTCGATATCTAAGTCGGAACAATGGGAGCATCCCTAAGCCGCAGCCACCTGCCACCCGCACCCCTACACTATATTTTATTCCACTTAATCGTCCTTTCCGTTATATTACCTGTTTTTATAAATACTTAAAGCAAATATTCTCGTTTCTATAAACGCTACAATGTCTGATCGTCCTATTAACTATAATAGACACTTTTAATTGAGAATCTATAAAAGGTTTCGCGAACTGCTGGCCGTATAAGGGATAAGCATTCATCATGGAAGCCGTGGCTCTCATCTGCCCAATTAATAAAAGTTGACTGTAAGGAATGGCGCACGGCGACAGCGTCAGCCGCCTGCGCCGGCGCAGCACCGCACCACCGCGCCGCCGCGCGCCTGCAACCGGTTCTGGACGCCTGCAGCTGAAACATACGTATCTACCCTTCAACTGTTTTATTTTGATTTACTTATCTATCAACCATGTATTCGCATACTTTATGAACGTGTTTAAGGATTTGCATGGTTTTTATCTACATATATCTCCCCGCACTACCTACCTGTCCACGTTCTGTTTAAAGTTTTTGTGATTAGGGAATCTTGTGTTAACTAGAACATTACCGCCTAGCACCAAGATTTAACTTTATTATATAAATCTTATAACGCCACAACTTGTATCCCGTTAATTGAAAAAATATCAAAAATTTCGGGAACATCCAAGAATAAAAGTCACAACGGGCTATGAATGAATAACAAAATCTTATCAGACTAACGATCGTGATATCTTAAACCCGGCTTCACTAATTCACCCAGAAATCGAAATGGAGGCTTTAATTCGTATTTTGAACAAAGGAAGAAAACAAAAACAGCAACAGAAAAAAGATGGATAAAAAGTGGCGCGGGCGCGTGCCGGGGCGACATGTGCACGCGCCGAGGATCCGCGCTAACGGGCCGTGACGCGCTCCCCGCACTCCGCGCCGCGCGCCTCCCGCACCCCGCCACGCGCTCGCCGTTATGTTTACAGCCCCCATGGCTCTTCCCCCTCTGGCCCCGCGCCGCACGCGCCCTCTTCCGCGCCTGCACTCGCTGAAGCACTTCCCCCACTGAAGCCTTACGTTGCCTCGCGTAACAAAACACGCAGCAACCAAAGCAGATTATCCGCCTAATTGAATTTCCCGAGATTGCTATTACAATCGCTTAATCAGGTGAAAATGTGATTAATGAAAGATAATATTCTAATAAGCTGACAATTGTTCGTTGAGTTCCTGGAAAAACTGAAATATTGCAGTTTAGCAACTGAATTAGGGTTTTTGTATTAAATAAACTGCATTAATTTGTAAACTACAAATTAAAACATCACTCTAATTAACATGAAACTGTCAATTCACTACTTATCAATAGCTCCAGGTACGTTCTTAGTAAAGATTTATATCTCGCTCCTGCTCATAGCATAAAAATAATGTAGCTAAGGCAAGTTGCAGTTTATTTTTAGTCACATATACTTTTTTATCGAATATTTTAATTGGAACTGTAATACATAATAAGGCATTTAAAGTGTCACGTAAAGTATCGATCGCCAATTTCTCATGCAAGTTCGTAGAGCACCTTTCCATCTGTCAAGCCATGGGCAATTCAAAAGAAGTATTACCTATTTATGCAAAGTTAATCAGTTTTTACTTCGGGCTTACAACGTTTAATCAGTAAAAATAAGTCTCCGCATGCAAGTAAATGTGTTTTTTTTAAGTCATGCTAATAATTGCTGTAACTTTTAAGACGTTTTGTCTTGTTCTCACAAACCAGTCTCTTCAAGAGGCCTTAGTAGTCTCAGACCAAAATCTAGGCGTCATCAGGTTTACCAAATCAACAAATTTCCCCAAAAATTTCCCTTTCCCAATTTTAAACCCTGATGACGCCTATGTTTTGGTCTAGTCTTTGGATAGTTACCTACTGAATTTGAGGGCTCTATGTAAAAACATAGAGCCCTCAAATTCAGTAGGTAACTGACCTGACCCGATTTTTATGAGCGATGTGACATTAAATTCACACCCTAGTCTGTAGGTATTCAAAGTATATTAATTTCCATTAAAGTTCTAAAAGAATTGAACGAATCGTTTTGTAAATAAATAATATTAGATTGTTACGTTAAAAAGGCTTCTAAGTTAGTATCTAAGCAACGCTCCGCCCAGCTCTAGATGGCGACCAATAGCGCGCGGTGGGCGGGGCGCGACGCTACGAGAAATCTAAGCCTCGTGCATTTAGTTAATCTCAGTTTTGGTTACAAATCAAATTAACTATTTACCAGTACATAATTAATTCAGGCACATGGCATGTATGTAACCAACCTGAGGCATCGTCCAAAGTAGCGGACCGGTCTATGGGCAACTAATTTTTGCAATTCTTAATGCAAGGGTTTTAATGTCACATAGGGAGCAACCGCTTATTTGTGGGCATTAATACTTAAAAGCCATTTTTCAGTGCATTCTCTGCGCCGTCAACGTAAGCGCAACCAACAATTAAGTGCTGCCTGCGAGGATGCGACGCGAGCCACCTGTCAAGTGCTTGTTTCATCAAATCATTTCTTTATTGCTCAGCCTCCGTCCGACCTCTTTTTTGTTAGCAGAGTTTTGAAAAAAGAACGTTATTGTGGAAGAGCAGTTGGATAGGTCGGGGCGCGCGAGCCTTATTTCAGTCAGGTGCCGGGCGCCAAACGGGACGCACCGTAGCAGTCAGTGACGGGTTCCGATCCTACGCAGCCTTACGATTTTCGCGACGTCATATCGTCCGCTGCATTTATTATTAATTTGATTGTATTTGTCTACCTAAAATAAAAATGTCATTAGATTTATGGTGTATATTGGACTGATTAAAAAACATTTTTAAAACATTTTTTCGTAGACCCTAGTGTTTCGTAGCAGTGAGTGAAATAGATTTTCGTAGCATCGTAGAAGTTCCGTTTGAGGTAAGTTCTTTTTGATATTATTTTAATTAATGTTTATTAGAGCAGAATACAAAATTCCTAAGACAATTTTCTTTTTAAAGTAAGTATTTCTTCATATTTTGTTTGTTATTGCTGAAGTCACCGAAAACCATTTAAATTAATTAGATCACTGGATCACCACAAAACCATTTAAATTAATTGGATCACTTTATTTTATAGATATCTTACTTATTATGAAAATATTTTAATATTTTTTTCGTACCAATTCCTTACAGTTTTGTTTTAGCAACGCAAAACTTTTATAACTAACTGTTGGTATTTACCTACCTGCCCACGATGTACAATGTTGTAAACTTTAATCTAAAACATAGCATCTACAATCTTAGCATTTACATTGAATATAAAAGTTTATCTGCTTATTCAAATAACTTTAACTTAGACTTAATGTACACAAGTAGGTGAATACTTCACTTGCAACTAAACTCTGCCAATGACAGGTATAATAACTTTCTAACTAAATATAAGTACCTTAACAACGATCAACTGAAACTGTATCAATTGCATTAAATTGCAATTGTATCAATAATAATTACAATTGTAGTATACAATGTAATTTGTAATATTGTCAATATAATACTGTCCGTGTTGTGCCGAACGTAAATGTCCGTGTGGTGCCGGACGTAAAGAATAGCACCCTCCCATTTCTTTCCGTGGGTTTCGTAAAAGGCGACTAAGGGCCTTACTAGAGAATGGGCAGCAGCGTTATCTATGCATTTTTAACACCATACTGCGATCGCCAACCCGCCTGCCAAGCGTGACGTGTTTCGGCTGGAATGATGAATATTGTCAATCGCTTCAATTGCATTTTGTACACGATTATTTTGCGCATCAATGTGTATGAATCACGTAAACATTGACACTTACAATTGATCATTTTAAGATTATTCTAAGATTTTTTACCTTTAGATTATTCTAAGATTGATCTAGATTATTCTTTTTTTCCCTAGATTATTCTAAGATTGCTATAGACAATCTAAAGTTTAGATTGTCTAAGTATAGGAATCTTAGAATAATCTGAATATCAGGAAAATAAATCCTACGCAATTTACGGAAGCGACAACTGCATTCTGAAAGTCCTACTTTTCACATACTTATTTGCTCATGTCTATGTTTACACAGGCAACAATTTTACCTACTGTAATGTAATACGTAGTCGGTAAACCACACGTCTGAAGATGCAATGCCGAGCAAATAATATGCAACTGTATATTCTCATAGCAATATACAAACAAAGCGAAACCAAATTTGTACATGTGTTCCGACATGTTTAATACCTAGAAGTAACGACACAAGAACAACCCGGCCAGATAAAACCACGGGCGGTGAAATACGTTCTGTGTCTGCGATCAATCGTTTTTTAATTTAGTTAATTGAGGGTTTATATTGTACTAAATTGCCATTTTCTTTTGGTCTTCTGGTATAAAACGTGATATAAATCTTACCTGATTTATGTCACGTTTTTTGAAAAACAAGAATCATAGAAATGATTATCATTAGGTAGACTAAATAGGTTAAGGTAAATAGTACACAAGTTACTAAGAAAACCAAGGAAAAAGTAGCTAGATTTACATACAATTAACATCAAATATTAAAAAAACACTTTTTTAAGCTCGTGATCATTTTTACATTTTGAAACGCTCGTTTTAATTACACGGAAATAACGCAATTTACTTTGCAACCTGCGCCATGAAACCGGAACCACGAATATCGATGAAATAATTAATTTTCAGTGTGTTGGCAGGCTACGAAGCTGAGGTTTAAAGTGTAATTATTTTAATAATTGCAGGGACAATGACAATAAGTATTTAATTAATAAAACAGAGTCATAAAATTGTTGGAAATAATAATTACATTGATAGACATTAACAACAAGATTTGTTAAGAAATCTGTTCAAATAGTCAGATTTTGATTTAATCTTTTTTCTAAGAAACACCTGTTCGTATCAAAAGATAACATACGGCGGACAGCACTTTATAACTCACACACAGGTGTCTAAAGATTTAAAAGAGTCAATATACATGAACAAATAGAATAAACATTAATATAATTTACGGACAATTTTTGTGCTGATTGATTTTCTCAACATTTGCTCGAGTTCCCACTGTACTGTAAAAAAATATATAAGGTGGCCGTCGTCGCGCGGTAGGTAATTGCTACTTGTGATCTAATAAATAAAGCCTTGCTTTATTGAAACAAGAAATCGCGTCACACAACCCTCGCGTTTGCCAGCTTGTTAGCCAATTAAGTAGTAGTAATAGCACAAATCAATTGGTTTGCATTTGTAAGACAAGAAAATTGACCTGCCCCTCGTGGATACCATGAATGTGATCGATATCTACACGGAAACTATTCTCTAATGAGTCTGTTTGGGCATTATTGTAATTAGGAAATTTTGCAAATCATTGTCCGACATCATTATTTATAATTTACGACGACAAATGTAATGTCTCCGCCTATGCTGGTACTGGTGAGCTCCTCGAGTTTAATTCCTAATGGAAGTGCGGTGAAATGGTATGGGAACACGCGGACATCCATTCTGTAAATATGTAATGTGTGTTAGTCTAATGAAGATTGTTTTACTCGACACGTGCATTATTAATGCGCGTACGCAGCGGGCGCCGCCGGCCGCGCTCCGCCGCCGACCACTTCCATTATTCTGATTCTTCATTTGCTTGATTGAGCTTTTAATACGATTCGCTGTCAACAAACAAGCGGTCGGATTAATCAGCAAGGGCTGTCAACAAATACGTACGTAGGTAGTCGGATGGACACTAATGACGTCGGTCACGTAAAACAAAGATGATATCGCAACTTTTGAATTGATCCGCGCTGACCGTAAAATCTTGATAAACGCGGTACCTACTTACCATCATATTGAGTTGTCTTCGTGAACAAGGTGACTGACAATGCCGCCGCCGCCATTATCATCTAGAAAATGTTATTAAGTTATGACAATTAAGTAGTTTTTTTATAATTGGCGTGAAGTAATAAAATACGTAATTAATAGGTAGGTAATTGAGCTATCTATAAGTTATGTCTACTTAGTTATGTCATTTTTAAAAGACATAGGTACCTATTTTTGAAGGGATGAGGTTTAGTGTGTGGCCTTGGTAAAAATCTGGATGCGATTGACTTCAAAATACAGTAACAGGCAGAGACGAGAAATCCTTGTTATATCCGGTTTTTTCCTTAGCGGGCTTTAAGGCTCCGTGCACGAAATAAACCCTTTTTCGTCAATTTCTTATCTAATTCTAAGAAAGCTTGAAATTATTGAAACATTAAGTCTGTGTAAATAATAGTACAGTTTCTGTGGTGTCGTGTCAGTCACAGCACAACTCACTTTTGCGCTTTCGAAAATATAGTTTATTTCGCCTTTGATTTACTTAATGAAGATTTTGTGTAACCATAATTTAAAACTTTGATTTTATTTCAAGGATAGCTGAAGCCCAGTGTGTGATTTTAATTTCTTGATATAGTTTGCTAAATAATAGGAAAAAATATATTACCGACTGGGATTAAAAATAAAAATATTTTTTCTACATTATTTTCCTGTTATATTTTGTATGGAAGTTGAGAAAAGTGTTTCAGCTTCATGCAAGTAAGCCATATAATAATGTTGATTTTATTTTGTTATGTTTAAATTCGAAAGTAGTTTCTTGTAAAAAGATGATCAAACCTCAGTCTCGCGTCATTTTTCAGATACTTATTGCGAATATTAGTGATTTTCCAAAAAAACTTAATTTATTTGAAAATCCATTCCAGCCACATGCAAAACAAAGAACTTGACTTTTCAATTTACAAATATTTTTATTAAAATCCTTTTCCTCACAACCAATGAACGAAATTGATCTAATCCCAATTTCATTCACGCCCCCTTAAACCTTTTTTATGAATGAATAATTGTGTCACATTCAAAATAAAATATACATTATTTAATATAAATATGTAGCTTGTTACAAAAGCTTTAAATACCTAAAGCTGTTCAGAAAACTGAAGGTTTTTTTAAAATCCTTTTCCTCACAACCAATGAACGAAATTGATCTAATCCCGATTTCATGCACGTCCCCTTAAACCTTTTTTATACATGAATATATGTGTCATATTAAAAATAAAATATACATTATTTGATATAAATATGTAGGTTGTTACAAAAGCTTTAAATACCTAAAGCTCTTCAGAAAACTGAAGGTTCCCACGGGAAAGCAGAATGGTTGCAATACGATCGATCGATAAGGCTCTACTAGTCAATGACAATTCAAAAGCTCAGGTGGTTTGTTCTAATTGGATGCATAATGGAACTTAACATTGTGATGCAGGCGTTAATTGTTAATGAATCGTTATTACCTGTAATTTATTCACGTTGTGTGTTATTTTAGCTGCGTGAAAACAAAAGAAATTGCCACTTGAGATATTTTTAATTTTGCTGCCTTTATCACGGTATTTTGTCGAAGGAACCTTCAAGGTATTCTTTTCAAATTAGCATTCTTGATTTAGATGTCAAAAATGTTGCCACTTTAAGCAGATTCTGGAAGGGTAGCTTCCAGAATCTGCTTAAAGTGGCATCTAAATCATTTTTTTATTCTTTTGCTTAGGATGTCTCGGCACGTCCTGCTGTCGCGGCTGGCGGAGCAGTTCCAGCCCTCCTCACCGCCACCAGAAGCGCATCGGTTCCCGTCACCAGAAGGCAGCGTTTCCCCCCGCAGCCCGCCGTCACCGCGCTCCCCCCCGCGCTCGCCCGACTCGCTCTCACATCACCGACTGGATCTACTCCAGTTAGGAGACATCGAGATAGCAGGCAGAGCGCTCAAGCAATACGCGCGAGCTACTGGTATGTGTTCACTGCTTAGTCAAGCCCCGTATAGCCTGTGGGACAGGCTAAACAGGGCTTGACTAAATGATTAAAAGACCTTTTTGACCTGTTCAGTTCAAAACAAATATCTCATTCGTCTCATCGACAAGTTGACAATAGGACTTGTCCCTCCTGATTGCACTTCCATTCTTTTCTATCCAGTTTTGAAAAGAACTTGTGTCACCAGCTAGTGTTTTGTGTACAGAACTGGGAGCGCTAATGTACTGCAGTGGGCTGGGAGCACTGTACAGTGGCGCAGGAGTCTGGCCACTGCTGATGCCGTGTGCCTCCCCACAGTTCGTGCGACCACCCATTGACCACGCCAGGCATACCCCGCCCAGAGATGGTAACTACTTTGCTTTATTTCCAACCGCATCAAAGCTTTTTCCGACAACAAGAAAACGGAAAAAAACACATGTAAAAAATACTGAAAATAGATCACTGAATGTATCTCTTCACCCATTTAAGTGATTCAGTTAGTTGCAAATGATGAAGGGAATCTGAATCATCATGTTTGCTGTAACCGCTTCATGAAAAACCACCGTGAAATTAACTATTTACTCTAATCTATATACTTACCTAGCATAAAACATATAGATGTCAGTCTGGTAGAGTTTTAAAAAGATTTTTAAATAGAATGTGACTCACGGTACCCCAGTTATATTGTAGAACACTAAGTGTCTGGACATGTTGCAGCTGACAATAGATAACATGTAGTTAGTTAGTAATATTTTATTTGTAATTCACTAGAATTACATTGTATTGAAAGTCATTATCAGTCAATACTTGACCTACTTACATATATGCAATTACCTACTATAAATCGATCTATTGCTTAAATCAAAGTCAGAAGAATTAATGTTTTGTGTACGCTGTAACTACTGTATCTCTTCACATTGGAATTCATATAAACAAAGTAAACCACCTCGCACTGAAAGTGTTTACGTGTTTCAAGAATCCTAAAAATGGTAATTAGATACGTTCGCGGCATTACAAAACATCGTTCGCCTCGGCCTCCTTACGCGGCTTCTCCTGAATAATACTCATTAGAATAGCTATCAGTGTAAGGCACCGATTAATAACTCGAGGCGCTGATATGTCGTCGTTTACATGTCGTTTACCTCCGCCAATGGAGCCAACGTGCTTGTTTCCTACACTCCAAGGAAAAGCGACAAAGTACCGCTGCCACTCATTGTCACCAAACGAAATTGTATTCTAATTGTCTCTTATCCGTATTGGTACCGGTTACGACTCAACCTCGTAGATAACTAACAAACCGGGGAGTAAGAACCTCAATAAGTATCTACTTGATTTTTATTTATTTGTTTAAGAATAACGTTTTACAGAACTAACATTTAATTGATTTCGATAAGAAAATGTACTTTAATGATTTAATTAAGAACAATAAAATTATGTGGTTTGTATATTATTAGTTTTCAGTAATTGCAAATTGAAAACATAGCGTGTATTAAAAAACCTCAAACTTAGTAGGTACTTAGGTAATTAATTTAAAAGAAGAAAGTGAAACGGTAGAGTTTAGTAGCCGAATGTAAACGAAAACATTGACAGGTACGTAGATAAGGTATTACTTAGGTAAAAGATGTTAGTTTATGTTGACAATTTCATAATGGACTATTTTTTCCGACTATTCTGTAGCTTGGTAGGTATGTGGTTCATAACAAAAATAATTTGACTCTTTTGATAATCATCTTCCGTGAATGTAGACAAATGTGTATGCAAGTTTTCAATGTATTGTTGAGCAAACAATGACGTTACCGTCTGCAAACACTGACACACCTGTACAGATTTCATAAGTCACTCCACAGACGCCCGATTTGACTCGTCCGACTTTAAATTTACTTATAGAAGCGTGAAGAACAGTCGAAGAGAAACTGTCAGCACTCGCCTGCCTGTTGACACAGTATGGCATTTGCAAAATAACGTAAGTATTTCCTACCTCAGCATTTCGTACAATGCTGTCCTCTTGTTTGCAGTTGACGAAGAAGAACTTCCTCTTAACTTATCAACAAAAAACCGCCAGATTTGGTCTCCGGGAAGCGCGTGTGAGCGTGAGAAAGTGGAAGTAGGAGAAGAGTCACCGATCTCCCGATGGGAGGGCCACGACGACACGGACACGCCTCTGGAGCTAGTCAAGAGATGCCGCAGTAACCCGGACGAGGCCGAGCGCCCACCGAGCGCCGAGCCGCGCCGCTGCCCCTCCGCTCCGGCGCACCACACCTACCCCATCAAACCCTCGCCAGCCGGAGATCTCAACTTCTCTCTACTCCTCAAAAACGAAAACAGAAATGAAAAATCATTCCAAGTAAGTAATCAATAGCATTCCATTCTCAATAGGTACATATATAGCTCCAACATCGAGATAGCTATATCCTTTAACAAGTTCAGAATACCTAACTGTACAGTTTCCGTTCAAAATGCTTTAAAATAGCAAACCAGTATCCGTTTTAGTCTCTTTAACAAATCAAATAGCAAAAACTGCCCCTGTCTTAATAAGTAGTCGCGCATCGGAACGAGTCGCGCTGCGCAGGCGCGTCGTCCGCTAGCGGCTCACATGGAGCCTGCTGGCTCGTCTTCTCGCCATTTTTGTGCCTTTCGTTTTTTCTGCGTGCCGCCGTTATAAAAATCCGCATCGGTTTTAATCAAAATTCCAACTTTTAATATCACGGCGCGACTGATTATAATTGGACGAATAATTACCTTGTGTCATACGACGATAAATATGTTGTAGAGCCTCTCCGCGATGTCACACTTTATCATTTAAATAAAGTGTTGAGCGTTTGTTAGGTATCATCGATACCAAGCCGTGCATAATTGAAAGTGACACCACTACTACCTGTATCGAGCAACGGAGAAAATAAAAGTTTTTGAGTCAATTAAATTAATAACCGCTGGAAGACAATCATCGTGTATAAATAAATAAATATTCATATATTTTCGGTAATGAAAAAAAGACGTTCTGTCCCTTGTAGGTATTTATATTGACTAATTAGTTATTTATGACGGAACAATAAATTGTAATTATGATCGCATTAATACGTGCACGTACTAGAATAATGGCGGGTGGCGAGAGAACCGGCGCGTGCGCGCCACGCGCCACTCACGCGTTTCTCCCTCACCTCACTCTACCTACTTCAAACTTTATTACGACTAAATAGAATAGAATAGAATACTCTTTATTATGTACACCATAAAAATTACAGATACTTACATATAAATGTTGAAATTTTACATTTTTTTTTACTTTAAAATATTACTAGGTACCTACTTCATTAAAATCCATTATAAAAGCACATAAAATCACGCTTATGCCTATTGAAATTTAGAGCTGAATTTTGCTATAGATACCTACTAACATGAGGTGAAATTACCGTACATTGCAATAGTAGTAACTTTATTTTGAAAATATTTACATCACTTAAAAACTAACGGACTTAAAATAATAATAATGATATGTACAAGTATGTATGTGTATGTATGTACAAAGAAGGGAAAATAATCATAGAGCTTCAAAAAAATCGTCCGTAGTAGTTAGCAATTTTGCCGTAGCGTCTTTTTCAATTATAACTTGAAAAGACAAAGGAGAAGACAAAGAAAAGACAATTATAATTTTAAATATTTTAGATATAAATTATAATTCTTATTAAAAAAAAAAGAACCCATTATAGTTTTCGTTCACATTCTATCGGTATTCATATTTTAGCATACCTACTTTTCTTGTTTTGAAAGTTGTAGAAGAAAAGTAGCATGCCAGTGAAGCAGCGCCCTGCTCCACTTTAACTTATCGATAACTTCCCTATTTTCACGTTAGGTAAATACCTAGGTACCGAACCTCTTTCCTATCTTGGGTGAAATATGAGTTAATTAGTTATATTATAACGACTTACTTAAAAAGTATATGAACGATCCGTCTAGTGGTATTAAATGTTTCAAGAATCTTCCTTGAAAAATGTTACAAGTTTCAAGTATTTGATTGGACGTCGTCCAAAATAATCATCAAATATCACGATAAAACTAAAGTAGGTGAGACAATTAAAAAGTTTCCCTGTAATAATTGTAAGTAACAGTCGTTCTACCCCTCGCGAGACCGTGGCAGGTTTCACAAAGCCGTTAATAAAAAGCCAGTTTCGTAAAAAACGACACTAGATTTTTTTTTAATTCAATCGGCATCATAAAAAATCACCTCTCTACGTGGTACAAGTCGATAACCATATGTGGACGGTCATACCCTAGCACCTGTGTTGTTTATAAGAGAGTGCATCGATTGTATAAAAAGGCGACCAAAAAAGTAGCGGTTTTTGTGAGGCGCGAGGCGCTGCAGCTGCCCCGCCAACTGTCACAGGGCCCGCTACGCGGATTTGTGCCATGGATTATCATGCGCCGCATACTTAACGACTAACCACCCGACTAATAGCTGTACAACATATTTTCCCGTTCTTATATTTTATATCAGCCTGCGAAGTTACGGCTACAAACATAGCCGGTTGTCTCCTCAGATGAAAGTAAAAATATCTTCATACGGGAATCTGCATTGACATTTTGACATAACGTCGCCAAACAAAAGAACTACCTACTCAAAGTCACCTCCGAATTTTCTAATAGGTAACTGATTTTCTGATGATGAAATGTTCACAAAACCGTAATTCCGTTACAACACTTTACAAAACCTGCGAAACCAATATAGGTGGTCCAATTTTAGATATTAAAAACTACATGCAAAAAAAAAACAATGAGTACGAAAAAAACACTACAAATGAAAAATAACGTTAATTTCGGATGTCGGTGTCTTTGGATCTGTATTTCAGTTTTTTGCCACCGACTTGCGAAATTAAAGTTATTTTTCAGTTATTATTGGTTATTTGGAAGTCAGTTGTTTTTTTTTATATATAAAAAATATTTTCATTTCTCATACTCGGAAAGTAGTGTTTCTTTAATCCGAGTAGCGGGTGGAAGACGCTGCTCCCACGCTTGGGCAAGAAAGACTCATAGTAATTGCTTCCCTCTCAAGGGCGGGAACGAATTTTAAAAATAGAATTAAATTTGGTTAGGTAGTCGGCTACGAAATTTTACATACCTAATTAAAAAAATATCGATTAAGATAAAAAATGCTGCGGTCTTGTGAGTTAATTATCCAGTGTGAATTTAAAAAAAATACCTATTTAGCGGGGCGGCCCGCGGTGGTGACACTGTGTGTTCCATGTTTGAAATTTAAAAAAGACTATATAATTTGGCGAGATACTAATTCTGTAATCTGCACCGAAATTCTGTAATGTTGACCCTAGATTCGGTTAAACTCGAGGCAAATACAGTAATCGAAAATCTTTTGCCAGAAATTTCAAAGGAAAGATATTTAAATACATACAATGATTTTATGAAGTGGCGAGCAAACAAGTAAAATAAAATTTTAGAAAAACATTTGTTTTTTACTTTCCTTACAATTCGAAATTAACAGTAGGGTGTTTGTATAACACGGGTGAAAGTGACCAATTCCTTTCGACCCTTGTATAACAATCTACTACTTTCCCTTTTTAGTGTAGTGGGTCAGTTTGTAATATAATTATGTTAGGTACAATAGCCTAATGTCAACTGCTCGTCACCTGTTACAAAGTATTTGTTTTCCCGATACAGGGACGTGAATTGATGAGGAGTTATTCTAGTAAGAACTAGGAGAACTGCCACTAACCATATTTATTTATTTAACCATTTATGTACACACATATATAAACATACAAGAAGAAAGGAACAGAAAAATCCGTACAAAGGTGATGCTTATTTCTAAAGAAATCTCTTCCAGCATACCTGCGATAGGAAAGTCGATAAAGAGATGTAGACAACGTGTGTAGAGTAGAAGAGACAATATAATACATAAACACAAAAACAATACACTAATTAAAATACAACAAATAATATGAGTATTTACTAATATACATACTTAAATACATAGATAAATACTTCTAAAATAAAATAAATATCACAAGAATATTAATAATTATAATTCAATTAAAATAATACATACGTACGCAACTATGACGAAGTGGAAAGATAGTGTTCTTTCACTCTTCTTTTTAATACTGCAACAGTTTGGCAGTCCCTAATATCAGGTGGAAGTGAATTCCACAACCGCACCGCATGCACAGTGAAGGAGTAGGAGTAGAAGTCGTTGGAGTGGGGAGGGGACTTAAGAAGGTTTGTAAGATGCGACCTGCAAGGCGCATCAGAAGGACGGACGTAGGAAAAACGTTCCCGCAGATAGGATGATAGGATATGCATTGAGACGAGCATATTATTGCTTAGGAACCATATTAAAGTACCTAATCGAATCGAAACCCCTTAAATACTTATTATTAAGTAATTCCAGTGGCCATCTCTGGTCTTCATCGTCAGTTCCACTTCACCAAATGGTGCTTTCCGAGAGCAAATGCACAAGTTAGTATAAAAAAAGTTTTGAGGTAACTACGGAACCCTAAAAATACCCAAATCGCTATAAAAGAGGATTTCCCTCGATTTTCATGGGATCGCCTCATCATATTCTGACTTGGTGACAATGGAATTACCTCGCAGCATACCCTATCTAAAAAAAATATATATTCATTACCGATCCACAGTGAACATACATTAAAAAAAAACATACGAACGAACATATTTATAACCTGCTACTTTTTGGAAGTCGGTTAAAAAGGGTTGTTGAACTTATTAAAAAACAATATAAATAATAAATTAAAATGAAGGATTATCCTTTCAACTTACTCGTATTTACAATACACGAACATGACATAAAATGAGAGATTGTGAAATCCTCCTTCAAAAAATCAATCCATATCTAATGTTCCTAATCCGTGTGTCGACGAAATAAACTAAGTTAGTAACGAAATTATTCCATTGCATACCAAAAACATCTGAATCAATAAATCTAAAGCAAAGTCACTGCAAGTACTTACTTAGTTAAAAATCTTTTGTCTCACAAACAAAGGAGAACGAAGGCATTCTGTTTGCTTTTCAAGGTTTGTGTGGAATTCAGAAACCAATTAAGTAGGTAAGTACATGATATGAACTACGTTACTAGTTCTAAGTCAAGAAAGCTCGTAGCACTTCAACTTACAATTGAATCTTTGGGTACATTTTTCTAATATGTTTTGGATCAAATTCATTACCAAATTCCTTAATATTTGTATTTATTTAAATTTACCAACGTTCGTATACACTACAGAAATTACCGGATGCAACATAAAATAGAGAACTAAATGTAACAAACAATTATAGGTAAACACAGCATTTTCCTATTATCACCTACTAGGTGAACAATCGTACATTAGAGATTAGTATACAACAAAACAAAGAGAGATACAGCCGTCTCATATCTTAAAAATTAACAAAAAAAATAGAAATAGTATAAAATAACGCACTATAATTATTATAACCTGCAAGACACATAATCAAGAAGTTTGGATCGGAACCGACCAAGTGAGTCCATATGTACTTAGTATTTGAAATAAGATTAGAAATTTAAATTAACCTTTTTACAGTCCGTTCAACCGATTTTGGCTTCTATTGCATTGGTGGCATGACAAAAGGCAGCTGTAATAAACAGTTGGTATTGTAACCACGTGTTTGCTTTTAATGCCATCTATATGCCTATGGAATAGAAGTGAAAATCGGTTGAACGGACTATAAGAAACGTTTGTTTGAATTTCTAATCTAATTTCAAATGGAGTGTACATCTACTAAATCACTGCACTCGTTCATGAGCCTACACATTCTTGGCACTGGGGAATTTGCTCCGTAATATGGTATCTAAAACTGGTACATAAACTACGTTGTATTAGATTCAATAACATACCACGAAGACCGTGCTGTTTTGACACACAAATCAATAAAATGTACCCATCAAATCACATTTGATTTCTTTCAAAGTATCCTTTTATTAGTAATTCTTGTGAAAAAGACTTACTTAAAAATAATAACCAGTTAATAGACGCTAATTACTAGGCAATGAAAAAAAAATTCAAAGCCGATGCTAGATAGGAAATCAAAGAAAACTGTAGAAAAGGGTTGAGCCCTGTTATTAGTTTATTACTGGCTGTCACCGACTAACTGAAGGTGATGGACGCTGTCCTCGCCACGTTTGTAATTATATCTAGTGTCGTACTTGACTATACTTCACCCGATTTCTAAGCAATCGTCGTGGGGTCAAGTGACTGAATTGCAATATTCCTTTACACGTCAGTCAAAGGGAATATTGTGGGTTATTAGCATCGGCGACTTGCTGACGACAGGCATATACGTAATAAATATATTGTCTCTACTAGCTATTGGGCAGCGGCTTCGCCGGTGTGTCTTTTACAAAAATAACATCAGTTATCTGCCAGTGAAAGTTCCATCAAAATCAGACCAGCCGTTTCGGAGATTAGCCGGGAACAAACAGACAGACAAACAAAAATAAAAATTGTTTTTTTTGTTATAAGTACCATTTATACTTTTATATGCATTTAGTAAAAAAATTGTCGTCACGGGACGCCTGGCAGATGTGAAACATCGAAATTATTTACACACTACTACATATAGACTGTATAGTGGCGAGGCGTTGCGTTCGCCACGCGGCATGCGTCGCCCCGCCAGCAATAGGTTTTACGTGCAGCTATAGACGTTTCACATCAAAAAGCTCTTATTTTGAGGATACAAACAGACACTTCAATTTTATTTATTTGTATGTATCATCATCATTCATCATCATTTCAGCCGAAAGACGTCCACTGCTGGACATAGGCCTCCCCCATAGGGGGGGTTTGCCATAATCGCCACGCTTGGCAGGTGGGTTGACGATCGCAGTATGGTGTTAAAATGCATAGAGAACGCCTGCTGCCCATTGTCTAGTAATTAGTCCCTTAGTCGCCTTTTACGACACCCACGGGAAGAAATAGGTTACTGCTATTCTTTACGTCCGGCACCACACGGACATATGTATGTATAGATGTACAGATTAGAGAGACGTGTTGTACAATTAAGCGATGAAATTACTTCATACGTATATTGTTTGTTGGTGTAGTGCAAGCAGTGCGGCAAGTGCTTCAAGCGCTCGAGCACACTGTCCACGCACCTGCTGATACACTCGGACACGCGGCCCTACCCCTGCCAGTACTGCGGCAAGCGGTTCCACCAGAAGTCGGACATGAAGAAGCATACCTACATACACACAGGTTTGTTCTCACTTTTGCTTTACTCCACATTAGTATATAACTCAATTTTGAAGTGCTTATTGGTACGAGTAGTACACATTTAGCAACGATTTTTCCAGTTGGTAGCATTTGCTTGAATAATTTTGTTACTACTTATGAAAATTCTGACAGATTCCACCGAAAGCAAGCCATCGTTATGAATTTTCATTTTCAGCATTTTCGTAGAGCATACTAATAGATAAATAGGAATCGTAGTTTTAAAGATTTTAACAAATTTCAAAAACATTGTTTTACTTAAGTACTTAATATGTATAGACATAAACCAACTTGATAAGTTTTTACGGAAATCATTGAGCTCAAAGCAAGTTGAAGCTGATAAGTGCTCATTTATTTGCACAAGTACAAATGTGGTGCATTTTCCAACTGCGCAAAAAACATTTTCGTTAAAAATAATTGTATTCAAGGACGTATTGAATAAGTATTGACAAAACACAGTTTCGGTTTCTGTTGTTAACATTTTGATCCTGCTGTACATATTTGTTGGTGACGAAAGCGAACCGCCTCGCGCCTGTAGAGATAGTGAATTTTGTAACAGTCTTAATCTAGTAACATGCCCCCATTAACGTACTATCGAGGAATTTCATATCTATACACCTTAAGGACTATTTTTGGTTGCAGCGCTCGGCCGCTATAGAAATCTCATCAACCAATAGCATCGCACCATCAGATTTTTGATGAGACCCTTGTTTTTGTAAATGAAAAAAAAAGACAGTAAAAAACCAGCTGAGGTGGTGCATATTTTTTCAATGGAAACAATTTCAATGGGAACCCTCGTTCGGTCGTAGTTCGAGATCGTTTGGGACAAGTTTATGGGTTTTTCTTTAAGAGTGGGTTTGCTATGCTCTCAGAAAAGTATAATATAAAATTACGTATAGAATTGAGTAGTTTCACAATTAGCAGTTTTTGGGTGAGAGGCGGAAAATTTCCATAATACTTTAAAAGCGCAAAACGCGGTATCGTTTCGGTATAGTATGCTCGGATTTGACTGATGTTTAATCCAAGAAACAAGATTTCATGCCTCTGTTGTGTGGTGAGACGGTACGAAGACATGTTTCAGAAATGCTACGTAAAAACGTTAGTTGTTACCGAAAGCTCTGCAAATTTGCAACTGAACCCATGAAATGCGTTAGAACAAAATGTAAAGTATAAAAACATTAAAATTAAAAACTTTCTCAGTTTGGTTTCTTTTGTTCTATTCCTAGTGGTCGAGAAAGGGTCACCATATCCGTAGTCAGACATCTGTGATCATTGTAAAGTTTCGTCGATGCAAAAAGGGGCGTAAAACAGATGTGGTCATCGTGTTCACGGGATTTTGTTTTGAAACTGGTTAGATATGAAATTCCTCGATAGTACGTAGGTACTAGTAGGTACCTACCTAAATAACACTTTTTCATTGCTACGTACGTGTATTTAGAAAATTCACTGAATTAAATGAAAACTGAAAAAACAAAAAAGACAAGTTTAATGAATAAATGAAATGCACCCACCCCAGCGTGGTTTGACCAAACTCGATTACTCAAATGAACGCAAAGATTCACACTAGCCTCTGGAACTTTATGTTTCATGGGGCTACATATTACCATTGCATGGAAGACGTGCATGCCCTTAGGATATGGAAGGATTATAAGAGCTGTATCCATGCATCCTAAAGTGGCCAATGGAATTGTGGAGAGACGGGTGACATTTATCAATGTGAATGATATTTATGGGAATGATATACCTTCATCTCAGGAGTAGGACCTGTCAGTTCCGCTCGTGGTCGAGTCGATGGTCGACAGCGAGGAGTCCTGGTACGTGGTAGTATCCTTCTGCGAAACAGTCATGTCGCAGAAGGAGGCTGTGGAAAGGGAGCGGGAGATCTTTCCCACTCACCCGGCCCACAGCAGGCGCACTGGGCGTCGGCAGAGAGCACATAATGCCCTCTTCCGGCCCCCCTAAATGGGTCCCGGGACAGCGGACTCGGGGACGTCCGCCGCCCCCTATCATAGAAGACCGAGGTGGCGGCGCGTGGTGTTCCACGCGCGCCCCTTTTAAACGTCGCGGGGGGGTTCAAACACATCACCCCCCTAGACCTGAGGTGGCCCGTAAAAGCGGGCCGGCAGCAAGTGTGGGAAGAGAACACCGGGGTGGTTTTCAGTCAGTAAGAGTCTGACAGACAACCCTCGCCCGCCCCAGGGCGGAGGACATGCTTAAGGATTTTCCACCCGGGAAACAAAAAAAAAAAGTTCCTGCTGTTTTCTCGACTGTTTTCTATGTCACTGCTATGTTGTGCTACACGTTGCTGTTTCCAAAGTCTTCGTCTGTTCGTCTGAGGTCTCGCTACCTACCGTTTCAGGTTTCTTGTAAATCTCGTTAGCACTATTCTTGATCTTATATCGGTCTTCAGCTGTGTCCATCCAAAAGTTGATTTCCTTGTCGAAGTAAGTCATGTCCTGTTTTAGGTTGTCATTCAATGTGTAAATAAGTCTGCCGAGTTTCTTGGATTTGGCCTTGTTCTGCATTGCTGCATGTAACTAGCCAAAAAAAACTAAAACTTAAGTAAAAAACTTTCCTTGGATTTTAAAATAATTATGGATTTTAATTTTTTTTTATGAAGTTAGAAAACAAATGATTATTTTTGCTTATAAAGCAAACTAAGGACTAATTAGGTACCTACAGTACGTATGTCACGAAAACTTAACGAACGTTGGTTCTATAATCTTACAAATAAAAAGGCTTATTAAACAATAGCACTTTCTTGTCAAAGATATGAAACAGAAACTAAATAAATTATATGGTGTGTTTCCATTCCAAGTAGTGTGAAACTCAAATTATTGTGACAACTGTTTCATATTTCACGTAAGGAAGTGTCAGCGCGTCCCCTTATTACACAACTTTACGAAGACCTATCATTTCGTTTGAAACTTTTATTGCTACCTTAATATGGATAACGTCTATCAATAAAGAGTTGAAAATGTGTTTGTATTAGCTAGTTTTTAGTCAAATACCTCCGTAGGCTATTAATATTGATTTACTGGATTAAGGGACAGAATAACCCTAATTTCTGAGGTCGTTCATTGGTTAATTTCTTTATCTTTAAAACCATAATTCTTATTTACCATGCTGAAAGCTTAAGTAACCATAGCCACCAGTAGAGCAGTAGGCCCACTGGTATCGGCCCCTACTTACGAGTTGTAAGGTCGTGAGTTCGAACCCAGGCAGCTAGTTTACTATGTGTATTTAATTTCATCACCACTGCTCTCAAAACGGTGAAGGAAAACATCGTGGGGATAACTTTGTTCTAGAGCCAAAAATCGAAGACACGTGTCATCCACCAACCAGCACTGGGCCCGCGTGGTGGATTACTGGCAATACTGCCCACTCCCTCCCACAGAGAGGAGGCATGTGTCCCAGCAGTGGGAATATTATAGGCTGATTATGCTATGCTGAAAGCTTGGGGCCTATTCCGAAGCGTTAAACAAAAGTATAGGCCAAATGTTCGGCCGTTTTATAACTTCCATAGTTTCCTTCAAAAAAACTTTTTTACAAAAAAAAACAACCGACTTCCAAAAAATGACACTAAAAAGTGAAAAATAACTTTAATTTTCGGAAGCACATAACATAACATCACGCCTTGTTGCCCGGAAGGGTTGGGCAGAGGTGTACCGGTCGGTGTCATTGGTTCTGTATTTTCTTTTTTTGCCACCGACTTCCGAAATTAAATTAAATATAATATTAAATGTTGGTGTACTACAGGTACACCTCTGCCCAACCCTTCCGGGCAACAAGGCGTGATGTTATGTTATGTGCTTCCGAAAATAAAAGTTATTTTTCACTTTTTAGTGTCATTTCAATTAAAAAAATAATTTTCCAAATCGGTTCATAAACGACGAAGTTCTGAGGAAACAAAAATTAAAAAAAAAAACAAACAAATACGAAATAGACGACTTGAGAACCTCCTCCTTTTTGTAAAGTCAGTTAAAAAGGAAACTTAAAGTCCGACCGACCGACTTGAAGTCACATTTTTGACTTTGGCTTATCTCTTTGACTGTCGTTTTTTTTTTCGCCGTAGTCAGCCATAGTTAGCCGTCGTCAAGCAACGGCCGAACATTCGGCCGATACTTCGGATTTATGTTCGGAGTAGACCCCCTTAACTGTATTATGTTGTTACCATCAATCTCCAACGAAGATAGACCCGAAGCGTGCCCGGAGCCATCAAATAAGACTTAATGGAAATCTAAATAAGTCAGCTTCGCAGCAAAAAACGCTATAGCACGCTTTATTGCGATAAATAAATCCGATATCATTATTCTACTCTTCACCATCATAATTTCAATCGTGTCGTCCTTTTTAAGAATTTGTATCCTTACCAAGTAGCTGTTAATTTATCTATTCACATAAAATTTTACTTTCTCAATTAGTCGCTTGCGATACCCACGTACGTTCGTGTCGAGCGTGTAATGATAGGTAATCTCCGACGATTGCCCTTTTAATCGGAATGACAGTAAACAGCTGCTGAAGACGTTATCCGACTTTATCCTCGTCGATTTATTAAGCTGTATAAGTACATGATATAGTGTTATAACCAAGGCATAGCCTAGACTTCTCTACTGAGAAACAAGTTCATTAAATGGAAACATATAGGCAGTCGCCCAATAAAAGCAATCACGCGACACATCGCAGACGATGCCTTGGGAATTAAATATTTAAATGCTGTGCAATTACGTTTTCGACGGCAAATCGCAGCCCGTCCACTGCACTTAATGAATTTCCAATAAGCAAAAAATATGCACTTGCAATGCTTGACAGTTTATAGAGCGTAACCTAACCTAACGTGTTGTTCCCAGAAATACATAAGGTGTATCTATTCATACACGAAATCTCTTAAGGGGTCATTGTACTCATCATTATGAACAACTTTTACTATGGGAGCAAACCTGAAATCGAAAAAAAAATCAGCTGCTCCCTACATTTTATGTTCGCATGACTCGTCAAAATGTAGGGAACAGCTGAATATTTTTTCGCGATTTCAGGTTTGGTCCCATAGTAAAAGTTGTTCACAATTATGAGTACAATGACCCCTTAAGAGATTTCGTGTATGAATAGATACACCTTATATAGTTACGTTCTTGAATTCTAATTCTCAAAAACAAATTGTTAATTTTAAATTATTGTAAAAGAACGTCTGAATGAGAAAAGTCTATCTATCAAACATGAGCAAGCACAATCTATCCATATTATATGGTGCTCAAAAAAAAGGTAGACGAACTGTAAGAAAAATAAATGTCTCATAAGTTTTTCAATGGTCCGACTACTTCCAGTAAGCTCAACGAGACGAATTATAGTAGCTAAAAAATGTGGCGGACATATTTGTCTTGGCCGGAGACATCTCGTCACGTCTCTGCCCTGTTCCGAATGATTTACAGCGGCCTTACATGGTGCTCGTCCTCCCGATAAATGCCTCATCATCAATATTCCAAAATGCGGCTCGGCCTGCAATTAGCCGCGCAGCCTTCACAGGCCTTCACGTGCACGCCGATCACGGCACAAACAAAAAGTAAACGTAAATCCTGTTCTATCTATAAAATGACATTTGCATTTTTTGCTATAATTTTATTCGTAAACTATCTTTGGAGATTTTAAGTAACTGGTCAAGTAAACTTGCCAATGTTTTTGATGTTTTTATTGAAACGTGATTCATTACACAAAATAAATAATGTCTTGAAGGTCCTTCTGTCCTTAACCCTCCGAATAATAAAGTTTTATGATATTGGTTGGTGTTATATCGTTATATCGAGCTACAAACAATTACCGTTAAAGTTAATAAATACCGGTGTACAAGGCGACGTTGCATATTAAATCAGTTCGGAAACCTCACCGTAAATAATAAATAGCCAATGATTATGACAAGTATTGCTCCACTTATACAAGCTTTAATTACTTGGCGAAGTGATACGTAATGTTTTAAGTCGTTTATGAATTAGAAAATCGTTTCGTAATTAAAGCTCTGCTGTGATGTTATGCTATGTTATTTGACATAAGTTCCGACCTATTTAAGGCAGATTTCGTTAAACTAAGCTCTCTCAATGATTAAATAGGGTGTTTAAACATTGGGAGAGCTTTTCATGGTTTACAAAACTGTAGAGCCTCCACCAAGAGTACCTCCTAACTCTTACTTAGAAATTGTATAAAGTATTTTAAATACCTTAAGTTCTTAAGAACTAACCATTGCATTTAATTATAAAAGTCCTAATTGATCACACGCAGTGTTTAATAAAATGGAAAATAAAGAGATTATTTTTTGTTTTTAGGTGAGAAGCCGCATAAGTGCGTAGTGTGCTCCAAAGCGTTCAGCCAGAGCTCGAACTTGATCACGCATATGCGCAAGCACACCGGGTACAAGCCCTTCTCGTGCGGCCTGTGCGACAAGGCCTTCCAGCGCAAGGTGGACCTGCGCCGCCATCGCGACTCTCAGCACGCGGACGCCGCCGAGCCCGCCGCGCTACAGGTCCCCCATCGCTACAGGTACTACGGCGACGAACCCTCAGCACCACTCACCCCACTCATCACCAATTAAAATTAATCGGGATTCACAGCTGCAGCAATACATGCCTATAGTTCCACTATTTGTACAAACAAATGTAAGTGTATTTGTAAGAGAAAATTCCTGACATGAATGAGTGAGCCTGAATTTTTCCAGTGAAATTTAGTACGTAACTTAATGACCCTGACTATGAAATCTATTGATGTGAAAGCTCTCAAAACATCTGTACTGTTGCAGAATCAGAAGGTTATGAGGGGTTTTCCGTGTAAATAAAAATAATTGTTACCTTTTAGTGCCTTAAGAAAAGCCTATGAAATGTGTTGTTACTAATTACCCATGATCTACGAGTAGTTCGATTAATTTGTATATGTTTAGTATGAAACACTAAAATGTCCGTCCCTTGATACAGTGATATAATAAATATATAATGGTACAGTTTGTTGACCATTGTTTGACATCAGCCAGGTAAACAGTAGGTAAGTAATATGTAGTCTAATTATACCAAAGTAAAGTGTCTTATTTAGTCGAGTGTGAAACGCTTTATTTATTTAGACTAGAACTAAATAGGCGTCATATATTTTAGTTTATTTATTCCGTGTAGTTGACCTACGAAGTGTGTATCGAAACGCGTCATAAGCCCTGAAATAACGGGTGTGTAATGTATGATATAATAACAAATGCTCTAATTTCACTTGAAATAACGTTCATATAATATAATTTTCATATGCTATAAAATCATATAACCTAATTTCATATGACCTAATGTTTTATATGATATAATTTTCATTTAATATAAAACATTTAGTATAACGTTCATTTTATATAATTTTCAATATGTATAATATTCTTTTTTATAACATTCATTTGACCTAATGTTCTTTTGACCTAATTTTCATGTTTAATGGTCACAGTTCTAACCTAACTAGAACTCTAATTAGTCTAATATAATAAAACATGCAAGCAAGCATGCAGCATGCAAGCAAGCATGTAGCAAGCAAGCATGCAGCAAGCAAGCATGCAGTAAGCCTGCAACATGCAGCAGGCATGTTTTCTGTCACGGCTCCGGTGCTGCAGGGCTACAGCGGTCCCATGCATGCTTATCGTCACTGATGTGTTTCACGCTCACCACCGTGGTTTCGGCTTGCTGGCCGGCGCAGCCGGCCAGCCTCAGCCGCGGCGGCAAGCGTTGAAACCACCTGCTCCTCAGCTCGCGGGCCGCCTCGCCCCTACGCACCTACGCGATTTTAAATAACACTCTAGGGGTAGGGCAGACAAGACTACGTGGAGTCGGTTTTGCAGCGATTCGTTTCTGTCACGCCGCTCCCGCAGCACGCTCAATCAAATTAATCGCAATATTATATATTTTAAACGATAGGCCTAATGATTTTCGATTACATAAAGGTTATATCAAACAACGTTATGCTGTTGTAGCGGTATGCTTATGCGATGCATTTTTGCTAGCACCATACTAGTAGGCGTTTAAAATCGTATCAGATTTTCTAAATTATATTAAAAGTTATTAGAGATTATTAACACTTTCCGGGACAGACCGCCTCTTGACGTTATGTCGGTATATCGTTACGTGACAGTACGGCTAAGGGCGGTGAACTTTATTTCATGTAATTTGGCAAACCGTCGATAGCCGTTGCTTGCCCATAGTATTCCTAAGAAGCACATGATCTAGTGTCACATCACGCGACTTCATTTGTTCGTGGGTGTCACGGCAAACTCATTTCGAGTAATTTTTCAACACAGTGCTTACGCACCAAAATAACACATTCACACCGCCGACAGGCGTAGACTGAGCCATACAAGTACAATGATGTTGATATTTAGTGTCACGGCGTGAAAATTAAAAATAATCTTTTTTTGGTACTACGGCTGTAGGCGGTATGATAAAATGTATGGGATTTTGAAGTGTCATATCATGACATTTGCAAATAGTCAAGTGTCCTGGAACGTGTTAATATTATAGTAAATTAATAATATACTACATGAATATTATGTCAAATGTGCATTATAGGAAATGTTTATTATATCATAAGAAATTAGATAAAATGAAATTATATCAACAATTCATTATCTCAACTGATCGTTATATTAAACAAAAGTATATTAACTGAAATTAGGTCAAGTGAACGTTAGATTTTTTGTTATTATATCAACCGTTACACACCCTGAAATAACACACTTGTGTAGTTTTAAGGATTGGTGTTTTCAAAATACCTAATATTATTTGCGTTTAGAGCTTTTTCAATTCTAAGTATTCATCCGTTTCAGCTATTTCCAAGAAAGTATTATTCAGGTGGCCATACACACCATTTTACCACTCAAATGAGAAATTCACGTGTTACCACTCATTGGTCTGTTACCAACACCTTTGCGTGGAGGCAAGTCCTCCCTTAGCAGTCGTCTTATCGCTTTATTTACGTTGCTGATGCTACCTACTTAGGTACTATTAGCCGATGTTGTAATATATAGTTATTCACGTAAACTTAGGAAAGCAGCAACGTAGGGACGATACAGGGTCAAATTAAATTAACGTGATGGGTATCGATATCTAAAAATCTAAACACGAAAAATTTAAATTAAAAAGATTTGATGATTTTTTTTGGTCGACCTCTAGTATTATTGTTACTTACCAGTAACAACAGTACTAAAGGTCATCGACCCCGATTTTTCAGCTCATACGGTAGTATGAAAGAGATTGTAGTAGAAAATCTTTTTATTTTTATACATAGGTATTATCGTGTTTAGTTATCGATACCCATTTCGTCTGTGAAGTTTACACAAAAATACCGGCCAAACCACGCACAATGAAGGGTTCCGTAATTGGAATTAATTTATCCCAAGAATAAACTTAACACTGTTGTAGAAAAACATGTTCTCCCATACATTCCAACTGCAAATGTAAGTTGGTCGACTATTACTAGTTTTTCTTTTAACTTGGTTATATGTATATACTACAGCCGGTCGTGATTTTTTTCTAAAAACAACTATTTAACTGGCCTGGGGGGGGGTGACACTTGACTCTAACAAAAATTGGCACTTAGTATGCAAACGGATCCCTGAATCGAAAAATGGTTTTCACAGACACGCAATATTTATGAACGGCCTATCCAACGATACCACACCATGACGGGCGAGAAAAAAAACATACGCACTTTATGCGCAAAGGAGGAGGTACCCTACAGTTTTTTTTAAGATTTTATTTGACAACTTGATGAATAATATGTATATACTTGCCAAATTACAACTTTCAGCTCTAAGAGTCTCTGTGCTAAGCCGTGGACAAACAGACAGACAGATAGACGAACACGGAAAACTAAATTTAATTTGACCCTGTATAATCGCATCGGACCTTTATGGCGGCTATATTACCTACCATTAATGTCACCATATTAATCAAATGCAATTATTAATGTATATTTTGTCGTAATGCATTTAATTTAGGCATAAGTTGTGTTTTATTATTGAGAAAAATAGACGTAATTCATTAGAGGCTATACCTAATTTTTTTTATGAGACTGCACTAAAAATTTAACAGAAACACTATTTTTTGAATGTGTATAAAAAAAAGGTTTATAAAGTATTTTTGTCAATGTAATTGAAGTGTGAAATTTTATGTTATTGTAAAAATCAAGATGTACCTTATTAAGTTTAGATAGGTATAGCATACAGTCGCGTGTTTTCATTTGTAAAAGTTACGTTGTTACGTGAAGACTTAACGGCTAGAACACCAAAGAGAGTACCTACAGCACAGCGGTCGGCGATGATTGATTCGTCCATACCTTACGACTTGAATTGTGACTGAATAATGTGAGCAGCATTATCGAATCGTTTAGAATAAGTATTTACCTTTGTATATTATTAAAATACAACATTTTACAGTAACGTACCGCGGTTAAACCGTTTTACTTACTTACTACCTTCCAATGTTTCGGACACAAGTTTATTTTAATATTGTCATCACCCATTTGCTTAAAATAAAAGTGGAATCGTCAGTCAGTTTTTGTAAGTTTGGTTTTAAGTTGTAATTTATTAAGGCCAGTTCAATATAAATATTTATGAAATATCGTGGATGTTTTATTTTAAATCGCAAAGTTCTACAGCAAATATTGCAGTGATAATTTATGTAGGCGCCTCACATTACCTACCTAATACACAGGTAAACTTGATATTTAAAGTATTCCTTCTAGGACGTAATAGTGTGTGACCCATTTGCAACAATTAAGCACCCCATAAAGCCTAGGCGAAAATTTATGGAATTCGATAAAACCCAATTTTTATATATATTTGGAAATTTCCCAGAATTTCACTAAATATCACTGTTCTCTAAACTCTCAAATTGAATGGCCTTCATTGCTATTCCATTAGATACCTAATATGTTAACAAATCTTTCGATGTAACCAAATTTTCTAAAACATCTCATTCCAATTTTCTAAAACTTAGTATTTTTAGCTGTTTCACTCGCATACCTACTTCTGGCGGACTGCCACAAGGCACTAGGCTCTAGCACTATAATATGTAGGTAGGTACCTACAGTTTAAGGTAGCTTTTTTTTTTTCCTTTTGGCTTCGCACGGTTTGTGCATTTAGCCAATGTCACGTTTTAGTTCTTGTATAGTTTTGATGAAATGAATTATAAATGCATGATGATGATATCCCCGCCCACTCCCCTTGAGTTTCAGTAAAGATGTGGCACTTTACTGAGACCTCTCGCGGACTTCTTGAGAGAACTTGAAGCGAAGTTGCACTGTTTTGTTTCATTTGCCTACACTAATGCACGTTCACAAACACTTAATGGTTAATAATCCACCATTATTACACATTAATAATCGGCTAAACACAAATTTTGGAAAATTAAACAAACTGCTGAACATGACGCTTCACTTTCCCGCCAAGAAGTCCCTTTAAGGTAGTTGAAATAAATTAATCTTTGGTAGGTACAGTCGCCAGCACATGGTTTATACCAAACTGTCAAATTTCTCCAAATGATTTTGAACCTTAAAATGTTCAAGGTTAACTTCAAAATAGAATTAGAAAATTTGACAGTTTGTGGTAATTTGATGTGCTGGCGAAACACGGAATAGAAAAAACTGTTTTTATTTCGATAATTTTACGATGTTCAAACTGAGGTGTTATCCGACTTAAGGCTCGTGCAGACTGGCGCGATGTCGCGGGTGCGATAGGCAGCGCGACACTTACCATGAAGTTTTCATAGAAATTGTGCTACTAGTGCTGCGTTGCGCTGTCGCGTCGCGCCTATGTGTGGGAGCTTATAGGCTTCCTACTCTTAAGTTTTCACCCAACCCTATTCATGATTAAGGCATGTGCTTTTGATTGATTCACATGTCTTGAGATTATTCAACCCAGATTCAGAATGAGCCCGAAGTTTGAATCGTGACTTTACAAAAATAATTGAAACACATGACTCTACTACACCGAGCAGGGGGCATAAAATGGACGCTTTGGCAGAATCATAATAATATGATCTGCGTACAATTCATGTCCCGCAATTCATCTGTTTAACAGTTTTTTTTGGAGTTTCGTAAAATGGTCCACAAATGAAGAATTGATAGACTGAAGTCTAATGTCAAATAGCAGCTGTCAAACAGATGAATTGCGGGATTTAGGAATTGTACGCAGATTATAATATGATTCTGCCAAAGCGTCCATTTTAGGCCCCCAGGTTACCTTAGATGACCTACGTACATGATTATGATTAACTGATTACTTAACATCACGCCTGTAATTATTAGGCAGAGGAGTACCATAGCACACCGACATTTCTCCAGTTCTGGTTAAGTCCCATGAAATCAGTGGCGTAGCTAAGTAACCAAAGGTAGTAAAGTAATCGTTTTCGTCGTTTTCCGAATTTGACATATCTACTCCAGATTTGTCGTAATCTAGATTCGTCTTAATTCAGTCGACTCCATAGTAAAATTAAAAACCAAATACAAATTGAAACTTACTACTTATTATTTTAATAAACAAATTAACCTAAAACCTAAGAATACAGGGGAACCCGCATATTTCAAACAAAGATGTTCGAGACTTGCTGGGAATTCCCCGGTATTTTTTCGAATAAGTTGCCATTATTAAAGTCGCGTTCCTGGAATCTGATTATTTATATTCCGAATGTGGGAGAAAATTTTCTTTGTTCCCGTTGAGTTACACCATTTTGTGTTACACTGTTACCCACTAGGAAAAAAATTACTGATTAGTAACGCTGTAACTCCAAGCCACGTTTTTTTTCCATCAATTTACACTGCAACCTAGTAAGTAGTACGTAATAATAATAATATTATATAATCTAGTCGTTTCTGGCACTCGCCGGCCGCTACCGCGGCACCGCTCGCTACGCTCGCTCGGCTCGTCCGTAGGAGGTCACAGTTTTAACCTAACCTAACCTAACCATTTCTTTTTTAAATAATTAACCTACTCTAACTAGTTCCATAAATAACCTTGTATTAAGTCAAGATGTATTTCAACAATGCTTTTACCCAGAGTTACATTGTCACTCAAAGGGGGAAAAAAAAGTGGCTTTGAGTTACAGTGTTACTAATCGGTAATTTTTTTTCCCAATGCGTAACAGTGTAACACAAAATGGTGTAACTCAACGGGGCAAACTGAAATTTTCACAAGTTCAATTTATAGTTTGTAAGTCAGAGTCCGCGGGGCCCCCTGAGCTTGGGGGCCCCGGGGCACTGCCCCGTCTTGCCCTCCAGTAGCTACGCCACTGCATGAAATAGGGGTCGAGCCTATTGGCATCAACCGGGCACAAATCCAGACTCCGGACTACTACTGAGAAATACTTGATGGAAAACCCTACAACACTTTGTCCGACCTGGGAATCGAACCCAGGACCTCATGCTCAGAAGTAGCGCGTGCGACCACTAGACCAACGAGGCAATTTGTAGATGATTAATTGATTACTTATTTAAGAGCCTATACAACCTCAAATGGCTTAGCATGATCCTCCGTTATGTCGAAAATACTGCAGCATTAATTTTGAAATAAATATATGGTAAAGTTGAGGATTAATGTTAGGTACTTACTATGTTTGACAAAAACACGATTCAATAAAATTTTGTTGATAGAAAAAAAATCCAAAGTTACCTCCAAACCGAACAATCATCATCATCATCAAAATTTCAGCCGAAAGACGTCCACGGGAAGAAATGGGATGGTGTTGTGATGGTTCTTTACGTCCCGCACCAAATAAAAAAAATACTTCAAATTTGCTATTGAAACTTTGCATATTAACTGAACTAACTATATAGCAGGTATTATGTTATTTTTTTTTAATTAAGTACCATTTTTTTTTCACCGTAAAAAGAAATAAACTAAACTATCGGTGCCTTGGAGTCTTCTCCCTGCCACACTATCTCGCTTGCTCGCGTGACCGCCAGCAGTAGTGTGCGAGCGAGATAGAGAGTGAGGTGGCACTGAGGTATTATTTATACTCTGCTGGATCCGCAGCTGTAGCCCGCGAAATTCAAATATTCTTACGTATTTTACTATTTGCACGTCAGTTTCAAGTTGTATCTTGATTTAAATTATGATTCGCGACTAACAGATATGTATATATATATAAAGGACGATGGGAACTGGCGTGCCCAAAATTGAAACTTAGTCAACAGACTTGAGACATATCGCATTTAAAAGGTCTTGGCTTACTGATCATTCTTTACTATAGTGACGATCGTCAAAAGCACGGGGTTTTCAGTAAAATTAATAGAATAGATTACATCGCTACATTTAACATAAACTGCGAAAGCTGGACTTCTTCTCTTCTGCCTACTCCTTCGTGAAATAGGCATGATGTTTTATTGTTTGATGTTCCATATTATATAAGTCGGTAATTATTATGCTTTATCTCTAGTATTGTGATGAAAAATAGAAAACAAACCTCTATATTTTCGTTAGATAAATGAAACTCATAGATGATTTTTTCTGGAAACCTCATATATTTCAGACTTGAAACAAACAGTTTGTTATTTTGTAGGCCGTAACGAAAAATATGAGACAAAATTAAGTCTGTTGGAACAAAAAAAAAATATGGGGACGAGGTCCATAGTAGATTGCCCATCGTCCTTTACAGAATTATTATTAATACAATTCAATTAATTTATTTGCATACCATCATATCATCATCATCATCATTTCAGCCGAAAGACGTCCACTGCTGGACATACTCGTAAGCCTCCCCCAAAGGGGCGGTATGCCATAATCGCCACACTTGGCAGACGGGTTGGCGATCGCAGTATGGCGTTAAATGCATAGAGAACGCTGCTGCCCACATCCAACCCATTTCTTCCCGTGGGTGTCGTAAAAGGCGACAAAGGGACTAATTTCTAGAGAATTATTATCATTAGTACATAAAATTATTTAGTTAGATTTGTTCCATTGAATGAATGTTTCATGAAATCACATTGGGGAACAAATCTAACTATAGAGATGTATAAATGATTCTAATGATAATAATTCTGTAAATACAATATATACAGGCCCAAATTAAATTAGCTAGCGAAACTCCGCAGACATGATGGGTAAACATGACATAGTGAAAAAGAAATTAATTTGATGATTTTTTTTGGGGTCATTACTACTGAATATTCTATGTGCGAAGCGCACATAGAATATTCAGTAGAAATATCAGTTAAAATATAAAACGTTTTTTTGTGTAAACTTCACAGACGTGATGGGTATCGATATATTAAGACGATAAAATAAAAACTGATTTTCTTAACTCATATTTTAAGTAAAGACATTACAGCCGACCCCTTGACAATTCAAAAGTGCATGTAATAGGTTTATTTGAAATAAATGCTTTCCGCCTTATTACAAAACAAGATTTATATTTTAGGCTTAAACCATGGAGCCAGTTTTTGTAATAAGAACGTAACTGTGATTGAAATACCGTTCTTTTTACAAAACTGAAAACTTAGTTCGGTACTAAGTTGTCAGTTTTTTGTTTAGGAACTTTACCATAGTCGGAATAAAGTTCGAAATTCAATAATGGCTCCATGTTTTAAACCTGGGTCTGAAGATAAACCTTGTTTTGTAATAAGGGGAATTGAGTTTGAGTTTGACAGCGCTCGTTGACCCCAAAAAAAAATCATAAAATATATTTTATTTTTATTTTGTCATGTTTAGATTTAGATATGGATCACCCATCACGTCTGCGGAGTTTCGCTAGCTAATTTAATTTGACCCTGTATATCTGTTATAGTCGCGAATCTTATTTTGATCAAGATACAACCTGACAAGGCAAAAAACTAAAAAATATTTTAATTTCGCGGCGGGCTACAGCTCCGCTACTGCGGATTCGATGTTTTTTGAGATAAGGTAATTCAAATCTGTATGTCTCCCTCTAATGTTTGAAATCTAAATGATATCTTTAATAACGTACAAGACCTAATATTTCAGAACCACAAAAAAAAACATATTTAACTAAGTAGGTACTACCTACCTACTCCTATACAAGGTGGAAACTTTCAGCGGGGCAGTAAGGGGAAGTACCTTATCCGTTGCAGCTACGCGAAAATGGTCTTAAGAGACTATCCATAATTTTTTATGTAATTTTGATCCCCATTCACAGATTTTCAAAAAAAATTACAGTCAGCAGGAAAATTCGCCGTTTTCACAAAAACTTTTTTTTATGCCAATCAATTCTGTTTCTTATAAGGATCAAAAACCTCTATTGGACCAACTAAGGTTTGAGTACTAGAAAAGTCAGAAATCGCAAAAAACTTTTCCCATACATTTCGTGGAAATTAGAATCCAAGTTAGTTTTTATCCAAGTTGTATTTCCAACAAGATGACGCTCCGCCACACAACAGCCGCCATTCCCGATCTAATTTGAACCGGCAATTCCCAAGGCAGTGGATAGGAACATAAATTATGGTCCTATACCGTCGCCACCTCTTGATTTTTTATGTGGGGCTGTGGGGCTATTTAAAAAATGAACTTTATAAAAAGAAAATACGACAATGTTCAGGAACTCAAAGATTCACTTACCACGATTCTCTATGGAATTAATCCTAGCACATTATCAACTGCTACCCACTCTGTAGTAAAGAGAGTAAACCTGTGCCTACGTCAAAACGGCTACCATTTTGAACACCTCATATCTTAGAGCAAAAGTAAAATTTCTAGGTGAGTCCAAATGTAAAGTTTCAAGTTTTTAATTTTAAGGTAAAATAATACCCAAAGTAAAAGTTATTGTATTTGATTTGTTTTTCGAACACTATGTTTTGTAGCGGCCAGTTTATCTATGGTAAAAAAATCAAGTTGGAGTCTCATTTCCTACAAAATGTATGGGAAAAGTTTTTTGCGATTTCTGACTTTTCTAGTACTCAAACCTCAGTTGGTCTATTAGAGGTTTTTGATCCTTATAAGAAACCGGATCGATTGGCATAAAAAAAAGTTTTTGTGAAAACTGCCCATTTTCCTACTGACTGTACATTTTTTTTTAAATCTGTGAATGGGGATCAAAATTCCATAAAAAATTATGGATAGTCTCTTAAGACCATTTTCGCGTAGCTGCAACGGATAAGGTACTTCCACTTACTGCCCCGCTGAAAGTTTCCACCCTGTATATTGAAGTACCAAAATTAAATCAACAATCAAGTGAAAGATATCGACGTCGACACTGGCTGGACACCTCCATGTAAACAAACAATTACGGGATATGAAATGAACATTACGTACATGAGAACTAACACCAAGTCATTCGGAATTAATCGTGTTTATCAAAGCATTTTCATTTCGTTTCCAAGAGGTAATGTACTAAGGAAATCAAAATAACGAGTGTCGCGTGATATTTATCCATTCCGTTGTAGATATTGTCGGGGACACTAAAAGAATTTTGTAATTTGGTCCGACTCAATTATTTTAATAGCTTTATTAATCGAATGACACTGTCGACACACAAGATACTTGTTAGCTACTTATATTTGCTACTCATATTAAGTAGGTAGGTACAGTTTCAGAGAATTAATTATGAAAGAATATGGGCCAATGTGGCACAAGAAACCAAATTTCTATCGCAGTAGAGAATAGATTTTTACTCCAGATGATGTTAATTAATGCAACAAGCGTTGAAGGAATTTAAGGCTTCTATAGACCGGCGCGACACGTGACGCGACACAAAGGCCCCGCGTGTCGCGCGACTAGCGGTGCCTTTGTGTCGCGTCGCGAGTCGCGCCGGTCTGTAGAAGCCTTAATGCGACGCGCCACGTTATGACACATTTCGTTACGTATGACAGAGAAGAATATCTCTGTCCCTCACACTAAATCTCTCTGATTGGGTTCCGTAGTACCCCAAAAGAAAAAAATGGAACCATTATAAAGCCACTTCTCAGTCTGTCAAGATCCTTTTTCTCAGGAACGCGTGGAGGTATCAAGTTGAAATTAATATCAAATACGTAGGACTACGGTCCCTTGTACCCTAAAAAAATCGAGTAAGTCAACGCAATTTAGGCGACATATTTTAATACTCGCAAAAAAATCTACTACCGTCGTCGTGGAGGTGATGCGAATATTTAGTTTCTGAAGTAAGTAACGAAACAGCCAAGCCATACATTTTTACTGATATGTAGAATTTGTGAAGTTAAGATCGGTCGGTCTAGTTAGGCCGTGTAGATTCAGAATCTTGGCTCTACATGAGATCTGATATCTTTTCACAGGGCAAACCTTATCTGGTCGTCTTGGCAACATTTTACATGAAATGTTTTTGGTGGGATTTCAGTTCTCTTTGTACGTTGCTAGGCAGTCTTTTTAGTGTTTTTTTTTTTTTTTGGGTGTATTTCTTGCACATCAGCAGTGCCGGTTTTCATAGCCCATTCTCTGTCTTTGCCTTTTTTCATAGATGGTTAACTGATTAAGCGATAAATCAGGGCGATATTTCGGTCATAAGCGATTATATTCAACTATAGCTGACTGTTGTGCTTTAATACTAGCAAAGTCTATATTTATAAGGTGAACAACACCTTGTAAATTGATCATAAATTATTTCGAATTATATACCTAACTTTAGTATTATATCTTATCGTATTAATTAAGTACTTAATGATGTTTTTGGTGGGATTTCAGTTCTTTTTGTAAGTTGCTAGGCAGTCTTTTCAGTGTTTATTTTTTTCTTCTTTTTTGGAGTGTATTTCTTGCACATCAGCAGTGCCGGTTTTCATAACCCATTCTCTGTCTTCGCCTTTTTAGTGTTCCGTACCAAAACGGTAAAAAGGAACCCTCATGGGTGAGACTAAGTCTGTCTGTCTGTCTGTCTGTCACACCTGAATATCTCAAGAACTACTAATGCTATGAACTTGAAATTTAGAATAGTTTTAGATGACGTTTGCCCAACTATTTTGCAAACAAAAAACAAATTTAAACAAATATGTCTTTTTTGCAAAAAGGACTGAAAGGGGGTTTTAAAAATTTGAAGTGGGGCTACTAGGGCATGTGGGGTATCATATGAAAGAGAGCTGTTTGCACATTCTCAAAAATTTATTTTATTTTTTTAGGCTACATAATTTCCGACTTTTGATGAAAAATGTAAAAAAAAATACCGTTCCCCCCCCCTTATCTCCGAAGTTTGCATAGATAAAAATCTGAAATTATTCTATGTGATAGAAGTTTATGTAAAGATTACAGGAAAAATAAAACGATGTCTCAAAATAGCACAGTTTTTCAGAAATCATCAACATCGTATATATGTACGGAACCCTCGGTGTGCGAGTCCGACTCGCTCTTGACCGGTTTTTCTTTGATGGTTTACTGATTACCATAAGCGATAAATCAGGGCGATATTTCGCTCTTAAGCGATTATATTCAACTATAGCTGACTGTTGTGCTTTAATACTAGCAAAGTCTATATATTTCGGCTTTCTAGCACTTCAGGAAGTACCCTAACATTTTGAAGTCTCATACAAATTTCCACCCTCCCATTTTAGGGGATGGGGGGTAAAAGTTATAAGTTTATTAATTTTTTTGTTGGTTGTATACTAAACTTAGATTACATACCAAATTTCAGTTTTCTAGCACTTCAGGAAGTAGCCAAACATTTTGATGATCATCAGTGTGTCAGTGACGAAATCGGTGTATTTTAGATATCAATAAAATCTAAAGTATTAGAGCTATTCAATTGAGACTTTGTATGTTTAATTAATCTATTATTGACATCATATCCTGAGAATATGAACTATCTGATACATCGGAAACCAACTCTATGAGGGTTCAAAAAAACGACGAAACACTTCGAGAAAAGGTAGGTAGTGCCCTTGCGCTTCGCTTGACTCGTCTTGGCGAGGGCACTACCGTGCCCCCAGATATTGAGACACGAAGCAACAAAATACGATCTAAAGAAAAGCGGCCACATTCTTCTAGATCGTATTTTGTTGCTTCGAACTTTTCGTAAATGTTAACCGTATTATTGCTAGTCGTTGTAGGTACGCAATAATAAAAGTTTACTCAACCGGTGTGTTTTAAGCGTTTTATTGAAAAAAAAACAATATAAAAACAGACTTGTTGTTGCCCCCCAAAACTGCCCATATTCAAAATGCATTTAAGTTAAACGTTACACTTCCGTGTTTGGGTCATAGAAATTCAGTTTCAACTTAATCGGTCCAGTAGATTCGGAGCAAGTTGGCTGTGACAGACGGACAGACAAACAGACACACGAGTGATCCAACAAGGGTTCCGTTTTTTCCTTTTGAGGTACGGAACCCTAAAAAATAAGGATATGAATAGGTATTACAAAAACACCTATATATTTAATCATTTGAATTGTACGTATTGTGCAATAGGGTGGACTAGAATATTAGACAATATCCACTTTAGGTACCTTACCTTTGTCGGGGTCCGTTAGGGCCAATGCCTGCCAGGGTTGCGGGTTGGTCCGAAAGAGACATCGTGGCCCTGGCACACAGGCAACTGAAGGAACACGGGTGGGTTTTAGTCAGTAAAAGTCTGACACGCCCGGCCCTCCCGCTCCGCCCAGACCGGGAGAAGTTATTTGATAACTTCCCAACCAAAAAAAAGGTACCTACCTATTCCGAAATACTCTCGGTGAAATGTACCTGAAACCACATCACTTTTCTCCATTTTTAACCGACTTCCAAAAAGGAGGAGGTTCTCAATTCGGCGGTATGTTTTTTTTGTTTTTTTTTTTGTATGTTTGTTACGCGATTACTCCGTCAATTATGGACCGATTATGAAAATTCTTTTTGTTTGAAAGGGTATACCCCCGAGGTGGTCCCATTGCCGCCAAATCAAAATCTGATGAGGGGATCTCATGGAGACCGAGGGAAACTCTCAAATTTTATAGGCAAACCGAGTTACTATAAAAAATACCCAAATCGCTATAGATTTGTGTATTTTTTATAGTAACTCGTGCATTTGCTCTCGGAAAGCACCATTTGGTGAAGTGGAACTGATGATCGAGAGCCCAGATGGCCACCGGAACAATATAATTATGAGTATCTATTTAACGGGTTACGATTAAGCAATTTATGCTCGTCACTATGCATATGGTGAGTGGCAGTTCTCCTGGTTCTTACCAAGAGAACTCCTCAACAATCAACGTCCCAGCATCGGGAAAAGCAATATTTTGTAAAAGGTGATGAACAGTTAACATTAGGCTATAGTAACTTAGATAAATTCAAAACTGACCCACTAAAAAGTGAAAAATATTTATTGTTTACAAAAAAATAATAACCGACTACCAAAAATAACACTACAAAGTGAAAAATAACTTTAATTTCGGAAGTCGGTCGCAAAAAACTCAAATACAGATATAAGACACCGACTTCCGAAATTAAAGTTGTTTAAGCACAAGATTGGAATTCCTTTAGTAAAACTCATGAAGAAATTGAAACTAGTATAATTTAGTAATTTTGATAACCTCCGTTAGCGGAGCTGAAATAATGAATACAAAATTTTCTCTTCCACGCCTACCGACATGATAGAAATATAAAAAAAGTAAAAAGTTGCATGTAGCAGTAAAACACGCGGGTGCTGATTTGCCCAAACAAAATGAGCAGGCGCGAACATAAATTCCCCCCGTTGAAGGACGCAGAGCTTCAACCAGGAAACTCTTCACACGTAGGCAGGGGGCACAGGCGGACTAGAGATCGACGCACGCAGACTCTTGCCGTGTTGATATCTGCGACTCGAGATATGCCATCTGGTCCAGGGAAAAGTCTGGCGACACGTCCGAGGCGCCAATTGAGTGGTGGTGTATTGTCTTCTTGTAAGATCACCAGATCTCCGATATTCAGCTTTTTAGAATCAGTCTTCCATTTAGTACGTTGGTGAAGTTCAGAGATATATTCTTTTTGCCAGCGCTTCCAAAATTCTTGCCTTATTTGCTCAAGGCGAGCGTACCGGTTACGATGGGTCGTCTTGCAATCGTCTTGAACTGGGGTTGGCAGCGCATTGAGTGATCTGCCAATCAGGAAGTGCCCTGGGGATAAGGATAGGAAATCATCAGGGGATGAAGACATTGGGCACAAGGGGCGACTATTTAGAACTGCCTCTACTTGTGCGAATAAAGTACCTATTTCTTCGAAAGAAATATGGGAATTTCCCATGACTCTTTTGACATGATATTTAGCAGCTTTAATTCCAGCTTCCCAAATTCCACCGAAGTGAGGACTGTAAGCAGGTATAAATGAAAATTTTATTCCTTCTCCTGTTGCAAACTGAGAAAGAGATTCGCTATTTAGTTTTAGAAAATTGCTAAGTTCCTTAGCAGCGGCAACGAAATTTCGTCCGTTATCAGAGCAAACCTCCGCCGGCTTGCCACGGCGAGCAACAAATCGACGAAATGTCATAATAAAAGCTTCTTTGGTCAAGTCACTAACGGGTTCTAAATGAACACATTTAAAACGTAGACAAATAAATAGACATAAGTAGCATTTTACTAATCTAGCACCACGTCCCTTGCGATTTAATATGAGAAAAGGACCGGCGTAGTCAATCCCGACAGATTTGAAAGGAAAATCAACGGAAATACGATTTATAGGTAAGTTGCCCATTTTTGGGGATATGGTTTGCCCACGAACACGCACGCAAGTAACACATTGCTTCACAACGCTTCCAGCTAACCTTCTGCCGTTAATAGGCCACACAGATTCTCTGATCGTTGCTAGTAATAGCTGTGGACCAGCATGCAAATTTCGTAAATGTTCGTGTACAAAATAAAGTTTTGTTACATAATGAGAAGAATCCAAGAGTAATGGATGTTTTTTATCAAAAGAATAATTAGAATTATGTAATCTCCCTCCAACTCTTATTAGATTAGTTGTGGGCTCAAAGAAAGGTGATAAACATAATATTTTAGATTTAGGCAATAATGATTTTGATTGAATTCTTTTATATTCAAGAGGAAAAGATTGTTTCTGTGCAACTCGACAAATGAAAATAAAGGAATGATTTAGTTCATGCACTGTTAAAGGGCCAGATAAACGATTAAGCCTATTTAATCGTTTAGAGTTGTGTAAAAACCGTAAAATATATGCAAATGTTCTTTGCAATTTTGAAAATTTTGAAAATACCTTGAAATCGAATGTAGATTCAGGTAAATTAATATAATGACTTTTTACTTCAGGTAATTCAATATTTTGATTTGTATGTAGTATTGGTCATTTTGATTCATCATTGTATAAAAACGATGGGCCTCGCCACCACATCAAATTGTCACGAAGGTGATGAGCGTTTACACCTCGAGAAATTAGGTCAGCGGGGTTGACGTCAGTGGGAACATGACGCCAATCCTTGCGATTAGTAAGATCTAAAATTTCAGCTATTCTATTTGCGACGAATGTTTTTAGTTTTCCTGGATCATTTTTTATCCAGCATAGTACGATATTAGAATCGCACCAATGTATCATTTTTGTAGGAAGAAGTCTTAAGGACTCGATAACAGATTGACATAGATTAGCTGACAATAACGCCGCGCAAAGTTCGAGGCGAGGTATGGTGATGGGCTTTATAGGAGCAACCTTGGATTTTGAACATAACAAACTTACTGTCACCTCATCGCTTTCGTTCACCGTTCTCATGTAGATACAGGCCCCGTAAGCGACTTGTGAGGCGTCGCTGAACGAATGCAGTTCTATGGACTTTGGTGAATCACCAATCACTCTACGTGGAATATGAAGGTCTGCAAGTAAAGGTAAGTTTTTTGATATTTCATTCCAACTTTCCTGTATTTCGTTAGGTACAGGTTGATCCCAGTCAATTCCCTTGACCCACAACCTTTGAATCAATATTTTAGATTGAATTATACATGGGCTCAATAACCCAAGTGGATCAAAAATACGAAGTGACTGCGACATTATAAATCTTTTGGTAATTATTGTGTTGTTTATGTCATTATTTTTTACAGGAAAATTGAACGTGTCATCACTTGGATCCCACCCTAGACCAAGAGTACTGGAGGATTCACTCAAGGTAAGTTTTTCTTTTGTATTAATTTCTATATTATGGAATAATTTTGGTAAATTAGTTTTGTATTTTCGTAGGGGAAAACAAGCTGTGTTTAGAGCAGTAGAAAGTGCCTTTTGTTTGTATAAAAGTTGATCTTCATTGTCTGAGCCTGTAATGACGTCATCAACAAAAAAGTCATTTTGTATTATAGTTTTAATTAATTCATCATCACACTCTTCTCCTACTTGCCACAGACATTTAGTGCTAAGATAGCTGGCACTTGCAGTACCGTAAGTGACCGTATCTAAACGCAACCGAACCCATGCCGCACTCAGACGCAGGATGACCTTGGCGCAGGCAATTTACACACAATTTATATTGGGATATGCATGACATTTTCTCTTGAATGGATTTTGATTTAAAAGTTGGACAATCATAAATCCTATGATTTCCATTGGATACTACACACAGATAAACAGTTGAAGAATTATTACGAGATTGAGAAGTTGATGCAAAGACATTAGTATTTTGGTTACGGCTTGGTTTATTAGAAGCAAGCTTATTGTTATTTGATTGAGATTGATTAGACGAGGGACGTGGGTTTTGTTGTGATTTTGAATTATTATTATTGTTGCTCATAGATTTATTCTGATTAAATGATTCTAGTACATTGGCGCGGTCAATTAAGAATTTATTAAATTGCTCCAAAGTCGGCAAGTCATTAACGCAATCTATTGTGTTGCGATATTCTTCCCATTTTAGTATGGTACGACTATCCAATTTAAGCAATAAAATTAATATTAGCAACATGTCCCAATGGTCTGTAGGTAGACCTAAACTCTTTAAAGCTCTTAGATTTTTAGTGACGTTATCAACTAAACACCGAAGAGACCTATCTGACTCACGCGTTATTGGTTGAATATTTATTAAAGAATCTAGGTGATGATTCATAAGAATCCTTTTGTTATCGTAACGCTCGCAAACCTGTTTCCAAGCCTCTTGGTAATTAGACGAAGATACCTCGAGGTTCGATATGACACGCGCAGCGTCACCATCCAGATAAGAAACTAAATAATGAAACTTATGTATGTCTTGAATGCGTTCATTTTTATGAATCAAACTAAGAAATGTGTCCCGAAATTCGAGCCAGCGGAAGTGTGATCCATCGAACTTAGAAATCTGTATTTGAGGTAATCTAAAACCCACGTTTTGATGATCCGAATCCGCATTTACCAGGATAGATTGACGACGCTTACCATCATCATCAGTATTATATTGTTGTAGCTCTGTCTTGGCTATAGCTATATTTTGAACTATATCCTGTTCGATGCGTTCTCGCTCATCAAGTTCTAATTGAATATTTGGAGCATTTAAAACTTCAATCTCTGTTTGCAAATCATCAAACCTTGTCGATAATCCTTGAAACTTATTTAATCTTAAACTCAATTGCGCAAGATCTATGTTTGATAACTCGGGTAATTCACTTATTTTGTCCAAATAGTTTTTAAATTTTGTAATTTGTCCTTTAATTGAACTACGTTTTACTAGTAATTCTTTTAAAGACACCTTGGCAGAGAATTTATCGCCACCTTCTAGTGGCATTTTTGACGTATAAATAATAATATAACTTTAGTTAAAATGGATTAAACGTCTACCTATTACTTTAGTATTATAGGTACTTAAAACCAATTGAATTTGACTATATCGACAATGTTTAAATTCTAAACTAATGCGGAAAAGGAATAAAATAATGATAGTCTCACGCTCCTCCTCTCGGTGGAATATCCTGGGATCTGATCTCGGCTGGCTGCAGTGTCTCACTCAGCAAACAGGCAATGATGGCCGCAATACTCAGTCGACCGACTTGGCCCTCAGGATAAGGCCTGGAAATTTCGGCAAATCGGCTTAATATAGGAATAAAAAACCGACAGCTATATCGAGGTAGGAGTATGACAATTAGGAATAATATTTATTTACATATATGTACGTTATTTGGCAAATGAATAATTTAATGAACAAGGACTTTAATTTGGAAAATTTCAACATGATTTTATAGTGGACGGTATATGTAGGTACTTTTACCTATGCACTTATTTGGCACGATAAAACCTATTACATTAAGGAAAATAGCACAAATAAAGGCTAGTTATTGGAATAGAGGTATTTTAGAAAGGATTATGTATGTAATTTGGAAATTGGTTGTAGGTATTTTGGTGAGGTAGAACGGAACACAAGGAGGCACTTAACTTGGTGATATTGATGAATCCATGGAATCCCGTTACGATCTTTAGCTGATTCGTTGGCACGGAAGACCAGACTGGTTGCTTGCACTGCAGTAACTTCCAATTTCGTTCTTCTTTGGCTCTCCAGTATCGCCGAGTAAGTAGGACGCCACTCGTGTTCTACTATATTACCCAATTTTCATAAGGACAGTCCTGTCACGGTCGCCAAATCTTTGTTTAAGCACAAGATTGGAATTCCTTTAGTAAAACTCATGAAGAAATTGAAACTAGTATAATTTAGTAATTTTGATAACCTCCGTTAGCGGAGCTGAAATAATGAATACAAAATTTTCTCTTCCACGCCTACCGACATGATAGAAATATAAAAAAGTAAAAAGTTGCATGTAGCAGTAAAACACGCGGGTGCTGATTTGCCCAAACAAAATGAGCAGGCGCGAACAAAAGTTATTTTTCACTTTGTAGTGTTATTTTTGGTAGTCGGTTATTCTTTTTTTGTAAAAAGTTTTTTTCTTTATATTGGTACATACCTACCTACTTTTAAATAAAGAAACTACATAAACAGAGTGTATCAGACAGGTGTGGTCAAAAAGGGTGTGTTACAGACCACTGAACGACTTTCTCCATGGGATGGGACTAAAATCGTAATCGAGAAAAAAATATCAGCCGTCCCATACATTTGGGTTGAGTAGGTGTATGTATTGAAATTTAGTACTGGATAGCTGCTGATATTTTTTTCTCGATTACGATGTTGGTCCCATGGAGAAACTTTGATGGTCTGTACCAGGGTTGTTGCTGATGCAAATTTTTTATGTCCGTGACTACCGCCGCCCCACCAACGCCAATCGCTTCCATATTTGGCAAATAATTAGTGCTCAATTGGTGCTAATTAGTGCTCGAACAACAGAAATGGTGCCTTAGTAGTTTTCGAGATAATCGACTTTGAAGGTGGTCCTGCGGTAGTCACGCTCCCTTCAGCAGGACCACCATGAGCGCCGAAAAAGGGGGCATGCTACAGCTGTTCTAAGTATACAAATAATTAGTGCTCTTGAATGTGATTCATTTCGTAACAAAAAAAGAACTGAAACATTTGTATTTACCGAGAAATCAACGATGATAACTTTCGCGCGCTCGTTCAGCAGGACCACGACTTTGAGTGTTGATTCCAAGTCTCAGGAGCTAGTCGCTTTCCTCAAACCTACATAGAAAATTAGTGCTCTGCGAGATAAAATTGATACCCAAAATTCAAATTTACTACTTCAGTAGTTTACGAGATATACCATACCATTGGTGGGGTGGCGGTAGTCACGGTGTTAAATTTTCATTTGAAGATTTCCCTATTAAAAACTCTGTGATTTCTTCCCAAATTTATACAAAAATTAGTGCTCCTAAAGAAGTTATAGTGACCAAAAATTCAGATTCCCAAGTGTTGTAGTTTAAGAGAAATTAGCTTTCATTACTTTTCCATACTAAATGTCCGCATATAACCCGACCAAATTAAGTTGTCAATGGTATTGAGCTGTTTATGAGATGTACACTCGTGCACATACATTGGTGGATGTCGGAATAGTAATAACAACATGTCAATATCTATAATTTTTATACAAACTGTGTACCTGGGTACATATTTATAAAAAAAAAAACCTATCGTTACCCATGGCCTGTGATACCTTTGTTAATGACGTGGTAGGTACTTAAATAATTATTTTTCCGTATTGTAAATACCTACCTTCTGTGTTATTATATGAATATAAGGTATAGGTATAGGTTATAGGTATTTCTTATTTATTTCTTTCCTACTCATTTAACGTTGCTGCAAGCAGTACCTAAGTATTGAAACCCTAATTTATTGCATGAATAATATGTTGCTAATAACGGTAGTATAAAAGTATTGCATAAGTAATAGTTATGTATTTTTCAGTACCGAAGTACTACTAATTTTACCAAATTTCCACTGACATATCTATGGACCTTTGGTGTATTTTTAGTTACCAATTCAATACCTACTTTGTTAAAGCTAGGTTAAAATTTATGAATTAGTAGGTGTATTTTTAATGGAAAATACATTTATAAGTCGAATAAGTTTCATTAATTATAGATCACAGTTCGATAACAATTGTAAATTAGTAGAATTTTAAGTAGGTACTTAATAATCAACAATATAAAATGTGCACTTAAATTTATTAACACAAATCAATCAACTCGATTAGACTATTAAGATAGGCCGACTAGTAGGTAACTAGGTAGAACCATAAACAAAACTAGAAATAATATGTTATATATCTAACAAATAGGTTAGATAGAACAGAATAGAAAAAGCTTGGATATTCATGCATACTCGTAGTTACAACAATTAAGGATAGAATGAAAATTAGTTTTAAGAATAAGAAGAATAAGAATAACTTTATTTTCGCAAATATGGGTAGATGATACATCAATAGGTGTTAGTACTGTACAAAGATCAGCCATATTTTGCCATTCGGCATACAAATATTTAGAAAGAAAGAAGAAAGAAAAATAATTTTAATTGTCACAGAAACACGTGCATACGAAAGCATAAACTCGAGTAACTAAACATTACACAAAACACATCTACAAAAAACAAATAAACATAATCATTTCATTTACATCAAATTATTATCTATTGTTAGTAAGTTATTTATTGTTAAATTATATACCATTCAATTAATCATTATTAAATGATATACTATTAAATTAATCATTATTAAATTATATACCATTCAATTAATCATTATTAAAACTAACTCAAAATTACAGATTTTTTTAATGCAATAAATTAGGTTTTTAATATTTAGGTACTGCTTGCAGCAACGATAAATTAGTAGGAAAGAAATAAATAAGAAATACCTATTGCTGTCGCTGACAAAAGGTAGGTACTTACAATACAGAAAAATAATTATTGTAGTACCTACCTACCCACGTCATTAACAAAGATATCACATTACACGTTATTTGTTTTCTTAATATGTACCTTACTCTATTTAATATAAGATTAGAAATTTAAATAAACCTTTTTACAGTCCGTTCAACCAATTTTGACTTCTATTCTGTAGGCATAAAGATGGCATAAAAAGCAAAAACGTGGTTACAATACTAACTGTTTATTACAGCTGCCAGTGTTAATGCTACCAACGCAATAGAAGTCATAATCGGCTGAACGGACTGTAAAAAATGTTTATTTGTCTTATCTTATTTCAATTTGAGTAAAGGTACACAGTCTGTATAAGTCTGTATAAAAATTATAGATATTGAACTGTTGTTATTACTATTCCAACATCCATCAATTTATGTGCACGAGTGTACATCTCATAAACAGCTCAATACCATTGACAACTTAATTTGGTCGGGTTATATGCGGACATTTAGTATGAAAAAGTAATGAAAGCTAATTTCTCTTAAACTACAACACTTAGGAATGTGAATTTTTGGTCACTATAACTTCTTTAGGAGCACTAATTTTTGTATAAATTTGGGAAGAAATCACAGAGTTTTTAATAGGGAAATCTTCAAATGAAAATTTAACACCGTGACTACCGCCACCCCACCAATGGTATGGTATATCTCGTAAACTACTGAAGTAGTAAATTTGAATTTTGGGTATCAATTTTATCTCGCAGAGCACTAATTTTCTATGTAGGTTTGAGGAAAGCGACTAGCTTCTGAAACTTGGAATCAACACTCAAAGTCGTGGTCCTGCTGAACGAGCGCGCGAAAGTTACCATCGTTGATTTCTCGGTAAATACAAATGTTTCAGTTCTTTTTTTGTTACGAAATGAATCACATTCAAGAGCACTAATTATTTGTATACTTAGAACCGCTGTAGCATGCCCCCTTTTTCGGCGCTCATGGTGGTCCTGCTGAAGGGAGCGTGAGTACCGCAGGACCACCTTCAAAATCGATTATCTCGAAAACTACCAAGGCACCAATTCTGTTGTTCGAGCACTAATTAGCACCAATTAAGCACTAATTATTTGCCAAATATGGAAGCGATTGGCGTTGGTGGGGCGGCGGTAGTCACGGACATAATTTTTTTTCACATCAGCGGATGCTGATGCTGATGCTGATATTAATTATTTTCTTAAAAAATCAGGGAAAAAGTAGTGACCCTTTTGTGAATTTTAATAAAAAATAGAATAAAACTAGGTAGGTACCTAGTTTAGTAATAAAGGCTTCTACAGACTGGTGCTATATCACGGGGACGACAAGGGTCGCGCTGCCTGTCGCGCCTGAGATAGTGCAACAGTTTGAAGGAGACTTAATTAGTACTTATTAAGGCTTAATTTAAAAAAAACCTTAATTAGTAATTAAGTACCTAGAGTCCTAGACTATTAAATAGCAGGTTATGTGCATAACTCGTAAACGAAAACAACACAGTCGTACTATAAGCGTCGCCCCCTTTGCGGTCATGTCACGACTCGAATTTCAGCATTAATAATCAGCATCGATCAATTCAGATGCTGATGCTGATATTGAAAATGATGCTGAAGTTCCGCGGATGCTGAATAATGCTGATGCTGATGTTCGCCACAACCCTGGTCTCACAACCGCGTGTTCGCTGGTTCGCCGTTAAATTTGACCACTCCTTTATGATACACTCTTTATTTAAGTACTCGTAGGTACACATGTCGATTTATTTATACCTCCTAGTTTATCCGTGTCAACCCTTCGATACTTAGCAACAAATCTCATTACGATGGTACCAATGCACAAGCAGCGCCTTATATGGATTCTAATGTCGATGTCGATCCCTGCCTTACTCCCTAATTGTATTATAAAATCGTAATAGTGGACGGTAAAGGGGTAGTGTACTACTGGGCGACTAACGCCTATCTGAGCTGTATACGGCTTCTATGGGCGGTTTCTATCATATCGTATCCATAAACATTAAACAATAAGTTATCGTGACACACGTGGAGTCGTGGACGCTATAGACAACGTCAATTTGGTTTGATTTGTAATATGCGGCTGATTTTACGAGAGACCCAGCCAACATCACAGTTTGTTATATTTAATATTTGTTTGTAGATGGTAGGAGCTGTATTGGTTCCTAGGTGCATAATTATCTACTTACTAGATACTAATAATAACATTATTATAATTTAACACGGCGGTTATTTCTACAAATACAAACTTATACTTACTTAGGTAAGTAAAATGACTCATATCATCTGACTTAAGACTCGTGCAGACCGGCGCGACTTACTCGATGACGACACCGGTCGAAAAATTTCAATGAAAATTTCATAGAAATTGTTCTACCGGTGTCGTGTCGGTCTGTACAAGCCTTTAGCCCGGGCTGTACCCAACTATGTTGATGGTTGGGATTGATTTCCAGTCTTGCGGGATGCACATAGAGCGTTAAATGCTCTAAGCCCGAAGGGGATGCTGCAAAATAACTAACTGAAATAAGTAGGTTGGTATTACCTACCCAGCTATTATAATTAAGTATAATTATGTTTTCTTTCCAAATCATAAGTAGTGCCTCGAAGAAAACGTAACGCGCGGCGTAGCATTCGTTGACGTTGCGTAGACATCTCGTAGCGGTGTGTCGTAGATGCTGCGTAGCGGAGGCTACGCGCCAGGCAGCGTCGGCGCGCGGCGCTGCGCTGCTGAATAGCCTCGGTCATTACATTAGTCGACGAGCGCTTTTTTTTACCGCGCACTGGGTTTTTTTACGTTTTTTTTACGAAAGGAAATTCGAACTGTACGCTTTTATGCCCGACTACGGCGAAGCAAAAAGGAGGGATATGATTTTTTAACGCGCTAGGGATGCGCTCGGATCTGTTGGATTCTCAACATTCGCCGCAACGCCTCAGGCGCTGCAAAATAAGCGCCCGTGAGCACTTGGGCTTATATCGTTTCGACAGAATAGCAAACGAATGCATTTCGACGAAGAAACACCTAATCTATTACAAACACGAAAAAAGAGAAAAGAAGCGGCATTAGGCGTAGGCGTCGTGGGCGTTTGCCTACATTCTCACGGTCCGAGGTGCTTGCAGCTTCATCAACTCATGTAAAATATTAAAACTAGGTAGGTAAGTCCCGTATTACGGAACGTCACTGAGTACTCAAGCATTACTTAAAACTAGTTTCAACCAATCAAATGGCTTGAATCTAGTTTTAAGCTTTTAAGTAATGCTTGAGTATTGAGTGACGTCTGTAACACGGGCCTAAGACCACTTTAACTACCTGTATTCATAACACTATGAATGGTCTGCTCTTTTTAACCGACTTCAAAAAAGGTTGTTTTGTATTCGACGAGTAGGTATTATTTTGTCATGATAAATGATAAGTAAATTAAACCTATTGACCGCCCCAGTCGGATTTCGCCATGTTTGTCCGTCTGACCCCGGCTTAGCTCAGAGACTCTCAGTACCTACTAGAAAGCTGTTATTTGTTGGCGTGTGTGGTTTGTGTGAGGCTAGGTAAGTACTTATAGTTTATGGTCGTTCAAAAATATTGCATTGTTCGTTTCAGGGATCCCTTTACGACTTACGGCTTTTCATACAAACTTTTAAGCCCTTGTTTTTCGAAATGACTGAACCGATTTTAATGAAACTTCATACGCATAAGCAGGATAAAAAGGTCTAAAAAGTTAGTTAAGAACATTTTCGCCAAATTAAACCGATTTTAAACAGAGATTTCCAGTTATCTATTTTTAAATAAGACATTTCGAAAGTGTGTGTTACTGACCTACAAATTGCAAAAACGTAAGAAAATTTGAATTTTGCGGGCTACCTTAGCGCATCCCCCTTATTTATTTATTTTACACGTGAAAATGTGCTCAACGCGCCTAAAGTTTTCACTTCGAAAATACCGTATGAGGTACAGAAGATGCAAAACTAAAATTAGTAGAGGTCTTGATTTAATTTTATCTAGGTAAGTCAGTATGATGACTTATTGTTATGATTCTGTATTTGAGTCGAGCTTGTGGGGTAGGTAGTAGGTGCGAAAGGTCGCGTAGCTTTTTTGCCAATCAATTCTTACTTTTGAAGTAATTAATTTATGGGGTTTTGCTAAGTAGTCAAGTATTATTATTATTTAGGTACTTATAACCTACGTACCTATTGGTAAGTATAAGTATTTTAGGTTTTAGCAATAGATGTATGACCACATAATTATAACGGACGGCCGGCAAGACTCAAGTTTATTAAGTAAGTATACCTTTTTTTTTTTTTTTGACGCTGGGAAAAATTCATTACGCATACCCACCCATCGGGGGATGGGAGGGGTATGTGGGACTCCCCGGAAAATCCGGTATACCCACTAAACGACCCAGCGGCGCTCCTACCTCGTTGCAAGGAGGAGGACTGGGAATCCGGCAGAGCCATAACATCCAGTCCCCCGCTGACGACCGCCCGCCTTGCAGGCGGGCCCGACACGCCCCCCCCGTCGGGGAGGGGCTCAGGAATGACCGCGAGCGCTCTGTCATTCCCGCCCGACGTGGATGGTGAACTGTGCAATGCAGGAGAAGGCGCCCCCGCACCCGTCTCCCGCTGTTCACCACCAGGGGGCATAAGACGACGATCGTACAATCGCTTTCTCATGCCCCGTCTTCGCCTGCGGAGCGGCGCTGCGAGAGGGTCGTCCTCCCGCGCGCGCTCCGCGTCCTCCTTCTGCGACATTACGTCCTCGCAGAAGGAGGCGACCGCTGTCCAGGCCCCCTCGCTTTCCAGCATCGAGTTGACGACGCTGAGAAGCGAGAGGTCCTGCCCGACCGCTGCGCTCAGACCGCGGCGCAGCTCGGGCCAGGCTGGGCACACCTCAAGGGTGTGCTGAGCCGTGTCCTCCGCCGCGCCACAGTCGTGGCACGACGGGGTCTCCTCCCTTTGGATCCGGTGCAGGTGCGATCCGAAACACCCATGGCCGGACAACACCTGCACAAGACGGAAAGAGAGGAAACCGTGGGACCGGAGTTCGGCGGCCGAAAACGGCAGTGGCGAGGTCCTCCATCCAGTGATGGACGATTGCATCCCTCGCCTCTTGCCGCACGGCCTCCCGCTCTTCTGCGGCGGGGGGCTCCCCGAGCGTCTTACGCCGCGCCGTCCATTCGTACACTCTGGTCAGCACCCACGCCTTGAGCTCCCAAGGAGGGGTAAGTAAGTATACCTAAACCAACACGGAACATCGGGCCTCCTGGGCGGCCATCATATATCTGTATCGAGTAGCTGGAACGTACACGAACCGCACGAGCAGTCATTGTCAACTGCTCGAGCAGTTGTTTTCGATCGCCAAAGGAGTAGAAAATTTAGCTGTTGCAATATGGAATTTGAGGATTACTGCGCCAGGCCAGTCGACAGCTCGAGAAGTCTAGAACAGTCAACCTATGTATGTCTTGCGACTGCTCGACCGTATGTCGGAAATGCTGCTGACCGCTCGGAGCGGTCGCTACTGCTGAAGCTGTATCGTTTAGGTATGTTTGTCAATGTAACGAAAATTGTAGTTCGCTGCTGCGACTACATACTTAAGTCTTAGCTTAAGGGTGCTCGCTCACGAGCGATTATTGTCAGAAAGACATACATTCACTCAAAAATCGCCGAAAGAATCGCTCGTAGGCGAGCACCCTAAAGCGGTCAGTCATGATGGCTGCATCAAGCTGCCCGTATACGGGCCCGTCTAAGGGCTGCCTGCCTATGTATATGGCAGCCCTTACTACCTACCTACCTACTTATCTCGATTGTTTACGCTCGCGTCATGTTCCGCTACTCGCATCCGATTAGAGTAGCGGAACATGACGCGAGCCAGTTGAATTGAACTACTGCGGTTTCGCTGCTATGGTTTCGTGGCGGAGGTGTGCTACCGGTGATAAGGTGGATCCGCTGTGGTAGCCCGCGAAAATAAAAATTTCTTACGTTTTTTGCAATTTGCAGGACAGGACGGTGTCAGGTTGTATCTTGATTAAAATATGATTCGAGACAATAATAAATATTTATTTAAGTACAGAATTATAATCATTAGATCAATCATCACATCATCATTCATCTCTTTTATTTAGATTTGTTCCCTAAAAACAAATATCTTATGGAAAAGTGCTTTTATGGCAAAAATCTAACTTAGAGAGATATATTAATGATTTTAATTATTATACTTAATTCTGTAAATATATCTTTGCTATGATCGCGAATCATTTTGATCAAGATACAACCTGATATTGACCTGCAAATTGCAAAAAACGTAAGTTTTAATTTCGCGGGCTACAGCTTCGGATCCTGCTTAATACTGGCGCGACACGCGACGCGACACAAAGGCCCCGCGTGTTGCGCGACGAGCGGTGCCTTTGGGTCGCGTCGCGAGTCGCGCTGGTCTGTAGAAGCCTTTAAGTGTGGGTTATGTTACCCAGTCGGTACCCCCAGGTCGGGGTTCTGTATCGACTATTAATTACCTTTGATTATTTCTAATTATAAAAATCCACAGAATAGAAAATACATTTATTTCGTGAATTTGAAATCAGTACGTATAAATATCATTAGCTGAAACTAGGTATGTGTGCAGTCACTATGTAAGTACCTACCTACATTGTAGGTACCTAGCCTACTGACAGATGTCTGATATAACTTGAAATTAGGCTGCTCCTGTGCTTTTAATAGATTTTATAAACTTGGAAATTGACTTTCTGGTTGACTGCTACTGATGATGGGTTCTTGGAACATGGGTACGATAGAGCTGTGACCGACATACGGAAAGCAGTTCATACGGACATGACGAAATTATTCCGGTTCCATGTTTTCAGAATACTTACTTTAGAAGATAATTGCAATACAAAAGCGTTTATAACTTGTCATTTTTAACGACATAATATATGTAGTTCATAATAATGTTCTCTGTATATATTTAAAGTACAGAACTGATTCATCAACCCCACTGAATTACTTTATCAACTGTACAAGTTATCAAAAGGTTATCATACAACTATTAATTATATTGTTCATTGCCTTGTTTCATTTAAACATACTTACTAAACACATTTGTCATAATAATAAGTTATGCTGACAGTCTTTCATGTTTACATATTTGTCCTTTTTTCTTTGGGTTGTACAAAATGAGGTTCCCTAAACTTTCTAAAACTAGGCTTGTCTTGGCAGAGAAATTATATTAAAGATTTCGTCATATCATAACATTACAGTAATTTAAAAAAAAAATACACCAAGCTTTTTTTCTTAATATTGAACTTTTTGTACCACATAATCTGTCACAAAATTTGTTCTGCATTTGCTCTTTACATAAATTTAAAAATAAAAATAATTTCCCCTAAGAGCTTTTACTAATTTTTTACCATAACATACTATCTTCTACTCCAAAATACTGAAAACATTGTTAATCATGTTGTATGTTGAAAGGAAAAATGTAAAAATATATTAAAATAACACAGAGTGAATGAACTTATAGATAAGGAACATAATACATCAAAGAAAACAGTTGCATTGTTTTGATTTGAATACTTTTTACTAACAAATAGATAACTTTACATCATCCTATAACATAGTGATGATGGCATTTTAAAAGTGAACAGGTATAAAGAATTTACAGTAGTCACAATTAGGCCAACAAATATACATGTGCTGTTAAGTAAATGATTCACAACCTCCATACAGGAAAATATAAGTACATATTATTCACAATAGCTCAGATTATAATATGTAACAAATAAAAACATGTAAACTAGAAGAAATCATGTATTTTCGTTTAAAGTGCATGTGACACTGGTATCACAGGATTAACACGGTTGTAACACTAACAATTTAAAAAGCCATTACATCCTTAGTCATCCCAATTAACATGGTGACAATCATGCCATATGAACGCTCCTTTTAGTGACTGGGGTGCTTCTAGCGCCAAATACAGAGGAGCTCGCGCCCCTCGCTCTGGTGTGAAGTCACCCATGCCTTTGGTCATATCAGTCATTACAAATCCAGGGTGGACACAGTTTATAGAAATGTTTTTGCCTTGTTCAAGGAACTGCCGCTGCTGAACAAATGTTAGTGCTGACATAGCCACTTTAGACACTTTATAATCTCCAAAATGGCCCGCGATTGAAACAAAAGAACTTTTACCATTTTTAGCTGCCCGCAAAAACTCATTTACAAAGTCTAAGATTTCTTCAACTGTGAGATCTTCTTTAACCAACGTGTCTAGCCATACTTGTTTACGTACATTAGATAGTAACCCCCAATCACTGCTAATGTTTATTATTCTGGCTGTGTTTGAGAGTAAAGGGTATAATATCTTGGATATTGACAATAAACTCATAAAGTTCGTATCAATGAGTCTCTTAGCGTCTTCGTGTGATGATATAGCCTTATCAAAGTCTAGGATGCCGGCGTTGTTTACCAAAACATCAATGCCAGAGTGATGTGTTGAAATGTGTGTAGCTAAGTCTTGAACACTTTTCTCGCTTGTGACGTCCAATATGTGGAATAGAGGTTTTAGGCCTAAGTCTTGTAATTTCTTTACGGCTTGTCGTCCTCTGTCTTCGTTTCTAGCCGTAAGGTACACAGCACCATCAAACTTTTGGCACAGCCCTTTCACTATTTCGAAGCCTATACCTCTGTTGCTTCCCGTTACTATTGCTACTTTGGTTTCCATTTTGTACATAGAAATTTAGAAACTTAATATTAATTACGTAGAAAATACTACGTTTTTAAGTAAAAATAAATATTTATTTTATCAATGCGCCTAATGACATTTCGGTTTTCCGGTCATTTTTGACACTTCGTTGACAACTTGACATGACACGGAATGTTCGTCCGGAAAAGCGACTGTCAGAGCTACTGTAAAAAAAAATAGGCAGTCATGGGAAATGCCGACAAAGTGAAAACAAGACTTCTTGGCGGGAAAGTGAAGCGTCATGTTCAGCAGTTTGTTTAATTTTCCTAAATTTGTGTTTTGCCGAATATTAATGTGTAATAATGGTGGATTATTAACCATTAAGTGTTTGTGAACGTGCATTAGTGTTGGCAAATGAAACAAAACAGTGCAACTTCGCTTCAAGTTCTCTCAAGAAGTCCGCGTGAGGTCTCAGTAAAGTGCCACATCTTTACTGAAACTCAAGGGGAGTGGGCGGGGATATCATCATGCATTTATAATTCATTTCATCAATACTATACAAGAACTAAAACGTGACATTGGCTAAATGCACAAACCGTGCGAAGCCAGAAGGAAAAAAAAAAAAAAAAGTGAAAACAACAACGCGGTTGACTTCTTGGCGGGAAAGTGAAGCGTCATGTTCAGCAGTTTGTTTAATTTTCCAAAATTTGTGTTTAGCCGAACATTAATGTGTAATAATGGTGGATTATTAACCATTAAATGTTTGTGAACGTGCATTAGTGTAGGCAAATGAAACAAAACAGTGCAACTTCGCTTCAAGTTCTATCAAGAAGTCCGCGTGAGGTCTCAGTAAATCTTTACTGAAACTCAAGGGGAGTGGGCGGGGATATCATCATCATGCATTTATAATTAATTTCATCAATATTATACAAGAACTAAAACGTGATATTGACAAATGCACAAACCGTGCGAAGTCAGAAGCAAAAAAAAAAAAAAAAACAACGCGGTTACCGCTATGTGGCGATCACCGCTATGTGGCGGCCACCGTTATGTGGCGGCCACTGGTACTGAAAGCACCTTTTGGTGAAGCGGAACTGATGATGGAGAACACAGATGGCCACCGGAACTACTCAATATTAAGTATTTCACGGGTTGCGATTCGATTACTTAAATATGGTTGCTAAGCAATGTATGCCCCTCATAATGCATAATTATGGTGAAGTACCATAAGAACTCTTCAGCAGTTAACGTCCCTGTATCGGGAAAAGCAATATTTTTTATAAGGTGATGAGCAGTTGACATTAGGCTATTGTAACTATCAAACCAAGAAACGGAGAAATAGTAACCAATAGGATTGCAAATTCCTGTCCACTTCCAATCCTAGTGGTTAATATTTCCCCGTTTCTCCGCTCCGCTCCGGTGGACAGGCAGCCTTAGACTGGGAGAAATTCTCCTTTCTATCAAGAAACGTACCTAGTTTGTAAGAGTAAGCGAGCCCATGTGATAGTATAACACATTCCAGGTGAAATGAGGGTAACACTCAGCAACGAATGCAGAAAGTTGATAGTTGCGAGCAAAGTGCACCATTAATAGTGTTGGAGATCATTATTGCTTGATAAAAATGAATAAACCAAACATTTCCTTTTTCGTCACTTTTTGCCATAATTAAAGTTAGTTCAGAGGGGTCATCTTAGGGGCGGAGTGCTAAGATTACTTTTTTACATTAGGAATGAAACAACCTTTTGATTTTTTTCTAATTTTCATGTTTTGGGTAGTACTTATAAGTAAAATTTTAAACATTTTAAGGAGATTTAATAGCCACTATGCATGTTTAAAAATTATAATGACAGTTATATAAAATATAATAGGCAGTCGCTCCATGTAAAATACTGGTATTCAGCTCCATCCGGTTAGACTGGAAGCCGACCCCAACATAGTTGAGAAAAGGCTGGGCAGATGAGTGACAGTTAAATAAAATAAGACAACTCAATGATTGACAAACATAATCCTATTGAGACTGCAACCGTTTGATACAGTAGGTATCTTTATCTATATGGTATCTATGGAAAGCTAATCTCTGACCATCAGGTGAGATAGTGGTCAAACATGAGCATATCAACAATAAAATCTAAAACAGTACAAATGGAATAGATTGTTTATGTTCATGAAGAAAACAGGCAGTGTTTAAAACTTCTACGTTTTTATAAATAAGAATCTTAAAATTCGAAATAATACAAAATCAATCTTATTATAAAAGTCAAATAAAATTGTGTTTTAAAATGCAATTTTTAACTACATACCTATTTACACAAATCATATGCACAATATGTATAAATCAGCAAAAGATCTTTGTTCAGTTCATTCGTCATTCATACCAACTTAAATAAAATAGTAATAAAATAAGCCACAAATTAAACTTAGTCAATCTTTACAGCCGCATATATTTTTCTTATAAATGTATATGCTGCGAAGAATCCTATGGTGCCAGTGAGAAGCCAAAATGTTAACACCATAAGACCTGTAACAAAATATATAATAACATTAATAACTTAAATGCTGACTCCTGGTGGATCAGCGCCGCTCGCTAGTCCGCGCCTTAGAGAGCGTTTTCATCCATTGAAGCAGAGATGTTTTGCACATCTCTGCTTCAATGGATGAAAACGCTCTGTAATCGCAACGTATCAATCACAGACCTAAACGCGCTCTTCCTCTCTCTACTTATTTAAAAATTGCTGTGGCCGACAGGGTCCATAATTGTTTCTATTCTTTTTTATTTGCCACCTGTACCTAAGTGTACATTATGGATTGCAATAAACGTTATGAGATTTAAACGAGACGTGAGATGCTCAGCTATGGTCGTTTGTGTGCGCAATGTGATTGATCGATTGCTGCACGTATCCTCTACCTACGCTCTGGTCGTCTCCACCTCAGTGGAATCTCACCATAGCTCCATTTACACGGTGCAAGTTTATTGCCTGTGGCTGTGGCATACCATTAAATTGTAGAAACAATTGACTGGCACCGTCTGAACAACACGTACAACTGTTGCACGATACGGGCAAGTTAGTTGCCGTTCAAAACTGGTATAGGTGGAAACAGCACGTACAAGGAAACAGCACGTACAATAAAATTGCACGTGCAATAAATCGCATTCAAGTCTACAATAACGAACGAATAAAACAAGTTAAAAATCTTGAGAGGGCGTCCATTATTTTTTTATGAAATATTTGGCAGCGCAAATACGGGTAATACTTGAATCAATTGTACAAGGACGTACAGCTCTGTGTGTTCAGACGAGGCAAAAATTGCATGCAATAATCAAATTGCCTTGGTGTAAATCACGTGCAATTTTATTGAGCGGCAAAATTTGCATTCAATTATTGTAAGTATGCCATTTTATGGCAAAATAAAAATCGCACGTTCAATAATTGCATGCAAGTGTTTACACACACTTGCATGCAATTATTTACACACACTTGCATGCAATTATTGAACGTGCTTTATGGCATGCGATTATTGCCCTTAAACGTTCCAGAAACTTGCACCGTGTAAATGGGGCTTAACTGATGGACTATTGCTGGCTAGAGCTCATCTCAATGTGAATAAACTATAAAGTCAGCAAGGTTGGCAGGACTGCCCAGCAAGCCCTAGAGTCCATCGCGTATAGGAAACCATAATACGGCCCTCGCGAGAACTAAACTCAGATCACTAAAGTTAGGCTTTTTCAATGCCAACGGCATTAGAGAACAACGCGACGAAATCGCTGTGTTCCTCCGCGACCATCGGTTAGATATTCTCCTAGTACAGGAAATTTTCCTCAAGCCTTGTCATCGAGACCCGTCAATTGCGAACTATCGCGTAGTTCGCAATGACAGGACTCGATGCCACAGGGGCGGTACCCTGATTTACTATAGGACTCCTCTCCATTGCATCCCGCTCGATGCTCCGACAACTCTCTCGTGTCTTGAAGTGTCTGCATGAAAATTAGCAATGTCAGGTCATCAACCGATTACGATAGTTTCGGCTTACATGCCGGGCACCGCGACCACGAACCTAGACGGTCTTCAACTGCTGTCTCGCGATCTTTCGATTCTTTTCGGCCTGAGTGAATCCGTTATCGTAGCGGGTGATCTCAACGCCAAACATCCGTCCTGGAACTGTAATACCACCACGTTTCGAGGCCAACATCTGTTTGACCTCACCACCGTTTTAAATTTCGATATCATCGGTCCGATGAATCCTACTCATTACCCCCATATCCCCAGTCAATCCCCGGACATATTGGACATAGCGCTCCTAAAGAATATCAACCTACGGTTGGATTCGATAGAGGCGATGGACGAAATGACTTCTGACCACCGGCCAGTCGTCTTAAGACTGGCCCCTCGCGACGGACTCCTTGACCCTGACCAACCCCCCCTCACGAAAGTAGTCACGGACTGGCGGAAAGTAAGCGACCGACTGAAATCCACCACATCCCCGATACTGGATTCTATCCCCGATCAGTTTGACTCGATCGCCGACACGACGGCCGCGATCGACTCACTCACGGAACACGTACAATCAGTCCTGAGCGATTGCTCGAAGCAGGTTCCGGCGATGGACCCCCATCGCCGAAAGCTGCCGGACGATGTGCGTGAACTGCTGACTGAGAAGAACGCGGCCACTCGTGCATACAGTGTCTTTCCCTGTGACGCTAACAAAGTCTTCATGCGCCAATTACAGAAATCTGTAAGGAAGCGTATGAAAGAACTGCGTGAGGCTCACTGGGACAAGATGCTGGGCGAACTAGAGCCCACTCATCTTGCCTTCTGGGAGCTTCAGAGGAAACTCAGATCCCCGCAAGTAGCTTCTATGCCCCCTCTGACACGACCCGACAGGACGATAGCATTCGACGACACCGACAAGGCTGAATGCCTGGCTGACACTCTCGAGAATCAGTGCTCGCCCAGCTCTCAACCAGTAGACCAAGCTCACCTCGCTGAGGTGGACGCTGAAGTCGAACGTAGGGCGAATCTCCCTCCGGTCGAAGACCCTGATTGTCCTCTGGCTCCCGTCACCCCAGACAAAGTGCACGACATTATCAAGGGTCTGAAAACCCGTAAATCTCCCGGATCAGACGGAATCACCAACAGGGTGCTCCAGCTGTTCCCCGCTTACCTGATCATGCTAATGACCACCATCTTCAATGGCGCTCTTAGCAACAACATTTTTCCTCAAGCTTGGAAAAATGCCACGGTCATCGGTATCCCGAAGCCCGGCAAGCCTAAGACCGAACCTTCCAGTTACCGACCCATCAGTCTGCTCAACGTCTTCGGCAAAGTCTATGAGAGGCTCATTTATAAGCGTCTCAGAGACTATGCCGAGACGAAGGGCCTCATCCCAAACGAACAGTTCGGGTTCAGATCCCAACATTCGTGCGTACAACAGGTCCACCGTATCGTCGAGCATATAAGCGCTGGCTTCCAGCGCGGGCTCATGACGGGTGCTGTGTTCTTCGACATTGCGAAAGCGTTCGACAAAGTCTGGCACAACGGCTTATTATATAAGCTCTACAAACTCGGTGTGCCCGATCGTCTCGTGCTCATCTTACGAGACTTTTTGTCGGACCGCACCTTCCGCTATCGCATCGAGGGTGCGCTATCCTCCCCCCATCCGCTCCGCGCAGGCGTCCCTCAGGGCGCTGTGCTGGCACCGCTGATATTCACTATATTCACTAGTGATATCCCCAAATGTAGAAAGGCGCAGTTAGCTCTGTTCGCAGACGACACGGCCATCTACTACTCCGGCCTCAGGCAAGACAATATCGCCCGCATCCTTCAGGCCGAAGTCAACAGACTCGCGGCCTGGTTCAGGAAGTGGAGGATCGAAGTCAACCCTGATAAGAGCCAGGGAGTCCTATTCTGTTGTGTTCGGCAAGCCTATCCCTTGGGAGAAGCGAGCCAAATATCTCGGTGTGGTCTTAGACCATCACATGACGTTCGGCGAGCACATAAAACAGGTGCGCTCGCGCGCCAGTTTTGCTCTCGGCCGACTACACTCCTACTCAACCCGCGCAGCAAGTTGTCCCTTAAGTGCAAATTACGTATTTACACCGCGTGCATTCGACCGATCATGACTTACGCCTGCGTAGTCTTCGCTCACGCAAAGTCGTATCACATCCATAAGATGCAGACGCTTCAAAACCGATTTCTCCGTAGAATTACGAAGGCTCCTTGGTTCGTTCGGAACGAACAACTTCACGTAGACCTTAAGATGCCTACCATCAAGCAGTTTATGAAGCGCCTTGCAAAGCGCTTTTTCGAATCCGCGGAACGTCATCGCAACCCCTTGGTTGTGCAGGCCGCTAGTTACAGGCCTTCTGCCATTAGTCAGACTCGCCGACCGAGGCATACTCTCTTAGATCCGGATGACCCCGTCACTCTCCTTCAGGAAAGCAATAGGGCCACGAGTACAGTGCACAAAATACACAAACCGACCTTCCGTCCTCGCCGCCGAGGTACCACGCGAACTTCCCGAGTAAATGGTAATAAAAGTCCTCCCCCCCGTCCCTTGAATGTCGATGCGCCAGCCGCCCGGTTAGAGGCTGAGAGCGCCGTAGCAATAAATATAATATCCCCTGATAATAATCATGATCAAAATGTTGATCCAGCCCGTCCCCAAATTGTTACTAATTGTGTGATCCCCCAACGACGCCCTAAGCCGAGGTCCGTACCCCACAGGGGGTGCCCTTAGTGCGCTGTCGTTTAGTTTTAATATATATAATTTGCGCCCTGGCTGGAGGCTTTAAGATTAAAAACCTTAGGGCAGCCACAGGAATATCCGGTTAAGTAGCAACGACCTCTCTAGGTCTGCTACGAGATGCCATTCATAAAAAAAAAAAAAAAAAAAAAAGGACTGCTCAGAGCACGCCGGATGCACACTTGTAAAGCAACCTTATATACACACATCAAAAGTGTCTAGGGATCAAGGTATTTTTGACGTGCTATTCAGAAAACTGATGAGAACAATCGGGGGATACAGTTTGGTATTGCAGCTTCATATCTATCATCTACATCCAAGTTTTTATGTCACCACTTGATAGCTAAAGGATCAAAGAAATCGTTACAATGAAAATATTACCCGTTACGTACACGTATTCACGTAAAACACATGGCCGTGTCCACTACACAGCCATACTCCGTTTTTTTTAAATAATTATATTTTATTGCCTCATGGAAATAAAAAAATATCTATGTTAAATAAAATGTTTTCGTTTGTGTAGATGGACGAAGTACTCTCTGCTTTTGCATTACTAAAGACTTTTTGCTACGTTTACTTAATATGCTGGATTTTTCATCTCAGTTAATAAAAATAAAAGCTTTGAATAGTCTTTCTTGCGTAAAATAAAAAAAATGTAGTCTGTATTTTCATCGTTAACGCGTAATAACACGATCGCAGCGATTCATACTCAATATGCGATTTCATCCAAATGACGTTGCGGAATGCTCACGTCAGTTGTAACAGGCGAAAAAGATTTTCTGGTGTGTGTACGGCATCCATATTTGGCAGAGCTCTTCTTTGATGCATATCCCATGCGTGCTCAATGGAAATCAAGTCTGACGATTGAGCAGGCCATGGTAGGAAGGACGTTGATATTAGCTGCGGCAACTGTGTTTGCAACTACTCTGGCCCTTTATTAAATGTACTCTGTGCTCTGGCCTGTAGTGTGTGGACGTGCATTATCATGCATAAGTAGAAATGGAGCACCGAATTGGGTACGCAAAGGAATGACAACATCTGATTCAATCGTTTTAGCGTAAATCTGTGCATTGAGATTGCCTGTGATCCAAATTAGTTCGGTTCTTTCGCCGATCCAAATACCCGCCCATACCATGATTGTTCCACCACTGTATGCATGGACTTCCTGGCATGATTTTAAACGTTATTGGCGTCCAGAGGTCATCCAATACCGTGTACGTCTAGTATCTGTACTTAAAAAACACACATATGGGGGATGCGCTAAGGTATATAGCCCGCGAAATAAAAAAAATCGTACGTTTTTAGCAATTTGCAGGTCTGTATCAGGTTGTATGTTGATTAAAATATGATTCGCCGTAATTCATTACATAGTTATTTAATAGGATTCTATGAACTTAAGAGAGTTGTATTGCTCATTGTAATGATTACAATTCTGTAAAGCTATATTTAACTGTCGGGTATCTGAATGGTTTTTTGATCATGACTTTCATAACCGTTCATTGGGCGCCTTCGCATTTGATCATGGTGGTGATTCCAACTCCTCCCCATATTGATATACAGTATCACAGAATTGACTCACATAAACCATGTTTTAGAGTATTTTTGTTGGCAGAGTTATGCAAGAGTTTCATTATGTGAATCAGTTTTCTGGTGCGTTTGGCCACCAGGTTAATATGGAGAAATCTGGTCTCACACCAAAGCGAGATTCGTCAAAAAAAATAAAAACGCCACTCTTCTTCTGCCCAATATCTGTGTTCACGAGCCCATTGTAAACGGGCTCTACGATTGCGGGGCTCAATAGGTGGTACACGTAGCGGCCTTCGACAACGGAGATTGACTTCATAGAAGCGATTTCTTATGGTTTGATCGCTTATTGACATCCCTGAAGAGCTATGAAGCCTCGTAACCAACACCATCGCGGACTTTGTACGATTTCGTGGGGCAGTCATTTGATCTCGTCTGCGTGTGGTGATGCGAGCTCGTCCTCTATGTCGCTCTGCCACGCTGCCAGTGATGCGGTAACGTGTCCAAAGTAGACTTATAACTCTGCGTAGTGCCCAGAGCGATTGCCACAACACGTACCCGATAAAAAGCTTCCAACATTCCCACGGTTTTGATCATTTCTTCTCCTCCATAATAACGTTCTTTTGTATTGATTCCACTCAGAAGTATAGCAGAAATTTTACTGATTTGCCCTCAAACCCGTTGCAGGATTTTATAGGAATAGGACTTGACAGAAGAGACATCTTTTGAACGAAACTAAAAAATTATTCCCTTTTCAAATGAAAAAGTATCCATAAGAATTACGAAAAAATATAATTTAAAAAACCAGATTTTTTGCAACTATCAAAAATGTGCTTGATCCCTAGACACTTTTGATGTATGTATTATCACTACAAGTTATAATACAAAGTCCCCCCGCGTTTGTTTGTCTGTCTGAACGAGACAAATTCAAAAACTACCAAACGGATTTTCATACGGTCTTCACCGATGGACGGAGTGATTCAGTAGGAAAGTTTAGGTGTATAATTCATTATGGTTTTGTGTAAATTGGCTAAAATATATGACGATCATTGTTGAAGATGTCGGAAAAAATCAGGCCGACTGGGAGCTTTACTGGCGAGCGCCGCGTAAACTAAAACGGCCATAATACAAAACGAGGTTTACCTATAGACCCAGGTTTAAACCACCTTGTAATTTTTTAACTGCGAACGTTATTTCGTCTGAGATAAAGATCTTAATACAAATTTGACAACTTAGACTCGGGTTTAAAATCAGTATTTGTATTAAGAACTTTATCTCAGACGGAATAAGGTTCGAAATTAAAAAATGACACAATGGTTTAAACGTGGCTCTAAAGATAAACCTTGTTTTGTAATAAGGCCGATAGAGTTATAAGAAAACAACTAGCTTTTGCCCGCGACGTCGGTCGCGTGAAATTTCATGTCCCCTCCGTCCAACCCCGTCGCATCGCATCGCCTGCGAAAACGAAATAATAGCACGGGCGTGCTATTATTTCGTTTTTGCTTAGCGTTCTTTCAGACTTCTTTTTGCTCGGCTCCATTGAGTCCTAGCGTGATGTTAAGTAGCCGTGGTAGTAGCTTCCTCAAGAATTGGGTTATCAGATGCAAAAAGAACGTTTCAATTCCGACTGGTAGTTGATTTATTTTTTGTTTATTATTAGCAGTACTTGGTATAGATAAGTACCTATCTATTTTTACTTTTTCAAATATTTGCAGGATTGGAAATAAAATAAGTACAAACTTATAATAAGTACAAATTTTCCCAATCAACCTTGAACCTTATGCTGCAGGGATAAAGTTAAAAATCTATTAAAGAAATTTGACAGATTGTAGTAGCTTGATGTGCTGGCGTCTGTACAGTAAAAATACTCCAAGTATGATAAACATCAGTTATATTTTAATCTAATCCATATGCTGGACAACAGGCCTCTTATCGGCCTGTTGTCCAGCATATGGATTAGACGACGCTACGACAGAAAAAGAAATGTGGGTATATTATTATGCTCTCCTACCCGTCCAAAGCCTGGTGGTTGCTAGTGTTAAATAAAATCGTTATGTAGCAACGTTCTAATTAGGAGAAATAAATATTTGATTGTGGACGATGCTAGCAATAACTATTGGCAAAATACATTACTGCTTACAGTCCCTGGCACCCTGGCACGTAAGTTGGCAAGAGTAGTTAGATGCGCAGAAGTCATTTTTTAGGACTCTTTGTTGGTCAAGCGGGACGCACCGTTCCGAGCACGCGATTGGTGCATCAGTCGATACTCGCTTCCGCGCGTTCCGTTCGCTCCCGATTACACTTGCGTGCACTTAAATTATACCCTTTGTTTTTGTTGAGTTTTTGTTAAGTTTTGATACGAATTGTTGTTACTATTTTAAATTAAGTTTATTTTACGAGTGTATTTTTGTGGCAGCTACTAATGAAACTAGTTAACATTGAACATTGTTTTTAAAAGGCCACAATAACTAAAAAAAAAATATTATATGTTTTATTTATAACACCTAATAAACTTCACGAATTCCTCTTCTTTATTTAACTTTCTTCTAAACAGACATGTTTATAATAAACTATGGCAATAACCAAAGAATAATGACAAACAATAAAAGTGACCATTTTTTTGTTGCATAAGTGTACTATGCGCGATCGGTAAGATCGCCCACTACCCCAAAACTTTGCCAAGTTACGTGCTGGCGATTGTACTTGGCTATAAAATGTAGTGGGAACTCCGAACTTATGAAATAGTCTAGCAAACATAGTAGTAAGTTTAAAGTTTGATTATAAAAGTTATTCCATTGTTGCATAGTAAATTTTGTATTGAATTACCTGTATAGCCAATATAAAGCAGTGTCGGTATAAACTCTGTGATTTCCAATTTCGTGAAAAAGTAAAATATGGAGTATATTAAAATATACACTGCAGAACCTCCTGAGACGATAAAACTCTTCCACCACCAATGATAATCCTGTAAACCACAGAAAACCTTAATAAATACGAATCCATTGGAATCAGTTTATATTATTTTCGAAAAATCAAAAAAAAAAAGAACATGTCATTACCTCTCCACAGAGTTGGAAATATACCATTACAATTGATATTTGTGATACAGACACCACTAATATACAAAACACGAGGAATAAAAATCCAAAGAGATAATAAAATTGGTTCTCCCACAATGCATTAAAAATGAAAAACAGTTCAATGAATACAGCTCCAAATGGTAGAATGCCAGCCATCAAAATGCTGAAACAATTTTTAAGTAGGTATATTATCACAGCATAACAAACAGTAAAAGTAGAAATTTCCCAATGTACCACCACGAAAGTTCCCGATCGACCACTTTTCAACCTTATTACTATGGGCATAAGGGCGAAAAGTGGTCGACCGGGAACGTTCGCGGTGGTACCTACTAACACATTGATAAGGTTAAGGCAAACACGATGGAAATGTGCTTTAATAAACTATAGCGTAATTATTGAGGTTGATATTGTAATTATATTTTTTTTTTAAACGTCCCCCACACTAGGAATTTCTCCTGTATTGTGGGTTTGTTTACAAACATTTAAACTCACATACACAAACAGCCAGTCCCGGAACAACTACTTGTAGGTCATACAAATATTTTTTCCGTGCGGGGATCGATCCCGCGACACGCAGCGCAGCAGTCAATTGCTTAACCACTGCGCTGCACTGTGCTGTGCTGTAATTTATTAGACCCGAAATACTCAATCACTCAATAGTTTATTTTGATAAACCACTCTCTATGATATACTTCATTTTAAACAAGGAATTTTGTAACATGCATGCTTAAGTGGACGTCCAAGCAAAAAGGGTCCAGTTCTCGGCATAAAGTTTTCGAGATAAACGCAGTTTTGTAAAGTTGGGTGCAAAAATTGCATTTCGCGATTTTAATTTGATTGATTATTAAATATTGCTCAATTATCTACAAGTTCATATAGTAAATGACTTTATAAGATATTTCTAAGTACCAGAAATTTTAAGAGAAAAGTTTAGTAAAAGTACCTACCAGTGGTGGATGTCAAATTTGAAAATGCTTTTACTCAAATCAAGCATTTCAGTTTTATTTTAATTTAATTATTTATTTTTAAAGTGATTAAATAACTAAATATTCTGTGATCATTTCAAGAGTCTACCGTCGCGTCATCGTCATGCGTCTAGCGTCTGCCGTTATCAATATAGAGCAAAAACGTGCAAACAAATCACGTTTGTTGTATGGGAGCCCCCTTCAATATTTATTATATTCTGTTTTTTAGTATTTGTTGTTATAGCGGCAACAAAAATACATCATCTGTGAAAATTTCAACTGTCTAACTATCACGGTTCATGAGATACAGCCTGGTGACTGACGGACAGACAGACGGCGGAGCCTTAGTAATAGGGTTCCCGTTTTACTCTTTGGGTACGGAACCCTAAAAAGTGTACCACTTTTGGAATAGTTCTAATCCTTATTATCAATTGACTATTCTAGATACCGAATCTAGTCTTAACTCAATACCCCACTACTGGACCGTTTTTGCTTGGACGCCCACAAATTAATAATGTTTAATTAGTATTAAATTATTAAAAGTCTTACCAAATAAAGATGTTCATGTACCAAACTTGTTCAGGGACTTTTCTTGGAATAAAATTAGTTCTTACTGGATGTTGGAATGGTTGTTTCCGACACCCAAAATAATATCCCAAGTATACTAATGGCAATGAAATGCAGAACCAAAGACATAATAAAGCCATCATGGTCGAAAACGGAACTGCACCACTGGAATGTTTACCCATAATAAAAAAGTTTAAAAAGAAACATGTGCCAAAAACAATAGCTGGATATAGTGTCGCCGTCAGAAAAGCGGCCTGCTTCCATTGTTTTCCCTTCATAGTATTGTATAAGCGCGCCGAGTAATAGCCCGCAATGAGACCCATGAATACATAAAGAAATATAGCAGCAGTCATTAACGCACCCCGGCTCGCCGGTGACAACATGCCGAGCATAGCGATAACTGGAAAAGTACATAAACTTATTAGTTGAGCACCAATATTAATTTAGCTATTAAATAAAGCGCTTTTAATATTTGTAGTTATTTTTATTTTACTTTTTTTTAAACGAAACACATTGTAAATGTTGGTTTATTAAAATGTTACCTAATTAAAATTTTAATGATATTTTCGACAGGCACTGATAAAGAAAGCACAGTGATTGCAGTTTTTCATAGATTTCAATTATGATAAGTTCCAAATATTTGACATTATATTGTAATGCTTTTCTAACAAGCTCCAATATACAAACCATGCTTGTTTCACATTATGCAAAAAGGACGCTAAATATTGCTAATTTCTTACAGATTGTAATGAGAGCCATCAGGAAGACTTGTATGCCACTACCAATAACAGCAGCAAACAACATTCTTTTGGGTGGTGGGCGAAAAACATCTCCGTGCACTAGCTTCCAGCCAGTTTCTTCCATCATATCATCAATACTCTCATCTGAATTATAACGAGCTATATCTCTTCTTAATGTGCGTACCATTATCATTGTCAAAATACCTGTAAATGCATTTTTTTCAAATTAATTTTTGAAGTAGTGGCTGATTTTACCTTTTTTGTAAGGGGCATGTTAATGATGTAACATAATTTTCTTTCATAAAATATTCTTTCTTATTACCAAAGATAAATGTGACATCTACCAACCCGCACTAGTCCCACATGATAGATTTTATAGCCGACTCCCTGTCGAAGAGAGGAGGCCTATGTCCCAGCAGTGGGCACATTATAGACTAATTAAGTAATTATGCATATGATATTATAACTTAAATGACTTATATTTTATTAAGATTTAGATTAGCAAAAGCATAATAATATACATTTCTATTTATTGAACATATTTCCAAGAAACCTATAATAAAGCAAACAAAATGTAAAAAAATATATTAAATAATTACCTGATAAGAAGAACAACACTACAATAGAATTAACAATAGAGAACCAATGGATTTGTACATCTTTCATGCCTAAATATATATCCCATCTGGATGCCCAGCTTATATCAGACTCTCCCCACTCAACAGAATATGTAAAATATAACTTTGTGCCTGTGTCTTCATTGACCAGTTGCGGATTAGGATCTGATGGAAACTGGCAAGAATCGTCAATAAAGGTTAGATCATCTTTATCCACAGAAATAGTCTCCACTTCAAATCCAACAACTCTGTATGAGTCCCTGCAAACAAGTATAAAAATATTCAATTTTGCAAGATTAAGCTGTTATAATAATTTTAACATTTATTCAACCACTAGTATTAAAATTATGTCCCAATAGAGCTCAGTTTGTATCCCAGAAAAATACTCTCTTGCCTAAAATTAAACCAACTTTTGCCCCTCTTTTAACTACAAAAATAATGTATATGCAATAATGGGAATTAAATAGTAGGTAGGCCTTATTTTACATTTTAAAAAATATATTTTATCACAGGTCCTGTACATGTTCATAAATAATTATTTATCAAAACAGGAACATACTTACTGGCTATGCTTGTGATATTTGAGCAATAGCTTTAAATGATTATTGATGAATGCTTTGCCTTTGGACATAAAACCAAGACGATAACCTTGCTCTATACTTCTTTCTGAAGTATCAATGTTTGTAATTCTGGTGGCCACTGGTAAATTATCAACAAGCCTGAAAAAGTTCATGTGATAAGTTTTTAAATTAGCAATATTTGACACACAAATGATATTTAAGTCCAAATAATATATACCTACAACTAATAATTAATACTCACAAATGCACAAAATACTCATGTTCAATGCGGCTAGCCACTTTTTCAGATTCTTCCACACTCCAGTTTATGGGATTATTTTTATGGTGACATAGAAGTCTGCACTTAATGTTCTCCGCCATATGGACTTCATACGGAGTGTTTACTATACGGTCTCCACGTAACACTTCGCCTAAATTTTCTGATTTATATACAAATGTACCATTCTTGGGTAAACACAAAGGTAAAGAATAATACTCGTATGGAAGTTGTGTGTGTATGCTGGTCATTTTGACGGCTTTCACTTCAATTCTCTGGCCTTTTTTGAACTCCACCGGAGCCACCCCGGGTACATAGAATCCATTGCTAAAGTGAACGAAGCTACTAAGTAAAAAGCAATGAAAAAGAACCTGAAAAAAACAATACATTATATTTTTGACTAGAAGAAACGAGTTTACCATAGTTGCATTAATGGAATACGTACCGACAACATATTCAGTTACAATTAAAGGAAAATATAATCATTCTACGATCGCTTCCTTCGTCTCCCATCTGTCATTAAAAATCTGTCCTGCCTGACGTTTTATTTCACACAAGTTTGACGTTTGGCTATGGCTTCGTTCATGTTTTTCAGTTTTACCAATAAAACAAATTACGATAACAAATTATTCAAAAACTATATTGTATTTGTACTCATAGAAAGAAGGATGCGCGAAGGTAAAGGTGATAAGAAAGCAACCCGACCCCGACACTAATTCAGTAATTCGAAAAATCGTGGCAAAACAAGATGAACGAAAATTTTTGGCAAAACAAGATGGCGGTGTTAGTTCCGATTTTGGGCACGTTCCAAAAAACCTTGTTGCGTTTAGTAGTGTAAGCTGTGGTCTAAGCTGTCATGACATGTTCTAACTATAATTACATAAGCACTCTGTAATCTGTATTTTTATTTTTTATCTATAGTATAGAAAAAAAAGTGCGTCGTTAGCATGTTCTGTGGTCGTTAGCTCCGTTAGGAGTATATGTGTTCTGTGGTCGTTAGTCACCCAATATTCGCAGGGAATATCTAGTTGTTTTATTTTTATTTTTATGTGTTTTTTTGGTTATTTCGATCCTGCAACAGACTGAGCTGCTGTCCAAGTTATTATAAAAGTGATTTTGTAAGCCAAAGTTACGGAAGAGGTTAACTACACAGCATCATGGTGCAGGTGATTGTTTTGAAGTTTAGCTATGCCCATGCTATGCCATGTGATGAATAATCTAAGGGGATATACCTAGTATGGTATCAGCAAAGAATAATAACTAAAGCTACGGTATTGGTAATGTGATTGGAGAAATTGGAGTGTATTAATGTCATTATTATTTTATTTACAGGCTTCAGAGGAAATGGAGCAGCCCGACCTGCCTCAAGCTGTTAGACTGCTCAAAGAAATGAACACTAATGTTCAGCAGGTATCACAGCTTGTCGACAACATGCTGGTGCGGGTCAAAAGTGGAGAACTGTCAACAGATAAAGGTCTTAGTTTTTTGGAAATGAAATATCAAATGCTACTTAGTTATTTAATCAATTTAACTTATATTGTATTAAGAAAGTGCTCTGGTGAAAGAATAGAATCAGATCCATCAATTGAGAGGCTTATTGAGATAAGAACTGTTCTCGAAAAAATTCGTCCCATAGATTCAAAATTAAAATACCAAATTGACAAACTTGTTAAAACTGCTGTTATTGGTGGCACATCTGAAGATGATCCTCAAGCATATCATGCTAATCCTGCAAATTTAGTGAGTAAGATAAATGAGTCTGCTGAGGAATCTAGTGGATCTTCAGATGAGGGAGAGAACAAGAAAGATAAGAGCAGCAAACCAAATATTTATGTGCCTCCTAAATTAGCTGCAGTACACTTTGATGAAAACACTTCAAGACTTGATAGTGAAAAGAAGAACAAGGAGAAGTCAAAGAAGCAATTCCTAAACTCAAGTATTATGCGTGAACTGCGTGATGAATATTCTGAAGCACCACTGGAAGTGAGCACAGGAAATCACATTAAGCAGTCAATATCTAAATATGAACTGGAAAAGACTGAATATGAAGAAAACTATTTAACACGTCTGCCAGTAACGAAAGCAGAGAAAAACCGCAGGAAAAAGTTATCAACAGTAGGAATGATTGCTGATGAAATCACAGGTACGAGCAGTAGCCAGCCTCGGAAACACAAGATGAAGTCTAAGAAAGGTAAAGGTTTTAAAAGAAGGCGTACTCAATGAGATTAGCCTGGACCCTTGATTTTATATGATTTATATGGAATTGTTTAATACACCACAACAATACTAGAAAAACAACTCACTTCATTAAATTGGCAACTACAGTTCCATGTTATTTTAGTTATCTTACAGTGATTGTGTTTTATAAGCTTTAGTGAAAACAATTTGTTAATTAGGTTTTTGTAATGCATTATTTCTGAAAAATAATATTTCACCTTACTGAAATATTTAATATACTATATAATAACTGTTACAAAATTCAAATATTGTTAATACTCACGCATTGAAATTCCAATAGGTATATTAAAGGGATTATATAGCCAAGATAGGGCACAGGGTAATTCTCATTTAAACAATAAGATACTCTCCCTATTTTAAATAAAAATACTATTCCAAGTTACATTATGCATAGATTAAAATACATTGAATAGTATCAGAGAAAACTATATGTTATGTACATACATTTCATAGGTCATCAACTAAAATACTCTAAATTTTATTACTACCGCTTAGGGCCTTTTTTTATCATGCAGATTTGTGGCCGCGTGCGTATCTGGCTCGTATGCGCGCAGCCCGCATCTTATCGTTCGTACGTACTTTTCCTGTCTTGCATACCACACGCACGCGAGACGCGGGGAGTTGGTGCGAATCTTCGTCTACGTGTGGCACGCAGCGCACTACTAACTCACGCGTGCAGGTGAGGTACGCACGCGGGCGCAAAACCACATTAAAAGAAAAGGACACTTAGCATTTTGGCATATTTGCGCGCACGGCGACAGTCATATTGCCAGGTTGAGGCTCGTACAGACTGGTGCGATATCGCGGGCCGACAAAGAAATTGTGCTACTAGGATCGCGTCGCGCCCGCGATATCGCACCAGTCTGTACGAGCCTTTAAGCCTGCGCTAGCTATACGCATTGTCTCTCCGTCCATACACGATACATGAAAGTGCATCCAGACTACGTTCGATCGATGGCATCGCCCGTTCGGGTCGATGCAGTGTGGTGTCTGGCAGCTAGATTACCGTCGATCGACGTCGACTGTTTTTAACCAGCTTCAAAATGCAGGTTCTCAATCGTCCTATAAACAATACTAGCTTCTGCCCGCGACTTCGTCTGCGTGAAATTTCGGCCCCCGATCCCAGCCGCGTCGCTGCGAATCGCCCGCGCGCCCGCCCGCGCTCTAACTTAGTTTTCGCGTAGCGTTCTCTCAGATTTATTTGTCTGAAAAGACAAAAAAAAACAAAAGCTTCCTCGAGAATTGGGCTATCAAATACAATAATAATTTTACAAAGAAACAAAACTCTTCAGCTTTATTATAATAGTTGGTATAAATTTGTATGTAAGTTTACTCATATCATAACTCACAAGAGTATTCCCCTGAGCTGATCCCGTTTAAATATTGTTTTGAGGGCCATCATTATCGACTGGTCGACATCGATTGAACACATTCAGGGTCATCTTTACGCAAAATGATAGTGCGTAGGTTCATGGATACTTTGTACGATAGTGCGTAGAGCATAGTCTCAAGATGGATCATACTTGTAGGATTTTACCTTATAGCCCAAGAAAATAACTTTTTTGTCTCTGGAAAAAATGCCTACTTAGTGAAAGTTTTTCAACGGGAATTATTATGTTTAATAAGATTGTGGTAATGCTGTGTGAAAAGTCCATAAAGATACAAAAATATTTGTTGTAAAAGGTCTCAAAAATAGTTGTTTTATTGCTAAAATTTCGAGAAATAATAGTTTTACGTTAATTTATGCTCCGAAAAATTTATTCCTTATTAAATATCCTCCATAACATTCACGTTGGACCAATACTTCTCGAGATATAGGTACCTAAGGCAAAAAAAAAACTAGCTCACTCCTGTACTAAATCTGCGCTTTTGTGAAGCGGCTTTAGTAAAACGCGCACAGCATTTTTAACTCTCAGCGCTAAGCCGAGCATTGAGAATCCAACAGAGCGCAACCCTAGCGCGTTAAAAAGCGCACCGTTGGACTTCCGAGGGTTCAGAGTCTAGAGCCCGGTAAAACCCGTCGCGTTAAAAAAGCGCCCGTGCCTTCGTGGGATGTTTTTTATGCTCAAGAAAGCAGTTTTATTACGCCTTTAGTTCTTATTTTCCTGGGCTAATGAGCTATCTCTGAGGACGCAATGGCATGGCTAGGCAGGGCTATGGCAGGAACCGGACTAGGCGTATAATATATTGTGTACTTCTGAAGTGATCGAGACTTGATTTCTAGGCGATAACGCGACATATAATGTCATTTAGGGCCGGCACGGGATGGCATGGCAAAGGATTTTATTACTAATCAAGTTATTTTGAATCTTATTTTAATGAGTTTAGAGTTCATGTTACTTTATTTCGATACCACGATGCCGCGACGTGCCGCGGGATGCTGTGGCAAGACGCGACGCTCCCCGGCATGCCGCGGGATGCAGCGGCATGAGGAGTCATGCCGTTTCATACTACGGGTTGCCGCGGCACGCCATTGCATCTCGCGAAACGTATGGGTCACACAACGTAAGCTAGCAGAGTGGCTGGGCTTTCGGCAGAATGCCACGGGATACCACGGCACGCCGCGGCATGCCGGAGCACAACCTGCCATGCCACGGCATGCTACGGAACGCCGCGGGATGCCGCAGCACAATCTGCCGTGCCATGCGTGAGCGTGAGTGAGCGCCGGCCCTTACTTGATCCCCGACTACGGGGACAAACGCCTTCGCGAACTACTACTCACGTTGCTATTGCTCAAGCAATGTTGCCAAGGTGCGGCCAGCCAGCTTGAATTGTCACGGGCACAGCCGCTAACATCCTCTGCTAGACCCGAGCTTTCTCAACAACCGCTACAATTAATTTATACCGAATAGCGTGAGATGTTAAGAACAGTGACTAATGGCACTGTCGGCCAAGGTCAGGCGCAGCCCGCATAGTCTGCATTCGTCAGAACTGTATGTCGACCGCAACCGGACTGAACAATCCTGAATTCCGGACTGAAGTCCTTCAAACGGAGTGGCTTGATATTATAGCTACCTTTGCTCTATTAGTGGATAACGTTGTTTTCTTTTTTTTTTTGTATGTAATGATAATTTACTTAGAAGGTATAATATTATGATCAATGTGTGGAGATTATACCTTAAGCCAGTTAGGTATTGCTAGTCTGGCAGTGCCGTGGCAACCATGAAGCAATATAAAATATGTACAATCAAAAACAAAATTGAGTTCAAAATATCATTATATTCTAAATCAAGTTGTATAAAAATTAAAGGCTCGTAAAGACTGGCGCGACACGCATCGCGCTGCCGGTCGCGCCCGCGATATCGCGCCAATTTGCACGAGCCTTAAGATATACGACAGTCAAAAAAAGGATTTGTTTACTGTGCTGCAAATTCTAATTCAGAAAATAATGTTGTGTTACGTTGTTTTTTAAGAGGAAAGGTTATTTTAATCCTGAAAACGGATTTCACTATATGACTGTAATGCCTAATTCATTTCAGAGAAAATAATTATGACAATTGAGCAAAATTTCTTTGCTAATTATAAATTAATTCGTAAGTTCTGTTTTAGTACGTAAATTGTATGTTTTGTTGTTGTTTGTGTTTAATTTCATTTTTGTTTATTTTTTGTATGGAATAATTGTAATAAAAGGTTGCATAAATTAATTTTTGGTTTCGTCATTTAGCAACGATTTGGTTAAAGTGGGGAAAGTCTTGGAGGCATGTTGATGGATCAAAAGATTGATAGCGGAATAATCTCATGTGACGAATGTGTCCAATTGGTGTGTGGGTATCAAGGCACTGGTAGTCGCCACGCGGCGGCGCAGTGCCGTGGTTGTGTGTGAGGTCCGAGCGGATCACGCGGTTCAACAGCCAGGGTGGAGATGACATCGTCAACTGAAATTAATTATCAAAATTTAGTTATTAAATAATAATAGCCGCACGGGCCGATCTTCAAGCTTTATGCTTGCCGAGGTAGGGCCGTGGATGGGTGACCATCCCATAACATACCGAGACCCCTCCGTGCCTAGGAAAGCACGTAAATCAGTTGGTCGCGGCCATCATTCGTAGATCTTTTTTGATAGTCGTTACGGGAGTCAGAAGCCCGAAAATTTGGCAACCAGTCTTGCCAAGGAGTATAGTGTTACCCAGTAACTGGGTTGTGGAGGTCAGTTAGGCAGACGCTCCATGTAAAATACTGGTATCCGCCTGCATCTGGTTAGACTGGAAGCCGATCCCAGTATAGGGTAAAGACTAGGCAGATTTATTTAGTTATAAGTACAGCAGGTGGTACTGAATATCAATGTTTGCCCTGAAATGCATTACGTAAGCTAAGTATCCCAATTTTGGATTAGGTGGATTTGAATTGATCATTATAATCAGCATACTTCCTACTGATAGTTTGCGGCTGAACATAGGCGGTTCTAAACTGAGTTACAGCCGGCCGGCTCATAGATCGCAGCAAATTACCTACTGGGCTACTGCTTAAAAGGCACTACTAACCAACCAAGGCGCTAAACATTAGATAAGCCATCGCCGAAGGTGACGTAAGAAATAGAAGCTGCTGCATGTCCTAGAACTATGAAGAGTCCATAATAAAGTTGATTTAGCAGTTGAATAACATACCGGCTTTATCACAGCTGGGTACGGGTTCCTGTAATCATCCTGTTGAGTAGAAAGGTAATCCATCACTCCGAAATCTGCAGGAAGTTGGGCCAAGTCTGCGTTCTTCATTAATTTATTTCGTCCTGGAGTACTACGCAACAAAAGAAATTAAGTAAATAATGTATACTTACATAGTAGGTATAAACTCATAAAAATAAGGGATGAACAATCTTCCTTGACGTACTCAGATCGAGGGTAGGTAGGTACACATAGCTTCATCAACTGACTACTCCAGCGAAAGACACGCCAGTTCAATCTGATAAGCTGCCTAACGGCTTTTTGTGTTCTTACAAAAAGTATTTTTTGATAAGTAGGTATGTATATCGACAAGCAACGATACAGACAGAAGAACATTTATGTTAGTATGTCACAAAAATCGATTTCTGTAATATGTCTAATCAGATCGGAGGTTTTTAGGTGGAACCGCAGTGAAACCTCGCAATTTTCAGGTCAGTGTCAGGTTGTATCTTGATCAAAATATGATTTCCCTATGAACTTTTCTCTAAGAGGTTTGTTCAGGAACAAATCTAACTAAGAGAGATGTAGGTATTAATAATTCTTGGACACGCCACAATTGTGGCTATAAGTCCCCTCTTTGAGAAGTGGCTAGAGAGGCACCACGGTGTCCTCACCTTCCGCCCGACGCAGGTCCTCACCGGACACGGATGTTTCGGGAGGTTCCTGTTCATGATAAGGCGGGAGGAAACGCCCGGGTGTTACCATTGTGTGGATCGCCCGGAGGACACGGTGGAGGTCTGCCTGGCTTGGGCGGAGCACCGCCGTGTCCTCGCGGCGGCGATCTCTCGCGTCTGGCCATGGTTCGGAGCGAGAGTGCATGGGAGGCCGTCACCTTTTTCTGCGAAGCAGTAATGCTCGCGAAGGAGGAGGCGAAACGCGTGAGGGAGAGGCAAACTTCGGAAGAGCGATGGGTAGCTCGCCGTCCGATAAGGGTCAGAGGGCTAATTGCGTAACATAATCGGAATCGGAATGATTTTGAAGTATATTGCTAATCCATTGCTTCATAGGTAGGAAAAAATTGTCTGTTCAACAACGTAAATAACGCAATGAATGTTGTTGAACTGTCAAATTGAAACGGATTCCTACTGATATTGTGTTACGCAATTAACCCGCAGGCCCGGGTCGACGCGCGCCTCAAAGAGATGTCAGCACCAACCTAAGGGGTCCGGTATGGGCAATGCCTGCCAGGGTTGCGAGTTTGTCCGAAGATCGTGGCCCTGGCACAGGCAACTGAAGGAACATGGGTGGGTTTTAGTCAGTAAAAGTCGGTGCCTGGCTCGCCTCATGTTCCGCTACTCGAATCGGATGCGTAGCGTATGTAACATGATGCGAGCCAGTTGAATTGAACTACTGCTTTTTCGCTGTTATGGTTTCACAGCGGAGGTGTGCTTATCAGCGTCAATTCTCTGAAACGTAGTTTTATTTTTGACATTACAAACTTCGATGTTTTTAAATGAACCTATGGTTTTCTTGTCTAGTTTACATTGCAATACTTATCTATTAATACAAATAATCATAAAAATCAAGTCGTACGTAAATAAAGTATAAAAACCGGCCAAGTACGTGTCGGACCACGCACAATAAAGGGTTCCGTAGTTAGGATGAATTCATATAAAAAACAAACTTAACATTGTAGTTGAAAAACATGCTCTCCCATACATCTATATACGTTACGGTCAATTCTTCAACTGCAAATTTTAGTTGGTCGATGATTACAGCTGTGATAGTTCCCCTTTTAATTTCGTTATATACTACTGCTATGAATTTTATCACATATCGAAAACCAGCCATTTAGCTGGCAGGGGGGGGGACACTTGACTCTAACTAAAATATTACGCAAGCGGATCTCAGAATTGAAAAATGTTTTTCACAGACCCACAATATTTTTGAACGGCCTATCCAATACCCCACACCATGTATTAGACGAGAAAAAAAAATATCATCCCCGTTTTACGTGCAAGGGAGGTACCCTAAAAAAAAATGTATTTCATGGTTTTATTTTACGACTTTCTCGACGTGATTAATATGTATACACCCATGCCAAATTACAGCTTTCTATGTCTCTGAGCTAAGCCGGGGACAGACGGACGGACGGACAGACAGACAGACGGACATGGCGAAACTATAAGGGTTCCTTGTTTACTACGGAACCCTAAAAAACCGATAACCTAAAAGTATTTTTCGTACCACTTGCTCAAAAAAGTGACATTCTATGCCACAAAAAGCGAACATAACAATAGTCATTTAAAAACAGGGAAAGAAAATTGTACTGAATTTCATTCATCCTCTAGGGGGAGAATGATTTAAATTTGGAATACTTACCGAAATTTATATTGAACTACATCTATGTTTACACCATTGAGTTTGTATACTATAAAGCATTATACATCTTTTTGAAAAAGGAATACGCATTTATTATGCAGTTATGATTATATAAAATTACGAAAACCGACGAGGCCGTATGAGCTTGATGCCTTTGCTTTTCCGACAAAAAAATATTAGTCTAGAAATTTGCCGCGTTTTTGTTTTCTTCAAATTCATAAACGTTAAGTTTATTTTAATGACTTTTATAAATAAGTTAATGTTCTAAAATGCTTTTCTCATATTATTATTGTGTTAATTTTTTCGCAAATGGTACGGAAAGTAGAGTATTTTCCTCGGTGATAAAGCTGTCTTAGTCTTGGGTGAACTTAAATCCCTCGCTACACTCAGGACTCGTCTTAAATCCCTCGCTTCGCTCGTGATTTAAGTTTTTAACACCCTCGCTACGCTCGGGACTCACTCGGGAGTAAACCTCGAGTCCTTCCTTACGCTCGCGATTTAAATCGTCATCCGCGACAGAAGACACTGCTTTATCCCCTTGGTTAATAATCTACTATTTTATTTACATGGGACTTAAACAAACTGGCGAAACGTGGGTGTACTATTAGGTACACCTCTGCCTAACCCTTCGGGGATTACAGGCGTGATGTTATGTTATGTGTTATATTTGTTATTAATAGCATAAGCATAAGCATAATCAGCCTATAATGTCCCCACTGCTGGGACACAGGCCTCCTCTCTTCGAGAGGGACTGGGCTGTAATCTACCACGCGGGCCCAGTGCGGGTTGGTAGATGTCACATGTCTTTGAATTGTTGGTTCTAGGACATGCCGGTTTCCTCACGATGTTTTCCTTCACCGTTTTGAGAGCAGTGGTGATGAAATTATTTACACAAAGTAAAGCGCCTGCCTGGGTTAGAACCCACGACCTATGACTCGTAAGTCGGGGCCGTTACCACTGGGCCACCACTGCTCATGTTATTAATATCACATACATAATTAGCATTTTCTCTAAAAAGAACAAATTGTTTGTCCCTAGAATTAGTATAATAACTTTAATAAAACAACTTGATGAGAATCGTAGTCGATAACTTGACTAATGTTGACTTAGTAATAGAATAGAATACATTTTATTTCCAAATTTACAATTTATACAAAGGCGATAGGTTAGTACTACTACTATGACAATATTGTTTTTTAAACTGCTTATATCACTGATTATTACCTCCGGAACCCAAGCTAAGATTAAACTTGTGTTATGAGTGCCAGGGCTCTAATGTATTCAAATCAGAGATAAAATGTATGCATACCTAATCTCGAAATTATAACAACCATCAATAATTAGACAGACCGAATGATCAAAAGTAGAACTGACGATAGTTTATTACAAATTCATCGCAATCACAACAAGGTCGTTAGCTAGTTTGTTAAAACAGCGGGTATTGAATGGCGATGTTGGTGATGCGTTGGTTCGAATCCACGCTAAGCCATGCTCCTTTTTAACCGACTTCCAAAAAGGAGGAGGTTAATATTTGTCTGTTTTTTTTTTAATTTATGTTCACCGATTTCTGCCGTCTATTATGGACCGAATAAGAAAATTATTTTTTTGTTTGAAAGGGTATGCTCTCGAGATAATCTCATTGTCACCAAGTCAGAATTTGTTGATTGATTTTATAGGCTAACTCATGCATTTGTACTCGGAAGGCACCATTTGGTGAAGTGGAACTACTTACTTACTCAATAATAAGTAAGTGTTGCGATTCGATTACTTTAATATGTTTGCTAAGCATTTATGGTCTTCACAAAGTCACAATACATAATGGTGAAGTAGAGCTGATGGTGAGGTACCAGTATAACTCCTCAACAATTAACGTCCCTGCGTCGGAAAAGGCAATATATTGTTAAGGCGACGATAGCCGACTTTTAATGTTTTTATACTGAACATCACGCCTAAACGAGTAGTGTTAATGATTTGAAAAAAAAAATATTATGTTAAATTAGAGCATTTTCTCAATATGTGAATATTTTAGATTATGTTTATATTACATAGTGAAATTAATTTGTAAAGTTATGTTTAGCGCGGATAAAAAACTGAGAATGGCGCAAAATCTACCAAGCGTATTTTTCTGAAACCTTCACCAATAATTTAAAGATAATAATTATAATTATTGATCTTTTAGTATACGCGTTTTATTAAAATACTTTTTGTTTTGTGTATAATAAATTAATAATGCGTCAAATTGGGGACAGCGCTCCTTGATGGGCGAGTCCTATTACTGGCTGAACGTACGACGCGTTGCGTGAGCTCAGCACAGAAAACGCAAGCTAACCAGTCAAGGTCACTGGCATATATCTGCGTCTTAAAGGTTAGGCCGCGTAATCAATGACGTAAGTATTAATCCATCATTGATTGTAACTTAGGTAAATTACAAACCGACCCACAAAATACGTATTTTTCCCACTTTAGTCTATGTGGATGATGATAAAATAACTTCCTGTTACCGTTGTTTACATAGCAGATATTGGTATTCGAATTTGTGTGGGGCAAATTGTAGGTACTGTACCACAACCAAAAAGTGAAAAAACAGTCCGATTTTTTTTTTTATAAAAAGTTTTTTTGAATGCATTCTTTAGGGTATACAATGATTTAATAAAGCATTATAATATTTAAAAACATGAGGGGCCCCATAATGACGCTATCTGTACCTTCCATTGATAGCGCCAAAGAACTTGGGAGCTGGAGAGGTACCTACTACTTGGGTAGACCAGGTACTACCCTACCTACCTGCGGTCATAGTTTTAGAGAGGCGACACAAAGTTGAGCGCAACGTGATTGTCTTCTTTGTTTAACTAATATACCTGATATACCTCGAATCGTTTCTCTAGTGGTACCAAGCGCGCTCGCTGAGCATGGCCGTGTATTATATTCTGTCCCAGACCCCACTGCAGTATTATTAGGTTTATACAGGGTGGAAAGGACATCGACGCGAATCCTGTTACCATGGATTCAGTACCTACATAATTCTTGACGCCCTGCCTTAAAATTTTACGGCGGTTATTAAAAAAAAAATTCGCTATTCCATACATTTTGACCGAGTAGGTATTGCACTTCTGTAGGAAACAGCTGGTTTTAAAAAAAATAAACGACGTATAATTTTAACGCAGGAGGTCAAGAATTATGTACTGCATCCATGGTAACAGGATTCGCGTCGATGGCCCTTCCACCCTCGATTTACGCCCGGTTGATGGCAATAAGTTCGCCCTACCAACTGGCTACTGCACGAGAATTAGGTAGATATATAGTTACCTATACTTACCTATCTTTTAACGGCGACATGTCATTGTGCGTGAGGTGTAATGCTTACACAACATTAGTTTTTGTTTATAATAAACCTGAAAAGCGGTCATTGTACTCATCATTTTGAAAAAAAAAATTCTATGGGACAAACCTTGAAATCGCAAAAAAAAAATCAGCTGTTCCCTACATTGGTCCCGCGTGTCGTGGGACGAGCGGTGCCTTTGTGTCGCGTCGCGTCGCGCGACTAGTCGCCCCGGTATGTAGAAGCCTTTAATCGACAAAATGTATGGAACAGCTGATTTTTATTTCGCGATTTCAAGGTTGGTCTCATAGAAAAAATTGTTCAAAATGATGAGTACAAGGACCCCTTTTCGGGTTTAGTGTAACAAAAACTAATGTTGTATAGTACCTTCATAACCTCTGCCTTATCCCTCGGGGAATACAGGGCGTGATGTTAGGTATGCTCCTAAAATAATAGATTTCGCTGTGCCAAACCTAATTCTACTTACTCTGTGCACGGATAAGATGTGAAATTTACAAGTGGCTTGAAAGAATATATCGGGTCAGTCTTGGTGAATATCTGTGCTAGCATGTGGCGGGTTTCGGTCATACTAGTACCCTGGTCCTCTGTCCCCCAGCGGTTGTAAGTGCTGATGTGGTTACTCAACTGGTCGCGATATGCATAATTATCTTTTTTTTCGGCATGTATAGCGTAGTCCCAATTTTCTACTTTTGTTTTTGGTCCATATGTATTTCTGGAAAACAATATCTGTTGTGGCTTTTTCGCCATAGGATTCTTAAACCACATTTTGAAGAACCCTTTTATTTTGTACGAAAGTATTAAAAAACTTGTAAATACTTTCGTTAGACGTTTTTTAAAAACCTTGTAGGTAATGTCCACAGAACACTGGTAATGTCACATAAGTACGTCACTTGTATTTTTTTTTAATACGGAGGAATATAAAACCTTCATGTTTTAAATTTTTTAGTTAGCGACGCGCAGCGTGACACTTTCCATGAAGTTTTTATAGAAATTGTGCTACTATAGTTGTCAAAAAATAATACGCCCGTTTTGACATTTATCTTGAATCGATTTATCGTGAGTATCAAGTACAGAAATGTATGGTTACTTCATTAGTTACGTCGCGATTGACTATCGCGACAGTAACCATTATTTTTTGGCCAGCCGAATCGATCGAAGCAAGCCAGCAGTTATTTTTTGACAACTTTAGTGACGCGTTGCGTCTGAGACGATCACCGATACAGGAAAGTATGTCCAGGCGCGGTCACAGGGTCACGGAGGTCATGCACTCATGACCCCCGAATTCATTCAAAATGTCGAGAGCCCGTATGATTTGAACCTTATAAAACTACTTGAGCCTATCGTATTGCTGATTCTAATGATCATAATTCTGTAAAGCAATATGTGTTACGGTCGCGAATCATATTTTAGTGAATCTACAACCTGACAATGACAAATTGTAAAAACCGGCCAAGTGCATGTCGGACCACGCACAATGAAGGGTTCCGTAGTTGGGATGAATTTATCCCAAAAACAAACTTAACATTGTAGTTGAAAAACATGCTCTCCCATACATCGATATACGTTACGGTCAATTCTTCAACTGCAAATTTAAGTTGGTCGACTATTACTCGATAACTTGTGAAGCCTACTTAGCTGTGATAGTTTTCCTTTTAATTTCGTTATATATACTATTGCCATGAATTTTTTCACATATCCAAAACCAACCATTTAGCTGGCAGGGGGGGGGGACACTTGAATCTAACAAAAAATAGCACTTTAAAGCTTAATATTACGCAAACGGATCCCTTAATTGAAAAATGGTTTCGCCAAACCCACAATATTTTTGAACGGTCTATCCAACGATACCCCACACCAAGGAATAGACGAGAAAAAAAAATATCATCCCCATTTCACGTGTAAGGGAGGTACCCTAAAAAAAATGTTTTTCATAATTTTATTTTACCATTTTTTCGGCTTGATTAATATGTATACCCATGCCAAATTACAGCTTTCTAGGACTAAGCGTCTCTGTGCTAAGCTGGGGACAGACGGACGGACAGACAGACAGACAGACAGACAGACGGACATGGCGAAACTATAAGGGTTCCTTGTTTACTACGGAACCCTAAAAAGTAAGAAATTTTTAATTTCGCGGGGGTAAGTATATAAACGTGCCTAGCTTTATGAGGAAAATTGAAAGTGGCGGCAGTGAGCCAGTGACACAAAAGTTAAAAGGGAATCGTTTGTCTTGATAAGGGCTTGTGAGGAGCAGGATTGCAACATGGTTGAAACCTATGGTTGAAACGCATCATCCCAAGTGACTAAATGAGAAAAGAGTCATGAATATACATTTTCAACTCAACACATTTTCTCTTAATTGCACCGCTTTATCAATTATACATATTAACTTTATCATTAAGTTTCTCAATGCATTGTATTTAACAGGCGTGCTTTTGACGTGCATTCCCGCACTTGTGCGGAAGTGAAAAGCACTAGTAGGTACTTGTACTAGTGAGACATAAGACCTTTTTGATGTGAAACATCTAATAGGCGCATGTAAAACCGAATGCTGGCGGGGCGACGCATGCCGCGTGGCGATTCACCGCTCACTCCGCGCGCGCGGTCCCCCCGCTACGCGACCCTGACCTTTTTTGGATGTTTGTTTGTTTGATTTCGATCGAACATCTGCCAGGCGTCCCGTGACCCGGGCGGGGCCTGAGGTAAGCGTTAAATGCCTACAGCGCTCGAAGAACCCCGCTTTAATGCCAGCGAAGTCATTTTGTGCCGAAAAAAAAAATATCTATGAATATAATATAGGTAGGGCTATTCGCAACATTTTAATTAAAATACACAAGCTAACAATAAAATATAAGTAATAGTATGTACAAGTATACAACATTAGTTTTTGTTTATACTAAACCCGAAAGGGGTCATTGTAATCATCATTTTGAACAATTTTTGCTATAGGACCAACCTTGAAAACGCGAAAAAATGTGATACAATGACCCCTTTTTCGATTTAGTATAAACAAAAACGAATGTTGTATACGGTACAAGTATATAATATGTACAAGTACATACGACAAATAGGTATATACAAGTAGGTAGGTATAGACGGCGGACATACAGGAAGAGGCACCCTGGTGCATACTGTTTGCCGATGACATTGTTCTTGTCGGTGAAGATGGACCTGACATCCCGAGCAGATTGGAGAAATGGTAACAGAAGCTGGAGAATGTTGGCTTGAAAATCAGCAGAACCAAAACTGAACATAATGTTCTGCGACGTTGGCGGTCTCTCCAGTTCTGGAGCCATAGAGCTTGATGGCGCGCTTCGCCCAGTCTGCTCCGACTTTCGGTATTTCGGTTCACTCGTGCAAAGCGATGGCCAAGTAGATCGGACAGTTAAGCACAGAATTAACACTGGATGGATGAAATGGCGGCTGGTTACGGGAACAATATGCGACTCCCGCATTCCCCTTAAACTTAAGGGGAAGATATATAGAACAATGGTTAAACCTGCTGTCTTGTATGGAGCAGAATGTTGGGCCACAAAAGGGATGAATGAAAGGCAATTGCATTTAGCTGATATGAGAATGCTAAGAGGGATGTGTGGTGTGACACGAATGGATAGAATAAGAAATGAGTAGGTATATAAGAGGAAGTTTGAAAGTGGCACCGGTGACTGAAAAGTTATGCGGAAATCGGTTGTCATGGTATGGGCATGTGATGCGGAGGAATGAGGAAAATGTCGTGAGGAAAGTTATGAGTATGGATGTTGATGGCTATAAAAGTAGGGGACTCCCAAAGAAACGATTGATGGACTGTGTGAAAGATGATATGACTAGAAAGGGAGTGACTACCGAGATGACGACTCATAGAGAAGTGTGGAAGAAAGGGACATGTTGCGCCGACCACAAATAAATTGGGATAAGGGCAGGAGAATGAAGGCTTCTACATACCGGGGCAACTTGTCGCGCGACGCGACGCAACACAAAGGCACCGCTCGTCCCGCGACACGCGGGGCCTTTGTGCCGTGTCGCGTCGCGCGACAAGTCGCGCTGGTATGTAGAAGCCTTGATGATGATGTACAAATATATAATCTTAAAAAAGGGAAAAGAGCTCATTGGGCATCAAAAAATTCGTCCGCATCGCTTCCAATGGGAAAAGTGCTCAAAAGGGTGGCAGCATTGCCTCGTTGGATGGCAATGCTGATTCTTTGTGCTAACAAAAAGTAAATAAAAAAACCGGACTGCGTAAAAAGTGCACTTTAAAAAAAAAGTTAAGTAATTAAAAAAAATCAAAGACACGACTGCGTAAAAAGTGAACTTAAAAAAAAAACCAGCCAAGTGCGAGTCGGACTCACGCACGCAGGGTTTAGTACCATTATCTATAAAAATGGCAAATAAATCACGTTTGTTGTATGGGAGCCCCCCTTAAATATTTGTTTTATTTTAATTAATTATTTATTTTTAAAGTGCATATATTTCAAGCGTCTACCTGTTGCCATTATCAATATAGAGCAAAACCGAGCAAAAAAAATCGGTCATGTGCGAGTCAGACTCGCGCACGAAGGGTTCCGTACCATTATCTATAAAAAATTGCAAAAAAAAACACGTTTGTTGTATGGGGGCCCCCCTTAAATATTTGTTTTAGTTTTATTTAACTATTTATTTTTAAAGTGAATGTATAACTAAATATTCTGTGAATATTTTAAGCGTCTGCCTGTTGTCGTTATCATTATAGAGCAAAAACGAGCAAAAAAATCACGTTTGTTGTATGGGCCCCTCTTACATATTTATTTTATTTTGTTTTTTTTGTATTTGTTGTTATAGAGGCAACAGAAATACATCATCTGTGAAAATTTCAACTGTCTAACTATCACGGTTCATGAGATACAGCCTGGTGACAGACAGACAGACGGCGGAGCCTTAGTAATAGGGTTCCCGTTTTACCCTTTGGGTACGGAACCCTAAAAAGATGGAAACAAGACTTATATAAATTATAGGCTTCTACAGACCGGCGCGGCGCGACACAAAGGCCCCGCGTGTCGCACGACGAGCGGTGCCTTTGTGTCGCGTCGCGAGTCGCGCCTGTCTGTAGAAGCCTTTATACTATAAACAATCTCATGCAGTCGGAGGCATCTTCCTAACGATAACGACCTATTGCCTCCGACTGCATGAGATTGTTTATAGTATTAATTTATATTACGGATATCTATGATTTTTACAAATCTTGTTTCCATCTTTTTAGGGTTCCGTACCCAAAGGGTAAAACGGGAACCCTATTACTAAGGCTCCGCCGTCTGTCTGTCTGTCGGTCCGTCTGCCACCAGGCTGTATCTCATGAACCGTTACAGTTAGACAGTTGAAATTTTCACAGATGATGTAAGTATTTCTGTAGCCGCTATAACAACAAATACTAAAAAAAAGAATAAAATAAATATTTAGGAAGGCTTCCATACAACAAACGTGATTTTTTTGCTCGTTTTTGCTTGATATTATATATTCATTTTAAAAATAAATAATTATGTCTGTTTTTTTTGTGTTGTTGTTGTGGTACCTACCCCACCCAAATTCGAATACCACTACTGATATGTAATAATTAATAACAGTGACAGTAAGTTATTATAATATAACAACCACATAGAATATGTGGCAAAAATACGTATTATTGAAGGTAACTCAAAAAATACCTAAGCAAAGTTAATAAAATTTATATGGGACCAACCACCGCGCAAGCTTCCTCTACGAAACGAAAATTTTCGAATTTTCTAAATCGGTCAATTGACGAAAATATCGATGAACATACTTACATAAAAATAAAAAAAACACACGAACACACATAGAACCTCCTCCTTTTTGGAAATCGGTTAATAAAGTGCTGCTAGTGCTACGCTACCTTTAAGTTTTGGATCTAGCCCCATGTCCCGCTGGAGTACTTGGTGGCACCAACATCTCATTATTCATAGAGAATTTATTCCTCCACTTTAATTCTTCGTCTCTCACACGAATACTTTCCATCGCGCACGTAACAAATGCTTCAAAAAATTCTAAAAATGATATTTCGATATCTAGATCCATAATTCTATCGCCTTCACATAAGTTCGGAAATATCCTTGAAAATATTCTTATAATGGTTTTACTCGATAAATTTCCAAAGTTGAAAAGTTTCAAGTTTTCAACGTCTTCGTTTATTTCAAAGGATTCAGGGAGTTCATTATCATCTGCAATAAAAAGTAATGGAATTTGGTTTTGTTTAGAGCTTAGTGAAAGGATAAAAAATGTTTTAAAAATATTATTTACCAACAACAAAGGTCAATTCATCTCCAAAAATATAAACATTACGGCCTAGTGGCACGCATATGTCAGGCACTTCCACGAGACCGGGTTGAGGACGTTCCAGGCAGTGTGGCGGGCGACGGACGGCGCAAAGAAAAGTGCGCACTGTGTGTGGCTCTCCCAGGCTACGGTACAACTCATAGGTTCCGCGCAAAGGTATGCATTTACCATAACCATTTACCAAATGACCTTAAAACGAAATAATATTCCAATAAATAGGTATACTTTTCCAATTTAGCTTGACTTTTTGAAACTACTTTCATCCTACCTCTTTGACGACTAGTTCCCTGTAATACATCCCGTTCCATAAAATTTCTGAAAGCACTTGCTAGAATTGTATCAGGTTTTGTATCTGGCAATTCTCTCTTTGCATATAATTTACTGGCAACTGATATCAGACTATGTAAGAACTGCCAAAAGTATATTTTCTCGAACGGGTTATGCGGGCTCCTTGCAAGCCATTCAGGATTCTGGTGATATATTTTATCAATCTCGACGAGTGTCAAGCCTCTCTCGTGAACATTACAGTCGTAATACAATTGCCATAAAAACAAGCGAATCAGGACAGGCGTAAACGCTATTTCTTCGGTGTTGCATATGGTCGCATACTTGTAATAAATGTCCAACAAATCGGTCTTATAACACTTCAATGTCTGGCGTAACGAACTTTCCTCAAACATGATCAAGTCTTCGATGTTCTCTAGTCTATTTGCTCCTTCTAACGAATGCTCCTCTTTTCCAGGTGTTTGTGGAAAATCTGTTTCTGTTATTTTATTATTTTCCAAGTAGTTATTTATCATATTTGTTCTAATTTCATTATGTTTATCTATATTTTTAAGCGATTTGTTTATATGATAAATAAGGCCGACAGTACTGTCGCATATTTCAAATTGGTAGGGTTCATTAACAGCTGCAGTTTTCTTAGTTTCTTGAGGGTTTCTGGTTTCGGTACCAGTAGCATTCAAGGGTCCTAAATTGTCATCAGTAAAAAGGTTTCTATCTTGGATGATTAATCCATTATTTGTGATAAATTTCCCTACGCCATGTTTTTTATTTTTTTTAAACTCTCCTTTGTAATGCGATCCTAAGCCGAGTCCTAGATTAAGTATACCATATCCATTTCGCTGACCTTTTTCCCACATACCACGAAATGCATTTATAGATGGCAGTGCCATGGTGTTATTATAACAAGCTTCCCATATGTAAATACCATAACCGGACATGACTCCCTTCTGCCACCCTCCACGGTAAAACTTAAAGAATAGAAAGATTCATGTAGATATTGTTTTATAAACAATAGAACTTCATTAAGTATTAGGCTTACTATGTTTAGTGTCTATATAGTGGATCGTTTAACACAAGCCGAGAATTCGAGACTTTTCCGAGCTTTGGTTTTTCTTACCACGTTAAAGGCTCCCGCAGACAGGCGCGAAGCGACACTATAGTAGCACAATTTCTATGAATCGCGCCAGTCTGCACGAGCCTTAAGCCAGTCGTTGTGGGTAGTAAGTAGGTAATTATAGTAGCTCGAAACTCCATAGTCTGATCACCATTATATCCTTCGGTTGTATGAAGGTGTGCATAACTTCCTAATAAGTATTTCTGGGTTACTGAAGTTGCAGGAAGCATCGTATGCCCGTTTTCACTAACACTACGCGGCACCTAAACGTAATGCCTATTAACGAAAGGTAGAAGGCAAAGTTGGTCCATGTAGGTAACAGCATTCGTTCGGTTCTAGACTACGAGTCCAAATCAGCTAAGTAGGTACCTGCTCTAGGTACTAGGTAGATCTATCAAACGAAACATCATTCTAGGTATACCTAGGTACTTAATAGTAATGATCCTAGCAACAAATTATGTAGATACCTAGAGTTACTAACTTAAAGATTAGGTAGGTTTAAGGGCGGCAAGAAGGGGGTATCACTTGCATGGACATTCTTGAGTACCTAGGTATTCCCTCTCGAAGGTTGTATTCTCCTTTTGTATATGTCGCAGATGGATTATTGAATTCTCTGTTTTACCTAGGATCAGGTAGCTGTTTTACAAAACAGATAAAGAAAGAAAGAAAAATTGTTTATTCTGCACAAACAAGACACACAGTCATTACAAAAATAAAATAAAAATTGACAAAATAAGTACACACCGCCGATCCGTTATGTAAAGCAGCTGAACGATGTTAAGCGGTTTTTTTAGGGTTCCGTAGCCAAAGGGTAAAATGAGAACCCTATTACTAAGGCTCCGCTGTCCGTCCGTCTGTGACCAGGCTGTATCTCATTTCATCTGTCTAACTATAGACAGATGAAATTTTCACAGATGATGTATATACTTCTGTTGCCGCTATAACAACAAATACTAAAAAACAGAATAAAATCAATATTTAAGGGGGCTCCCATACAACAAACGTGATTTTTTTATTTCAAGAGTTTCCTCGATTTCTCCAGGCGCCCATAATCAGATTCTTACCTGATGACAATGGGACTACCTAGGAAGTATACCCTTTTAAACCTTTGTATTAGAGTGTGTATTTTGTCAATTTTTATTTTATGTATGTAAAGTGTGTCTTATTTGTGCAGAATAAACAAATTTTCTTTCTTTTTTTCAAACAAAAAAAGAATTTTCCAAATCGGTCCAGCCATCTTTGAATAATCGGGATCTTCTTTTATGTAAGTAACTTACATAAAAAAAGATTCCGATGAGCTGAGAACCTCCTCCTTTTTTTGAAGTCGGTGAAAAATACTAAATAGCCACCACGTAACTACGATCAACTTTGAAGTAGTGCTCGCCGGCCGCTACCACAGCACCGGCACCCCTCGCTTGGCTCGCTCGCCTCACGCGCGGTTTGAGTCAGGCAGGGGTGCCCTAACTTAGTTACTGCGACTAATTTGACATTAGAAGCCACACCAAACGCTTATTGTGACTGCAGATGAGCTATTCTGCGTTACGTCTAAACGTGGATAGCAGTTTTGTTAAACGTAGCGCAATGGCAATCCAGCTGAACAACAAATAACAGAGCTGTTTTGTAAAATAGCTAGCGGTTATGTTATGTGAAACAGCTAATTGAGCAATCCATCTGCGACATTATACAAGCCCAAACTCACACACAACTGCCTATTGAATAGGTATAAGACCTATGGAGGGCCATACGTATACATAATTATGTATAATGTCAGTTATAATGGTTATGGTAGGTGTTCATTTATAATGATGTAGGTAAGTATACCACCGTGTGGCGTGAGTACCTACACGAAATGATTATTAAATAATTTAATAAAACTTACGTCATGATTCGGCCATATCATTAACCCTTTACCTTCCCTCTCGTTTCTATTCCAATCTCCTTTATATCCACTTAGTTCGCAGTATTCTCTAGATCCATAACCGTATCGTTCATTCTAAATTAATATTTTGATTAAGTATTCTAATAAGTACCTATTAAAAGAATCTGACAAAATCAACCAGGTCAATTTAAATTTTCGTTATTGCACCTACCACTGCTTGCTCTGCATCACCCAAAGGTTGACTGGTAGAAAATGCCTATGGCATTAAGTCCGCCTCTGTACATTTGTGTGCTTAAAGTGTTAAATAAATAAATAAGTCTGGTGGGTCTGGTATCTTCGCGCCGCCGTGCGCCGCCGCCCCTCCACTACTTACACCATGTTCTCTGGCGGTTCATTTGGTTGAAGAACGTGCGATCAGTTTAAGGGTAAGGGACAGAGACGAAACTTAGCTGAAACTTTCGTTTCGATCTGTCATAATCACGCCGAAATGCCGAAAGCACTGATTTTGTGACAGATTGGAACGCAAGCTTAGGAAGGTACATACGCTGCCAGCTAAATGATTGTTTTTGGAGTGAAAAAAATGTAGTAGTACACAAGTTAACAAGTAATAGTCGACCAACTTACATTTGCAGTTGGAGAATTGACCGTGAAGTATATCGATTTATGGGAGAACATGTTTTTCTACTACAATGTTATGTTTGTTTTTGGTATAAATTCTTCCCAACTACGGAACCCTTCATTGTGCGTGGTCCGACACGCACTTGACAGGTTTTATTTAGGTTTATTTATTTAAACTTCTCACACACAATAAGGTACAAAGGCGGACTTAATGCTTTAGGCATTATCTACCAGTCAACCAAGGGTGGTGAAGAGATAAGATGGCGGGTGCTCTGATTAAGAGAAAATAATAATATTATAAAATATAACATAATTAATTACAAATAAAATAGGTAGGTCAACCAACACAAGTACATAAATAGGTTATAAACTTTATAATACACATTATATTTACTATAATATAACCCTACATTATGTGTATACATACAAATTCAAGGAAAATGCATAATTGAGATGCAGTGGCGAAAGCACCGTATAACACGATTCCTACCGGCTTCCCTTCGGAAATTCGGAACACAACCACTCTATTGTTATTTAAAATGGCACAGTCAGTAGTGTTTAATAATGCCAATTAATAATATAATAATCACATTGTAGGTATTTATAATACACCAAACAATTAAAACATTACAAAACACCTACTATTACATTTTTTGTCTTTTTAACCCAACAACAAAACATTTTGCTCTAAAATAACTCAGTGAGTCCAATTTTTATACAAAATCGACGTCATGACGAGTTTATTTAGTGGAAAAAGATTTTTTTTTGCTCCGGCTTAACTTTCTTATAAAATCACCCTTCGCCACTATGAGATGACTCTACTACGCTATTTGTTTTGAAAATAACTCTGCAATTTTCACTTGAATGCATATATCGACTGGTGGCCGTCCACTGATATCGAGAGGAAGCGCATTAAAGAGAAGAATGGACTGAATATGAAAAGAAGAATGAACGAAATCAGAAGTATGAGAAGGCCAGAGTAGAAGAAGATTGTTGGATGAACGCAGGTTCTTAGCGTGTGATGAACATAGATATATTGGAAGTGAGACATACGATAAGGAGGGGTGGAAGAATTGAGGAGGGAGAAAGTGTGGTCAAAGCGCGCAAACTTCTTCTTTGGCGAATGGACATCCATTTGAGCTCAGACCTATGACTCGACACATGGTCATATTTTCATAGATTAAATATGAACCGGATACCGTTGTTGTTCTTTATACTTTGGAAAGACTTTACTCCAGGTTTATTACAGCTAAGAGTAAATTTTATACATACGTAGACCCATTGCCCGTCATAAGAATTCTTAAAATCCTTAGAATAGTAGATAACTCCTTCTCCATGCTTAGTGCCACAATGCCAGCCGCCAGCGTAGGAGCGTTGACTGCGAGAGTCCACGTAAATACCTTTACCGTGTCGTAGGTTCCCGGCAAACTCGCCTTCGTACCACGTGTCATTTTTCCATTGAATTGTACCTTTTCCGTACATTTCATTATTCTGAAAATATCCCTGAAATTAGAATCGCTAAGTCAGTCAAGTCAGTCTCCATAATAATGTACGAGTATAAACAAACTTTTTACAAAAAAAAAAACCGAGTTAAAAAAAAGAAAACACTGCCAAGTGAAAAATAACTTTCATTTCGGAAGTCGGTGTCTTTAGATCTGTACTCTGTACTTTAGTTTTTTTGCCACCGACTACCGCAACTAAAGTTATTTATCACTCTTTAAAGGTAGTGTCTTTTATTGGAAGTCGGTTGTTTTTTTTTTTTGCAATAAGTGTTTTACTTTACAGTTTTTAGTGGGCCAGTTTGTAATTTATCTAAGTTACAATAGCCTAATGTCAATTGCTCGTCAGGGGCGTTAATTGTCGAGTTCTTCTGGTAAGAACCAGGAGAAAAGAACTGATGGTGACTTCATCTTAAGCATTGTGACGAGTAATGATTGCTTAGCAACCATATTAAAGTGTCTAATGGAATCGCATCCGTGAAATACTTATTATTAAGTAGTTCTTCTCTCTTCCATCTGTGATTTTCATCAACAGTTCCACTTCACCAAATGATGCTTTCCGAGTGCAAATGCATGAGTTACTATAAAAAATACTGAAATCGATGTGAGTGTGCCTATAAAATTTGAGGATTTCTCTCGATTTCCATGGGATCCCCTCTTTAGATTCTGACTTGGTGACAATTGGACCACCTTGGGAGCATACCCTTTCAAACAAAAAAAAATGGTCGAAATCGGTTCACAAAATTTGAAGGTGAAATCGGTGAACAATGTGAACATACAAAAAAATCAAGAGCGAGTCGGACTCGCGCACCGAGGGTTCCGTACGAATATATAATGTTGATGATTTCTGAAAAACTGAGCTATTTAGAGACATCGTTTTATTTTTACTGTATTGCATATGTGTATTTATATAATATATAAGCTTCTATCTTATAGAATAATTTCAGATTTTTATCTCTGCAAATTTCAGAGATAAGGGGGGGGGAACGGTATTTTTTTTTTTTTTTTCATCAAAAGTCGGAATTTATGCTGCCTAAAGAAAAGAAAAAGAATTTCTGAGAATGTGCAAACAGCGTTCTTTCATATGATACCCCACATGCCCTAGTAACCCCACTTCAAAATTTTAAGACAGGGGGTCTTAAAATTTCAGTCCCTTTTGCAAAAAAGGTATATTTCTTTAATTTTTTTTTCTTGCTTGCAAAATAGTTGGGCAAACGTCATCTAAAACTGTTCTAAATTTCAAGTTGATATCATCAGTAGTTCTTGAGATATCCAGGTGTGACAGACAGACAGACAGACTGACAGACAGACAGACTTAGTCTCACCATAAGGGTTCCTTTTTACCATTTTGGTACGGAACCCTAAAAACCATACAACCGAACATTATAACCTCCTCCTTTTTGGAAGTCGGTTAAAAATAATGGAACTTTTTTTTTACTTACTAAGTAGACGGTTCCGTCGGCCCATTGAAAACGACCCTCGCCATGCATACATTTTGAGGAAATATTTCCTTCATATATATTGCCGTTTCGAAACCGTATAATAGCCTTTTCATCAGGACTTGACCACCAAATAGTTTGAGACAAGTCGTTCTGTGAATAATGAAACCGGCTGAGATCTTCTCGCACTTGAGCAAATCATCAATGAATCTGCCTATTCTTTTCCCAACTATTGTTGGGGTCGGCTTTGAGCCTAACCAGATGCGGCTGAATTCCAGTATTGTACATGGAGCGACTACCTATCTGACCTTCCACTGCATCCACAACCCAGTAACTGGATCATACGATAGGTACTCCTGGTAAGACTGGTTACAGAGTAGCCCGAACTTCTGACGACCTCTAACACCTGACCACGAATGACAGACGGTATCAATGGCTTAACCTGCTTTCCGAGGCACGGAGGAGTCTCGGTATGTAAAGACGGTCACCCATCCACGGACGAAACCCGGCAAGCGTAGCTTAACCGATGGATTGATCCGTGCGGCTGTTCTTTATTTATTAGGTAGGTACACTAGGTACTTAGCCATCTTGAACGAACAAACTTGAGCAAATAGGTAGTTGCATATTTCACAGAAGGTTTAATAAGTATTTTAACTAGCACTTTACGGACTCCTTCGCCCGATTTCCCTAACCCGTGAAAATTTTGAACAAGCCACTTCTATTATACATACCTACTTAGGCTACATCGCCTACATCTTATAGAGAACTTCTGTGATTTTTTTGGCTTTTTAGGTCCAAGGGTTTAGGCTGGGCTATGATGAATCAGTCAGTGAGTGATTCAGGATTGATTATGTAGGGGTACCTAGTAACCTACATAATCACATAATGGTCGATGATAGTGCACACCCACACTTGCTTTAGAAGTAACATTTATTCCAAATTATAACACAGTTAGGAGATACACTGCGATTTCATTTTCACCATCAAAATCTCTTAGGTCTAAAATATTTAAGAATACACGTAATTACCTCTTGATCATCAACCCTTGAACGGCTTCGTTTCGTCGCTTTTGAAGGTCGTCGAGCAGTAGCTAAAAATATAAAGTGCCCTTCTTATGTAAGTATGTATTTCAAGCATAATCACGGTTTAATTTATCTACAAGGCGCCTCACATGGGGCTAGGGTGTTTTTGAGATAGGACTTCAGAGCGAAATCCAGAACAAACTACAAAAATAACTACCTACTTAGAGAAAAGTTGTCGACGGAGTCATTAGGTAGCTCGATTATACAGAAAACTAAAATAACATTTGACTTTTTGAAAGAGCTGCTTGTAGCCTTGTTTGAATCGGAATCGGAATGATTTTGAAGTATATTGCTAATCCATTGCTTCATGTTAGAAAAGTTTGTCTGCTCAACAACGTAAATAACGCAATGAATGTTGTTGAGCTGTCAAATTGAAACCGATTCCTACTGATAGTGTGTTACACAATTAGGACGCTGATTCTTTTACTCGACTGCCCCAGAAGGCGGATAATGTTTATGCAAAATTAAAATAATATATTATACCTACAACCTTAGTTTTTGTTTTCCCTAAACTTTCTAAGGGGTAGCATTGTACCTACTCATCATAAACAACATTTAACATGGGAGAAGGACCAACACAAGAAGGTCGCGACTTACGAACAGGTTTCTTCTTTTTGCCCAACATTGTAATGTCGCTAGGTGTCTTCCCCAAATCTAGGGAAAGATGATGAAAGCTGTCGTCTGCCTTAGGTGGCTGAATAGTTTCCCATGATTCTACGATGCAGTCTAGCATTGAATCGAACATCATTGTTATCAATTCCTTTCTCACGGAACCCTTGGGACGCACTGCCACGGAGGCCACAGAATCATTTGTTAATGCTGCATTAGATAGATGACCTTGCGTTGTTGACCACATTTCATAGTCCACATCTTGTCCATGTCTTTTGTGCCCAATCAGAGAACTGTCACGACGTGTAACTGTTCGCTGTGAATCCACATAAAACATGATGTCTAGTTAATTCAAAAACGTAATATTAGGTACCTGTATGTCAATAGGCAAACAGAAAAATAGTTCAACTGAATGTTACATAAATTCAACCACTGTCAGCAGACAAATCAGTGGACAAAACAATTGTCAATATGACAATGTTAACCCTTCATTTGATTTCGTTGATTAAACTCAACGCTTGATAGAGGTTTGTTATGCTACAGCTGCAGTGAACTTTGAGTATCTATTACTCAAAGGCAGTGACATATAATAATTACACCAATGATGTATAAAACTATAGATACGTTGTCCGCACTCTAAAATGGCAACATGAAATGAAGACAATTGGCCACATTGCGCTCAGTCACGCACTAACCTGTCGCGCGACGCTATGTTTGTTTTTAATTCATATCGTGTGTGAAAACCTGTGCAAAACATAAAGAAAACATGCCGTCGTGTGTTTTCAGAGGATGTACAAAGTACAAATTATACCCCAAAAGTTAAAGACAAAAATGTGTCATTTCACGCGTAAGTTTACAAAACTACATTATTTTATTTTATTTTGTACGACGCTTCGTCTAACTAATGGCGGCCGGGGCGCATGAAGTTAGTAGTCACGTGACGTTAGGGGAGGTTGGGACACTATTATTATCTCCCTCTAGCAACAGGCATCCCGCCGTACGGTGTCATATTTTCTTTCCCTTTCTTTACGCGTATTACTTATACTCGTAAATAGGTATTTTCGCCTTTTTTAAGCGCCGAGATGTTGATATCGTGTTATAATACGTCATTGAATTACACATAAAAAAAAGCATTGTGCCACTGGTGCTGATGTGTGTCAAGTGAAACCATCTAGTTGTTTTTCCTAATCTTTTGAACCAACTTTCCAGGCATACTGGCTCTTTCTCTTTTGCCAAATTTAAAACGCTGTGCCTTCCCATATATGCAGCCTTCGCACTGTTTATCATATTTAACATCTAGATTGCACCTCTTGAAAATAAACACAATACTCCAGTCGTAGAGCGACCTGTTTTCAAACAATGATCAGCATACTGGATGTTTGCATGCGGGGATTCACACCGTTACGGTGAGCTGCCCCATGTCGGCGGCCCAAAAAATAGTCGGGGTGGGCCTGGTATCCGCGCAGGCGATGTAACTGCTGCAACCCAGACCTCTGAGGTGCTTCCGCTGCCTGGTAACCCTGTGGAGACACAATGCAGCTCGGAAGTGGACCGCAGCGATCACTGTTTCCGCTGTGGTCAGCCCGGTCATAAGGCTGGCTCGTGCAATGCCACGCCGCACTGCATGCACTGCATTTTACATGTGCGGCGGCTGGCAAGCCGGCCGATCACCGGGCTGGAAGCAAGGCCTACGCTCCACCCGCCAAAGTCAGGGGCAGGTGCAAGCTTTTTGCCACCGCCGTCATCGCCGCAGCCACCACCATTGCCGCCGCCGCTGCCGCCTCCACCGTCGTTGTTGTCGCCGCTAACACCCCAGTAGGGCCATCCCAGGGGGGCCGGGAGGAGGCTGATATGGAGTGCCAATAATGGCCACATTACGCCTCCTCCAGGCGAACATCAACCACTGCGCCCTACGCTCAGGATCTGTTGCTCCAAAGCATGGCGCAGTGGTCGATTAACATCGCCGTGGTCGTTGAGCCGTACTTTGTCCCGCCCAGGGATGACTGGGTGGAGGACATGAGCGGCTCACGAATGAAAAAAAAAAACGAACTTAAGAATCACAAGTTCGTTTTTTTTTTTTGTTAGCTTAACAACGAACTAACGCAATGAATGTTGTTGAACTGTCAAAATGAAACCCTTTGCTACTGATACTGCGTTACGCAATTACCCCCCTGACTGAATTTATATTGGATTGAAAAAAAAATCAATGCTACGTTACATTTCAAACTGTTTTAATTTGAAAAGTAATTTTATTTTGTTTTTAAGCTTGCGTTTGGGTCTGTCCCGATGATAATGTAGTCCACCATGTTCGCTCTCCTTCATTGCAGGGGAACGTGTAAACTTTTTATGAAACATTGAATGACCTGAAAGAAAGAGAAGCAATATGTACAATTACAACTTAGAGATTAGCTACGATAAATATGGCACGCCGCTCCAAAATTCAAAACCTTTGAAAGTATTTGTACGCATGTGTCCATGTGTGCGTAACGAGACGCCGTCAAACAAAAACAAATCACGGATTTGTTGCTCGACTAGTGGCGTCATTAATCGCTCATTATAATTAGTATGGCGCACCACAAGCGTGGCGATTATGGCAACACCCTTTATGGGGGAGGCCTATGTCCAGCACTGGACGTTTTTCGGCTGAAATTATGATGATGAATGATGATTTCATGAAAAGGGACAGGAAGTGCCAGCTTGAGCATGGAATAAGTATGTAAGTACCTATTTTTTAATAGCATGAAACTAGTAAGTACTTTTAGCATGGAATTAGTGTACCTACTCATGGAATTAGTAAGTACCTACTATTAGATGGTAAGTAGACGGGGTCGAATTTCGACCAGTGGGCGACCACTAGTAATGAGTAATTTTTCGAATAAATATTTCAATATGTACCTATTTAGCTTTTTTAAATTTTGAGGTGAATTTTTTTCGCTGCTCAGTTACTTAGATTACCAAGGTGAGATGTCAGATGTTACACATCATGCGACTACTGTGTAAGGCTCGCTCGTTTTTTTTTGTTTTTAATCACCAATTTAATCTAGTGAATTGGGGAAATATGCACGCGCGGGGACAAATCGGCTGTCCCATTTCAAAACCTACTAGGGGACATCTTTTTTCGTACATCGTTTTATAGCAAAATCTATAATAATGCAATAAAACAACATTAAATCACCACCCTTGCTAAAGGATAGTACATATTCTGGATCTTGAATCTAAACAACTTCAGTTTGGCGAAGATACGAGTGTTACAATTTATGGTTACAATAGTTAAAAAAAAATTGAACTTAAATCGTAAGAATGTAAATGTTGGTAGGTACAAAAATTTACTGACCCCAGTCCCTGAATGGCCTCCATAATCGCCATATGCTGGCTTCTTGATCAAGGTCATTGTCATCTGATATCCACTCATTGGAATCCGAATCGAGTGTTTCGTCCGACGTACCTTCCGTCACCAGCTCTTGGGTCGAATTCTCGTGTGCGCAGCACAAGCTGAGGATGCACAATACTGCACAGGAAACCGATATCTTAAATGGAAGAAATATTATCAACAAAACATTTTAAAATGTCATACTTCCCATAAAAGTACTGATCATCCTCTTAATATTGACTTTAGTCTAAGACTCTAAGAGAGGAGGCGCCCTAAGTAAGTAGGTAGGTAGGTATATTTAGTGGCAACCAAATCCAATTTCCGAATCATCTTGCCCTAATCCTAAGGCCCGGTTTCCACCAAAGCGGAGAAGAGCGGAGAGGAGAGATGTTTTGTAAACGACCAATAAGATAAGTATCGTTTTTTCGATGCGAATGGTACGTTAACGGTACGAGACTTGGTAGTCTTGTGTGATATCGGATCCAGTCGATATCACACAAGCGGATCTGATCTCCTGTGAGAAGTCGTAGAAGATGGCAGCGTGATTTTAAATAGATAATCGAGGAAACCTTGTTCACTTTGCCACTTGAAGGCCAGAGAGCAACAGGGATTTTCCATCTCCATTATAATGTGGCCTGGGCGCGGTGGAGAAATTCGTTGGTGTAAGAAGAATAAGGGATGAAATAGCATCCCCCAGCAGTCGCACTTCCAACCCATGGTGACGACTGAAAGAAGCACGGGAAGCACCGGTTCCTACCTCGTACAGTTCTAAGACACTGGAATTGAAGATAGGTAGACTGACATAGGTAAAGCCATCAAATAGGCTTAAAGCAAAAGAAAGAGTATTCTCTAGACTTTCTTCGCGGGTGCAAAAAGAAAATCATATCCAAATCTGAGCAGCACACATGACATAAAATATTCACTTTTTTTGCCGAATAGCACATTTTACGACCACTTATTAACACAACAACATTTACCTTAGCACTCATTTTTACTCAAAAGACAAGTGATCTACGTGATTGAGGTACGAGTACTATTTTATTTCTAAACGTGAATTAATAAAACATGTACTTATATTGGTTATTTCCACTTCAACAATGTGGAGCGGACGAGGTTTCATGTTAGGACATACGATAATGTAAAAGCAATTTCAGTGATCCAAATAATCATTGTGTAAACCAGTTACGGAGTATTATTATTTTAATACGGGTATCGAACAGTATCTAATTGTTAGATATTTATATGGATATTGTAATTGGCAAAGGTTCTACGAATTGCAGGCTAAAGTTGCATTTCCGTTCTTGTGTGTTAATATTGTGATAGGTATGTGAGGCTAGACAAATACTGTTATTTTATCTAATATTATGGGATTTCTCCAGTGCCAAACTTACGTGTCCTATCGCCACGCTTGGCAGGCGGGTTGGCGATCGCAGTATGGTGTTAAAATGCATTGAGAACGTAGACCCGAATGGAACAACTATCTGTTGGCATTCCAAATATTAGTTCCATCCGGTAATCGAACCTGCGAAGTGAAGCGCAGAACATCAGCCACTGTGACAGCTACGGAATAGAAATCTGGCACTTATGGCAAAGCATAACAATCGTGGCCAGTACTTCTTATTATGTATCAAATATGGTTCATTTTATTAGTCACCTTGGAAAAATGGAACCTGTGAAACTTTGTGTGCCCAGTGCCAGTAAGGAAGGCAGCTCCAAAGACAGCCTTTAGGAACAGGTGAGAAAGTAGAAGGGTGTTTAGTTATAAGTGTGATTATTAGTGATGTGTTTCGAACAGCGTTTATGGAGTGCACTCGAGCGTGTGGTTCAGTGACACGCGGCATAGCACGCGTGCTGTGCTCAGCGCTCATCACTAGGCTGCGGCATTGATTCCTAGAACAGGTTTTACCAAAGCAATCAATGGTTACCTCGCCGGTGGTCATACGGTCAGGAAAATTAATTAAAAAAAACTTTTGTAAGTATAAAAAAAATGACTTCCAATAAAAAAACACTACAAAGTGATCCGCCCACGAATTCGTACTACTTGCCATGCAAACAAGTGACAGAAAGTTTTATAACATCATTCTTAGAGGATTAAATAGATTAAATACGTAGTAAAGATGCTCACAAAAAAAAATTAAGTACCAAGCAAAATAAATAAAATTTATATTGGAACACCGCGCGATCTTCCTCTATACCAAATGACAAAAAGAATTGCGTAAATTGGCCGAATCGAGCCATTTCTCAACAAAGTTAGCTTCATTTGTTTTCCTCTATTTATATTTTGCTGTTTTTTCTCCAATTTTCTATCAATGAAGGCGTATCAGAAAAAAACAGATTCATCAGTTACCTATTCCTTTTGCAGTATTATTAGTGTTCGTTCCTTTCTTTTACTGATGATATTCTTTTTTCTTTTCAGTTGGCTTTCTCCTTTTAACAACTCGTTTTAATGTACTGTTAGCTGTTTTCAATTGTCCCGAAATAGATACTGAATTTGTTGCAATAAATACATCTACACGATATTTGTCTATTTTCGTTTATTTAATATTGATTTGACCTATGTATCTTTTCATCATTGACAGTTTCACATTCATCTTAAAACCATTTAGGACCTTTACTTGTAAAGGCTTCTACAGACCGGCGCGACTCGCGACGCGACACAATTAAAGGCACCGCTCGTCGCGCGACATGCGGGGCCTTTGTGTCGCGCCGGTCTGTAGAAGCCTTAATACGGAGATATATGTCAGTGACCTTGAGTGGTTAGCTTGCGAGTTCTGTACTGAGCTCACGCAACGCGTCGTACATTCAGCCAGTGATAGGACTCGCCCATCAAGGAGCGCTGTCCCCAATTTGACACATTATTAATTTATTATACACAAACCAAAAGGTATTTTAATAAAACGCGTATACAAAAAGATCAATAATTAAATTATCTTTAGGTGAAGGTTTCAGAAAAATACGCTTGGTAGATTTTGCGCCATTCTCAGTTTTTTATCCGCGTTAGACATCATTTTACAATTTTACATTTAATTTCACTATGTAATATAAACATAATCTAAAATATTCACATATTAAGTTATTGAGAAAGTGCTCTCGTGATCTTCAGTATAAAATAATTAAAAGTCGGTTATCGTCGCCTTAACAGGATGTCGTATAATATCATTGACTTTTAATTCGGTCTCAGCAAATTCGGAGATGTCTTGAAAATAGGTCAATCTTTTTAATCGAATCTTAGCTTCTTCACATCTTGATAACAATGCTTGTCCATCATATAGTTTGTTAAGACACACTGTTATCCAATTACAATTCTTTTTACTACTTACATCGTAATCTTCGCAGCATTTGACTTCTTGTAAAATGTTAATACAAAAGAATTTTACCCTCTGGTCTGGATTTTTAATAAAGTGGCAAGTGTCGATACGAATGAAGCATTCGCCAGGTATTTGTTGCCCTCACACCCTTAGCCGCCGCAGGAGTCGCCCCGGCCGTCGGGAGTCACAAGCTAATTTCCGGCCACCGTAGGCGCGGGCCTGCGGACGGTGAGCGATGGGTAACTCGCCGTCCGATAAGGACCAGGCCCGGGTCGACGGCGCGTTGTGTTTCACGCGCGCCTCAAAGAGATGTCAGCACCAACTGACGGGGTCCGTTAGGGCCAATGCCTGCCGGGGTTGCGAGTTTGTCCGAAAGGGTTATCGTGGCCCCGGCACACAGGCAACGGAAGGAACACGGGTGGGTTTTAGTCAGTAAAAGTCTGACACGCCAGCTCAGCCCAGAGCGGGAGAAGTTATTTGATAATTTCCCACCCAAAAAAAAAAAGGTATTTGTTGTTTCGTTTCTACTTTGATGTAACAGTACCTATTAACGTACTCTGCCGTGGATTTAAATTGTGTAATAGTTATTTAAGATACTAGTGCGGTAAGTTGGTTTTTACAAACGAGCAGACGAATGTAAGCCCGAGACGAAGTCGAGGGCTTACCATAGTCATGAGTTTGTAAATACCAAATTCCGCACGTGTATCATACAACGTTTTTCAACACATTTGCGATATTTCAAGTGACTACACTAACTGCGGTCGATGACCCCACAAAAAATCATCAAATTAATTTAATTTTAGTTTTAACATGTTTAGTTATCGATAATTCGATACCCATCGCGTCTGCAGAATTTCTCTAGCTAATTTAGTTTTACCCTGATAGAGTATTTTCTTTGCTTTTGAACCAAAAGAAAACATGCCCCTTACGAAGAAGCTGTGATTTTTGAACGCTTTTGTTTGGAGCATCGTTTTATTTTTGTTTCAAGATCATAAAATTGTTGTCATCCCTTTATTAGGCATTTATTTACCTATTTTTCTTGAATTGGTAAGTATACCTATGTTATTGCACTTTGGCTCCAGAACCACTTGAAAATCAGCTTGTATATTGTTGAAATGTTTGTTTTAGCTTCAACAAGATAAAATAGGATTTATTTCGAGGGCCGTGTTGAAATATAAAAAAATATAGCCGTCCCACTTCATAAGTACATATTTTTACATTGTGCATAACTTTATTATAGTTTAGAGAGACGCTAGTTTTCCGTCTGGACAAAGAAGATCGCAAACACACCTCTCCTGCCAAATAAAGATAATAAATAAATCAGTGAAAATTATAACTTAAGTCTTTCATTGGTTCTCAAAACCCAAACCTAACCTAACCACTAAAACTTAACATTTATTAATAGTAGCACCCGTGCTCTGCAATTAGATAAATGTTGATAGCTCGGTCATCCTAACGATTTCCGTTACTGAGAACCGATAAGCACTTACGTGGTCATCATCAGACCTTCAGAATGTATCTTGTAGTAGCAGCCGTGCTCTATTAGATACCTACCTACATGTTGACAGCTAGGTCATCCTAACTATTTCCATTACTGAGAACCGATACGCACTTATCTGGTCATCGTCAACCTTCAGAAAGTATCATGTAGTAGCACCCGTGCTCAATTAGACAAATATTGAAAGCTAGGTCATCCTAACTATTTCCGGTAATGAGAACCGATAAGTACTTACCTGATGGTCATCATCAGACCTTCAGAATGTATCATGCATTAGGACCCGTGCTCAATTAGATAAATGTTGAAAGCTAGATCATCCTAACTATTTCCGTTACTGAGAACCAATAAGCACTTACCTGGTCATCATCAGACCTTCACAATGTATCATGTAGTAGCACCCGTGCTCAATTAGATAAATGTTGAAAGCTAGGTCATCCTACCCATTTCCGTTACTGAAAACCGATAAGCATTTATCTGGTCATCATCAGACCTTCAAAATGTATCATGCAGTAGCACCCGTGCTCAATTAGATAAATGTTGAAAACCTAGGTCATCCTACCTATTTCCGTTACTAAGAAGAAAAACCGATAAGCACTTACCAGATAGCCATAACTCCGTTTGAAATAAGATTAGACATTTAAATAAAACTTTTTTACAGTCCGTTCAATAGATTTTGACTTCTATTGCGTTGGAGGCATGACCAATGACAGCTGTAATAAACAGTTGGTATTGTAACCACATTTTTGCTTTTAATGCCATCCTTGTGCCTACGGAATAGAAGTCAAAATCGGTTGAACGGACTGTAAACAAGTTTATTTAAATGTCTATATTTCAAATGGAGTATAGCTGCATACACCTATGCGTGCATTATTGACAGCTTAGCATTTTTTAGGTGCGAGTCTCCTGACTTTATTAAAATCCGTCCCACTAAGACCTATCCACCGGCCGGCGCGGCGGCCCCAAACTCTAAATAAAAAAAATATTGGCATTATTACGTTTGCATGAAAGAATAATAACGCGTGGTCCCATTGTTGTTATAGCGGGCAAAAGAAATACATCATCTGTGAAAATTTCAACTAAGTATCACGGTTCGTGAGATACAGCCAGGGCGCCTCTAAAATGGACGCTTTGGCAGAATCATAAAATGATCTGCGTACAATTCATACATCCCTCAATTCATCTGTTTGACAGCTGCTATTTGAAATTAGACTTCATTAAAGCAATTCTTATTTTGTGGACCATTTTACGAAACTCCATACAAAACTGTCAAACGATCATATTAAGATTCTGCCAAAGCGTCCATTTTAGGCCCCCTGGTGACAGACGGACGGACAGCGGAGTCTTAGTAATAGGGTTCCCGTTTTACCCTTTGGGTACGGAACCCTAAATTGCTGGCAAAGGTCCCCAAAATCAGTTTATTTTATTGCAAACCTCGACTATTACTTTTACGTCAATTTATGCTAGGACAAGATTATTTCTTATTTTGGCAGTGTGAACGACGCCGATGCCTAAACTCATAATTTGACTTAAACCATTTATTATTATATATAAATAAATAATAATAAATAAATAACAATAAATAAATAAATGATTGTAATGAAACTGTGATAAGTTATAGTGTGCGCGCCGGAGGTTCCAAACAAAAAAAAAAAAGCGATAGAGTAATTTGCAACTAGTTTGAAATAAAAGTAGAAAATATTTTATTTTTAAGGTTTTATTAAAACAAACATTAGATTTCACACCCTAATTATTAGAATAACATAACACTTATAATATAATGTAGGTACTTAAATACGATGAATTGCGAAAGATAGGTAGGTCTCACCTACGTTTCTACTGTAATAACTAATAAGTTACCATATCGTACATTGTAATGCATGCAATGTCACCACTCTCTTTTACCCAACCATGCCGAAAATAAATTACTTCCTTAACACATATTATAATTTACTTACATTATAGCTTATTTACTTAGATAAATACATGTATTGTGTTCATATCACAGTTGCATCATTTGGCTATAATTACACTAATCTCACATACATTATATCTACCTATGTTGGCAAAATGATGATGCTAAAGGTAGATAGGGCGCGATATACAATGCGCGTCTCTGCGAGGCATCGAGCTGCGCAGGAGCTTGTTGGAGTCACTAAACGAGACAGCCGAACTTCTTTAGATTGAGCAACTAACTCATAAAAAACCCGACGTCTGGTGACGATAGTTATTTATAATAACCCTCCATAACTACAAATTAATATTTGCAACGCATCTTGCACTGTACATGAGCTAGCTGAGCTTAGGAATTATTCTTAGATTGTAGTAACATATACAATATTAGTTTTAGTATTTGCGAAACCCGAAACACGTGTCTAGTATTTTTATGTAATGGAGGTTGTATACCTACATGACAGTGATTTAAGATTAGAGTAGAACCGTGTTTACAATATGTCACTAAGAACTGTTCCGTCAAGGAGAAAAAGTCGTTGTTCATTATAATAATTGTGGTGTTAATAAATGTGTTCGATCCAAATAGCCTCTTGATTTCAATAGGTTATGGGCCCAGCCCCAGGCTCCAAAAACGCCTAGAAGCTAGAACACAATACATTCGAGTAGGTATCTTAAAAAGGTGACAGTTGTAAAATTCTCGTCATGGCAGAAGAACATTCAGGTTCAATTTGTGGAATAAGAAAATTGAATGGTGCTGAGAACTTCGCTAATTGGAAATTTGTGGTGAGGAATTACTTAGAGTCCAAAAACTGGTTCAACGTAATTGAAGCTACAGAGATAACAGCTGAATTGGAAGATACTGACAGGAAGGCACGAACGACGTTATGTATGCTACTTGAGCCTGCATGTTTCCCACATGTGTACAGTGCGAAGACAGCACGTGAAGTTTGGGTGAGTCTCTGCGAGGCTTACGAAGACAAGGGTCGGGGCAGACGAATCAGATTGCAACGAGAGTTATGGCAATGCCGACTGGAAAATTGCGAAACCATGGAAACATATATTTCCAAAATAATTTGTTTGGCGCAACAACTTGCAGACATTGATGCAAAAATTTCTGACGAGTGGATAATTTCTATATTATTAAGCGGTTTATCGTCAGATTACAACCCATTTATAATGGCGATAGACAATGGCGGAAAAGAAATTAAACTTGAGCAGTTAAAATCAAAGTTGATGCAAGAAGCAAGCCGACAGATTGAAAATGGTCAGAATAGAGAGCAAGCCCTAGTTACAACAAAATAAAAAGAAAAAGGCAATGATTTTCAAGTGCTTCAAATGTCATAAAGAAGGTCATAAAGCATCTGAATGCAAAGTCATAAAGAGAGCGAATCCATGCTTGAGTATGGCGAACACGGTGAAAAAGGACCGATGGTACTTGGACAGTGGGTCGAACCACATGACGAACGATGCCGGAAAATTGTTAAATTACAAAAGGCAACAGAATGATTTAAAGATAAAAGTTGCAAGCGGGGAAGAAATGAAAGTTATAGGAAGAGGGAATGCCACCCCGAAAGTCACTAATACCACTGAACTCCTATTAACGAATGTTTATCATGTTCCCGGACTTTCTATGAATTTAATTTCAGTAAGCGATCTTGTAAAGAAGGAGTTCGCTGTAGAATTTGACAAAAAAGGTTGCTCTATTAAAAATAAAACTAATCAAATAGTAGCAACGTGCAAAAAGGTTGATGGAATTTTCGAGTTAATTGAAAAAGAAAATTGTGTTGTCAACTTGATTTTGTCAAATGACATTTTGTCAAATATTTGGCATAGAAGATTAGCACATTTGGGACAAAACTATATGAATTCATTGAAAAATATGGTGACTGGATTGAATTTTAAATCAAGTGATAAAATTGAACCATGTGTTCCGTGCATAAATGGAAAAACTTGTAAGAGCTCTATCAAAAATCAAGGTACACGAGCGAAAGAGGTTTTGGAAATTGTACATAGTGATTTATGCGGACCGATGGAAGAACCATCATTCGGTGGATCTCGATATATGCTGTTGTTTATCGACGATTATACGCGTAAGACGCATGTTTACTTCTTGAGAAATAAGAGTCAAGTGCTCGATAAATTTCGTGAATATAAGGCGGAAGTAGAGAAGCAGACAGGAAAGTCGATAAAGTGTCTCAGATCTGACAATGGTAAAGAATTCTGTAACCAAGCCATCGTTAAGATTTTAAGATCAGCTGGTATAAAGCACCAGAAGACGATTCCTTATACGCCTGAGCAAAATGGTGTGGCTGAGAGGGCGAACAGAACTATCATAGAAAAAGCAAGAACTTTGCTTTGTGAGGCCAAACTTAGTAAAAAGTATTGGGCTGAAGCGGTATGTACAGTGGTATATTTAAAAAATAGAAGCCCGACTAAGGCTGTCATGAATAAAGCACCTGAAGAACTTTGGTCAGATAAGAAAATTGACTTGAGTCATTTGAAAATTTTTGGTTGTCAAGCATATGCATTGAAACCTAAACAGAAACGGCAAAAGCTTGATATGAAGACTGAAGAAATTATTTTCATCGGCTATAGTGAAATTACTAAAGGTTATCGACTGATGAGTTCAAAAACGGGTCAGATAACATTCTCAAGAAATGTTATATTCTTGGAAAATGTTTTTCCTGGAGATGGTACCGATATGAAGAAGAACACAGTCGTTCCTATTGATATAGAGGAGGAACGGATAGAACCTGTGGTTGTAAGTGGTGCGTTAGCAAGGCCTGATTCTAATTTATGGCAAAATGCTATGGATGATGAAATGAAATCATTAAACGAGAATCAGACGTGGTCACTGGTTGATTTACCACGGGATAAAAAGCCAATACATTGCAAATGGATCTTCAAAATTAAACGAGACAGTGACGGTAAGGTGTCAAAATACAAGGCCCGGCTAGTAGCTAAAGGATTTACGCAGGTACGTGGAATAGACTACAATGAAACGTATTCTCCGGTCGTAAGAAGCTCAACCTTACGATTACTATTCTCATTAGCAGTAGAATATGACTGGCTCTTTGATCAATGGGATGTGACAACTGCTTTCATGTATGGCAAGCTAAAAGAGGACATCTACATGCTTCAGCCTAAGGGGGCGATTGTTAAAGGTCAAGAGGCAAAGGTATGTAAATTGCAAAGATCGTTGTATGGACTCAAACAAGCGTCAAACGCTTGGTTCCATGAACTAGATCAGGAGATGTACAATTTAGGTTTTGTACAATCGAAAATAGAACCTTGTCTTTATCAAAAGGTGTTTAGTGATGGAAATAGAATAGTGGTAGTCATATACGTTGATGACATTTTTATATTTTATTCCAAAAATATTGAAGCAGAGAAGCAGAAATTAAAAAATGGCTTGCTTGAAAGGTTTAAAGTTAAGGATTTAGGTCCTGCTAGACACGTGTTGGGCATGAGACTAAGGAGAGATAAAAGTGCCATTTACCTTGATCAAGAACAGTATGTTCTTAATGTTTTGAAGGATTTTGATATGACGGATTGTAAATCAGTCATTACCCCAATGGAAGTAGGTCTCAAAATAGAGAAAGCCTCAGATTTTGGTTGTAAGTTGCCATATCAGATTCTACTAGGTTGTCTTAATTATTTAGCTCAAAGTACTAGGCCTGATATCGCGCACGCTGTTAGTGTTTTGTCACAATTTAATTCATGTTACGATGAATTACATTTTAAATGTGCTAAACGGGTGCTTAGATATTTAAAGGGGACGTCGAACTTTGGACTAACTTTTAAGAAAACAGGTAATCTAGAATTAAATGGCTACGTAGACGCCGATTGGGGTGGGTCATATGATAGGAAATCCTGTACAGGTTTAATTTTTAGACTAGGAGATAATATAGTATCTTGGGAAAGTCGTAAGCAAGGGTGCGTGGCGCTGTCTTCCACAGAGGCAGAATATATAGGCCTCAGTCAAGCATCGAAAGAAGCTATTTATTTAAGAAATTTGTTAATAAGTTTAACAAAGGGGACTTGTATCAAACCGGTGGTCATTTACAATGACAACCAATCAGCACATAAAATAGCAAAAAATAAGATGAACCATAACAGGACTAAACACATCGATATTAGGTTTCATTACGTTCGCGAAGCTATAGTCAATGAGGCGGTTGAGGTAAAATATATGCCTTCACAAGAAATGGTAGCAGATATGTTAACAAAATCTTTACCAGGCCCTAAACTAAAGCAATTTTTAGAAAAACTATCTATTAAGGGGGCCAGCAATGTGTGATGTAATGATGTTAGCTAATATTGTTTTTGATGTGCTTTTATTTTGAGTTTTTATGATTTGTAATAGATAATTTTATTTTCTTTGTGTTTAGTAATTTTTGTTATAAAGCTGTGTTATGAACAGACTTAAGTAATAAAGATAGATTGTACATCAGTGAACGATAGCTCAAGCTGAATATACTGTGTACTTAGGGTGTGTGCACACTGAGTAGTTTAAGGGTGCGTACACATGTAGGTAATATGTTAGGTAGGTACTTAATGTAATCTTGCGCATGCATCTGCTATAGATTAAGGGTGCGTAATGGAGGTTGTATACCTACATGACAGTGATTTAAGATTAGAGTAGAACCGTGTTTAGAATATGTCACTAAGAACTGTTCCGTCAAGGAGAAAAAGTCGTTGTTCATTATAATAATTGTGGTGTTAATAAATGCTACATGCTAACGGAGCCCCCGCGCCTCCAGGGTCGTCTTGACCTCATTGATAATAATGTTGCAGTAGGTACCTAACCGTAAATAGGTCCAGGGACGGCGGACTTGGGGACGTCCGCCGCCCCCTATCACATTGGACCCGAGGTGGCGGCGCGTAGTGTTCCACGCGCGCCCCTATCAGACGTAGCGGGGGGGGGGGGGGGGGGGGGGTCAGAACCCCCCGGACTTGACGTGGCCCGCAGAGGCGGGCCGGCACTAGCCGGGGATCGCGGAAGTAATAATAGATCCCAAGATCCCCGGTGCAAGTGTGGGAGGGGAACACTGGGGTGGTTTTTAGTCAGTAAGAGTGGCGGAGGACATCCATGAGGATTTTCCACCCCGTGAACAAAAAAAAAGGTTCATAACCGTACGGCGATCGTATTGTAAGTAATTAAATGGTGTTAACATTTTCCATCACACTTAAATATTTTTGGGACACAATGTAACATGGTGTAAAAAAAATTAAAATCGATTCAGTTCCTTATTCTGAACAAACTATATTCAGGTTTCGCATAAACTAAAAATAATGTTGTATACACATGTCCGAATTAGCGCACAATCTCTTAAGGGGTCATTGTACTCATCATTATGAACTACTTTTAATATGGGACTAAACCTGAAATCGCAAAAAAAAATCCAGCTGTTCCCTACATTTTGACGAGTTATTCGAACATAAACATAGGGAACAGCAGATTTTTTTTTCGCGATTTCAGGTTGGGTCCCATAGTAAAAGTCGTTTATAATGATGATTACAATGACCCCTTAATAGGTTGTGCGTTAATTCTGTGACATGTTGTATAGTGGGGCTTTTGTTATTAATTACACTCCGGGACTCCTAAATCGAGCCACCTTGCATTTTTGTTTAGGCATAAAACATCAAAAAAGTTTTTTTGCAGTTTTGAAGCTGACATACTCACCATCATTTTGGTATCACCATTGCAGCATTGTTCCAAATTTGAATGAACTCATTTAAAAAGAGAAGAAGATCGGAGTTTGGTCGCTCATAAACCATCAAGTGATGAATCATGTCAACCTATATTTAAAAGGCTCGGTTTGCTACCGTTACCTTCATTATATTTGTATGAAGCATGTATGTTTGTTAGGAAATATAAAGAACTATTCAAAACAGCAGAGGAAATAAGTTCTCGAAGTCGGCGTGACCAATACAGACTTGTACTAGATGAGGTCCCTAGATTATCAAAATATAACAAAAGCTGCCTGGCTATGTGTGTACGTGTTTATAATAAATTACCTAATGTATTAAAAATATTAAATTGTAGGTTATTCAAAATGAAATTATATGAATGGTTGAATGAAAATAATTTTTATAATATTAAGGATTTTCTTTGAACATAAATTATAATGTTTTTAAATTCAAATTTGTATTATAATCTTCTAAGTTTGCATGCTTTAATTTTAAGCAAAACATGTATGATCTCATTTCCTTTAATAACACCTATGTATACCATGTTTTAAGCAAATAAATTATCTTATCTTATCAAGCTTTGGTTAGAGCATCTTTATGTCAATAGTTATTTTGTTATTTGTTTTGTTTTGCATAATAAGAGCATAAATTAATTTTCCTTATTTTTAATCCTTTCTGACATTCAAATTATGGATACTGCACCTGAAGTAGCCGCGCAAGCAGTGACACTTCTTCAGTCTGGGTTTAGTCAGCGAAACGAAGTGCACAACTTGCACAACTTCATGTAAGTCATTCTGCCGTTTAAAGAATTTACCATCGCTACTTTATTTTTTTTTTATTTTTTTTTTCCTTCTTGCTTCGCACGGTTTGTGCATTTAGCCAATGTCACGTTTTAGTTCTTGTATAGTATTGATGAAATGAATTATAAATGCATGATGATGATATCCCCGCCCACTCCCCTAAAGTTTCAGTAAAGATGTGGCACTTTACTGAGACCTCACGCGGACTTCTTGAGAGAACTTGAACCGAAGTTGCACTGTGTTGTTTCATTTGCCTACACTAATGCACGTTCACAAACACTTAATGGTTAATAATCCAGCATTATTACACATTAATATTCGGCTAAACACAAATTTTGGAAAATTAAACAAACTGCTGAACATGACGCGTCACTTTCCTGCCAAGAAGACGCCCATCGATACTTGGAGACTGGCGGCTTTGTGCTCCGTCCAGGAGGACCACGAAACCGGGTCACTACAGCACGACAAATCGGTTCACCAGCCTGCGTAATCGTCACCTGGCCTCAGTACAGGTCCTAGAAGTAAGAACAGCTTCGAGATGTTCATGGACTGACTGTTTGCGCTCGAGCTGTTAGAAGGAGACTCGAAGTACGTGGCCTGAAACCTCATAAGCCAGCCAATGGGCCCAAACTGACACGAGCTCACAGAATGACGCGCCTACAGTTTGCACGCGAACATTTGCAGTGGACTCAACGTCAATAGAGCCAGGGTCTTTTTACGGCTAAAACCAAGATTATGCTGTATGGCAATAATGGACGTAGGAAAGTCCACCGAAGACAGGGAGAACGTTCTCAGCAAAGTTGCATTGAAGAGAAGGTGAGCTATGGCGGTGGGTCATGGACAATCTGGGGCGGAATCTCCACCGAAGGAAAAACTGGCCATGGGGTTGTGGGACGGGAACACGTTTGCCACCACTAAATAGCGACAGACACATTCGTCAATCAAGGGCGCACACTGCATGAATTGTTCGAGAATACCTGCATGACGTTAGTATCGCAGTAATGGAATGGCCAGCAAGAAGCCCTGATATGAATCCAATAGAGCACGTATGGGATGAGCTGAAGAGGCGTGTTGGAACTAACCAACCAGCTCCACAAACTGCAGGTTCTGAAAACTTCTTGGAAGCATGTGAACATTCCACAACACGTCACAGTGGTATTAATTAATTCTATGCCGAACCTCATAACGGCCGTTATAAATGCTCTTGAAGGTAAGCAAAGTTACTAAATAAACGTTTTCTCTATGTAAACCATTGTTTTCTTCAAAAATTTCCCTGAGAAACGCGAAAAGACGACCTAACGCAATTCTATTTATTTTAGTATTCCGATTTCAAATTTGGAATAATGACAAAGGGAAATGATAGTGAGTGACTGGCTTCAGAGCCACTTATTTTTTCTTTGTACTTACATTATTAAAAAAGATAGACACCTTTAAACAAAAATATGCAGGGTGGCTCGTTTCAGGAGTCAGGGAGAGTATTAGTGAATAAATGTATTCTTGAGCATTTCAATTCTGGGACAAAGTTAATAGAGCCATTGATTGCCATGCCAGTCATTTAGATTTTGTTTTTCTTTTACAATGTTGGGTCCCAAAATAGTTTCACGAACAGATTTACATTATTTACAATTTATTATGTAGTTACCTACTTACTATTTTAATTTTCCTACTTATAAATATGACAGAAATACTTTTAAGATTCTAGCTAGGCAAGTAATAATTGGTATTTTAATCTAAACGTTTTTAAGGCCTAGTTAAGATTTGTGTCAATGTTACGTCGATTGTACCTAATCTTATTAATACATATTTACCCAATAAACTACTAGGCTACATGATTAATTATCTAATAAGGTTTAAGAATAATATGTTTTACTAAGCTTTGCATAATGAACCCACGAAGCTGCTTTCAGCTGCGTTAATGTTTAGCTGGCTACAAACAATAGATGACGGCAATATGTAAGGATTTATTGTACGGGAGAATATTCGTTTATCCAGTTTGCCACTTGGGTGCAGCGTATTCCCTGTTTTGCCGACGCGGCACATTGATATTAAGATTACTATAGACTACGCAATACACTAATATCTACAAAACCACTACCTACTAATGTAAGACTACCAACAACACTTTATAACTACAAGAATGTTCTCATGAACTTGTCTTTCAACACTTTACATCCAGGCACTAGCTCTTAAATTGTCAACGATGGTAGCGCGTCGTCTGTGACACACGCGGATGCATGGCTCGAAGGCCAGTCGGCGCCAAGGTCACGAGTCGTGCAGCAGGCGCTGGTAGTGTGGGAACACCTCGTACGGCGGCACGTGCAACCCGAACTCTAACGCCACGAGGACGGCGAATTCGAATCGCATCAAATCTTTTCTGTTCACCCTAAATGTGGTTTCGATACGCTGAAAGAATAAATAAAATTACATAAGTATATGAGGTCATTCTAAATATTAAGCTATGTGTAAAACATTGCCTTACTTCAATGAGCGCCTTCAATGCTTCTCCTTTCACATCATTGAGTTTAGCAGAGAGCATTAAACAAGCGCCTGCACACAATTTCCTATTATCTTTGTTGATCAGATTTGCAAGAATCAACTTCTCAAAATAAACATAGGCCTGTGCTACTGACAGCAAATCCACTCCTCCATTGTCATGTTTGGCAATCTTCCGCATTTCTTTCTTGATGCTGCAAAATTAAGATACAGTTAAAATTTAAATATCTTGAATCAAATATTATTGTTAAAATATTACCTTCTTAATTTACTGAGAGTTAACTTGATGTGTGGGAACTTCGCCCTAAACTTATCATTTAATTCTTTTTTCAGATCTTGCGGTCGGACATAGTCAATAATAGACGTCATGTAGGATGTGAATGTCAGAAGTGTTCTGTGTTTTCCAGCAATCAGCTCCGGATCGTCTAAAACATTGGGACAGTATTGAACCTGTAAAAAAAAATATATATATCCCTTAACATTCAGGTGTAAATATAATGTACTGTACATATCGAGGGCATGAGGTAGGCCTACATGGGTTTACCTATTAGGAAGTTCTGTCAGCACAGATAATTTTCTAATAGGAAAACCCAGTAACACACTTGGCGGTCAAGACTCAGTAATCTAACCCAGGATCGCTTGGCACTAGCGCTTGCTGCTGAGGATAATATACAATATTTTGAAAAACTAAGATAAAAATGATTTATACAAAATCCAATGGAGACATACATATTTTTGAGGGAGTAATGGTCCTTCATCCCAGTCGAATGTTTTCATATCAACTGTGGAGTGTGGTGGTGACGATGGTATTGCTGTCCTCTGCGATGATTCATAAGAGAAACACCTAAAAGATAACAACTTTCAATAGCCTGCTAAATATACTTTATACAATGTGTGCAGGCTGTTATTACTTTGACGTTAGAACCAATTAAATCAGCATGCATTAAAAGAGTCAGTAAGATGTGGATTGGTAACATGCTCTAAATTTCTAAATACATAGGTCTTACTTAATGTCTATAATTATTGTTTTAAACCCCTCCATCAAAATCTATGTTCACAATGAAAATCATGCACACTTCTTAATGATGTTATAAATGTTCTAGCAGTGACTTCCAAATCACATAAAACCCAGGTTATTACATGGACATTGTGATTAGTGGGTGAGGTGAGTTTTACATACATAGTATTTGTAGCCTGGATTAACATAATATTAGGTATCAAGACAGTGATAAATACTTTTTCTTTCAACTACGTAGTAATGTTATCATTAATCACTACAAAACCGATCACAAAGCACGTATTTTTGGCTTAGAACCAAAACAGTGCAGAAATATTGTATGAAATCTCATTGTTGCACTGATAGCATTTCTGCAATGTTTTTATGTTCTATTTAGATATTTTACCACAGAGGTATAATGTCTCCCATTAAGTTTAATATAAAATGTATGCATTAGATCAAAAAGGTACTGACTGAAAATAAAAATCGGCTGAAAATAAAAATCGGCTGAATAAAACCGACTTGGTGAAAAACTTTGTTATCATTAGCTTGAGTTTTTATTTTGAGTAACTAGGTATATTTTATCACGGTAGGTAGATTGGTAGTTGAAAGAAAAGTAGATTACGCACCTTGCTAAAGTGAGTAATTAATGCACTTGTGCATTAACAGCTCACTTTGCGCTCGGTGCAACAATCTACTATAAATACACTGAAGTTTTCGTTAGAAACCAATTACTCCCAAATATCAAGCGTAGAAGTATTCACTGCACAACACCTAAAGTAACCTAGTAATGTGATTACTGACCAAAACTAAGCAGTATAAAATAGTACAAATTATCCTAATGTATATTATAAAATATACAGAATCACTCCATATTTTTTAGCAGGGATATAGTAGCATTAGCCAAATCTAAGTGTTGCATAGCAGATTTTAATCTGTTCAGTGTTTACCATTTTTTATCCTTGTGCCTCGTCAATAACTTAGTCCTGAAAGTCAAATTTGTTAGTGATGAAATGATTGTGAAGACTGCATGAGTTCAAAATGCATTTAATAATAATGCATTTAAGTATGAGTTGGTAATATGTAGAATAATGAAGGAAATGTGTGTGTGAACATGTGGGTAATGTTTGACATGTGTATTATCAGATGTATGTAAGATATACATGAGTGCATCATCACAATTATATTTGTCAAGATTTTGAGTTCATTGTAATCAATACTTAAAAACCGGCCAAGTGCGAGATGTGTGAGTCGGACTCGCGCGCGAAGGGTTCCGTACCATTATCTATAAAAATGGCAAATAAATCACGTTTGTTGTATGGGAGCCCCCCTTAAATATTTGTTTTATTTTAATTTAATTATTTATTTTTAAAGTGAATAAATAACTAAATATTCTTTGAATATTTCAAGCGCCTCCCTGTTGCCGTTATCAATATAGAGCAAAAACGAGCAAAATAATCACGTTTGTTGTATGGGAACCCCCTTAAATATTTATTTTATTCTGTATTTTAGTATTTGTTGTTATAGCGGCAACAGAAATACATCATCTGTGAACATTTCAACTGTCTAGCTATCACGGTTCATGAGATACAGCGTGGTGACAGACGGACAGACAGACAGACCGACATACAGACAGACGGCGCGGCGGCGGAGCCTTAGTAATAGGGTTCCCGTTTTACCCTTTGGGTACGGAACCCTAATAAAAGGTATTCATAATTTTAATTACCTACAAAACAGTGAATATCGTTTTTGAAAGTCCGTTGTCCTCATAATTTCATTATAATTCGTCGCCTTAGAGTGAAAACCTCGTTGATGCGAAAAAGACAAGTTTACAGAAGAAAGAAAAAATCGAGCTCTATAAAATTTTGTTACTTACCACAGTTTCTTTAAATGTGTCTTTTATTGTGCAATTTGAATACATTTTCAGATGCATTTGATACCTACTTATTTCATGTTATTATCGTAAAAGCGTAAAATGCTACTTGTTAGCTTTTCTTAGAAAAACACATAGTTTGCTGGTAGCAGTTACAAGTTTATCAATGATAAATTATCAGTCCAGAGGTCGGAATTAGGTAGAGTTATTTATGTACTTACACTGATTTCAAACAACGAAAGAATAAAGTGGATATGCCCCAAATCCCGGGTTTAATTTTGAAGAGCAGAAAAATCCCGTGATCTATTGCCACATCCGCACAACATAGCTTGTGAGAACAAAAAAAACAATAGTAGAAAGGCAGAGCACTCCCCGCTTAACGAAATGTACTAGATTTTGTCTCTTTCTTCCGCATTCAAACTTTATAATTAAGTATCTTTGTTTTATTTGTCTTATCTATCTCTGAGGTTTTTATTATTATTTATTTGTAATATTTTTGGTCACACGGGATTGTCTATTATAAATCCTGGGAAGATCTATATTCATATCAACATTTTGATGCAAGTACCAGCGGCGAGGTGTCAATTTTTGTATGAGAGAAGCCGAAGCAAACCCAATTTTAACTTACTTTCTTATCAGTAAAGTAAAAATGTATTAATTTACTTAAAAGTAAGTCGTTCCTTTACTGAATTTAACACCATCTATCATCAAGTAGCAGAACCAAAAAGACGCATCACTACACAGACAAAACTTTCTTGTTTGTTATTTCAATTCAAAGCTAATAAAATAGGTGTTTTTGATGTTTGAATGTTATGGTGAATTAAATACCCCTATTGGCTGTGTCATTTTTCAATAGCGGTAGAGTTGTTGATGCGAATTTCCGAAGGGAAGCCGGTAGGAATCGTGTTAAATGGTGCTTTCGCCAATGGCAAGTACATAAATAACTCTACCTAATTCCGACTTCTGATTATCACTTGAAGTGCTTCCAAGTGCGAGGTAAAAATGACCAAAATTGCATTCCCGAGGTTTTCACTTTAAGTCAACGATATACAAACTCTCTATATACTCATTAGGAAAATATAGTAGATAGAGAAGATAGCACACGCATATTTATGTCATGATAATAGTATTATTGAAGAAAGTAAAACACTCAATAACATGCACAGCATGGATCATGTAGAGATCTATCAGATCTTTGATACTTGACAAATTAAATTAATGTTAGAGTTTAAAAAGAAAGTGGCTGGAACGTAATTGATGGGTCTATTTGCTTATAAATGCTACCATTTGCATCAAAAGTTTTTAACTCCTAGATTAAAAAAATCACACAAACCCAATTTTTCGAATAGAAAACAGAAGGAAAATATTATAATTAATTACCTTGCTATGACATGTGGATGGCGATTAACTACTTTCCAATTAGCCTTTTCAGTCATTTCCCCTTCATACATTTTTTTGTACTGTTCTCTTGTACAAACTTTGGAGGGCACCAATAATTTTGAATATGATATTTCTTGGCCATTTTCTTCTTTCTCTAGGCCAAGAAGGTCAAAAGGATCCATACCATTGTCAGTGATGGCAGAAAGGGGTCTTGGCCCTGATGTGTTCCTCCTTCTAACACCATCTTTTCGTAGATCAGACCTAAAGGAAATATTATGAATTTTAACATAATTTTACTAAGGTAATACAAGTATAGCAACAACAAAAATGTTATAACATAAAATAAATTACCGTGCATTGCGAATAGTCTTAGAGTATGGGATGGTGCTAAATATTACACAAGGAGCACCCTGTCCTGGCACTATTGCACATCTTTCATCCCTGAACGATACTCCTTTATTTGGACGTACCATGCGCACTTCTTTTGTTAATGCATGATGTTCTGGGATGCATGTGTTACTTGTTCTGAATTTGCCTGTAAAAGTAATCACATTTACAGTTAATACAGTGCACAATTCGGTTTTACTGAATTTCAAGCCCATAAATAATATAGTTTATGTTTTTAAATAGTATTTGATACTAAACAATTTATTATTTACCAAAATTAAGGCTTTCTGAACTGCTTTTCTCATCTGCATTAGCACCAGTTAGGGTAACAAGATGAGTTTTTCTAGATCTAGATGAGCCATGCTTATCTTTAAAAGATTCTGTAGTTCCAGAAGAACACCTATAAATTAAGAATTAAAATGACACAGGTTTCACCCAGAGGACACTGCACAATAAATGGCTTTTAATTACTATAATATTATATAAATACTTCTGAGGGAATAGTACAACATTAACATTAGCAAACATACTTAGATTAGTATAATTTGTTTATGAATTGTTAGCACTTTTTAGAAAAGAGAAGTTATTTTTAAATTTTTTGAAAACCTCCTCTAGGACACTGGTCCTCAAAACATTAAAAATGAAGAGCATAGAGAACTCATTATTCTCCTTAAGTTGAGGGGAATAATCGGTTCTTTTTACTATTACAGAAAATACACAGATTACAACAAAAAAACACTAAAATATTAATAAAAAATTATATTATTACATTCCTAAGACATGCTATTAGGGTAAAATCATGGATTATAATAAAATAATTTTTGTTATAAGTACCTTTCTCTGATGAAAGATGTATTAACACCCTTCACAGGTGTAATAATGGTGTTAGTGTGTTCAGAGTCTGAACTTAAAGAATGATTATCAGCACCGATACGATGCACAGGACTCGAATTTAACACCTTATTTTTATTCCGAACACTGTTTCGTATAGTCGTTTCTTTATCCTTGAGAACATCAACCGCTTTGGATCCCGAATCAATTTTTTCTTTTTTCGGTGTTTTTTCCACTATCAGAACTAAATCAGGATCTCTTATTTTGCCATCTAATGATATATTTGATAAAAATGTTACCGCAGCAAGACGTCTTCGAGCTTTTTCATATTTATTGCGATTGCTAGACATCGTTGCGAAAATGATGTAAGTAATCTCTACTGGATGAAACCTGAACACACTCGAATCCTTCAATAATGAAGCACCCAAAATAAAAATAAGCCACCGCACGGTTCCAGACTTCAAAGAAGTAACGAAGTAACACAATATGTATGACAAATTGACAATATTTAGCATTAAACAGCCAGAAGCATTTTAAAGATTTACCTGTTCCACGAATTTAATTGCTTTTGTTGACAGTTTTGAAACTTCGACCAGTGACAGCAGTGACAGATAAGTAATACTATGACTGCATTCCGAATTAAAATCGCTGTAATCGATTTTAGCGCGGTAAACGGTAATAGGCAACGCGTAAGCGCGCTAAAATCGATTACAGCGATTATGGTCATAATATCGTCCAAAATATAAAACTCCCGCCCGAATCATCTGTATTTACCTACGGGAGAATGTTACGGTCTATTCAAAGCTGTTGAATATACAGGGTGTTTGGTGCATCGTGTGCCAAATTAAAATGGTCGACTGAAGGGGTCATCCTCTAGCCTTTCAGACCCCTTAACACCCCTCATGCTCTGTGGATTTTTTTTATCGACTTTTTATTGTTTTCCAAAAAAAAGACCCAAATTTTACATTCAAATACAGATTTAAAAAAATATATAAGGCGTAGACTCTGAATTTTAATTTTATTTCGATGGGTATTGTTTAAGAATACTTTTAAATACAAAATTAGTGATATTAGTCACCTAGTTTTTTTTTTAATTCACTCGCAAAGGTAAAACTTAAATTAAAGCTGTACATGTTACAGCTATTTATAAGGCTACAAAAAAAAAACCAAAAGCGACCGGGATCTTTCAACTCCCTCATTAATTCTCCAGTCTATCCTCTTTCTAATGATGTGCCACATGCCATAAAAGTATTTTAACAACTTTGTGAATTCGCTAGAATTGTGAATCAAGTCACATAAAACTACATTCCAAATTCTAATGGAAAAATATTTATTGCGGAACTGTTACTTGAGAAAGAGGTAAAATTTGTTTTCTCACTCTTTCACTGTAAAATCTATCTTCTATCTCTTTCTTGCATACCTTAAATCGGTTTGAACAAATCGCGCCGCCCGACCCGCCATTTTTTTAGTCGAGACATGACTGCCTCTGCTACCTAACGTGTGTGCTAGTTCACCATACTCCGCGATTCTTTTATTACTTTGCTATCGTTAAGTTTTGCTGGTTCTTGTTACATTTGTTTAATTTTTGTTGTTATTGTTAAACTTTGAGTTTTTTGTTATTGCAATGGCGACATTCTCTAACGAAGAATATGCGGACATCATGATGGCTTACGGAGCCGCTAATGGCGTCGCTCGTGCAGCGCAACGACTTTACCAGGAACGCTTTCCTGGTAGACGATTACCTGGCCGCAGTCTTCCAAGACACATACCGACGCATACGCGACACTGGCAGTGTTACTTTTAATGAACCAAGGGGCCATATTGTGCGACATAATGTTGAAGTAGACGAGAGAATACTGGCACTTTTTGAGGAAGACCCTACAAGAAGCATTAGAAATGTGGCATCACATCTTGATATTTCAATATGGAAAGTGTGGAAAGTACTTCGTCAAAACAAAAAGCATCCATTCCACTACACTCCGGTGCAAGGTACGTAATTTTAAACTAACTTTAAACCCGTTCAAGCTTTGTTTGACCTTGCCTTTGTTTAGCAGGAATGGGTATGGTATGGCGTCACTTCCAGGTAGTGAATCTATTAGCACGAACAGCGAGTCCTTTCTTGTGCAATTACTTATTGCCCAAGAGAAATTTAAAAGAGTTTTTTGTTTGTTGCAGGTCTTGAGGGTGGCGACTTTGAAAGACGAGTGTCTTCTTTTGGACGATGGATGGATGGATGTGGATGATCCTGATTTTTTAAAAAGAATACTGTGGACGGATGAATCCAAATTTACCAAGGATGGGATCCTTAATTTACACAATTTTCACCACTGGACAACGAAAACGCAAAACCCACGTGTTAAAAGACAGAAATCTTCTCAAAGAAGGTTTAGTGTAAACGTTTGGGCAGGAGTGATTGGGAATCAGGTAATTGGACCGCATTACCTGCCCGATAATCTCAATGGCGAAGACTACCTGGAATTCCTACAAAATGACCTGCCCGAATTAGTGAATTATGTGCCCGTATTTAATGAACGTGTGCCCATTGTATTTCAAAATGACGGCTGTCCCGCGCATTGCCGATTGACTGTGAGGGAATATCTCGACAATGTGTTCCCAAATGCATGGATTGGACGCGATGGCCCTATTCCATGGCCGCCACGTTCCCCAGATCTAACTCCGTTAGACTTTTATGTCTGGGGACGTGCCAAAGAGTTGGTATATGCCACGGAGGTTCCAACTAGGGAGGTATTAGTCCAACGCATAGAAGCGGCATTCAATACTATTAAGGAGGAAATACGACTTCGTACAACAACTGTTGAAATACGAAACAGGTGTCGGGCCTGCATTCGCAACAGAGGCCAACAATTTGAGCAAGATTTGTAACAATGATTAAATAAATGTTAAAAATGCAATTTTGTTTTTTTATTTCAAGTAAATCCCACGAAAGATACAGATATGACACACGAATTTACCTAACCATAAGAATGAGATAGCAGATTTATAGGTTTGACAAGTATCATTTAAGAGATTTTTTTTTAAATCATAATTTTGAATATTAGCCTTAGGTGACTCGATTCACAATTCTAGCGAATTCACAAAGTTGTTAAAATACTTTTATGGCATGTGGCACATCATTAGAAAGAGGATAGACTGGAGAATTAATGAGGGAGTTGGAAGATCCCGGTCGCTTTTGATTTTTTTTTTGTAGCCTTATAAACAGCTGTAACATGTACAGCTTTAATTTAAGTTTTACCTTTGCGAGTGAATTAAAAAAGAACTAGGTGACTAATATCACTAATTTTGTATTTAAAAGTATTCTTAAACAATACACATCGAAATAAAATTAAAATTCAGAGTCTACGCCTTATATTTTTTTTTAAATCTGTATTTGAATGTAAAATTTGGGTCTTTTTTTTGGAAAACAATAAAAAGTCGATAAAAAAAATCCACAGAGCATGAGGGGTGTTAAAGGGTCTAAAAGGCTAGCGGATGACTCCTTCAGTCGACCATTTCAATTTGGCACACGATGCACCAAACACCCTGTATACTTATAATGGGCTTACGGAATACACTCATTTTGACTGATGCAAGGAGTGACTTCCAATCTTTAGCCAGATTCCCTTTCTATTCTCATAATCCTTATATTATATTTGAAACACGTGAACTCCTTTAAAGGTGTTCTATTAAGGGGTATTCAGTGCATTTTGCGTGGATACCCTCGCATTGTGGCATTTTAGGTATTGAGAGAGCTGACCAGTAGCTAATGATGCCGTATTGTGTGGAGACGTTTTTCCGAACAAAAATAACACCCAAGATCTGGCAGCTCGGCCCAAGGTTTATCTACAGGAATCCTGGGGTCAGCTTTGGTCCGGGCATCAGTGAAAGGGAAATTTTATTGTAAAATTTAGCCATCCATTTTTGTTAAACCTTGGTTTAGCAAATACAAACTAAGCAAAAAGATTACAACAATATTCATACGTATGCGATTAGGTCATGTGTGCACTCCTGCTCATCTTGCCAGGCTTGGCATTGTGCAGAACAGTGTGTGAATGTGCGTGCGTAGGTAGCGTTAAAACTTTGAGTATATAACGTTAAAACGTTAGTATTCTGTATTACATTCCATTTGTTATAACTTATTATTTATATTAACAACTAATCTCCTTTCCATTTCCAAATTCCCCGTTAAAATATTCTAACATTATTATTCTATCATTTCGCGAGTACTTGATTCTTACGTTTTGTTATCAAATAAAACACGAATAGTGCAACGCCAAATAAAAACGTTCCTGGACGAAATTCGACTGTCAATCAAACCAAAAGTTTTGACATATGCCTTTGGAGCTAGGTGGAGTGAATATAACTTTTTACAATCTTACACAATTGCTTAATATTATTGTTTCAATGGAACCTAATATACCTGGATCGTCAACAGCTTCTAGGGCCACTAGATTTATGATGGAAGGGGTTGGGGCTCGTGTAATTCGGGGTCCAGATTGGAAATGGGGCAAACAGGTAGAGAAATAACACTGTTTATTTTTGTTAAATACTATTTTCTATTAAATGTTTCTAGAAATTCAAAACAATATTTAGTTTTGTTGGAAACACAGAAGATGTTTCGGTCGATTAGACACAGAAATATTGTCTTAACCTATTGCTTTTCTGTCTATCTTTCATTGATATTTTTGCAGTATAGTTGCATCTTCTGGTGTCTTATCGTTTATTAATGTATCTAATAAAATTAAATATTATAAATAAAAGACGTCACTATTACAATGTTGTTGGTCTCTAAGTCAATGTGCTGCAATTGCATAATTATTCTGATAAGAATCAATAACAAATTAATGTAAACAAATAGTGGTGTCAACATAAATATTGCTTATTGTTTTTCTATATAAAATAAACTTCCAAGCAACTGTTGACTGAATCAAGCTATTTTTGAATGTAAGTGATTGTACACCCTTGATGACTATTATTGTTTCCAGGATGGTGGGGAGGGTCACGTTGGTACCGTGAGGAACTTTGAATCTCCTGAGGAGGTGGTTGTCGTTTGGGACAATGGGACGGCTGCTAATTACAGATGCTCTGGAGCTTATGACTTGCGAATACTTGATAGTGCCCCTACTGGTGTCAAGCATGAAGGCACTATGTGTGACACTTGTAGACAGCAACCTATATTTGGTAAATATACGTTTTTACTACAACAGAAGCCTTTTATTAATGTAGAAACTTTTGTTTACTGTTCTGGTTTATCTGATATTTTGTAAATAAAATGTAATGGAAATTGGAAACAAGAATAATATAAATGTTTTTTTTCTATGTATTTGAATACATGATTCTGAACTTTCTAGGCATTCGTTGGAAGTGTGCTGAGTGCAGTAACTATGATCTGTGTTCAGTTTGCTATCATGGTGATAAACACAATCTCAGACACAGATTCTACCGCATAAGTGCACCGGGGGCCCAGAGGTGTCTTGTGGAACCTCGACGCAAGAGCAAAAAGCAAGCTGTTAGAGGCATTTTTCCAGGAGCAAGAGTTGTGAGAGGGGTAAGTTTAATTTATATTGTCTTAAGGTTTTTATAATTTAAACTTTTATTTTGTTATCTTAAAAAGCTCTTGTAAAACACAATTTGTAACTAATAGTAGTTTTTTTTTTGAGAATTGGCATGTTTGACATACTGGAAAACTGTAACTTTAAATGAATTTGAGAAGACCTGAAAAATAATCAGAATAAATGACCAAAAGTTATATATATATAGTATATTGTATTTGAATGTGTTTACGTGTATGTATGTGTGTGTATATTATATATATACATATAGGTATAAGTATACATATAAGTATATTTAACATTTTAGTTTAAGACTCCGCATATTCATATTTTCTCTTTTTGTTTTCACACACTATTGTCTACATTTCTTTTTCATTTCTCCTTTCGCAGGTCTGCTGGAAGAAATTTCTTAAGAAATAAGCTGTACCTTTGTACTTTAATTTTAATTATGTCATATCGCTTTGTATTTTACTGTGTGTACATAAATAATAAAATAAATAAATGTTTTTGTGACAAGATGACAAAATACATTGATATACACTGTGCTTTATTTTATAGGTTGACTGGCAATGGGAAGATCAGGATGGTGGGAATGGAAGAAGAGGAAAGGTCAATGAGGTACAAGACTGGTCTGCTGCAAGTCCTAGATCTGCTGCTTATGTTGTATGGGACAATGGAGCTAAGAATCTCTATAGAGTTGGATTTGAGGGCATGGCAGACTTAAAGGTATTTCAATCCATTTTCCTCATTATTGTTATAGACCAATATAAAAATTATTATGTTTGAATTACTCTGTGCAATTATTTATTTATTTCAGTATGAGGGACTTATCCCTTTAAATAATAAAACATAGTCTGGCAAAACCATCTAAATTTATATGATTGAGTATTTATTGCATGCTTTCCTTGGTAACATTTTACACATGGGAATGTAGTATATAAAACCATTGATCAATTGGAAAAAATGTTTGGCTTTGCAGGTTGTAAATGATGTGAAAGGTCAAAATGTCTACAAGGAACATTTACCACTTTTGGGGGAGTTAGGCCCCGGGCGCACTGGGCCGCATGGCCTGCAAGTGGGTGATCAGGTGGGTGTATGTATATTAATGGAAATTTTGTTAAGGAAACCGTTTAAGTTGGAAGCTCGCACATCTCACTCATTAGTCATAGCATCATAGATTTTATTATCATAATTAAATAGTTTTTTGATAGTCATTGATTGTTTGGAAAAGACTGCCACAAGTGAATGCAAAGATAGGCAAAAATGTATGCTTTTGTACCGTGATAAGTAAGTTCCTCAGTAACTGTCATTGATGTAAGATACCTGTATAAATTGGTTCTATACGACATTTGCTAAAGTAATTCAAATTTCAAATTCCTTCAGGGTTGCTAGTAAATTAAGAATTTATTATTATTTTCAGGTGAATGTGGACCTGGACCTTGAAATAGTACAGTCATTGCAACACGGTCATGGCGGCTGGACAGATGGAATGTTCGAGTGCCTCGGCACCACGGGCACGGTGGTCGGCATTGACGAGGACCACGACATCGTGGTCACGTACCCCAGTGGAAACAGATGGACTTTCAACCCTGCTGTGCTGACCAAGGTATTTTAGTACTAGAAGTAAGTAATGAAGAAAGTAAAAATACATGTAAATTCATAAAATAAAAATATACCTACTGATCGTATTATTACAAGAATGTACATGAATGTACCAGTGCTTAACTCTTCAGGGAATAAAAGAAAATACAATGTGATAAGTACTATTATAAGAATAAGACCACCATATTTTGCCATACCCATATTGTTGTAAACTACACAACAAACAAACAGGTATTGAAATCAGGAATCCTTGGTAAAAATCGCGGAGTCAAAATAAGGAAGGATATGTCATAGCTAAACTTAAGTGTAATAAATGAATCACAGAAAGGAATGTGAATAAAACTATTGATTGTTGTAATGAATCTAATAATAACTGTAGCATATTGTTTGAGGTAATACTGTATTATTACTGATGTTAATGTTTAGTTGGTTGTAAAAAGGATGGCAATCTTAGTACGTTGAAAAGCCTTTCGTAGTCAGGACCTGACTGGGCTGTCACAAAATGCTAATGTGTTCCAATAATAATTCATCTGAATCGCCCAAGTTCATAGCAACGACGCAGATTTTGTTTTCCAATTCAACGACTTTTGTGAGCCATAAGGCCTGAATTCCTCTGATGCCGACGTTGGACGCTTAAATATATATTCGTAAAAAAAAAATCACTAACACAAGGCGAACGAAACCTAAGTGAATGACTAAATAAAAGTTTGCTGCTGGTTTTGCAACGCTCAGCTCAGCGCCGAAGAAAATGCCTAAGGTATTCTCAACGTTCAATCTAGGGTGGCGGTGAGGTAAAGTATTTTGTGAGTTCAAGAAACATGGAAAAAAATAATAAACAAACTAATTACGGAATAATAACAACAGTACAAAGAATAAAAAAGGAACGATGAAAGCTGCAAAAGAATAATCTGTACCGCAGCTAGCAACGCCCTTCTTCATATACAAAGGATGCAATGTTGTTTCGTACAAAAATTCTAATATTTTTGAAAAAAATAAAGAGGAGACTGAAGAATTTAGGCCTGAAAGGTCACGCTATACTGATGTATGCATGAATGTATCGCAGGTTTGCAGCGGCAACCTGAGCGCGTCGGCGTCTTCGTCTGGCGCGAGTGGCGGCGGGTTTGCGGTCGGCGACCTGGTGCAGGTGTGCGCCGACCAGGAGCGCGTCAAGACGCTGCAGCGTGGGCACGGCGAGTGGGCAGAGGCCATGGCGCCCGTTAGTACTCTTTATTTAACTTGATGTAAAATCGTGGGCGTGCAAATCGGACCACGCATTGTTAGGACTATTACTGCTTGCAGCGCTCGGCCGCTATAGTAACGCTCATCAACCAATAGCATCGCCGCATCAGATTTTTGCTGAACACCTTGTTTTTGTAAATGAAACAAGAAAGACCGTCAAAAACCGGGTGGTAGGGTGGTCAGGCAAAATAAAAAAAAAAAAATGTCGAAAGGGGTGTAAACAGGTGTAGTCATCGTGAGCATGGGATTTTGTTTTGAATGTGGTCCTATTTGCACGCCCGCGATAGTACAGACGCCAGCAGGTCAAGCTACCCGAAACTGTCAAATTTTCCCAATCACCATAAGATAGAGCGATAAAATTGAAAATCTATTAAATATATATATATATATATATATTTTTTTTTTTTAATTAGACAGATTGTAGTAGCTTGATGTGCTGGCGTCTGTACCTACAAGCCGTGTGCCCGATGGGATTTTCCAACGACAAAAATGACGCACTTCTATACAAACTGTCATCCCATATTTAACCACATTAGGGAATGAATTTTCAAAAACCCTTAGTGCTGCCCTTTCGTTGCTTAAGGAACTCGGGCAAAATTTATTCTTCTAGACCCAGTGGTTTAGGCTGTGTGTTGTCTGTCATTGAATTAATGAATGGTTTTTTTCGAGCAGATTTTGTATATAAGTAGCCAAAAGTTCGTAATCTCATTTGACATTCTCTACAAATCAATTTAAACTCTAAGAAAAACTATTGTATGAACAAGACAAAAGTTGCTACGCATCTAAGCAGCAAAAGGACGCACGCTTCGATCCATTAAACCAACCAATAAAAACCGTATCGGGGGCGTGAGGTTCGGAAGTCAAGGGCACATTTTTTCGAAAAACAGTCTTATATCTTAATAGCTTTTCTCATAATTCACTATTGAAAAGATCAGCTTTAAAATAGCTAGCCCCTGACTCAGTTAGCAGCTTACACCGATTGTAAAAATAATTAAAATGGATGATTTGACCGCATGAAATATGTTGTTCTTCACAGACACTCGGAAAAATTGGTCGTGTCCAGCAAATATATCATGACAATGACCTCAAAGTGGAAGTGTGCAACACATCGTGGACGTACAATCCTAACGCCGTAACTAAAGTGGCGTCATCTGATGGAAGTATTCCCGGAAACTCGTCAGGTAACCTTTATTTGCTTCTTTGTCACTAATATGCATACATCGGTTTAATAAAAAGCGGATTTTGCTGTTTCAAATTATATTTACGCTCTAAACAAGGCCTAATCTACAACATGCTTCCGCAAATCGCCATGTGTGATGATAATTATTTTACTTTTAATTTTGGAGTAGCTCAAGCAAGAACGAAAATAAATCGAATCGGATCAGTGCTATCAATATCGTTCGCGCCGCGCAACGCTCAGCGCTTTCTTTTTGTGCCTTTACTTTGGCTTAATAAAGTTTTTTCGTGTAAGCCCTTTGTAATGAATGGCTTATGAGCGAAAAGAAACATTACACTTTCAGTAAGGTGAATTGGATAGAAAAAAGGGTGGGGGATGCGCCGAGGGGACTCACAAATGGAACAAGGGTAATTTAAGCGGCGATGAAGCAAATTTGCTTTTATTTTAAGCAAAAAGACTCATTTAGAACGTGGGTCAGTATCGGAAAAATGTTTTACAGTCAGGGAAAAGGAGTGTTAAGCAAATCGACTATTAACTTAAATTTTTTACTCATTTAGTCTAATCACAACTGTGATGCTTTATCAATCGTATACAATGGCTTTAGCACGGCAAAATGACGTAGTGTCAATCTGCTAAACAATACATTTCACTGACTGTACGTAACAGCCCGTATACAGGGTTATTTTTAAAACGTCAATAACAAAAAAAAACCAGCTGTTTCCTACATTTATGTTCGAATAATTCGTTAAAATGTAGGGAACAGCTGATTTTTTTTTTCGCGATTTCAGGTTTGGTTCCATAGTAAAAGTGGTTCATAATGATGAGTACAATGACCCCGTAAGAGGTTATTGACGTTTTAAAAATAACCCTGTATAAGATGCCACTAAGTAACCGCACGAAATCTTAATCGACCCGCTTTCTAATTGTGTTTATGTGATAGATATAATTTAGCAAATATTGGTATTTATATAGTTTTATAAAAACGTATCATTATTGTAGGGGAACGTCTGTCGGCGCTTTTGAAAAAGTTGTTTGAATCCCACGTCACGGGTGACGCTAACGAGGAGCTCGTGAAGGCGGCCGCCAACGGTGACGCGACGCGCTGCGCCGAGATATTGGCCCGCACAGATGCCGCACATGTTGATGTTAACGGCTTCTATGGAGGACACACTGCCCTACAGGTATACTACAATTTCATCATCATTCTCCTGCCCTTATCCCAATGTATTTGTGGTCGTCGCAACATGTCCCTTTCTTCCACACTTCTCTATTAGTCGTCATTTCGGTAGTCACTCCCTTTCTAGTCATACGAGTATCATCTTTCACACTGGATCTCTCGCGTCCGGCCCTGGTTCAGGCCATGGTTCGGAGCGAGAGTGCATGGGAAGCCGTCACCTCCTTCTGCGAAGTAGTAATGATCGCGAAGGAGGAGGCGGAACGCGTGAGGGAGAAGCAGGGTACGCGCCCTCACGCCCTTAGTCGCCGCAGGAGACGCCCCGGGCGTCGGGAATTACAGGCCGATTCTCGGCTACCGTAGGCGCGGGCTTGCGGACGGTGAGTGTTGGGTAGCTCGCCGTCCGATAAGGACCAGCCCCGGGTCGACGGCGCGTTGTGTTCCACGCGTGCTTCAAAGAGATGTCAGCACCAATTGACGGGCGATGATCGCGCTCGTGCATTTTAAGGTCCTTCTAATGTGCGAGTGACGGCAATACAATTGTGCGCGAGCGATAGAGATAAGTAATGAGGGGTCATTGTACATTCTGCTTCGCGACCGGACTTTAGTCAACAATATTAATTTAGAGAGATAATTGCTAGCGAAGTATAGACTACTGCCTAAAACTTTGTGTTGTGAAGAGTAAGGGAATTATCAGCATATAGGTCATCATCCTCATCCAGTATGACCGTTAAATCTTGGCAATTTTTGGTCGTAGCGTGATGTTAAATAGCTTATAACCTTCCTCAAGAATTGTGATAAACACGGTCTTTATAAGATTTTAATTGATTCGCGAATAAAGATGATACAAATACCTTCTTTGGACTTGCTCTTGTCATAATTTTATCGGACGTCATAATATTTTTTTTCCTTTGTTACGAATACCTAAACGATACCGTTAATAATTATTGTTATCGTGACAGGCGGCGGCCCAAAACGGACACGTGGAGGTGATCCGCGCGCTGGTGGAGGCGGGCGCGGACGTGGACGCGGAGGACCGCGACGGGGACCGCGCGGCGCACCACGCGGCCTTCGGCGACGAGCCCGCCGCCCTGCGCGCGCTGGCCGGCGCCGGCGCCGACCTCAGCGCGCGCAACCGCAGGAGGCAGACGCCCCTGCACATCGCCGTCAATAAGGGACACCTCGGCGTTGTTAGGACGTTGTTGCAGCTCGCCGTGCATCCTAGTTTGCAGGTCAGTTTTCTATTTTTTTGGCAGCGAGTGCAACACTATGGTTTCATGGTATGATGATAACTTTGCAAGCGCAATTGCTTTTGCAAAACCAATTTGACTACGAAAGCACATTATTTCGTAGAACTAAGGGCGGTTTTCGTAGTTTAATGTCTGCTTGCACCACCAATTACTGATTGCGTTAGAGGTATTTAAAACATTACTCTGTCTCGATCATCTTCAAACGATTGTCAGGAACACAATCAAAATATTTTGTTTCACATAAACCTACCTACATGGGAACATTATGAAACGTCAGAAGCTAGGTGCACAGTTCCAATTGGTCATTTCCCACGGAGAATGGAGAAGAGCTGGCAAGGAACTCCACGGTTACTCTCGTTTTCAAATTACAGTGTTAATAGGTATGGCAGGACAGTGTAAGTCTGTCAACACACAATAATGATGTTTTAAATTAATTTTGCATTAAATGTGTTCAGCGTTTTTTAGTACAAGTGGAGCTAAGTGTTAATACTGTCGTGCAGTTGGCCGTACGGATGGGTGGTGGCCAAGAAACTAAACGTCTTCCGCTAAATAGGCGGACGAAATTGTTGCGGGTCGATCCTATTTGAGACAAGCGGTGGAGAGTGGATTTGAAGCTCTTTAATTGTGCCAGCGCACAATCAAAATCAAAGTAATATACGATAAAAGATTCGCAAAAGGCATCCACTTAAAGGGAAATATTGCTTACGTATTCCGCAACTGGGCGTATTATACGCCCCAAAACTGCAGGACAATAAGTGAACTCGGGAAATAAACGCGTTCGAAGCCGGAGTTTCACTTCTATTGGAATTTGGAAGTACATTTTTTTTAGAAAACGAATTGTCTGCAGGAAAAGTCACATCATATTGTGCACTCGTCTTTCATGAAGATAACCCTAAAAAATATTTCAGTGCCATTAAGAGAGCTTGCCCACGTCCTACTTTTTGTAGCTCCGATAGTCGCAGCGAGTTTTTTGGCGTCGCTTTTATGGGCGACTGTTTGTAGCACGTGGGCGTTTCAGTACTGGGGGTCTACTCCGAACATAAATCTGAAGTATCGGCCGAATGCTCGGCCGTTGCTTGACTACCGCTAACTATAGCTGACAAAGGCGAAAAAAAAAACGACATACAAAGAAATAAGCCAAAGTCAAAAATGTGCCTTGAAGTCGGGTAAGGATTCAAAGTCAAAAAAGGAAACTATGGAAGTTATAAAAAGGCCGAATATCGGCCGATACTTCGGATTAACACTTCGGAGTAGGCCCCCAGAACTCTGTCTTATATTCGGCGACATAATAATCACTCAGCGATTGTCGCTCTTGGGCGAGCTCCCTTGTGAAATAAAGCTTGGTGTTTTGCTTGTAAACATTAAACTACAGAGCACGAATAATTGAGTAACTAACCGTTTCTACGAAAATAATATTCCTTTTAGAATAATAAGTAGCTCAACAGCAGCCTCGTTCGCGTAAAGTTAGCACTCAAACTTTCCTCGTTGGTTTTCAGTCAGAAGTGTGTGTCTGACTATCAGAAAGTGTTTGTGTTACGAACTGACTATGAATAACACTTGTAATTTATTCATTCATTTCATAATTCCCGGAGAAAATGCTTCTGTGATAGTGGAACTGTAAATCTTTTTATTTATCTGTGTTTTAATGTCCCATTGCTATGTTATGCCTAATGAAAATAGTTTTCTAGTTCAATTTAATTGGATTCGATAATTCATTATTATTCGTTATAAGTGCGATCAAGACAAAGTTATTAATTAGGTCGACTTTTAGTGTGTATTTACCGGGACTCGGGCGCTTCGACAACTTCTTTCAACTTCCGAACGAACATTACAAACGCACACAACGTGGTAACTTATACAGGACTAAACTTAATCTTCGTGTTATTCGTCTTTTCGACACGGATAATCCGACCTAAACCAACGGAAAAACTTAAGTAGGTACGAGAGATAAAAATGTTGTTTATTGTCGTCGCTTTACTCTGGCACTCTATGACCAGAATTCCTTTTTCCTCCAGGACGAGAACTGAAAAGTGTTGCAACATGCTTTGTTATTGTTTTAAGTAGGTATGCTGCATCTGCCTATATTCTTCACCACACCGGCAGAAAACCTGTTTAATCGACACGTACTACTTACTGCAAAGAATAGATAATATATCAATAATATCGTGATTTTGCCTTTGCGCTTATCCTACGCTCTAATTTTGATGGCCGCTGTAGAAATCTGTATTAATATTATAAAGAGGTAAAGTTTGTTTGTTTGTAAGATGGTATATAGAGGTTTTTTTTTTGGGTGGGAAACTATCAAATAACATCTCCCGCTCTGGGTGGAGCGGGAGGGCGTGTCATAGTTTTACTGACTAAAACCCACCCGTGTTCCTTCAGTTGCCTGTGTGCCAGGGCCATGATATCCCATTCGGACAAACTTGCAATCTTGGCAGGGTGAATCTCCGGATCACCAATTAAAAAAAAACTTTGGTAGATAGCTACATTATTCCTGAGTTCTATAGGCTATACATTATAATTATAATTATTTGCATGCGCTGCCTAAACAGTTGAATATATTGAAAAAAAAATATGGCAAACTGGTCTGCCGTAAATAATTCTATAAAAAAAGTCAGTGACACCATATTTCTGGAAAGCTATTTATAGACTATTTAACATCACGCTAGGACCCTTAGGACCCGAGCAAAAATAAAAAAAGTCAATGAACGCTAAGCGAAACAAAGTAACAGCGCGGGCAGGCTATGCGATGCGAGAGGGTGGGTCGGTGGAACAAGACATTTCACGCGAATGAACTCGCGAGCAGAAGCTAGTAATCTAATCAACGCAATGGACTATCACAGACAGACTTAAGAGCCTATACTACCTCAAATGGTTTAGCATGATCCTCCGTTATGTCGAAAATACTGCAGCATTAATTTTGAAATAAATATATGGTACAGTTAAGGAATAATGTTAAGTACTTACTATGTTTGACGAAAACACGATTCAATAAAATTTTCTTGATAGGAAAAAAAATTAAAGTTACCTCCAAACCAAACAATAAACCGCTGGTATTCAAAAAGTACTTCAAATTAGATAATGATACTTTGCATATTAACTGAACTAACTATAAAGCAGGTCTTATGTTATTTTCCGTGTTCCACTTCAGTTCCGTGTGGTGCCGGACGTAAAGAATAGCATTACCGCATTTCTTCCCGTGGGTGTCGTAAAAGGCGACTGAGGGACTTACTAGAGAATGGGCAGCAGCGTTCTCTATGCATTTTAACCCCATACTGCGATCGCCAAACCGCCTGGCGATTATGGCAAATCCCCCCTTTTGGGTGAGGCCTGTGTCCAGCAGCGGACGCCTTCGGCTGAAATGATGATGATGTTATTTTCAGCAGGTTTTATATTTTTTATTTTGTTTATTTTTTTATTTTTAGCGCTACTACTGATTATGAGGTCCTGGGTTCGATTCCCGGGTCGGGCAAAGTGACATTGGGTTTTTCAATCTGGAATTTCTCCCGGGATTTGTGCCCGGTTGATGGCAGTAGGCTCGCCCCCTATTACATGGGACTTAACATAAGTGGCGAAATGTGGGTGTACTACAGGTACACCTCTGCCCACCCTTCGGGGAAACAAGGCGTGATGTTATGTTTTATGTTATTTTTTTTAATTACCATTATTTTCACCGTAAAAAGAAATAAACTAAACTATCGGTGCCTTGGAGTCTTCTCCCTGCCACCCTGTCTCCTTTGTTCGCGTGACCGCCAGCAGTAGTGTGCGAGCGAGATAAAAAGTGAGGTGGCGCTGAGGTATTATAGACTCTTAATCTATTTCTTGGCAAAATTTGACTTTATGGTCTAAAACCCTAGTGAGTAGGTAGTGCCTGTTCCTTCTTCACTGCTGGGTCGATACGGGTATATTTCGAGAAACATTGAATTCTTTCATTATTTAAACCACTCAAAAGCTTATCCTTCTAAAGTAAATTGATCTTCTATGTTACGTATTTACAAACATTATGTAATACCGACCGGTCAGGATCCCATAAAGAGCAATACGAGGTTACTTTGGTAGGGTAGGTACTTGTGTATTCTCTGATAAGTTTCCCTGTATTTTCGTATTCGAACTAAGAGTACTCGAGAAGACGGGAAATCTAACTACGTTATTTGTTTAGATGTTCTCGAACACGGAGCGAAGCAGTTGGCGTGGCACAGTTAGCTTGCTACTTATTAAACTTACCCGTTTGTTTTCAGACTTCGTGATTTAATTATCCTAAGTCTTTTTTACTCGCTTTCGTTGAATTTATTCAACGTCTTTGTTGGGTAAAGGATGAACACTGTATATCGTTCCGTTTGAACCGAATAATTGATTACGTTGTTTAACCAAAGGGCACTTCAACTATCGGGGAAGTCTTAACTACGCTATTTGTTTAGACGCTGTCTCGAACATTAATCCCCATCTTATTCAGCGCTTGGCGTGGTATTTCCCGGGACCCGTGTCTCTTGGACTTTTAATCTAGACGAGTCGAGTTTCAGTCGGTAATGAGTGTAGCGACGCTCTCAGACATGCGGTCGCCATAATTGCCAAACTTTGTGCCGCCCTAGACCCCGCGTCCCTCTGCTTGTCGCGCGCCATTGTTCGCATCGTAACGCGTGCGGTAGATGCCTTTACTCAACGCCACTTGTAAGTTCATACTAAATTAAGGATGAATAGGTTCGATACATTTATAAATTATGCCTTGCTCCCTTGCTACGCAGTAAGTACACACTGAAAAAAATGCGAGCTAACTAAGATACATTTTCTCATAAGTTGGCATTAAAATGTTTGGAATCATTATTTATTTATTTACTATAAACAAGATAGCATATTTGCCAGAACAAATTCATTTAATTTATATCGACAATGTGAGATGTACAGAATAATCAACCGGTCTTTGTTACATCATAGATGCTTTGTTTGATTTTACTTCTTCACTTTTGTATATCAAATAATAATTTAAGTTGATAGTAACAAGCAACTTGTTAGCATTATATCATTCTTAAACTGGCCAACATTTGAGTTAAATTAAATAACTACCCGAACCCGTAATTAAACTAATTAATTACTTAGTTGACGGAACTATGTTAATTTAACAAAGTTCTCCTAGCTCCAGAAGTCCAGATCTCGTTAGGCTCGTATGGAGTCAAGATGCGTGATCACATTAAACAAGATTTTTGTTAAAGCAAACACTTTCTTTTTTCAGTGCACTAATACACGTATGCGAAACCAGTTAATTTGCTTATCAATCAGCACCCTGATTGCGTAACACGAGTAAATCACAATCTGAATGATTTTGAAGGATATTGCTAATCCATTCCTTCACAATGGGCTGCTGCAGCTGCCCTGTTTTTGAACATGTTAATAGTATCAAGTATCTTGGTAATTACATAGACCAGCACCTGACATGGGGAAAGCAAAAATCCAATCGGTTACTTCGGGCGTAAGGAAGCTTTTGTACATATAATATTTAAAAGACTTCGATCTAAAGGTACACTCAGCATGATTTACCTGGCTTTATGTCAGTCTGTGCTTGGTTACTGCATAATATCTTGGGGATTCGCTGGTAAAAGTTATTTTATTACTGCGGAACGTGCACAAAGAGCTATCCTTAGGTCTCTCATGGATTAGGAATCCGATACCCCACTGATATGTTATACCAAGAGACGAGAGTGCTTACGGCGCGCCAACTTTACATTTTATCAGTGCTACTTAAATTTCATAAAACAGCAGCTGCTACAGTGGTAGCGGATCAGCGCACACGTAGGAATCCTAAGTGGAACACAGTGTGCTGCAAACTTAAATTTGGCAATAAGGCTTTCTCTCGTATTGGACCATACCTGTATGAAAAAGTTAACAAAATGCTTAAAATCTTCCCTGACTAGGGTTGGGCGCAAAAAACAGGTTCAGGATTGGCTGCTTGGGCGAAACGGAAAATCTTTTATCTTTCAAATATTAAAGTATTCATCACACTAACACTCATAACATGCATACATACACTCCTCACATTCACACTCATCACTTACATATTATACTTAACTCATCACATAAACACATAAATTGTTCACTTCTAAGTCCTAAGTATGATTAGTTATACTGAAACCGGTGCATTTGTTAACCTATCTTTTGTAATTCATATAATATGTCGAAAAAGACTGGATCTTGCGACACAGGGTATCCTAGTGCGGTATCCAGTGTCAAACCTAAATTTTGTAACATTTGTTTATGAATCACTAAAACTTTTTATTCATATTTATTATAAGTTCGAAAAATTGTGTCTGTTCAACAATGTAAATAACGCAATGGATGTTGCTGAGCTGTCAAAATGAAGCCAATTGCTACTGTAAGTGTACCTATTACGCAATTACCCCGCTGTTCGTGTTCCTATAGCTTATAATGTTGCAACTGTGTCGCCCCACACCAACCATGGCGTTTAGGTCCCTATTCAATTACCCCGCTGTTCGTGTTCATATAACTTATAATGTTGCAACTGTGTCGCCCCACCAACCATGGCGTTTAGGTCCCTATTCAATTACCCCGCTGTTCGTGTTCATATAACTTATAATGTTGCAACTGTGTCGCCCCACCAACCCTGGCGTTTAGGTCCCTATTTAATTACCCCACTGTTCGTGTTCATATAACTTATAATGTTGCAACTGTGTCGCCCCACACTAACCATGGCGTTTAGGTCCCTATTCAATTACCCCGCTGTTCGTGTTCATATAACTTATAATGTTGCAACTGTGTCGCCCCACCAACCATGGCGTTTAGGTCCCTATTCAATTACCCCGCTGTTCGTGTTCATATAACTTATAATGTTGCAACTGTGTCGCCCCACCAACCATGGCGTTTAGGTCCCTATTCAATTACCCCGCTGTTCGTGTTCATATAACTTATAATGTTGCAACTGTGTCGCCCCACCAACCATGGCGTTTAGGTCCCTATTCAATTACCCCGCTGTTCGTGTTCATATAACTTATAATGTTGCAACTGTGTCGCCCCACCAACCATGGCGTTTAGGTCCCTATTCAATTACCCCACTGTTCGTGTTCATATAACTTATAATGTTGCAACTGTGTCGCCCCACACTAACCATGGCGTTTAGGTCCCTATTCAACTACCCCGCTGTTCGTGTTCATATAACTTATAATGTTGCAACTGTGTCGCCCCACACCAACCATGGCGATTAGGTCCCTATTCAACACCAGTATTTTTATTATTTATACGCGGGTCCTTTGAACCTCCATCTATTTAGGGTCCTCACAATGTGATGTACTTACTTATCTACCTACCTCTGCCACCAGCAGTATTTAATGAACGTTGCGTATTCTACTTTCCCCTCCTGATCAGAAGGTCTAAGTAGCTAAATGTCCAACAGCGCGAAACGTCTAATGAGCAGTAAGTCTATGTACTGATACAAAAAGCATTGATAAACATTTGCTTGCCATCTGGATTTGTGAATGTAGTATAATGTCTATTCGTATTAAGGTGGATATTGCTGCCCATCAACGTGTAATAATCCCCCAATCGCCTCTTACGACCCCCACGAGAATGGAGGGAGCGGCTTATGCTCATACTCATCCAAGTACCTGGCAATGTAAATATATTACATTGTAAAAGCTGACTCTTTTCTTTTTTAATTTATTTATTTAAAGAAATTACAATACAGAGGGGTTATCTTAATTCTAAACTCGCCAAACTTTTACGTTTGATGGCGAGCAAACGCGCGTTGGGTGGTTTGGTTTCTTGGTGGGCAAAATTTTAAACTCAAGATTTCGTGAATAAAACCTACTTAATTAAATATACACATACATAATTTACGTCACGCCTTCTTCCCATGGGGGTAGGCAGAAACTATAGAACGCCACCTGCTACGCTCCTTACATACCCCTTTTGCTTCGCCTACGTTCATACATCTGGTCATACACGCACCCGGTTGCGAGTACTACTACCTGACTTTTCTGAAGAACACCATCAAAACTTAAAAAAAAAACATATAGGTAAGCATCTATAATGAGGTATGCCTTGCTCAAATTAAATAGGCTTGGCTTTGAACTGAAAGTATTACTTCAGAATAAAGACTTAGAAACTTTGCTAAAATACTGACATATTAGGTACCTACCTACCGTTAAATCAAAATGACAATCATAAGTTTAAACATCTTTGGTGGCAATAAACATGCTATAGGTATTATACTATAGTAAAATACATTACTGCAGCAGCCGGCAAAAGAGACATTGATGGACGAACGTCATACGTATGTCCATCAATGCCGGTCAAGGCTTGTATGTATAGATTCAAGTTTTATATATGAACAGACAGCTGTGCTGCTGGGGAGTTTGTTGCGCCACTTCTTCTTCCCAGCTAAAGCACTAGGAAGTGGTGAAGGGTGGGCGTTTTTGGAGGACTGTCTCTTGTAATTTTTGACGTTCGAAAAGAATCGAGAATAAATGACTTTTGATTTTATCGAACTTTTCTCTGTTATTGCGCGGGAATTCAAACTATATCTAGTACATTACTGCCGCGGTATATATGACTGCGTTGCTGGCAGCGCTGATGATGGCCGAAAGCGCAGCTCCAGGCCAACACAGCGCGATCAGCATTGCAGCCATTAATGGACAAGCTGGAATAAAGGCCTTTTTTCCAGCTTGACCTATCGCAGTTGGCTCCGAAGTGTCTCTACTGCATGACCAAGCTTTGGCGGGGCCAGAAGGGCCTCTCGCCGAAAATATTTTTTATAGCGCGGACAGCAAGGGCTGCGATGTTGGCCAAGCTTGAAGGCCGAGAGCGTAACTAAGCTAAGCCCGAGGCCATCATAGCGTGGCCAGCAACGCAGTCATTGCGGACCAAGACTTGTATAGTACTTTAATCAAACAATGCGAATAATTTAAATAAAACCAGCTTATAAGTATAGTAAGAATTTATTTAAAGTGTCAATTGTTACTATAATTCAGGAGCGCCTTTCCAGGGTTTATGTTACTTATCTTCCCCGCGCTTCTGTATTTTTTTTCAATTAGGCAATGATGATTGTACTGCCTGTATTTATACAGCCATATTCTGAATAAAATATTTTTGCACCTGACTATTTTTGCTGAAACAGAACTCGACAATAATGGATTTTCAAAGGAAATTGCTGGTGGTTAAAACTCACCAGCAATGAAATTCCATACAAATTTGCTGCGCCTATTCAAGTAGCGCGGAAAGGTTGACATTGCTCGAAAAGGTTGTTAAAATAATGATTACATTACAAGCATTTTTGAGTAAAGTAAATTCAAAAAATAAATTCCAGAATTAATGATGAACAACAATAATTTTTCACGCGCCATTATGTTTATTTGTTTCTTTTTAGGGTTCCGTAATCAACAAGGATCCCATAAAGTTTCGCTATGTCTGTCTGTGTGTCTGTCCGCGGCTTAGCTCAGAGTCTTAGTACTAGAAAGCTGTAATTTGGCATGGGTATACATATTAATCACGCCGTCTAAGTCGTAAAACAAAATCTTGCGTGTAAAGTGGGGATGATTTTTCTCGTCTATCCTATGGTGTAGGGTATCGTTCAATAGGCCGTTCAAGCTATTTGATTCAGGGATCCGTTTGCGTAATATTAAGCTTTACAGTGCTATTTTTGTGTCCACCCTGCCAGCTAAATGGTTGTTTTTGGATATCTGAAAATCACGGCAGCAGTATATTATAACGAAGTTAAAAGGAAAACTATAACAGCTAAGTAGGCTTTATAAATTAACGAGTAATAGTCGACAAACTTATATTTGCAGTTGCAATGTATTGGAGAGCATGTGTTTCAACTACACTGTAAAGTTTGTTCTTAGGATAAATTCATTCCAACTACGGAACCCTTCATTGTGCGTGGTCCTACACGCACTTGGCCGGGTTTTATTACTTTAAACAAATCTATTTGCAAGCCAGTAAGAAATTTAAATAAAATCTTTGATAAGTTACCTCCTTGGTTGCCATGTTTCGAAGTAAAAAGTACGTTCCATTTTTAAATTACGCGATAGATATATGTTTTCCTAGTAATTTATTCGCCCGCTAAACACGACAGCTAAATGGATTTTCATACTAACATTGCCGGCCGCTGCTCGCACGTATATGACCAGTACAGCATTTTTGATTTATCTTAAAGAAGGTTGTCAGAATTTTCCAGCATTTTTGAGAAAAACATATTTAGGCCCGCTAGCATCACAAAGCACTAAATACGTTTCGTTTTCTACTTCTGTCCTACGTTTGAAGTTGATAGATGATAGAATGATCGTCGATGATGATAAAATGGATCGTCGTACGCACAACCCGGGTTGCATACTAATATCTGCATGAGGTGACTCGATGTCTATTTCGATTTGCAAATTAATTTATGCTACTTTTACTTTGAGCAATGAGCAATTTGCCGAATTCTTATTGACCCTTCTTACTCTGTAAGAGAAACATGTCGTGTACCAAACCAAATGCGAAAAATAAATCCAGTACTTACCTACTATCAAATGAGAGGTTGATTATTAATATGGTCCATAGACTAAATGTTTTAAAATCTCGGCACGTGGAGCAAGCTTGCTAATCAATGCTCGAATTTTCTCTATAGTATAACTCAAACTCAAAACATTTATTTCAATTAAACCTATTACAGGCACTATTGAATTGTCAAAGAGTCGGTCAGTTAGTCAGAAAGTTGAAGCTATTTGCCCATTCCAAAACGTAGATCTCTATGGAGAAGAATAGGCAAGAAACTCCAAGGACACTCTTTTAAATCAAGATATTACAAAATCCTGGGTACATTATTCTTGTTGCTTCTATACGTGAGAACAATGTAAAAACTTAAATTGTTTATTAAAAAAAAAAAAAACATAAAGAAGCGGGTGGAATAGGATACTACAGTTTGATATATGTAGATATAGCTATTACCTATTAGAAATTCAGAAATTCGAAGTATCGGCCGACACGCACTTGGCCGGGTTTTATTACTTTAAACAAATCTATTTGCAAGCCAGTAAGAAATTTAAATAAAATCTTTGATAAGTTACCTCCTTGGTTGCCATGTTTCGAAGTAAAAAGTACGTTCCATTTTTAAATTACGCGATAGATATATGTTTTCCTAGTAATTTATTCGCCCGCTAAACACGACAGCTAAATGGATTTTCATACTAACATTGCCGGCCGCTGCTCGCACGTATATGACCAGTACAGCATTTTTGATTTATCTTAAAGAAGGTTGTCAGAATTTTCCAGCATTTTTGAGAAAAACATATTTAGGCCCGCTAGCATCACAAAGCACTAAATACGTTTCGTTTTCTACTTCTGTCCTACGTTTGAAGTTGATAGATGATAGAATGATCGTCGATGATGATAAAATGGATCGTCGTACGCACAACCCGGGTTGCATACTAATATCTGCATGAGGTGACTCGATGTCTATTTCGATTTGCAAATTAATTTATGCTACTTTTACTTTGAGCAATGAGCAATTTGCCGAATTCTTATTGACCCTTCTTACTCTGTAAGAGAAACATGTCGTGTACCAAACCAAATGCGAAAAATAAATCCAGTACTTACCTACTATCAAATGAGAGGTTGATTATTAATATGGTCCATAGACTAAATGTTTTAAAATCTCGGCACGTGGAGCAAGCTTGCTAATCAATGCTCGAATTTTCTCTATAGTATAACTCAAACTCAAAACATTTATTTCAATTAAACCTATTACAGGCACTATTGAATTGTCAAAGAGTCGGTCAGTTAGTCAGAAAGTTGAAGCTATTTGCCCATTCCAAAACGTAGATCTCTATGGAGAAGAATAGGCAAGAAACTCCAAGGACACTCTTTTAAATCAAGATATTACAAAATCCTGGGTACATTATTCTTGTTGCTTCTATACGTGAGAACAATGTAAAAACTTAAATTGTTTATTAAAAAAAAAAAAAACATAAAGAAGCGGGTGGAATAGGATACTACAGTTTGATATATGTAGATATAGCTATTACCTATTAGAAATTCAGAAATTCGAAGTATCGGCCGAACGTTCGGCTGTTTTTTCTTGACTGCGGCTAACTATGGCTGATTACGGCGAAAAAAAAAACACGACAGTCAAAGAGATAAGCTAAAGTCGAAAATGTGACTTGAAGTCGGGTAAGAGTCGGGTAAGGAAAGTCAAAAAAGGAAATTTTTGAAGTTAACAAACAGCTGAAAATTCGGCCGATACTTCGAATTATCGCTTCGGAGTAGACCCCTGAGCTCTGCCGTACAACCTAATACGTTTTCTAAATAGAAAACTCACAGATTTCTAAAGAAAACTCTTTCCGCCTTATTACAAAACAAGATTTATATTTGACATGGCTTAAACCATGGAGCCAGTTTTTGTAATAAGAACGCAACAGTGATTGAAATACTGTTCTTTTTACAAAACTGAAAACTTAGTTCGGTACTAAGTGGTTAGTTTTGTGTTTAGGAACTTTACCGTAGTCGGAATAAAGTTCGAAATTCAATAATGGCTCCATATTTTAAACCTGGGTCTGAAGATAAACCTTGTTTTGGAATAAGGGGGTCAAAGTTTTAAGTAGGGTGTAGGTAGGTAATTTAAATATTCGGGCTCTTTAATTTCTTAAATAGCTAATAACGTTTATGAATCAGAAAACTTTCTTTCTCGCTTTCATATTATATCTATTTTATGACGTTTTTTTAGTTATAGGTACCTAATTAGAAATCTTTTCGTTTAAATTTGGGGAAGATTATATTAAGTATATTTTACACAGCTCATAAATATTTTCGGAACGTAAAACTTATGAAGTTCGTTAAATTGTTTCGTGAAGTATTCCGATGCGAACCTATCTCTAAAATCTTTGTTTAATTATATAACTATTCTCTCGAGCTACAGCCATATTGAAGCGCAATTGGGCGTAAAGCTATTTAAATCTGAATAGGGCATTGTGAAGGCGCGTCACCTTGATTCAGCGAGGAGTCTCGTCCTTAATAAAGTTAGAGTGCCGTCGCTCGCGGACAACCATTCTGTCGTGAACCGTCGGCCGCCCACCGCTGCCTCGGGCGACTCTCGAAATCATCTTGTACGGGCTAAATGCCTTTCTCGAACCTCTTTACACTCCGCTACCTAGTTTATGTGCAATGGACCATGCGTATTTGTATTAGACATACAAAGGGACAGTAATTACTTTGATTGACTAACCATAGATCTGTTGAGACTTTGAGACTAATCGGATTAATTACATTGTATAGCATGTGTCATTAACTGGTTCTGCCTTCGATCAAGAATACACGGTTTTGCAGTTTATTTTACAATCAAATCACCATTAAATATTTTGGGCGATGGTTCCTAAGTAATTCAATTGATTTTGAAACAAACAAAATAAGTCCTTACCATGAAAAAAAAAATACTTTTAGCATTTATTCGCACAGCAAATAGATTGTAATTGGGTTTTGGGCCAGTCGGAGATGTATACGGTGCAGATTTGTTATGTGTACTCAATATTACATTGCTTTGTTACGCTTAGAAGACGGTGTCAGAAGTCAGCAGAGGCGTCTGTCTGTTACGCAAATATCGGCTGGGCGTGTTGCGAATAGGACGGAATACACGATGAGGGGAGGACGAAAGTATGTCCCGTTTATTTTGTATAAGTAAATGTATTCAACAACGAGTTAAAATAAGTTTAAGTATGTTCACTTCTATACGTGACAGAAAACTCAATAGAAAGTTTTTTACTACATCATTTCGTGTTTTAACTGTGGTCCATAAACAAGGAGCGAGCCTTACAGTAGTCGCTTATATGATATGTAACATCTGATATCTCACTTTGGTAATAAGCAAATGAGCAGCACTTATTAATTACTAGTGGTCGCCCACTGGTTGTAGTTCGACCCCCTCTACTTATAATCTATATAGTATACTAACTCCATAAGTACACTAATTCCATGCTATTAAAAAGTACTTACTTATTCACTGCTCAAGCTGTCACTTCCTAACAGGAAGTGACAGCTTCCGTCCCTTTTGACGAAATCACACAACACAACACATCAAAAATCGGTCCTCATTATAAATCCGTGAGAGCCGGCCAATATGGACGTCTCATTAAAACACAACACAACATCAAAAATCGGTCCTCATTATAAATCCGTGAGAGACGGCCAATATTGACGTCTCATTAAAACACAACACAACACATCAAAAATCGGTGTTCATTATAAATCCGTGAGAGACGGCCAATACTGACGTCTCATTAAACACAACACAACACAACACATCAAAAATCGGTCCTCATTATTTAATCCGTGTGAGACGGCCAATATTGACGTCGCATTAAAATCTAATCTGCGTTAAACTTAAAGAGACACTTTCAGCACTAAAGGCTTTTCTTTTACATTGCTACTGCTTCAACGACTTCACTTTTATGTCGATTTTCTCGCGTAAAGCAGGTACTCGATGATTGCAAATTGAAGATTGAATCGATGAGGAGTAGAGTCTAGCGTAGAGTTGTTTTTTGAAAATTGTAGGTTTTAATAAACAATAATTAAAATAATTATCTATTTATTTAAGGGTAAAAGTTGCGGCCGACCGTTCACCGCGAAGCGGAAATTCACAGCCCTTCCATTTCTGGTTATGCGTCGATTTATATTCTGCGCCCACTCGCCGCCTAAGAAATCTCATGTTGGAGGTGCTCTTTCAATTTGAATCGGAACACTCGGATCGGGGAATAATGTATTTCGGTATCGACCCTCCGCTCGGTACGGATCCTCCTGTTTATCGCAGCTCTCATTTATTCGGGCGTCGTCGTGCCTTTATTTTTTCAACAAACTCTGTGTAGCGCAGTTTATCCGTCGCGCGATACCATTAGCAGGGTTTTTGTTTTGAAAGGCAGTCAGATTGCGTCGCCCTGACTAAAAGATAATTGAATTGTCACACTACAACATGTGTCCCATAACGGTATTTCTGGGGTTATATTATAACAGTCATATTATCGAATGGCGGTTCCATTTGTGGAAATGTTTTTGTATCCCAATTTGTAGTTAACGAATCTGAAGGCGGACTTATCATCGCTTACCAAATTATAAATAATAAAAACATGTTATATCAAACTAAATCTAAATAACAAACTATTTAGTTTAAAAGGATGGGAAAAATTGCTATCAGTTATAAACTACAGGTAAGAGGCCACTTTACTTAAGTCGACATTTACGGAGAGTCTCGAGGGTTTAAGTTTCTCTATGCGATCGTCTAAACGCGAAGAAAAACTACGTTGTCTGTTAGTAGCTTTTATCGAACGATGCACTAAACTGCATATGCAATGTTCTACGCTAGACATCTGTTTGACTACTTTGTGAGAGTTGGAGACGAAAAAGGTTAGTTTTTTGGATAATGTAAAGAGAACATGAGCAGTTCGGCGATTGCCTCATCTAGCATTCGAGTCGCGCTGCGGATACCCCGCGGACCCTTAACCCGCGCCCTATTTCTCCTATTCCGAGGACTATTTACGTCGTTTTGTTTGATAATCTGCTATTGTTTCGTTGGGCAACGTGGCGTCCCTGTGAGAATTATGCTAGCTATCTATACAGAACGTGGACGGCGTGCGAATATGTAATGAACTATAGGAACCCATCCGCGGTCCGCCTGCGTGCTTACGTTTTTTATGGCTATTTTGTACATTGATGTAGGTAGCTGTTGGAGAATGCGTTTGTACCTGTAAGGTCTCCTAGTTACAAGTAGGTACTTTGGCACCTAATAACGACAGAATGCGTAATGTAATGGTACTCAAAATAGTGGTGTGTAAGAAAATAAATCTAAATCTCAATTTTATTCTAAACTTCTATTTTCATAGATACTTTTGCAAAAAGCGAAAAGGAATATTTTTCGAATCGCTTCGGTGTCCGCTCGATCCCATCGATCTGTCTGTCATTATACGTGATTTTCTCTAAAAGTATTCTAATTTCAAACGTTCAATCTCAATTCTGGAATTTCGCACAAAGGCAAATTGTGGTTAGGTAACTATTATTTTTGACGTTAAGGTCGTTAAGGATAAATGGAAGCTTTTCTGCTAAGGGGTAATTTAGCAGGTAAATTAGGAAATGGAACAAATACGAGTACTTCGCAGTGCCATCGTGTGGGTCGTGGTTCTTTTAAATAAATGCTTACATGAATATAGTGAACCTACGTACATTTTGGTGATAACATGTTGTCGGTGTGTGTTCCTTACATAAAATAAAGAACGAGCTCGACTAGCTTTCACGCTCAATTTTTCTTACAATAAATTCTTTGTAATCTCCTCCCTTGACAAACTGTCCTCCGATGTGACTCGTCCATACGATTCATGAAGCCATTTCATTTCCGTTTATATGCCTATTTGTATTCTCTCTTCCTTCGCGGTTAGAGAAATCTCTATACTGAGATGGTCTTTCAATTTGAATCGAAACGGCCGAATTGGGGGAATAATTTATTTGGAAAGCTACTTTTTTATTCAGAACAGCTCTCTATGCTTAACGTCCCCGGGTGTTTTCCTTGTTGTTAGTTATTTGGTCACTTTTTGAAGCCAACATTGATATAAGCGAACCTATTTAACTTTCGAGTACCCTAATCAAATTTTACATTCTAACTAAGGCACACCTACCCAAAGATGTTAACTAAAGTTGAAATACCTATGTGAATATTGTTCCAATTTATTTCGGTCGTTTCGGACTCGAGAGCCTAAATTAAATTGCGACCCCAAAGCTGTTGTTTATTTATATTATGCTACTTCTATGTATTAACTTCCACCTTTTATATTTTGTATAGGATTCAAATGTAATTTAATCGGGTACAAACCGCTTAACTGTTTCAGTTCAGGGTTGAAAATTGTTTCAGTAAATACTACATGCATATACGGTAGCTATAATTTGTACATGTATTATGTATCAGCTTAGCATAGGATTAAGTGTTTATTTAATGTGTGCGTATGTAGTGGGAGGCGCAGATCTCACAGCGCTCGCTCGGCGCCGGGTTGCTGACATTGCATTAAAAGGTGGAGCGTGACCGTCTGCGCATTACCCGGCTTCGACTTAGGTTTGTTCCATGCCTCGACTCAAGCGTCTTATTGAAATCTAATTTTCGTTAATCCTCGGAACGAGTTCGCTCGGCGAAGCGAAGCCATTGCCAATAATATTGTCGTTGTTATTACTCTGTGGAATGCATTTCATTCCGTCCACTACATCGAAATGCTATGATAATGTTTGTACCACACGTTTATTTACACAGCACAACACGGGCGGGTGCTTATTTTTGGTTCAGAGGACGATTACGTTACGGAGGCAATATGAAGTACTGATTGCTTTTTGTAATTCACTCATTTATCATAATGTCCGGTCGTTACGAATTCTATCGCTATAACGTGAATCATTCTGTTATATTGGATAGTCATGCATTTGGAATAAAATGGCTCCATCTAACAATTTGAGCATAATTTATCATCATCATCATCATTTCAGCCAAAAGACGTCCAGTGCTGGACATAGGCCTCCCCCAAACAAGGAGGGGGTTTGCCATAATCACCACGCTTGGCAGGCGGGTTGCCGATCGCAGTATTGTGTTAAAAAGCATAGAGAACGCTGCTGCCCATTCTCTAGTAACTCCCTTAGTCGCTTTTTACGACACCCACGGGAAGAAATGGGGTGGTGCTATTCTTTACGTCCGGAATCACGCGGACAATTAACGAATTAACACGCATAATTTATATTATGATAAAAAAGGTTCTATTTGCTCCAAATTGTATTTATTTCAAACACCCATTGCCATCTGTTGCATAATTTTTAAACTAGCCTACAGTAAAAGTTCCAAGTGAAACCCATTTAAAAGTTTTTTTGCGGTTTTCTCGAAATGTATGTGCACTTCACTACACGCAACCATTTTATTGCAGACGTGCATATTGTTTTAGATGTGTAACATCGTTTCGTCTCGCCTTCTGTAGGAGTGATTTCGCAAAAAGGGACGGAAGTCTGTGACAGGAAGTGACAGCTTGAGCATGGAATAAGGAAGTACTTTTAATAGCATGGAATTAGTATGTACTTTATAATAGCATGGAATTAGTAAGTACTACTACTTATTATAAGTAGAGGGGATCATTTCTGTCGCTGCTCAGTTGCTTATTACCAAGGAGAGATGTCAGATTTTACACATCTTATACGACTAGGTAAGGCTCGTTTGTTTTTCTTTATAAATTAATAATATGGTCTCCTTTTAATAAATTGGTGTAATTTTCTGGGCATTTCATCATGAATACAGAAAAGTACCTTCTTATCACAATAATTTGTATAAAATATGTTAGGTTATGGGCTTTTTATTTGATACTTAAAGCCTATTGGTTTAATTTGTACCTCTGGTGTGCCGCCTTGTCTGCAATAGGACGTATGACAGGCGCTTAATTTAGCCGAGGCTCCTCTGCGTGCTGCTCCGAGCGGTCTTGCGGCGCGAGGCGCTACAGTCTGATTTATGTTATTTGCACGTAAAGCGGAATTAATGGCTTTATTACTCTTCTCTGTTTGCTAATCTCGGATGCGGAGCTCCGTCCGCGTCCACAACTCCGTTTGAACAGCCGAAAAGCCCTTTTGAATCAGCGGTTTGGCAAATACGTAATGTATTCGTATGTAACGTTTCAGAAAATTTCAACATTTGCGATTCTGTCTGAAAGTCTTAAGATTATACAATCTTGTGCCAAGTTTTATGATAGAAGAACAAGGAAATACGTACCTACTTATATAAAATATAACGCACATAAAGTTAAATTCAGCCAAGGTGTTATAGTGGGTCTGGTAAGTTAGCCAGAGTTTCATTATAGAACGTCATAATTCATGTGTGAGTAATATCTCGCGTGGCACACATTCTGTGGCGGCGCCGGTGCGCGCAGCCCCAGGTGAAAAATTTGAGCGTGGCCTCGTTGTGCCGCGAGCTTAGTGTTTTATCTCGGCTTAGCGTTACGAGGATTTGTGGCTCGCTAAGTAACGTTTTATGTCCCTGGAACGGCTGCAAGTTAACTCCCTTGATAAATATCCTTCTTTGATACTTTGCGCATCCACTTTACGTACCGACAATGTTCTCTTCGTAGATTTGTTAAATGCACAATCAACCAGTAAGTACTTAAAAACAATAAAAAAAAAAAAAAAACACGGGTGCTGCCAAAAAACAAACTAAAAAGATAATCTGTGTATACAAAGCGAAAGATCACTCATTTACTCGCTGACTAAACAGATAAATAAAGTTATCATTGCTGTCGGAGGACTGTTCTGTGCAGCACTTTTTCGAGGGGAACGAGGTCCCCCGACTGCTATGATAATTAGGGTTCGGTACCAAAATGGTAAAAAGGAACCCTTATGGTGAGACTAAGTCTGCCTGTCTGTCACACCTGGATATCTCAAGAACTACTAATGCTATCAACTAGAAATTTAAAATAGTTTTAGATGACGTTTGCCCAACTATTTTGCAAACAACAAAGAAATTAAAAAAAATATATCTTTTTTGTAAAAGGGACTGAAAGGGGGTCTTAAAAAATTGAAGTGGGGCTAACTAATGTGGGATATCATATGAAAGAACGCTGTTTGCACATTCTCAAACATTTTTTTTTTAGGCAGCATAGTTTCCGACTTTTGATGAAAAATGTAAAAAAAATACCGTTCCCCCCCTTATCTCCAAAGTTTGCATAGATAAAAATCTGAAATTATTCTATGTAATAGAAGTTTATGTAAAGATTATAGGAAAAATAAAACGATGTCTCTAAATAGCACTGTTTTTCATAAATCATCAACATCATATATACGTACGGAACCCTCTGTGCGCGAGTCCGACTCGCTCTTGACCGGTTTTTTTTATCTGTTGTCTGTTCTGTTCAGGCATTTAAAAGTTATGGTGGCACAAAGAAACACATCTAGATGCATACATGCATGAACCCTAAACACATTACACTCTTTTTTGGGCACTCGTGTAAAAATTAAGACTGAAAATGCTTGGGGAACAACATCAAGCTGCAGGTGGATTTCCTGCACAATCCTAGTTGCGCCGGAATCACTGGTCGTAAATAACACGTCGCATTCGTGCTTCCTTTCTTCTGCTTGTAGGAGAGAACCTTCGAATTTACTAGCTAAAGTATAAATCATGTAACTTTATCTGTGCACTGTTTATGCATATATTTTAAAGATCCTTATTCTTATCTTTTTGAAGAACCATGTTTTAACTTTATGCGACACAGTATGCTGCTTGTCAAACACAATACAAATACAACATTATTTTTAGTATATGCGAAACCTGAATATAGTTTGTTCAGAATAAAAAACTGAATCGATTTCAATAATTTTTACACTATGTTATATTTTGTCCCAAAATATTTAACTGTGATGAAAAATGTTATCACCATTTAATTACTTACAATACAATCGCCGTACGGTTAGGTACCTACTGCCAAATGATTATCAATGAGCGCAAGACGACCCTGGAGGCGCGGGGGCGCCGTTAGCATGTTTTTGTACGGACAACCCGGTATCATAACAACCTTATAACTTTGTGATTTTTCATGATAGTTTTGAAATTTTGTACATAGGATTCTTTATATAAAAATACTACACCCATGTTTCGGGTTTCGCATATACTAAAACTAATATTGTGTATGAAAATCATGGATCGTTAATATAATCGGTATAATCAGTTCCGTGTGGTGCCTGCCGGACGTAAAGAATAGCACCATCCTATTTCTTCCCGTGGGTGTCGTAAAAGGCGACTAAGGGACTTACAAGAGATCGGGCAGCAGCGTTCTCTATGCATTTTAACACCATACTGCGATCGCCAACCCGCCTGCCAAGCGTGGCGATTATGGCAAAACCCCCCTTTGAGGGAAGCCTATGTCCAACGTCTTTCGGCTGAAATGATGATGAATACTCGTATAATCGTATCCGGGAAACTATTTTCTCAATAATGGTATTTACATATTTGCAAGACACGTATGGATGAACATTTATAACATCACGAAAAATTTTAAACAACTTAAATTAAAAAAAAAAACTATCAATTTATGAGAATCTCTAAGTATACATATAATTTTTATTAAAATTGCAACCTTTACAACAGTTTACTACCTATTTTCCTGAAAAACCTCTCATAACTGTTTCTCCAATGCGGTTTGTGATACCCAGAACGGACCCATAACAGCCTTGAACAAAGACTGCTTCGAATACCATCATTTTTAGGGTTCCGTATCAAAATGGTAAAAAGGAACCCTTATGGTGAGATTGAGTCTGTCTGTCTGTCACACCTGGATATCTCAAGAACTACTAATGGTATCAACTTGAAATTTAGAATAGTTTTAGATGACGTTTGCCCAAATATTTTACAAACAAGAAAACAAAAAAATCTTTTTTGCAAAAAGGACTGAAAGGAGGTCTTAAAAATTTGAATTGGCCCGGGCTACTAGGGCATGTGGTGAGGTATTATATGAAAGAGCGCTGTTTAAAAATAAAACGATGTCTCTAAATAGCACAGTTTTTCAGAAATCATCAACATCGGTGCGCGAGTCCAACTCGTTCTTAACCGGTTTTTTTATTCTTGCACACTGGTTTTTCAGCACCTGTCCAGGCGTATATCTACCTATATGTTACGTTCGTAACTTGCTTTAAATTCTTGCATGCATACGGAAAAGCTACTCCGAAAAATATTCTATAGTTTATTTGCGTTAGGAATCGAATTGGTAATAAAACCCGGTATTTCCACATAAAATTGGACTGGAAGTGTTGTATCGAAGCAGCGGAGTGGAATGCAGCGACGTGCCACTCAGTGTTGTGTCGGCGGTGTCGGTTAGAGAGCGCGCAGGCGGCAAACCATGCTCGCAGCTGCAAGCGTACGTATGGAATGCGGAATAGTCTACGGTTACACCTCGCATCGTCCAAATAATTTATACCCAAGCCATTGTCGAGTAGACACACACGTGAAATTGATGTCAACCGGTGGTTTATTGTTACACTGCCGTTATTACCTGAGCCCGTGAAGTTATCATGAAAACGTGAATAACATTTTTGTAATAACTCTGTCCAGCTTAATATGATTTCAGTAGAGCCAGAGCTGTTCCGTGTGGTGCCGGACGTAAAGAATAGCACCACACTATTTCTTCCCGTGGGTGTCGTAAAAGGCGACTAAGGGACTTACTAGAGAATGGGCAGCAGCGTTCTCTATGCATTTTAACACCATACTGCGATCGCCAACCCGCCTGCCAAGCGTGGCGATTATGACAAACCCCCCCTAAATTGTGGCAGGCCTATGTACAGCAGTGGACGTCTTTCGGCTGAAGTGATGAGAGCCAGAGCTAAAAAGGAGTAAACCTGTATAGGTACTAATAAAGTGTGAACCATTGACACAAAAGCAGAAGATCTATTGAACATACATAGCTTGACCAATTTAATTTTCTAGAAATGTACAAAATTTGTCTATCCAGCTTATTTTGCTAAGACAAACAGTCATTCTTAAGGATACGTATTGAAGGCAGGATGCACGTTTGTTTATATTTCATGGAGGGTAAAGACAGTAGAACAAAATAATCAAATTCATCAGCCCTTTGTCTTGGAGCCGCTCTGTTAGCCCGCTCGTCGGACGCGAGTCTGTGTCGATTGTTTACTTCGTTAGCCGAGTCTCTATCTCTACCCGCACACACGTTGCTTCAACGAACTTTGATCGTGTTATACCTATTCCCGAAAGTAAATATTTTTTCCGAGAAGTGAGAGCATCGTGTAGAAATGTAGGCTCAAATCGATTCAAGTTTTCTCCATAAAAGAGTGATGTGCTTACAGAGATATATAGAGATATTTACAACAAATTTATTATTAACGTACCGCTTACTAGTCGTGGATATAGGCTTTCTCTCAAAGCTCGTATAAGGCACCACCTGCGCCTAGCACAAGCTCGTCTCGCGTAAATTTATGAACGCTTTCAACGTGTGCCACCTGACCTGGCGAACGACATTTTGCCGGACAAATGGCTCTTTGCCTCCATTTCTATTGGATACATATTCTAACTCGGTTACGTTTTCGTAAACTAATAACTGAGATCTACGACATCAATAGGAATCCATCCCTATGTTTTAGGGTTCCGTACCTACCAGAAAAAAAATGTTTTCTCGTTTGATACCCACTTGATTTTCTAGATTAATGTTTTTGTGGCTGGTAGCACCGCAAGTCTTACTCAAGTTCAATTTGTTTAATCTAGGCAGGGTATCGGGCAAGAGTTACTTTTGCGGATTTCATACTTTTTTTTGTTGGTGGTTTGAGTGAAAGTGTGAACAACTCCTCCTAGTTTCGTAAAGTTACAATAAAAACATTGTGACAGTTAGTTAATAACTACTGTATAATTTAATTAATTGTTATATCGAAATTGACGAATTTTACTGATTGCGCGAACCGAACACATTCTTGGCTGCGTTTTTCCTATTTATAAATAGTAGTGGTCGCCCACTGGCCACTGGTCTAAATTTGACCATTTATTCTACTTACAATCTATATAGTACTTACTAATTCCATGCTATTAAAAAGTACTTACTTAGGAGTTACTTAAAAGTACTTACGTGTGAGTCAAACATGTTGTTTTTATTAATTTATTTTATTTCTAATGCATATTATATAAACTATTAGCTTTCTGCACTCCTCCGTATAAACTTTAACTGTGTCAAATTTCATACTCCTCCGTCCGCGTAATTTTCGTAAAAAAGGGTACAAAGTTCTCGCTTCACGTATTAATATAATGATTCTTATAAAAGTGTTAAATTTCCCCTCAAAGCAAAATAAAATAAAAACTGTGCGGTATTCACAAACAACGTTATAATTGGAACAATATTTATAGAGAAGAAATAACGGTACACACGAATTGTGTTTCTATTTTGCGCACAACTTCTTTGATACTTTCGTTGCCCATTTTATCTTCTTAAAATATTGTTTGAAGAAATGCTGAAATTCAATAAAAACATTAGAGTTCTTTGGAATGTTACTTTACGGTTGCGTTTAATTGCAATGGAATCCTCGCTCTCTTCTTAGACGAAGTCCTTATAGGAAAACTTTTTTAATATCAAGCGTTACAGGCTGTCCGTCCGATCGGAAACACCTATTTGAGACAGTGAAAACAAAAGGCTTTTTGTATGAAAGAATCGCAAGTAGAATTGTGTTCCCCGGCCGAGCTGCGGATAAATTTATAGCGAAATGTAATGCCGTCCTGAGGGACATTCAGCTTGTGAGGTTCGGCCCTCCCTTTGCACGACACTATCTCGCATCTTATGGTCCAGCCTTGCTTCTCTATTTAATAAATTAACTTTAAATCCATTAAAGCTAATGTACCTACCACATTTATTTCAAGATAGCTTTATTTCTAATTTTATCTTTTATCGGAGTCGGATTTAGAGAGGTCCGTAATGGGTGCGCGTTTCTCGAAGGTAGGCATTTTCCCATTTCCATTTGATTTCCTCCGAAAACACTAGGCACATATTTACTATTTTATGTTTCTTATTTTGAAGGTTGAAGAAGTTTCATGGAAAATGTGTTGTGTCATAAATTGTGAAATGTTTTATTTACTTGACGCCTACAGCTACTTATTCCGATAAAACCGGCCAAGTGCGTCTCGGACCATGCACAACGAAGGGTTCCGTAGTTGGCATAAATTTTTCGCAAGAACAAACTTAACATTGTAGTTGAAAAACATGTTCTCATCTTCTTATACATTCCAACTGCAAATGTAAGTTTGTTCGCGCAATATTGAGAGATTTACCATGTTATTATAATACCATAGACTTCTTATAGTTTTTCCTGTAATCAATATGTACTTATAGAAGTATTTTACTGAATTAAAAAAAAAAACTAGACTCAGTAATGTCGGAGATAAGGGTGTTATGTCAATTTTCATATATTTTCTTAAATAACTTTAGAACTATTTATTTCAATATTATAAAAAAAAAATTGGACCCTTTCATTTAATGTGTCAGACGGTAGAGTTTGTAAAATATTCCATAATTATTCAATATTCATTTATTTACGTTGCACGTTCGTGTTTGGGTCACAGAGATTAGTATGTGTACCAAATTTCAACTTAATCGGTCCATTAGATTCGGAGCAAATTAGCTGTGACAGACGGGCAGACAGACAGACAGACGGATGGACGGGCAGACAGACACACGAGTGATCTTATGTGGGTTCCGTTTTTTCATTCGGACGTACGGAACCCTAAAAGTAAATAGATACAGATCTGCTTTATTTTCTTTCACACTCGAGCGTAGGCATAAATATCTTAAAGTATGAGGTTATTACTCGTATAATCATTTCTAGGAACCGAAAACCATTTGTGAGACCAAAATAGGACATCTAAATTGTTCGGATCAGAAACCTTGCCTATTTTGTTTCTTTATTGGTCTCATATTTATTTTAGTACTGTGTTACTTTTTCTGTGTCCTATAAATAAGATGGGGTTTCCCTTGAAACTTTGACTTTAGGAAAGTAATAAAAACAGTGTTATAACATTGATATTAAAAGTATTTGAAGCTATCTACTAACATAAACTAAAACTATAACCTAAGTATAAAAGTGCTTTCGTAAATTGGATACATACCCGGTAGATACTTAGTGATACCGCAAAATGTGCCAAGAGAGGAGTATTATTGTAGCTCTACAGTCACAGCCGGTGCGTGAAACAAGAGGTAGTAGGAAAGCGATTGTGGAGCTATCGTGCCCGTGCCCGGCTAGATTTAGTTTACAGAGATACGCTCCACTTTAATGTCCAACCTCTTGGTACGGAACGTTGGTTCGTCGCTATCTAGCTACACTACAGCTTTGTGTATACGTCTGCGTTGTACACGTTTTGTTTTTATTGTATTAGCTATCGTCCAAGGTACTACACAATTTGTTTATAATACACACATCAAAATTGTCTAGGGATCAAGTACATTTTTAACTATAAAAAATATCCAGTTAATATTTACCAAATCTGGTCTTCCAGACTGGCTTCTTACTTTAATTGCTTTGTTTAACAACTTATCCCTGTATTATGGAAAAATGAAGAAAATTTTATATTTTTGCAAATTGTGGGCAATTAACATAAGTTAATGTCGTCAACTAAATGGCAAAAAGGCAATAATGAGGATTTTTTAATATTTAATGTAAATATAAAAAAAATAGTCTGTATTTCCGCCATCGACACGAATCACACATCCACAGCGATTTGGCATGCTTAAGATCAGTTCATCAAAATCACTTTGAGGAATGGCCGCCCACGTTTTTTCTAACAAGTCAAAAAGTTGTTGTGGGATATGCACGGCATCTGCATATTCTCTTTGGAGCATATCCCATGCGTGCTCACATTGTTTTCAGTTCTGATGCAGAAGTTGTAATGGTTTTATGAAAACGCTATTGCACATTTTTATAGAAATCCTGATTGACAGTTGATTTTCTATTTTTAACCAAAATTTAAAGAAAATTCTTTATTCAAATAGCGAAATTCACTAAATAGAATCAATAACGATCCAAGAAAGTTAAAATAATAATCCTCAATTGCTGCGATACTCTAAAACGTACTTGATCCCTAGACACTTTTTATGTGTGTATAATAAGTAATGTTCTATTTTTGAATATTTATTAAGATAAGCTTATTGCTTACTGGTTTAGGTTGTTCATATCAATTTGCATGCGGTGAATATTATATGGAGATATTCATAGCGACTTTGTAACGATGCTCGTGCCATCCTTTGGGATTGTTGCTGCTGGAAGTACCGAAATAACCTAGTGGAAAATAACTCCGTAACTAGCAAAACGTAAGATAATATCCGTCGCTAGGCACATGAATAAACAATGCTGTCACGGGCAATATATTCAATGAATGCAGTGTTGACAGTGCAAACCGGGCAGGGACATTAACCCAATACTCCCGGCGAATAGAAAAGAAAATAGACATATTCATATTCAAATATATTCTATTTAGTTTCGCATAGGTTGAGCAATATATTCTTTGTGTCACGGTCCTCCCTCCTACATAATAGAATACATGTATAACTTTATCTATAAAACGCTAGTATCGCCTACAAAAATGTTGAGCACTTGGTACAAAAGCTTTGGTGGATACAATGTGTTTTACCGTCGAAATATACATATACAGAGCTAAGACAGTATGAAATATTTTATCTTTAATTAAATATTAAGAGATTTTTATGAATTCTAAATCATTTCTTCCATATACTAGCTATTTTTGATGTATACACATCGTGTGTCGAGCGTTACCTGCTCCATTTACGTGAGTGGACTTTATAATTTCCATTAGAGTTTAGCGAGCTGAACTTTACAAGTTTACTAAACGAGAAGTGGTTTTAAGTAGTCCCTTACCGAGGAGTTGTCGGAGGCTTGTGTGTTTGTGCGGCGCGCGGCGGCGGCCAGGCGGCGGCGACCAGGCGGCTCCGACACCACGCCTCGGGAAACATCGCCCGAGATGCCACAAAAACTTCACCCCCGTTTTATTATTACTAGGATGCTAATTAAAATAGCTCCGAATAGATTACGGGCAGCTTCTGGCAGCGGCGCTTAATGCGCTGGCTTTACGACGTCACGCTTTATGCTCTCTCATTAGCGCCGTCTCCTAACTCACCGTTTTTATGGATACACATTTTCCCTCATCCTATATTTTCTTTTTTGTTTGATTAGTTTCTTCTTGTGAGCTGAACACAAAACACAGCTATTTGGAACTCAGGTAAACTCACAAACAAAAGTGTCTAAGCTGTGCATGACCCTTACATTATTACAATACAGACAAGAGAAAGTGTAACGGCGGGCGTAGAGTTGAAGCAGGTAAAAAAAACCGGCCTATTGCGTGTCGGACCACGCACAATGAAGGGTTCCGTAGTTGGGATGAATTTATCCCAAAACCAAACTTAAATTGTAGTTGTAAAACATGTTCTCCCATACATTGATATACTCCACGGTCAATTTTCCAACTGCAAATGTAAGTTTGTAATCGCAATTAAATATTTTTTTATGTGATAAAACTACAAACTAACGATTTCTGGACTTTTTCCTTTACTTGTGCTGGTAAGACCTTGCTTCTTGCCAAATTTCAGGTTTTGATTTATTTGCGAGTATCAAAATATGTCGCATACATCGCCGTATTTTTTATTGCGTTGACTTAGAAGCTTGATTTTCTTAGACCTCTACGTATTAGTCTACGACCTACGTAGTAGTATATCTACGTATTTGATATTAATTTCAACTTGATACCTCTACGCGTTCCTGAGAAAAAGGGTCTTGACAGACGGACAACGAAGTGTCTATAAGGGTTCCGTTTTTTTCTTTTCATGTACGCAACCCTAAAAACTACAATATTTAGGTAGATTTAGTAGAGCTCATCCCTAAGTATCATGAGTGCCACTGAAATGACAGACACATGAGACTTTTTCACTTTGTCTCTAAGATATGCAAATCCCCTGGGTGGTGCAGATGTCCACCCACAGACTTCGGTAACAGATGTTTATGAGAGGGCAGTCAGCTTGTTTTCTATCCTTTAACAAAAAGAACATCATCTAGCAAACTTATACATACAGAATGCTCATGATTAACTTATAGATGAACATGACAAACATAGGTTCAATTGTAAGTTACATTATACAAAATGTACTTAAACGACCATATCATTATTTTCCCGATAATAATACGGTCTGATATTTACGCAGGCAATGAATGGATACTACGATAATAACAATAAAATAATCCAGTTTCAGAGGCGTGTGATAATGACGCGACCAGCTCGTTAGCCACGTGGGGATTACCTATTGTTAATGTTTTAATTTGTTTCTGCCCCCGTATACAGCCCTTCGTTATTTGTCGTTATACAATTAACATTAACGGTTTTGTATTTACTGTAGAAAGCTAACATGTTCAAATATAAATGTATGTTTAATTAGTAATCAGTTTATGATTGCGATGTAAAAAAATCTACTTCAAACTTTTGTAATTTCTTTTTACAAGCCCTTTTTTTGTACTGTGATTTCGTATGGTGACGTGGTACTAGATAAAAAGGTTTTGTTTAATCTCAGGGCGGCAAAGCTAATATTTTAATACACGAAACATATTTATTTGTTTAGTGGTATTGACGGAGCCCGACCTCGTTTCCACATGTGTTGCTAGGAGTTTTCGGGCGCACGTAACTTTGCCTTTTCGTAGCCATTTTCAGTGAGAGCTGGTGCCGGCCGCTGCCGCAGCCCCCTTGCCGCAAACTCACACCCTATTGTGTCCATTACAACCCTTTACAACTTCTAGTTTTTACTCACCTCAGTATACGCGGCTCAAAACGAGCGTAAAGACCTTACATTGTTAAATATAGTTGTTTCGTCGGGTTGTATTTTGTAGTGTTATGTTCAGTAAGGTTTAGTTACATTGATAGCTAGATACCTATTTTGTTAAATATTAATCCAAGAACCTATTAATCGAATAAAATGAGGAAATAGTTTTATGGGAATTATAACGTTGATCATAAATAAAAATCATTTTTTTCAGTTTTATGTTATCAATAATCTTCATGAACTTGCACACAATCATATTTTAAAAACTAGATGAGGTCGGCGTTTCCGATCTGACTACTCTGAGAAGAAAGGCCGAAATAAACTCAGAGGTCACAGTCTCTTTTAAAGTCCAGACTATCTTGGTCAGATCATGTGAAGACCATGTAGATTGTTCTGAAATGGTCTTTTGAGGAAAGAACCAGACAGATATCTATCTTTCATGTAAGCATCAGCATCGTTTGTTCGTCTGTAGTGATGAAATATAGAATGGGTGCCCATTTCCCAGAACCCTAGCCTTTGTGCTTTACTGTCGGTTTGTTTATTTTAGGGGCCTGGCTCGCAAACACTCACGGACCGATATACTAAATTTAAGTTGCCTTTCTTTATATTCTCTCCAGAAATTCTTTTTGGACGGAAGATGTGATCTTTCTTTCCTAAAAATATCGTACCTTTTTAGTTATTATTTTTATTAGGTAGTCCATTCGTTTTAATTAATGTTTCCAGTTTCTAAATGTTTGTATATTATGCAGAAGGATACAAAAAACTGTATAATACAGGTACATACGACGTAGCTGTGTAAACTGGAAACTGATATAAGTGTACTTGTAACATTAAAAGGTTTCCTGGTTGGGTGCGGTGTTAGATACTGTACGATGCTCGCGTAAGATAGCTGGCTCGAGCCGCGTCCCTCGCCCGTGCCCGTACTTAATTTACTGCCACGGTAACGCCACAAGCACGCTCCATATCCACCGCGTTATTGCCAACTTGAAAGCAAGAATAGCATACACATTTCCTTCATATCTCCTGAATTTAAGCGTCTGCCCACTCTAACATTACATTATATTCTTTTTATACAACTCGTTCCAGACGCGAGTTTTATACAGAATTTTCCATGGTCTATATTTTTATAGGGGTAGTTTCGCTGGTTGATGGTTATTATATTAATAAATTAATAAAACATTTGTGGGCGTATAAAAGTACCTAAACTTATATTATGTAGTAGTAAACTAGTTGATGTAAGTTTCATAATGTTTCCCATAATTTTCATATCCGTTTGGTTGATCTGTCTCTCCAAATATGTGATAACACGAGGGATATTGTTATTATTCCGAAGAGTATCGCTAGTCGGCATGCAGGTAGCGAGTCGTGAGGCGTGGCGGGCGCATGCCACGTGTGCGACACTTTTATTACACCGCAGCCGGAGGCCGCGAGCGAACGTTTTGTCACCTCTTCGAGAGGCTTACTCGTACACCGTAAAAAGGAGAGGGTATTTTTCATGACTTTTCCACGCGGATGCATTTCACCGCTTTGCTTCAATGGGTTTGCGAGGTACCTAACCTTTGCCGCTGAGTTATATCAAAGTGCTTTCGTTTCCACGTTCGCACTGGAAAGCTTTAATTCATGACTGCTAGAAAATATTCTTTCGCTGTAGTTGGAGAGAGGAAAAATCTGTTAAGTTCTGAAAATACGTGAATGTGGTTTTAACTTCGTGACTTAATTACTTCCAAGAGCGAATATAACTTGGTAATATAAGCAATTAGAAACTTATTTGACGCTGCCGGTCCGCCTGTTCCGCCTCGGGCGCAGGAATCGTGAGCGGGATGAGCCATTACGTGCTTTCGCAGAACTTTTCCTTTTAAAAGTCGTCTCTTACTCTTTTGAAACTTATTATATTGGATAATTCGGCCGAAAATATGAATATGATGGCCACAACTTTAGTAATTTTAGCGAAAGGCAGAAAAATTCTGTCGATTACGCCATGAAAAACGGTCTCCTACGGCGTTTAGCCCAGATTAAGGCTTTATGAGAATCCTCTTTATTATAACGTTAGCATGAGGTGGCGCCGGCTACTTTACGAATAAAGTTTGCACAGTACAGGCATTATAACAAAACTTGTCACAACAACATTTACACAGCTGATTCCCCTTAATTGTTTTCTAAAATTGTAAAACATAAACGTAACTTTGGTGATAATACTGTATAGATTGGGACTTATTTAAGAACAAATCCTACACGCTGCTGTTTATGCAAAGGGTTACAGCATATCTGTTATAATCGGTGTTAAATACAAATAAATAGAAATAGGTAGGCGAGGGACAGGTCCCTTCGACAGTTTTTGGGAATGTAAACCGGATTTACATTACTGTGTTGTGTTGTTTTGTCGTGACGGCTTCTGTCGTAGTGTTAGCCAATCAAGACCCGTTGTATTTTGACGTAGTCCTGAAATGATTCGTTTGATTTGTTCTCCCACGTCACGAAACAACACGACACAGTAATGTGCCGGTGGCTTTTCAAAATACACCAAGACCACTCGTGGAAGCTATAAAACTACAAGTAATTCCATACCCTGTCGATTAATGACAATTCGCTCGGCGTCGCATACTAATCACTTCAATTTGTGACTGGGTTCTATTGGAAACATGAAAAAACGAATGTCGATTTTTCACATTCAGCCGTCGCGTCGTCTAACTAATATAAAAAAGTAAAAACGGACAAAATACTAAAAGGTAATATTGGTAAATTTTTCTCATTTTATTTATTTATTCTATTTTAATCAGACTAGGCCGAATTTGACTATACTTTTATACCGAGGTAGGTAGTATACCTAAGTCTTATCCTATCAATCAATTTCGAAATTTTTACAGTTTATCCATAAAAAACACTGTTTACAAAAAAATAATAACCGACTACCAAAAATAACACTACAAAGTGAAAAATAACTTTAATTTCGGAAGTCGGTGTCTTTGGATCTGTATTTGAGTTTTTTGCCACCGACTTCCGAAATTAAAGTTATTTTTCACTTTGTAGTGTTATTTTTGGTAGCCGGTTATAATTTTTTTGTAAAAAGTGTTTTATTTTTCACTTTTTAGTGGGTCAGTTTTGAATTTATCTAAGTTACAATAGCCTAATGTTAACTGCTACACCTTTTACGAAATATTGTTTTTCCCGATGCTGGATCGTTGTTTGTTGAGGAGTTCTCCTGGGAAGAACCAGGAGAACTGCCACTCACCATATGCATAGTGACGAGCATAAATTGCTTAATCGCAACCCGTTAAATAGGTACTCATTATTATATTGTTCCGGTGGCCATCTGTGGTCTCCATCATCAGTTCCACTTCACCAAATGGTGCTTTCCGTGAGCAAATGCACGAGTTACTATAAAAAATACCCAAATCGCTATAGGTTTGCATATAAAATTTAAGGGTTTCCCTCGATTTCCATGGGATTCCCTCATCAGATTCTGATTTGGTGGCAATGGGACCACCTCGGGAGTATACCCTTTCAAACAAAAAAATAATTTTCAAAATCGGTTCATAATTGACGGAGTAATCGCGTAACAAACATACAAAAAAAAAAAAACATACAGCCGAATTGAGAACCTCCTCCTTTTTGGAAGTCGGTTAAAAATGTATTTGGGATAAGACTTAGGTATATTAGGTATACAAGTGTGGTCGAATTCGCCCCTAGAGATAAAAAAAAATGTATTCTTCATACACAAATTGATGAACGGCTAAAAAAATATGCCTTATATTTTCATGATTTTTATGTAGAGTCTATTTTCGCTTTTGAATGCGATTGCTGATCGCCCAACCTATTCATACCAGAGGATCACGTCACATTGCCGAGGAAGCTCATGCATGTGTTCTTGTCTGCGGAAAATTAACTTTTAAGAATAGGTATATATAGATACTGCTTGCGATTACATTATCTTACTCAGTGTTTACACTGCTTTGCAAAATATTTGATAAAGAAACAAAAAAAAAACTGGCCACAAAGAGCTCCGTCCGTACCGTATTAAGATCTAGCAATAATCGCCGAAAAAACACGTATCTTGTATGGGGTCTCTTTCATTTTAACTTTATTTAAGTTTGATCTTTATTTGTTGTTATAGCGGCAATAGAAGTACACAATCTTTGAAATTTTAACTGTAATATGGTTCATGAGTAACCATATTGGTATATATACTAATTGGCATATATACTAATCTGCAGGCTTAGCATAACGGTTTCTATTTCAACTCAAATGTAGAATAGAAATCGCTTGTCTACCCTTCTCGGTAGCAAACTGTCAACTGTCTACACGGAAACGTTATTTTTGTCTACTCTTCCGTCGACAAAACGCTTCTCTACGGTTCTCTTGTGGCGCGAGAGTGCCTCAAAACAATTGCGAGCGCGATCTTCTTTGGTATCGGACTACACAGGACCCTTTTCGAGGCATTCTGTCACCTCTTGGAATATTTTAGGAAATTAACCTAAAGGTGCCTACAGATTTATTTATTTATCCGATCATCAAAATTCGAGCAATTCTGTAGGCATCGTAACGCTAAATATCAAAGATTAAGTATTTGTAAAATGTTTAAGAGTTATTCCTGAAAGTTTTTGGTGAGATTTAATTCTCAGTTAACAAAGACTATTTCTTTATTATTTTACTGGGTAGCCGCAAGTACAAATTACTACGGATGAAAATACAAATATTTTGCTATAGGAGTAATCTTTGAGCATTAAAGTGATACGCAGTTGTACTTGCTCTGCTTCTGTATGTACGTACTTGTATTACCAATTATGCAAAGCGTCTTCCGCGTTGCGGTGCGCGGGCGGGGCGTCGCGGGGTGCAGGCAGGGCGGCCGCTGTCGCGCTCTTTCCTCACTCGTAGCGAAATAACGACCTCAATTTGCATAACAATGCTCGTCACCCCTTATTCCCCACCAGCGAGTTTCACAGGCTACGCGGCTGTGTCCCACCGGACCCGACACCTTTTTTTACTCAAAATCTGTCCAGCGACAAGTTTCATTGACATTAACACAAAGCTAATAAATATCCGTAACTACGAATGCACAGTTAAGCTAGTTTTCCATAAATCCGTAGTATATACAATAAACGTTCAGGAACTAGCGGAACTGAGTTTAAGTTTTGATTTAGTGGTGGTAGTGCGCCGACAGCGTCTCGCTGCAGCCGCCTCCGCCGGGCCGCGCGCCGGCCGCGCTGCGCCTGCCGCCGCCGAGCGCGATACCCGAACACTTTCGGCCGCGCTCGTAACTTCTTCGTCCAACTTTCTGTTTTAATTGAATCAAAGTTTTCGGCTTTTTGCGGCGAGCGTGCCAGCCACGCACGCTTCCTAAACTTTCTTTATTAAATTATTGGAAGTTCAGAAACGTTCGCCTTTGAACGTGAATTCTGAAACAAAATTGGGGATAGTCGTGAGTTACAGAAAAGTATTTATCCTCTACGGATTCACGGCAGAAGTAGAGTTTAAAGCTATAAATAAGTAATGACTGGGCGTCTGCTGATGTGCAGAGTGTAGTAGGTACCGTTGAAATTCCAGACAAAAGAGCAGTAACGACAATTACGAAAGACAATTCAAAATCCGACGAGTAAACAGTTCATAAAGACGTACGATTCTCCTTGCTAACGACTAAAGCATTCGTCCGGGGCATTGTTTTGCGGCGTAGCTTTATCTGGCGCGGAACGAGTTGTCGTTCCAGTAATTTATAGATCTTTCCCCGCCCCGGGCTCAGAGTAACGATTCGGTCAGAGGAACTAGTCTGCTAGCTGCGGCCCTGCTCGGTCCCCGTCTGAACGCTATTAAAGGTCACGTAATAGACTGACTCCTCACGTCCCGGATTCAAATTTGAGTAAATATGTCGCCGCCGACCTCTTATTGTACTACGCCTTTGTATTTACATTTACTTTGGGGCTATTTTGAATTTGAACGTGAACGTCCGCTTGTTATCTCGTATTGTTTGTGTGCATTGTAAAGGTCGTTTAAATTGTGTGTTCTGGATTCAACATATATTTAAGTTCTTTGTTCATACCTACAAATATATACTTATTGAGTCAACCTAAAGAAGGTTATTGGAGAGAAAAACAATTATGTTTAGATAATACTCATAATACGATACTTTACATGACGTAATTAGTAACGTAATATTGCTATTATGTTTCTGACAATAATTCCATGAATGCTAAATATGTGTTCACATATTCTGTAAGAGTCTCCTGAAACAATGATAATCTGATATGCCTTATTCATACGTAACATTGGAACTATATTCATGCATGTGGCTTTTCTGAAGCCGATAGCGACGGATATTGGAGATTTACCTAAGTGTGACGAGATCCGGAGAAGACTTTGTGCCGGAGCTTTAGTATCGAATCCCGGCGTCACATACAATGGCTGTTAGAACATCTAGTAATAGTTCTCTTCCCCCTATTCATCTTTTACTTGTATTATTTTGATCTGACAGTTTCGCAGCACTTGCGCTATCTTATTCTTAGAAAACATTATCATTTTGTTCATCATTAGTGTTTTAGACCTAATGCGTTAAGATAATCTTGTTGAAATTTCCAAAGCAACAAATCTTGTCTGTACCTTCCAATTTTTAAAACAAGGTTAACATAATCATGTTCCTCAAAAAATCATAAACACTACAAAGATATAGATACCGCAGGGTAAATGCAAGCGGCAGGTACGTACGTGCGCGATGACAGTGCTATGGCTCCCAGTGGAACCCTTCTGCGATCCTCGTAAATTGCGAATATTAGATTATAAGTACGGAGTGCGGGCCGGCGCCCGGCAGCACAGGGGCCATCAGCCGAATATCGAACTCGTGCGCTGGTTAACATAGCGCCGTGATCTGAATCTGCTTTTTAGTTAATCCCAGCTGTGTCGTTATTACTTATTATTCTAAGGTCGTTATACTCTTGCTTTACTTTTTGCTAGTTAACACTTCGAAAATAAGTGCAGAGCTTTATAATTACCTATAGTCATTAAAATCTTGTTGAATTGTATCTTGTAGCAGTACATAGACCTACTTATTTTTCTTGAATGAATGAATGATATATTTATTTGCAAGAATATAGGTATACATAAGTTCTTAATAGCTATGGGTTTCACTATAATCGGCATTTCAGCCGTGCAAATATGTTGATTTTATATCTTGGTTATACTTGCAGTACACATTTAGTAATTAGCAATAACATTAAAATACTAATAATAATTTCATAATTTAAATTTAGATTACAATACAATTAATAAAAAAAAAAATACAATTATATTCATTTAAAATAATAATTTATAATAAAAATAGGGATCAGTAATAATGATGTCATGTCAATAAAAAAATAGCAAGAATAATGAAAATGTGTCGATATTATTTAAGTAATGTCAATATTTAGATGTCATAATAATAATTAAAAATAAGTTTTACATTTTACACTCAAAATATTCATTGATGGAATAAAAACATCTCTCACACAACCAGTTATATAGCTTTCTATTAAATTCCAAATCTGTAGCACTCCTAATTTCTTCAGCTAGGTGGTTATATATTTTCACTGCCATGGAATAAAAATTTTTGTTGCATACTTTTAGTCTATTACGCGGCACTACTAGTGGGCTTTCGTGCTATTTTCCGCTTTGATATAGCCTTTTCATCTTTTACAAAAAGCGAGTAGTTATTTCTTACAAATTTGCAGGTTTCAAATTCATATAAATACGGGACGGTTAGCAGCTTTTGCTTAACAAATACAGGTTTACAAGAGTCTGTCCACCTAAGATTATAAATTGACCTTACAAACTTTTTTTGGGTTATGAATCTGGACATCTGTTGAATTTCCCCATACAGTTATTCCATACCTTAAAACAGAACAAACATGGCTATCATATACTAATAAGGCTGTTTGAATGTCTGTAAAATTTTTGATCCTCCTAAGTGCAAATAAGAATTTGTTTAATTTCTTACATACATTATCTACTTGAGCTTTCCAATTGCAATGTTTATCCATAATTATCTACTCCTAAAAATATGATATTATTAACTTCTTCTACGTCATTATTATTGTATTTTAAACTTAATTTCATTTTATTTCCTAATTTTTTGTGGTTATTATATGGCAAAAATGTTATAAATTTAGTTTTATTTGTATTTATTTCTAAGTTATTCACATCTAACCAATTTATTAAATCTGTCAATGCTTTATTCGTAACTATTTTACTGTTATCTAGAGTTTTCTCTTTTGTCAACACGGTAGTATCATCTGCAAACAATATAGTATATTGGATCGTGTGGTTTGGCAGTTCGTTTATATAACAACAATGAAGGGTCAAGGACACTGCCCTGTGGTACACCACAGTAGTTTGCTAAGTACGGTGACCTAAAGGTTTTCTGGGTGATAGTGTTCGAAACACATTTTTTTAATCTCCGTGCATTGTTGCTGGCCTCTTAAGTAGCTCGAAGTAGTCGAACCAACTATAAGCAACACCTAGTATGCCATATTGCTCCAGTTTACGCAATAAGGTTTCATGACAAACGCCTTACTCATATCCAAAAATACTGCTACTGGGATTTCTTTTTTATTGATAGCATCCATAATTTCTTTCACTAGTTTAAAACATGCCAACGTTGTAGATTTTTGCTTAAAGAAACCGTTCTGTTGACTACATAATACATCATGTTTCCCTAAGAAATTTATTAGCCTTTTGCTCATTACTTTCTTAAATATTTTTGAAAGTATGGGAACCAAAGTAATTTGTTTAAAGTTATTTGCCTCAGATCTAAGTACTTTTTTGTGAAGGGGTTTTACAACAGAAAGTTTTAAACTGTCGGGGAATATACCCTTTGCCAAAGATAAATTAATTATGTAATTCAAGAGTTCTGTTAAAGTTAATACATTTTGTTTGATCATATTAGTACTAATGTTATCATATCCGATGGAGTTGGTATTTCGTAATTTCATAGCTGTCATAAATATTTCCATAAAAGTAGCTGGCTCTAGATAAATTGAGTTAACAACAGTTTTATTGCAAACTTTGGTTTTTGGGCATTTCCCTTTTTAGCAATGTTGATAAAGTAATTGTTAAAGTATGTTGCTATATCATCACCTTCTTTTACTATATATTCCCCATCCAAAATAGCTTTTATTTTCATTACTAGCATTGTTCTGTTTAAGTTTCTCATTTATTATTTTCCATGTAGCTTTACTTTATTATCTGCGTTCTCTATGTATTTTTTATTACTATCCCTTTGTATCGTATTTACACATTGCCTTAGCCTTTTGCTATATTTTCTAAATTTTATTTCTATAATAAATACCTTGTAGTTTTGTCTTTATTATAAATGACTTTTTTAGACCTTTAGTTACCCATTTTAGGTTAAGAGAGTTAGAGTTCATCTTAATTTTTATCAATGGGAAACACAGTTCATAGAATAGACAAAGTTCATCGTGCAATAATGAAAAGGCTTTATTTACGTCTGTTTCCAAGTATACTTTTGAAAATGATAGCTTACTAACATAGTAATTAAAATTTTCTATATTTTATTTACTCAGGTCCCTTTGTATACAGACCAATGCCTTTGGAATATATTATGTGTCTCACCTTTTGCTTCTTTGATGTCACTTATAATATTTTCAATGCAAGAATTTTGCCAAGTTGGTTTACTTATGCGTACTTTTAAGTCATTACCGTAAACGTATTTTCTTTCTTCTTTTCTTAAATGTGGTCGCTCACAATGGGCCTTATCAGAAGGCTAAAAGTCACCCAAAGGGCAATGGAAAGGGCTATGCTTGGAGTTTCCCTTCGTGATCGAATCAGAAATGAAGAGATCCGCACTGCCCAAAGAATTGCCAAGCTATGCTCGCAGAACTGATGGCCAATGGGGCCGAAAGGTTCTGGAGTGGCGATCGCGTACCGGAAGCCGTAGCGTTGGAAGACCTCCTAAGGTGGACCGATGACCTTGTGAAGGCTGCAGGTATCCGCTGGATGCGGGAAGCACAGAACCGGTCGAAGTGGCGGTGCTTGGGGGAGGCCTATGTCCAGCAGTGGACGTCTTTCGGCTGTAATGATGACGTGTTTTATCTAATAATAATTGTAATTATCTAAAGAATATATTTATATCAGAATCTGGTGTTCTATAAAGACGGAATAAGTTCAAGTTATAGTGTTTTATCTTAATACCGCATATTTCAAAATGTTTTTCCATCACAATACTATTCAACCACTCTATGTTTTCAAATTCAATATCTGGCTTCATTAGTATATAGACTCCACCTCGCCTTTGGTCTTTCCTAGAATAGCTGCTGACTAATTTAAACGAATGTACTGTAATAATATATTTTTCTCCAGATTTAATAAATGTCTCACTTAGGCATAGGAAATCTACAAATTAAGTTTGATCGTTCTTTTCTCGTATCGGTACAAGCACACTCCGTGGTAAAAAAAAATCTGACAGTCTGCAAGGTCAGTTTATTCACAATGTTTTTTTTTATACGAATTCTGACTGAAAACAGACACTAATTTAAATCCCTAATCTCAAATACGAAAAGTTATCTTGTTAAAGAAGCTTTGAATCTTAAATAGGTAATTTTCTAAGAAGCGTATTGTTTTGAAATGCTCTCTATATAGTGATGATAACAATAACAACAGCTGTGCCGGTGTCAGCTGGTGTTGGTTTTCCCATTGCTCGCTTCGTTACGGCTTCATTAGGACAGCGGGTGCGGGGCTCCGGGGCTCCGCGGCGCACGCTACGATCGTCCTCGTGCCGCTAAGACGGCGTGATTGCACACAGTGCCTTGTAATGTTTCTATTCATTCAATGTACTCTCAAACATTCAATAGAATTACTTTAAGATTATTCAGAAGAAGATTTAAATGAAGTGTCTGTTTGAAACAGTATTAAGTATTTAATACTACAGCGCGCAAAAACATCTTACAAATTAAAATTACTCTTCACTTTGATACCGGCTTTGCCGTTTATTATGAGTACCGCCTCAGGCAAATTTCAAGTTTCTTATATGCGTCTACAGTCATTACAGCTCCCAAAATCTCTAACTGTTCTTCGTTCAATTAAAGTAAGTTAAGCTTTATAGCTTTTATCTACCCTCTATTACTTTTATTTTTAGTTAACGGGAAAATTAATATATGAACGAAACATTTGAAGAACAAACGATAGCTTAACTTCAATTTAATGAGAAGCGAATGGGTACGCACGAGGTGAAAGAATAAAAATATCGATTTATTGAAAGTTGAATAGACAGTCTCAGAAATGCTTAGACTATTTAGGTATATGATTTAGATAAAAAGTGTGAAATAAGAACACGCTATCATAAAATCCAAGCGCATATATATAATATATATACAGACGATGCCTGTAGAGTACATATTGGCAATGCATTAGACACTTTGCAACTGTGCCTACTGCGCGCCTGCTCTTCGGCCTCGCGGCCTTTGTGAGCCGCGCCGTAATTACTCGGGGACTATGGGAAATAGCTCACCGGGCGCGAAAGCACTTTTGTGTTATTACAGTAAATTAAACCAGATAAAAAAATAACGAGACTTTTTCGTATCCCTAGATATAACGATTGCGCACGGAAAAATATCGTTACTTATTTAATTAAGATGTTTATAAAACTGTGCTGCCAATTTTTCCCTTGCTAGTTAATACAAATAAATCTGAGAAATAATATCTAACACGTGTCTGTCTAAGCGTAGATTGGGTTGGACGTTTCTTATACGTAACAACTGAAAGTTATCGTCATATCTGAGTTGGGATCTTTCGCAAAGACAAATTGGAGTGGAGGCGGTAAATAAAGTTTTACGATATGCGCGGTTATCAGAAGTGTGCGTCGAAGCGGGGTGTGGGAGGGAGATGTATTTATCTACGATGCGGGCTCCATCTCGCTGTGAGGTTACTTCCTGTACACCTGTACGTATTAAATACCTCTCGTTGCTACTCGTTATCTTTCGCCCCCTTTCCAAATTAAGAGCTTTGTATGTAGTCCCGCGTTGCGAATAAAATAATAACTTAATTTATTATCTCACATCAAGTTATATTTGTCAGAGCTGATTGTCGGATGCAGGTGGGAATCGATAAGAAAGAAAATCGGGAACGCATTTTCACCATACATCTCGTTCAGATATTATTCCATCGTTTTTTGTTTAATTTAGATGCACGAATTTTTATCACTTGTACTTTTCGACTTGGGAAATTAAGAACTTTTCACGCGGTAGAGCAGTAAGCACTGCAAGTATTTTTAGTACCTATGACGTTCGTATGTTTATACATGGAGTTTAAGTTCAAAGTCTGTCTGCAGGATACGATGTGAAGTATCTTTTAAAAATTCTTTTTATATACGGCAACCTGGGAAAAGTTCCACTTAGTTTCGTCCGTCGTCGTACCGTATCTAAGTAAGAACTACGCGAGTGGTTGGAAAGTCCAGAGACGCTTTTAAGACGTTTCATAATAAATGTAAAATGGGAATTTGTAGGCGATGTCATTCGTCCCTAATTCATATGATAATTCAGGTACCTTGAAATTGGTCCTGTTGTTTATAAGCATTCGTTATGCATAAAGTGTAGTGGCTAAATAAATTGGCCGTGGTTTAATATACAAAGAAGGATCGAGCAATACTGTTGTTCCATTGGTTCTTCTAAGTATACCTATAGTACCTAGATAATACTCTCCTCAGATATTGATCTTTTTTTCAATTCGTTTAACTCAGTATTTGTACACAGTAGGTAGATTTTTCAGCGTTTCATAAATGATCACCTTCCGCGATGCGTGTACTTACTTAACGCATATTAAGTGACGCTTTGTCGGATATTTATCTCAACTGTCGGTGGATTCTTATGGAACAACTCGCTCCCAAGCTCGGTACAGAGGAAACTCCACATCTCGTACCCGCACCTCTCGCTCGCGCCGCTCGCCCCGCCGCCGCCCGCGCTCTCCTTACACCGCCACAAGCTCGAAAACCGAGTCCGTGAGCGTAGAGATAAAACGTATGTTCATTTTATTTTATTTCCACATTTGTCAGCGTTCGTTTTGTGCCCACTAACATAAATTGGACGTGGAGGGAAACCTCGCAGGTGAATGTAAAATAGCCGGGTTTTCCCAAGATAATACCGCCGAAATTTTACGACACCATTATGCGATTTATTGGTCGTGTCACATTTAGAAAGAATGATATTTCCTAAAATATTATCATAAAATATGTCGTTTAAAAATGGTGTCACATTATCATACATATATCCATTATAATACAAACGATCTAGTGCATTTTTATTTAAAATACACAAGTTACTGATAATATCTATTGTCAATTTATGTAAACTAGTGGTCGCCCACTGGTCGAAATTCGACACCCTCTCCTTACAATCTTTCTTCTTTTTGAAAGAAATATTGTTTATTCTGCTCAAACAAAACGCATATTACAAAAAAAAAAACAACATAAATTCCATGAGCAGTACTTACTTGTTCCGTGGTCAAGCTATCACTTCTGTCACCTATCTATCTTCAAGTCATGAGGCCATGTGTGTGTGTGTCAAACGCATGGTAGTGTGTGTAATGTGTTTTAGATTAATTTAATTTATTTCTAATGCATATTATATCAAAATATTAGCTTTGTGCACTCCTCCTCCATATACATTTTAACTGTGCCAAACATACTCCTCCGTTCGCGTAATTTTCGTAAAAAAGGGTATAACATTTCGCTTTACGTATTAATATATTGATAATAAAAACAAATTAAACATCCAACAAACTCGATATGCCAGTCGAGGTCGAGGAAGCATATCCTAATGTTTCGTAGCCGCGCTACGAAATACTATGTGTCACAAAATGCTACGCTAGTAGATGGCAACATTTTGATAACCGGTACGTAGCGCGACATGCGTCCCGATCTGTGTGTCCGGACGTCAAGCTACTAGCTGCCAACAAACTGTTGTCCTGTACGGTAATGACTAAAACAGGCGTTCAATTAAACGTGCCAATTAACCTGGAGGGAGTTCTGTTAAACGTGTGATGCACACAGAAATAAGTCTGAAGCCAACATTAATTTTTCTATGCAAGTACAATAGATACCCGTTTGTGAAACATCTTTTCTTTACTTTCGTTAAAACCACAAATCTTCTTTATAGAAACAGAAGATCTTTTTTAAACAGTCCAACGTTGTCCTAGCTAGAACGGGGCTAATAATTAGCTAATGAAAATCGCAGACGGCGCTGTTCTACTTCATAAATATTTTCCTTATTGCCTGTTACCACGAGCTGTCGATAAATTTATGGAAGGGCCAACGTCACCTGAAATTTTATGGTTTCCTTCTTCGGCACTCACCTTTTATATTTAGAAGTTGCGTAGTTTTTAGGGTTCCGTACCTCAAAAGGAAGAACGGAACCCTTATAGGATCGCTCGTGTGTCTGTCTGTCCGTCTGTCACAGCTGATTTGCTCCGATACTACTGGACCGATTAAGTTGAAATTTAGTACACTTATGAATTTCTGTGACTCAAACACCAACGTGTAACGTAAATAAATGAATTTTGAATATGTCAAAGTAAAATTATTTATTTTAAATAGGCACATAAGAGACACATTTGAACGTCAAAAATTAAAAAAAATATATAATTGATTCTACGAGTAGTTGCCCCTTCCAAAAGGTTGTTTCGTATGGAGAAGAATGGGCAAGAAACTCCACCGTTACTATTTTAAAATGTTTCACAATATTTTGTTTAAGTACCTACATTAATTATATGATTATATGTGAAGACGATGCACCTAGAAAAAAATAACTTGATCGATTGTAATGTATCTCGTTGGTAATCCTTAGATAAATAAATAAACTTAAATATGAGATAGATTTTCATTTAGTACCAAATTATTTACCGTAAACCAATCTTGAACCTGAAGAAGAACCTGAAGAGTTATTCACGTCGTCAAGATTTTGTGATCGTCGGTCTATTTTAAAGATCAATGATGTGTCATCAGCAAATAACACCATCTTCGTTTGATTTTGAAATAAAAAGGGTAAATCATTAATATAAACTAAAAAGAGGAATGGACCCAATATTGAACCTTGAAGAACGCCCATTGCCATTTCAGACCCTAATGAGTTTACGCCGTTTAATTGATCTTTATTCTTTCTATCTTTTAGGTATGATCTTAGTAAATCAAGAGCTGTATTCCTAATCCCATAGTGCTCTAGTTTCAGCAGAAGTGTCTCATGATTTACGCAATCGAACGCCTTAGAGAGGTCACAAAAGATTCCAATGGCATCTTGTGCTTCCTCCCAGGTACAAACAATGTTCTTTATTAGGGTAACACAGTCAGTGGTACCACGCCTTTTAGTGAAACCGTACTGTTGTTCATGAAAGATGGAATTTTTATTAAAGTAACGTAACATTTCATTGAGCATCAACTTTTCAAACACCTTACTGAGAACTGGCAGAATTGACACAGGCCTATAATTGTTGGGTTCTTTACTATCACCGGATTTGAACAATGGAACTACTTTACTTTGTTTCATGAGATCCGGAAAGACTCCTTGGTCCACACTGGTGTTAAATATGAAAGCTAAATAGGGCGCAATGGTTTCGATGATAGATCTAAAGACTTTTACAGACCAGAGATCTTCTGTTGATTTAATTTTAAGATGTTTAAAGCTTTTATAACAGCCTCGGGGTTTGTATGCTGAAATCTAAACTCATAGGGCAAGCCTTTACATTCTTTCTAAGTAAGTCAGCAGGAAGCACGGGTGAGGAATTTAAATTTTCAGTAATTTTAAGAGGATAGGAATATTAATAAATGTTTTCAAATTCCTGAGCTATTTCTACATCTGAGGTGATGGGGCCGTGTGCAGTCTCTAAACTAAATTCAGTATTACGCTGTTTTTTCCTACCTGTTTCATTATTTATTATTTGCCAGGTAGTTTTTATTTTATCATCAGCTGATTTTATTTTATCAAATCAAAATCAAATCAAATCATTTATTTGCTTGAATATGGGTAGGTACATGAGGTGATACATATATTATAAACAAGTTCTTAAAACCATATCCTACCTAAACAGGTGTGCAAATATCTACTATAATAAAAATATTTCTTACATTCAATAACTTACAAATATTAATATTAAATTATTTATGAAATTTATTAATTATATAATTTTATTATTATTACTTAACTTAAAAATTTAATTACATTTATCATTTAAATAATCAGTAACTGTGTAATAGGCTTTATTGATCAGGTATGTCTTTAATTTATTTTTAAATGATGTAAAATTCTTTGCTTCTTTTATATTATTAGGTAATTTATTATATATTCTAGGTCCCATACAAAATGCACTCTTGTCAAACATAGCTGTTCTATGGCGTATTGCACAAAGTGTACTGGCAAGCCTAATACTCTTTAAAGTTTCATATTTTCTTATATTATTTCTAATGTCTAATGCTAGTTCATAGATATACAGTGATGGGAATGTCAATATTTTTAAATTGATAAAATGTGGCTTACATGTATCTGTAGGCTTTAATGCACATATTGCCCGGATACATTTCTTTTGTGCTTTGAAGACAGTTTCTCTCTCAGTGGCATTCCCCCAAAACATTATACCATATCTTAGTGTCGAACCAACGTAAGCGTGGTAAGCAGATAGAAGTGCACTTTGGTTTACCACTTTACGAAGCATATATATGGCATATGAATACCGACTTAATTTTGTACATATTTGTTCAATATGTGTCCTCCATGTCATGTCTGAATCTATGTGTAGTCCAAGAAATTTTGTGGTGTTTATTTTTTGTATATTCATTTGTCCATAGTTTATATTGAATGTGATTAATTTTGATTTTTTATTTTTGAAAGTCATTATAAATGTTTTGGTTAGGTTTATTTTAAGTTCATTTAAATTTAGCCAGTTAACTATAGATGATAGCGTATAGTTCATTTCATGCTCATGTGTCGCTGGGTCTTCAGATACAACTATTGCAGTGCTATCGTCAGCATACAGAACCATGGAGGCTTTGATGGATTTGGGGAGGTCGTTAACATAAATAATAAAGAGCAGAGGACCCACAATACTTCCTTGTGGTACACCCTTGCATATTTTTATTGGTGTTGACAAATGCTTCTTTTCGATTTTAGTGCTATGTGAAATGCTAGATATTTCAGTTTGTTGTTTTCTGTTACTTAAATATGATTTTATGAGATCCTCAGCATTTCCCCGTATTCCATATGCTTCTAATTTATTTAACAACAATTCATGATTGACGCAGTCGAAGGCCTTCGTCATATCCATATAAAGTGCCGAGACATGTTTTTTACTATCCATGCCTGTTAGTACCTTTTTGAGGAATGTGTAAAATGCGTCGTTAATAGATTTATTTTTCGTGAAACCCATTTGTTCTTTTGTAAGGATATTATGTTTTTCCATATAGTTATATAAACTGTTATAGATAATTTTTTCAAACACTTTCGATAAGATGGGTATTAGAGATATTGGTCTAAAACAATTCATATTTTCTCTATCCTGTTTTTTAAATATTGGAATGACAATGGATAATTTTAATTTTGATGGAAATACCCCATCTTCAATGCATTTATTAAATATATGACACAGTACTGGTGCTATTATTTCCGCCACTACCTTAATAATTTAAGTACATATTGCATCATACCCCGCACTATTTGTATTTTTTAGGGATTTAATTATTTGAACTATATTCTCTGGGGTACACGGGCTCATAAAGAGCGAGTTTGAATTATTGTATTCAATTCTATAATGCGGGCTTTGGTTAATAAAGTGTTTATTTGGTACCTGAGTTTATTGCTTATATGAAGAGCTTTAGCTATTTTGCACACTTTTAAAAATTTTGCCACATACTGATTAAACCTTATATTATACATATGTTGCTTTAGGCCATAAAGTTCAAAAACTTTTTCGTGGCTTTTACGAATACCTGGAGTCGGCCAATCACTAAATATGAACTTTGTGTAAATACTTATAGGCTTTAGTAGAAAAGTGTCATGAAATTGCGTGTTTCATAGTGAAAATAACTCGGCGTAGAACTCATTTGTGTCACATATATTATTAAAACTCTGAACACATAATTTACTGGCCAAAGAATTTTTTTATTTCTTTATGGCTTCACTTTATGGTGAAAAATTTGAAACATAAAAAAAAGTTTGCAAACTGTACTGTACATATAAAATGAAAGGACTTGCTATGAGGATGGAATTTTTTTAAATATATCGTTTTAAAGTTAAAAAAACAGATGAAAATTTACCATTATTTTAATTTACCCTTATCTCCGAAACTGCAGAGCCTAAAATTTTGAAAAAAAAAACAGAAAATAGTTCCATACTTATAGATTACAGAAAAACGTATAAAAAGTTTATGGTCTTATAATAACATGGTAAATCACTCAATATTGTGCGTACAAACTTACATTTGCAGTTGGAATGTATCGGGCAACATGTTTTTCAACTACAATGTTTTGTTTATTTTTGGGATAAATTCATACCAACTACGGAACCTTTCATTGTGCGTGGTCCGACACGCACTTGGGTGGTTTTTTTATCTTTAGATATAAATATACATGCATACAATTTTAATGTAAGTATACATTATGTACTTATATAACCTTAATGAAACGTTTGTTAATAAGAAATTCACCCAGTTATTATCATTCAAAAATAAAATATAAGGTAACATATCATCACGCCTGTATGGGGAAGGTGGAAAGGAAGAAGAGGCGTAGGGAAGACCCATGGCTGCTACTGAAATACTCCTTTATAAATAACAAATTAAAAAGCTGACGAACATTGAAGTGAACGCACAGATTCTTATACACACTCATGGACCGCTCAGTTACATCCTGAAATAGCTGCGCTTAAATAACATGCCGAGTTAGTGTTTTTGTCCCAAAGCGCGATTTGTGCCTCATTACCGACACCTGTGCGTGGCCCGCAGCGTTAGAAGGCAAAAACTATCCTCGCACCGTAATGTCGCACACTCGCACCGGGCCAATATTCACCTAATAAATACTTTCCTCCTCCAATATTCACAGCGGTACTATCGATAGTTCCAGAACTATTATTGAAACTGTGGATTCGAATATTTTACGTGTCTACCTACCTCATTCTTTTATTGTGGATGTTTATGGTTTCAAGCTCAAATAAAAGCATTATTAAATGGGATCGTATTTAAAATTTGGTTTTCTAATTTATTTCATTTCCTCGGCCACATAATAACAAAGTAACCGAAGCGTATACCTAAGCTTAATTACAAGAATATGATAATTTATGAAATATTATTTTCCGCTAGGGAGCACTGGTCTGTTTGTATATTCTATCCAGCATATATATAGTCACAGCGGTGGGTCATCTTACAATAGCACGGGGTTGCGCATAGTGGCAGAGCACCGCTCAGCGCTAAATCTCACCAAGTACGAGTACATTAGCGTTTTCCGATATCTAAAGCATAGCGCTCGCTGCGGCTGCGGTCCAGTTGAATAACAAAGAATTGCGTGGTTGAGATATCGGAACACTAATGGACTGCGGAATTTATGAAGCTTTCCAGAAGCTTGTCGTCGTTATAAACATTGTATGTATAAGTAATGAGATGTGCGTGGCAGAACTAGTGTTTCATACATCTCGTAATATAATATCCATGAGTGAGTGAACGTGGATGCGGACCGAAAGCTGGATTTATTTCCGCACAATCAATCAAGGCGACTTATGAGGGTGCAGTCTGTTAGTGTAAAATCCGCACTATGTAATTTAGTGAGTCTATTGATATATTTGCTATCGATATGGACCGGCAAATTAATTCAGTTATTTTGCAACGGGATTGGACGTTGACGTTCAACAAACACTTTTTATCTTGTTAAAAATTTACATAAAGAAAATCAAATATTCCGCGTTGTCAATTTAACACGATATTTCGACATGACTCCGCAGTTTATACTTACTCCTTTCATCGTCATTCCAACAAGTCAATTAAGGCGCAGACAAGAGGCAAATGATGAAAAGTAGGCTTGTCTTAAACAACCATTTCACGCCTAAACCACTGAACCGGTCATCCTGAAATTTTGCATATACGTTGTCAGGTGTACAGAGGCGGACATAGGGTACCTTTCATCCCGAAAAAAAGTACTGTTCCCGAGGAAAACAACAATAATATTCTTATGATAATAGATGGCGCCACGTGTCTTTCGAATCATTATTGAATTATATTATGGGACAAGTAGAGTATACAACCCTTTCACCCAACAATCATTCGATTGTCAAATTCTAAATTAACTCGAGCGAAGCCGCGAGCAAAAGCTAGTGCAACGATATTTTCGTTGACATTTGAAACAGTCGGCATCCACATTGATTGTTTCACCGACCATTAACTATTGCGGTCGTTATTCACTTTTGTACAATCAATAATGGATGTTTCAGTGATATCCAGCCTGTCACAGAAATATTTGGTGATAAATAGAGCTGGCATTTGGAGTCCAGAAATAAGGCTTTTGTGTGTGTAATGTATCGTGTTTAAACGATAGTTAGAAGTGAATGCGGAATATAGTAAAAGTAGGTTTTACCGGTCGGAGGCAGCGGCGGTGGCGCGGTGGCGGTGTGGCGGCGAGTCGGTACGCGCCGCGCCCTGCGCTGATGCTGCGGTATATGGCCCGTGAATAATCCACCCGTAATACTCGACTTAATGGCTTGGAATTAAACAATTAGTTGTTTTCTTTCTGCCTCGTCAATGATGAAGTTTCGCTTGAATGCCACTGAATAGGCACCGTTGTTTGAGAAGATTTTCCATTCGCAGTATAAAGATTTTCATCATATTTTTATCTTTTCAAGACTTGAAACGTTCATGTATACAAAATAATTCCGCACACTGCACTTAAATTGTTTAATATTAAATGTTATAATTTATTATTTGCAGCCGCTGCTCTTTAATGTCTGTTTTAGGGTAAACATTGTTCTTACTGTTTCGTGTATTAATTCGTCTGATAAGCCGGCTCTTTGTTCATCCACAGTAAGGCGACGAGCAGACGTTTTAATCAAGGCTAACGAATTTTTAACCTTAGTAAGAGGCTGCGCGATATCAGCCGCCGCCCGCCTCTACGAGCACGCCTCGCCACTTCTCGTGCTCGACGCGTTGTTCTTATCTTTGAGTAATTACCTTGTTGTTTTGTTTTTATTGTTCGGGCTTCCGAGTCGCTTTCTGTTTTATTACATGATCACTGTAGTACCGCGGTAATGGTTTTCTTTTCTACTATATTTCTAGGTTTTTAAAACTAAGTGTTTAAAAAGAAGTGATAAATAATGGACACTTTACACTTTATTCAGTCGAAAACTAGTTTTCGTAGATTTTATCCGTCAGGAAACAGTCCAACATTAACCTAGTATTTTTAATAAACCTATTCATCATAAAAGTGGCGATCGGGGTTGTCAGTTATCACGTGTACGAGCTTTAAATTAAAATATGTGAACGGCGAGTTTTATGAGGCCGTCAACTAGGCAGCTATAATATTCGTAAGGATATTTATATCGCGGCGCGGCTTGCAGGTGCACCTCACGTGCACCTGCGGATATTGCCGCGTAAATCAAATTTCTTATTTCGCCTCAACACTTATTTCTGCCAGGGCGTGTTTACCTGATGCGGTGTCCTCGCGCATAAACGTGTTATATTAAAATTGTTATTAATTCTTGTGTGGCAAATAACTATATGTCAGGATATTCTATTCTTATTATTTATGGTACACAATAATAATAACAAATTGGTTTTAGAGAGATTTTAGAGAAGGTATAATAACGAGTATGGGTGTATTTGAATTATAGACTAAAATTACTCATTTGCACAGCTTATTAACAAAATAGACAGTGACCAAAAGCAACTGCAACTACACAATTATGTTTGATACCAAAAAGGATCTAATGAAAACATTTGTTTTCTTCGTTTCGTCATATCTAAAAAATATATCCTGACTATGATTATAACTATGTAAAACAATTACTTAATGATCTCCTAATACAGAGCTTCCTCTCTCGTACCCTTTTGCTGTGCCCTACAGGGTCCATAATGATCTAAATTATATAGTTACCACCTAAGTATACATTATGGTAAAGCAATAAAGATATTGAATATACTCCGTTCATAATATTACTAGTCCTGTGCTAAACAGTAACGCTACATACACATAATGATGTACAATCATATAATTAGCGCTGCATGTAATGCATACACCGCAACACGATGTCATGAATTACAGGCCGTAATGACCATCTATATGCCAATACGATTCATATTTAATGCTGCTATTCTGCGCGGAATTACCCCGTGTCTGTGGTTGAGCTTGCACTGAATTACTGCATCTGAATTGGTGTCGGATGCTTTGTCATCCCTCTGATATACCTGTGAGTGTGGCCTGATATTTATCTCGCTGTATTAAATCTAAGCTCGGTGAACTTACTACCTACAATACAAGTAATGCGGGTAGTATGTTAGGTTAAAAGTTGTATAAATGAAGTTAGACAACAACAACACAAAATTCATTTGGTTATTGTTTTAATACAATTTCTAAAAGATATAAACAAGCTGAAATATAATTTTTTTTAGGGTCCCTTACCTCAAAAGAAAAAAACGGAATCCTTATAAGATCACTCGTGTGTCTGTCTGTCCGTCTGTCACAGCTTGGGACACATATAGACTACTGTGACCGAAACACGGGCGTGTAACGTAAATAAATGAATTTTGAATATGACTTTTGGGGGACAAATAGAAAATTAAAAAACAACTGTTCAAACTGTACCGTGCGACACATCAAATAAAAGGGCTTGTTGTAAGGATTTCAGATATATGTTTTGTATAATTTTAAAACAAATATTTTTTAAATTATTAACGAAAATAGATGAAATATTACCATCCCCTTATCTCTGAGCCTAAAATTTTGAAAAAATTACAGAAAACAGTTCTTTACTTATAGATTACAGGAAAACCTATAAGAAGCCTATGCTCGTAAAATAAGAAAGTAAATCTCTCAATATTGTGGGTACAAACTTACATTTGCTGTTGGAATGTATGAGGGAACATGTTTATCAACTGCAATGTTAAGTTTGTTCGTAGGATAATTAATCCCCATTTCGGAACCGTTCATTGTGCGTGGTCCGACACGCACTTGGCCGGTTTTTTTTACATGGGCATTCAGATGTCACCTTGGTTTTTCGCCATATGACTTTATATATGGTACATTCTCTTATAAACGTAATATAATCGGTTATGACCGTTATGGGTTGAAGAGAAATTCAAAAATGTATGTTTTTGTATCTAAAAAGCACTAAGAAGGCCTATACCCGAATGAATGCTATTACATAAAAGTGAAAACACTCATCTTACGGACCCTTGCAAATTAATTGCAGGAATGACAGAGCACAACGCTCGGCTCTCTTAATGCACGCTCACAAAGCAAAACGGCTTGGGCGGCACCGCCGCGGCACGCAGCAGTGGTGATTATGATAATGACGCGGTAGCCGCGCTTTTTGCGCCGTTCGTCCTATATTACTGAACTCGACACCATTCTCTGATATCTGTCGCGCGCCCAGCAGCGCGCCGGCACCCGCTCGGCTTTGCCTTTCGTTGCTCGCCTCAACCACTCCGAGACGCTTATAAATTATGCAAGTCGCTATAATCCACGCCCTAAACGCCTTCTCCGCCGCCTCAATTATTCATTCGAGCGGTTTGATGTTTTAGAAAATTGTCGCGATACTCAAAACGGGCTGTGCTTTATAATTCAGTAGTGAATATCGTCACAGCTGGCGCCGGCCCCGGCTCGCCTTTACCTACTGATTAAAGTGCATCTGACCTAATTCGTCCATAGGTACACTACTGTCCCTCGCAGTGAATCTATATGTGTAAGCCAAAATTAATATTCTATTGTATTTTCCTGTTACAGGATTCCGAAGGCGACACCCCCTTACATGATGCCATTTCGAAGAAACGTGACGACATGTTGACTTTATTGTTGGAGCATGGAGCCGACATGACTCTCACGAATAACAATGGTTTCAACGCGTTACACCATGCGGCTCTGCGAGGAAATCCAAGGTAACGTGAAACGTTGAAGTCTAGCTCCTAAATAGAATATTGTTTACAGCTTCAAAACAAACACAAGCCGTAAACTAAGTTGGTAACTTCTCTTATTGCTCAACATTCTCTACAAATACTTTTTATTTGATACAACTAAAGGCATTGCTTTCCCAACAATACTTTACAAATGAAAACAACAACTCAATGATCGTTGATTAATATAAGATGTTCGTGTAAAGATAATATTCGGCCACTTGTGCACGAGACCTTTATAACGCGGACTTAGTCTGAAATAAACATAACGTCGCTTGTCCGACATTATCCCGGGGAGAATGGGTAGTTATGAGCGAGCCTGCCTCACAATAAACTGCTTACACGTCTAATACCGCGCGCCGAGAGGATGTGTGGCCCAGCCTTGTGTGATGTCTTTATTGCTGCCGACCGGGCAGGTTTTCTCAAAAAAACAGTATGTACTACAATATTTTGACATTGAGAACTTGATACTATATGAATTAAGTATCATAAATCTATTCTTTTACTTTTGTAAACATAAGATTTTACACACCATCTACAGTCTTCGTTATTTTATAGAACGCAGCTTTGAATATCGTGGTGGAAAAAGTAAATATTGCCTTATAATGGTTTTCTCCGTGAGAAAAATAGTCTCGAGTTTTATTTAAAGCAAGTAAAAAGTTTTGTAGATGCACTTCAATATTTTACGGGCTTATGTTAGTAAATGAAAGCTGCGTTTAGTATGGGTTTAATGATTAGCGCGTTATTAGATCGAGAATCGATCTTAATGTCATGCCATGTAGAGGCTTTTGTCCAACAGTGGACTGCTAAAACTTAATATTATTTCATTTAATTAAGTTAAGGCTGGTACTTCACCGAGGTGAAGCAGAGGCAAATTAACCAATACCCTTTATTTTAAACGGTTCTTCTCCGCTTAACATTCATAAGAAACCTATTGGTTTATTTTCCTCAGTGGAGTGTCAGCCAATACCCCAATTAATATGGAAGTGCGGCCCGTAGCCTACGGCGTAGCACTCGCGTAGCCTATGGCGTAGCACTCACGTAGCCTATGGCGTAGCAGATAGCGAGTGGCGTAGCAATGTAGCGCGTGGCGTAGCAATGTAGCACGTGGCGTAGCGTACTGCAGGCTGCGTAGCAGTGTAGCGGACGGTGTAGGTCGGACGGAATTGCAATGCAGTGGGTATTGTAGGAGGCTTTAATTTCTTGCGTTAACAGTTGTAACACTTTGACAAACTTACGAGTACTTCTGGTTGCCATAGCGCTGTCACAACGTAAAAAAATAGTTATTATTCGTTTGCAGCAATGTTTTAGTTTATTTTAAATCGTTGTCCATCTCACATAAAATCAAGTCCTACGGGATGGATATCACATAATAGCGTAGTCATCACTTACAAATAACAATCGTATTGCAAAATAAGGACCACTTTATTATACAAAAGAATTTAGAAGCTTCCGGTCATGCCATATATTTGGATCGAAAAACCCAGGGACCCGTAAGGGTGGTCAGATAAAACTGATCCATGAAAAAGAAAACTTTGGTAATGTATTATGAATCGGTAAGAGTTAGAATAATGAATCTCCGCTGGCGGATCGTGCGTAAAGCGGTTTATTTGTGGAGGGTCCGAGGAGACGCTGGATCGCGGAGGCCCACATTTATTCAAGTCACGTGATGCGTCCCACGGAAATAATACGAAATGTGGCTACGTGACCAGTTCATTATGCGGCGGCACAGAGCCCGGCCGGCCCCGGCAGGCCCCGGCAGCACCTCGCCACCAAGCGACACTTTTCGTAGGTCCGTCGGCGTCGCGTATTACAAACAACAGAACGTGTTACCACGCACAGACCCTCCCGGATTTCTCTTAAATCACTGTTCGGCTTCGATGCATGGGCTATTTTTAAAGCTTCGAAAATAACAATTTCCTTTGTTGGGACATTTAAATACGAACGTATCCTGCCAATAATAAAATATTATATTTTTAAACGGCTATGTTCGTAGAGATCTATCTAAACTCCGATTTTGTAATTGACATACAAAAAAACGCCGAGCACGATTTTTTCTTAAGATTGTTGTTTAACGGAAGGTAATCGAATAGAAGATTGTCGTAAAACGTTCAGGAGATTTTATCGCGGAATGAGAAGTCGCTCGCGACTTTTCCCATTCGACAAAAACGTTCGTTTCCCCCTGGAGATGTAAAATCGTTTTATTTTATTACTTCCGCTAGTATATCGTTATATCAGAAGCACCCGACCTCCTAGGTTCGGGATATATTTGCTGTATTAAACGGGTTCAATACCAATACCATTCAGTGTCTTAATTATAACGTGTTTATCTTCGTTCATGTTTTGCTACTTCTATCTATGATCATAAAAAGTTACCGCTTAGGTACATTATTAGGGTTAATTTTAATCGTCGGTTTTGTATGTCAAGAATAAACACGCTTATTTAAGAGCGTTTACACTTTATGGCATTTCATACAAACTTTCAAGCCCTTGTTTTTCGAAATGACTGAACCGATTTTAATGAATCTTTCACGCGACATTCATACAAGAACATTTTCGAAATATCTTATTAAAAACCGGTCAAGAGCGAGTCGGACTCGCGCACCGAGGCCGAGGGTTCCGTACGTATATATATGATGTTGATGATTTCTGAAAAACCGTGCTATTTAGAGACATTTTTCCTGTAATCTTTACATAAACTTCTATCAAATAGAATAATTTCATATTTATATCATTGTAAACTTGGGAAATACTGGGGGGGGGGGGGCGGTATTTTTTTACATTTTTCATCAAAAGTCGGAAACTAAGCTGCCTAAAATGATTGAGAATGTGCAAACAGCGCTCTTTCATATGATACCCCAGATGCCCTAGTAGCACCACTTCAACATTTTAAGAACGTGAACGAAAGAAACATTTCAGTCGCTTTTGCAAAAAAATAGTTGGACAAACGTCATCTAAAACTATTCTAAATTTCAAGTTGATAGCATTAGTAGTTCTTGAGATATCCGGGTGTGACAGACAGACAGACAAACGTAGTCTCACCATAAGGGTTCCTTTTTACCATTTAATTGTTTACTCTCTGTTTTTAAGGATAATTTTAAATCGGTCTAATTTGGCTGTAACACTATTTTTCAATAATGTTCTTAACTAACTGATTAGACCTTTGTATCCTGCTTATGCGTATGAAGTTTCATTAAAATCGTAGTCATTTCGAAAAACAAGTGCTTGAAAGTTTGTATGAAATGCTGTAAGGTGTAAACGCTCTTAAACAAGGTTATAGCGGCGACGGTGATAGAGGCCACGCCGTGTTATTACGTCTGATTAGAAACAGTTATCAGTTGCGACTTTAGATACAGCCCCCCGAACTAACGAACCCCTGTAAAAGTTTTTTAGCATTAAAATTATACATTACTGTGACTCGATAAACTGGTGGTATATGTACGACGTAGGTTTATTTACAGCTGAACGGAACGCTGCCCCGCATGAAAAATTTATGTCATTTATTAAGTTACTCATATTTTGATGAAACTGGTGTTATGAAACACTGTAATATTTAACTTGTGGTTAATTCATATGTCCTGTATTCTATCGTTTAATCATGATATTGCATAGGTTCGTAGTTAAAAAGAAATTAAACAAATCTGTACTTAACTTTCGTTGCAAAACATAAGATAAGAATTGATAAATACGTTCTTGGGATAGACCGACTCGGCATGGTGAACATCTGCGTTTGTGATGTCGCACGCCGCTACTCATTCGATAAGACGCGTATCCGCGCTCGGCATTAATCGTGAGCTTAAATATTTTAACGCGTCGTAACATTGATTTATTCGGAGCGTAATCTCAGCTCGCGGCTTGTTTGTTCTTAGGCTCGAGACGCATAGGAAAGATTAAGCTACGCGCCCTCAATCCATACCCACGGACCCACCCGATCTCCGGACTCTTTCCTTTACTTAAATTGCTATTTACCATTTCTAATTGGCTTAACTTCAATCAATTTTATCTCTGTTATCAATCTTGTGTTAGTAGTAACGAATAATGTACATTGCTAGTGTATAAGCTGGACTGCGTCGACAAGCACTACGTGGAATATAGAACGAACAGAGCATTCGCAGAAGATTTATATGGTCATTGTGTAGCGTTAATTGCAGCGAGTGGAGCGAAGTACGATGGTATCGTACCATCCGAACGAGAAATGTAATGCCCCGTCGACTGCTTCAGTGTGTAGCTCATGAGAATAATGTGTGCGATGTAAACACGTGAATTGCGCAATACACGACGTCCTATTTCAGTTATTAACATTCATGTTTGTGTTGTGCGGTATTTAAATTGATAAATTGTTGCTTTGATGGCTATAATTCACTCTTTCAAGCAAAACATTATAAAGGGGCTGCCTTTACAAGGGGAGATAGTAAGAGGGCGCGTCTGACGGACCACTGGGTTTAACTGAATCGAAACAGCGGGTACACTGACATTGAAAACCTATTGGCACAGATATCGATGGCGTCCGTCACACGACTGGCCGGCAGCGGAGCACATTTCAGTGTGGCAGATTTATGAGAACCGACCGACCGCTATAGAGGCATGGGGAGGCTTATAACTAGGAGGGACTGTGGAGAAGGGTCGGGCGGTCGCGGGAGGCTCTGTTATTGTGCGACGTTTGATTTACGCACGTACCGCTATCACCCTTTTGTTAGGCCGGATACCGACTGCTGTGCTAGTTCCGCCAGCCCGAATGCAGGCTCTCTTTACTGATGTTCACCTCCCTCACCCCCTTGTGTGCTTACTATCATTTCAGGCTTCACCTTTTTTAATTAAATTATTTACATTTTTATGCTCGCATTGTGTAACATTCATAAGCCTAAAGCTTAATATTTTGTAAGCTTCATATGGTCTTTATTCCATTTTGAAAAGCAATAAAGTGATGTTCTTGCGGTAAACGAGAATGATATTGGAAAGAAACCTATTCATAAATCGAAGTAGGTATGCAAAGCACTCATGTTTTAGTTGCGGAATACGAAGTGCATAGTTTATTTTAAATTCATGAAAGCGTACGACATATACCGATCGGATGGTGCGTGGTGATTTGGTGGTGCATCGCGCGCGAGCGTGCGGCGCGGCGACGGTGCGGTGGCGGCGCGCGGTGGTTGGCTCGTCGTTACCCGCAATTAGCGGCTCTACACACGCGGATAATCCGCGCGTCGCGCCGCCCGCGCCACCCGGGCCCGCACACGATTGCACTACGGATTCAGCGAATAAATTCATTTGTACGCAAATTGTATCGGCGCTTGCAATTAAAACTTTGTTGGCGCTTCGAGCCAAGATAAATAACACTAATACATTCTGCTTATTGCGGGAAGTTGCCGGATACAGAGGATATATTAATGTTGTTCATAATTTGTTTGGGCGGATTAACCTTGTTGGTCTGTAAACTTATATTTAACAATAGTCCCGCGCTGTCCCTTATTACACATTCAAAGTTACGGTATCAAAAATGTTATGTAACAAGTGTACAATAGGAATATGTTTGCATAATTTTATTATATTTACATAATACAACGGCTGTGTAGTAGCTCCGTTGTAATTACGCTACTAAATTAATGTTGATTCATTGGAAGACAGCATCAGAAATATAACTGAAATGTAAAAAAATCTAAACAGGAAAATGAGTTTATCATGGTAATGCCAGAGGAAAGGTATGAATAGCTGTCATCAAGCTTTGTTTGGTAGTATACAAGTTTAAAGCCACTACCAGTACGAACATCTATGTCTTATTTGTTTATTCACCAAAATATAATTTTACCAAAAACAAAAAATATAACAATAATTCTTAATCTAATGCTCATTTTAACTTGGTTAAGGAACAACGAGAGTATAGCCCTAATTGACGAGACTCCAAGCTCGTCTCCGATATTATTATGTTGCATTCGGTTTCACAAAATATTACGATATCCGTCACACTCGACTTAGCTATTAAAATGAGTTCGACTGAAACTGCCTGTGGTCGATCGTAAATCCTGAGCAAATCCTAGCCCCTTTGGTAGTTTTATATATAGTTACAGGTTTACGTACGACTGTCCGTAGCCACATAATTATGTGGACCGTCAAGGATTACCTAATAGTACAGTAGAAATATGAAAAGAAATGGTGAAAGGTAGGACAAATTCCCACAAAGACGGTATTTGAACGACGGCGATGGGTTTTTAAAGAGTATTATATTTGCTTTTTTTAGTTCCTTAAAAATTCTAGCCTTTTAGTATATCATAAACATAACTATAATGTTTTTGATATACTAAAAGGCTAGAATTGTTTTGAGTGCATTGCGTTTTTTGGTCGCCTTATTTAAAACATTAAAAAACCTATGGTATCAAATTAAAGGAAATTTAATTCTGAAAAAGGCTTAAAATACTATTAAAACAAAAACAACCAAATGTTGGGTGAAATCCTGAAAGTCAAAGTCAAATCATTCTATTCATCATAGTCTAGTCTATGTATATTCTTATTTAGTTTTATTATATTCTAGCTAACCCTAATGCTTTCTGCAGTTTCTTGTAAGTTTGTTTCAGTGCACTATTCCACAATGTATGCCGAAACAGATACAAATTATCTCAGTTCATTCCACACCATAATGTCGACACGTACATCTACCACTACCGCAAAACTCATTTGTTTTCAAGATGGCGTTAAAAAACCGGGCAAGTACCTGTCGGACCACGCACAATGAAGGGTTCCGTAGTTGGGATGAATTTATCCCAAGAACAAACTTAACATTGTAGGTGAAACACATGTTCTCCCATACATTCCAACTGCAAATGTAAGTTTGTAGGCACAATATTAACACCATCCAGTTCTTATGGTTTTCCTGTAATATACAAGTAAAGAAAATTTTTCTGTATTTTTTTAACGTTTTAGGCTTAGTAGTTTCGAAAATAAGGGGGGAATGGTAAAATTTCATGTATTTTCTTAAATAGCTTTAAAACTATTTATTATTAAATAATTAAAAAAATATATATTTTAGACCCTCACAACAAGTCCTTTCATTTCATATGTCACACGGTACAACTGCAATGTTTTTTTATATTTATTTTATAATTTGCCCCCCCCCCCAAAAGTGACCATAAGGGTCACTTTTGGGGGGCAAATTAGAAAACTTTACTCATATATTTACGTTACACGTCCGTGTTTAGGTCACAAAAGTTCATAATATATTTACCAAATTTCAACTTAAATGGACCAGTAGATTCGGAGCAAATCGGCTGTGACAGACGGACAGACAGACAGACGGCCAGCCAGACAGACAGACACACGAGTGATCCTATAAGGGTTCAGTTTTTTTCTTTTTGAGGTACTGCACCCTAAAATACGTATTTTGCACACTCAGATTTTTCTAGACTTTTAGTATGTCTTAAAGATAAAAACAAAAACGAACAGCGTCTTTGTGGGAATTAGTTCCACCCCAAAACCTATATCTACTCTACTATAAGACAAATACGTGGATCTGCAATGTTTCATTGCTGCAAGTTTTGATCTAGAATGCGGGTGGCGGTCCATGTGTGTGTATTGTACACGACAAAAGTTTCAGTTGCTACCACAAGTTAAAATCTCCAGCGGATGCTCTGTGACATACGAGTATCTGGAGGCGCAGAATTATTCCTCTCAACGATTTGACGAGGCGGAACTTTGTTCGATGATATATAAGGTAGCCGCATTTGTTAGCGGCACCAACACGGAGCCCGCCCTCGCGCATACAAGGTTTTGTCAGCGCGTTCCGTCTCTTTGTGTGCCTTGCCATTGTTCCATTCGCTAATGTTGTTAGTGCACTTTTTCAGCGACTACGCTAATTTAAATACCTCTCCTTCCTTTTGTAAAGAGACTCGTCTTCCGTTTTCCGCGAGTGGCGGGCTCCCTTTGCGTTTGAGAAGTCCGCGTTGGGAGACTGCATTTAAATGAGACACTTAATCACCCGAGTTGGCCCCGCATTTCTTAAAGTCGTTTGTTCTCTTCATTCATTACATCCTTTCTACAGATTTATCAAGAGCTATAAGATTTTATTGCTTGACCATAAAGTTACTTTGATCTTTTACATAGGTACCTCTACCTGTGTGAACTACCTATAACGTGCATGTTTAAAAAAACTCAACTACCAGTAAGAGATACACTCCCGGACTCCTAAATCGAGCCACCGTTCATTTTTTATGTTTAAAGGCCTAAAACATCAAAATAATGATAAGTCAGAGAAAAAGAATTTATGCAGTTTTGGAGCTGACTTACTGGCCATCATTTCGGTATTACTATTATTCCAAATTTGAAAAAGCTCGGAGTGTGGTCGCTCTTAAGGGGGATGCGCTAATGTAGCCCGCGAAATTCTAATTTTCTTAAGTTTTTTGCAATTTGTAGGTCTGTGTCAAATTATATGTTGATTAAAATATGATTCGCGGCCGTAACAAATATGGCTTTACAGAATTATAATCATTAGAATCAGCAATACAACTAACTCTCTTCGTAGAATCCGATTGAATGACTATTTCATGACATAGTCATTCAATAGGATTTTATGAACTTAGAGAGTTGTATTGCTGATCCTAATGATTATAAAGGTGTGTAATAGTGTGTTTACAAAACCATTACAATTTCTGCATCGACACTGAAAAACACTGCATCGCTATGGAGCGACGACATCATTTGACACGAGAAGAGATGATGAGAGCCGTCGGAATGTTGCAAGCTGGTTCCAGGCAACGTACTGTGGCTGTCGCTCTTGGCACTACACAGAGCATCATAAGCCGCCTCTGCACACGCTATCGTATCACGGGCAGCGTGACCGAGCGACATGGAGGACAATCTCGCATCGCCACTCGCAGACAGGACCGGTACATCCAAAATACTGCTCGACGGAATCGTACAATGACTGCCATGATGTTGGCTACGAGTCTCCACAGCTCTTCAGGCTTGCTGATAAGCGACCAAACCATCCGAAATCGTTTACATGTAGTGGGTTTGCGTTCCCGAAGGCCGCTGAGAGTTCCACCTATCGCACCCCGCAATCGTAGGGCCCGTTTACAATGGGCTTTCGAACACAGAAATTGGAAGGAAGATGACTGGCGTTGTGTTTGTGTTCATATGGAAGGGGAATGGTTTAGGCCGGTATTTGGATCGGTGGAAGAACCGATCTTATTTGGATCAGGGACAACCTCAATGCTCAGACATAAGCGGAGAGGATTGATCATCCCTTTGCGAAGCCGGTTGGGTGATTCGTTTCGACTAATGTACGACAATGCACGTCTACTCGCGACTACGGGAGTACTTATGGGATGACCTGAAGACGCGTGTTAGAGCTAACCAACCAGCTCCAGAAACTTTACAGGAGCTAAAACTGCCTTCTTAGAAGCATGGGAGAACATTCCACAGCTGGCTTCTGAACCATGTTTTTTTTTTCTTTGTACTTCCATTATTTTAAAAGATAGAGAGATACCTTTAAACAAAAAATGCTAGGTGGCTCGAATCAGGTGTCCGGGAGTGTATATTTGTCTCTGCTTGTATAAAAGGGTTTGGCATCAAATTTTTCAAAGAAGTTTGTCTGCGATGTCGGGTGATACGACCGCTAGCACCCACTCAAATTGTGTAAATATGAGGAAGGTAATAAACTCTTGGCGAGTGGCGTGCTCGGATTTGCCTGGAGTGTGGTACGTGTCCTCCCCCCCCAGGCGCAAAAGAGCCGCGTCTCTTCGCGCTACTGCGCTACTTACTTTGCCTTGTGCCTCGTTCACATATCAAAGTTTTAGTCGCAGATAGTGTTAGCGATCCTTTGAGACGTTTGTTATTTTAGTTTAGCCAGTTACATGCACGGCAAGTCTTTAAAGGACCTTGTAATTTTTAAAAGAGCCTTTACCGTTGAGTTCTCTTATTTTGATCACCGCACAAGTTTTCCGTGCATAAAGGTGGCTTAAACTATAAATGGTCTAACACCAGGTAGACTGATATACGAACTAGTTTTATTTCGAAACCACGAAGTTAGATTTCAGTATCATCGATGAAAATGGCGTATATTTGTGCGGTGTCGTTTTCAACCCGTCGTCGCAATATAGCACGTGAGGCCACGTATTAATATCTTTACTAAGCTGAGTGGATCACGGCGTCAGCGTGGCTTGGCCGAACGTAGCCTATGATGCATGGCGTGGCCTAACGGTACTCGCTTAATGAAATATTCGCACAGAGAGTGAAACAGACACGGCCATCATTCACAGGTAAAGTCACTGTGCCAACCATTCGCTAATTTCTATGTTGAGGGTGAACAAATAATTACAATTCTTAAATAATTTCATTGTAAACATAGTCAAACTCAGTTGACTTATGTAGTATCTGAATAGGTACACTTTGAAATATTTTATTAACTTTCATAATCTTATGAACTATGATGATCATAGAGATGATGTTGAGTAAACAAAATAAATAATGTCTTATAATGGAGTTAGGTATTTACATAATTAAAATAAACGTAGCCTTGTTAGCAAGTATGTGCAAGAATACTATAAAAAAACACCAATACTTAGTCGGTGTAATATTGATAAATTCATTGATTTTAATGTATGATCTCTCGCAAGTGAATCTTGGAAGAGAGATGGAGTAAAGAATGGCACCTTTTAACGGGTCACGTATATACCATAACTTTGTTGCTAACGTTATTACGTCAAACGTGAAAACAGTAACTGAACGACGTGACCGCAATAGCAATAATCAATTGGCTCGTATTTTATTACTCACAATACACCTACCAGTATTCCCGCGGAACAGTGATTTTTCTATAATATTGAAGGTCTGTATGAGAGAGCTTCCTTCCAACTTCTTTTAACATTGTATTGATTGTAATCTACGTTTTGATGTATTACCATCTTAGTAATGCATTTACAATGTACCATATAAAAAAAAATATATTCTACTTTCCTCTTACCGATAAAATAAGCTATATACACAGCGACAATATGCGCGGATAATAATGGAATTTTAATATTTATGGTTGCTCACCTTGCTTGCCACGCCTCGATGTAATCCTTGTAATAAGGAGAGGTCTACAAAGAGGAGCACAATAGCTGTTGGCATGCAGAGCGGAGCATGACGCAGGCGTTATTTTACCATCAGTCAAGATGACAGTTGTATTTTTCGCGGCCAGCGCCAGCGACCGACGCTCAGGCGCCGGCCGGCTCCGTGTCGTTTATCATCGCTTCGCGATCGTGCCCAAGCCTTAGTTATTTATGGATATGTAGATAAAATAGTCAAGAAGTCCGTTCTATTAAAATATTACTAAAATATGTACCTACATATTATGTAATAAACGAGTACCTGCTCGATATCTTGGGTGCGTGTCAAACGACAATCCATTATTCACCGTAGCTCACCCGTTCGAATGATGTTTCTAAAATCAGCGAAATGTTTCATGTTAAGATTTATCGTGGTGTCGGTCGTAGAGGTATATTGTGGATGGAAGTCGGAGGCGCTGGCGATGCATCCGGAGACGGCGTCAGCAGTACGTGCGGCCGTAGTGCGGCGCACTCGACTCGCTCCACGTTTATTATCGAGTGATTGCCTCCCTGCGTGATCCGACTTGCCAACTATCTTTTGAACCGATCTGAACGTTCTTTTCCTGAGATTAGCTGCTTTTATTTATATTTTACAATCCTCGTGATTACTGCTCGATCGCTGAGTAATTTATCGAAGACTCGCAATATCGATCGTGTTTTTCAGTTTATTCTGTACGCATTGTTTAGCGTAAGTATTATAATATCTTGATATATATTTAGCCGTCAAAACTTTTTCTTGTGAAAGAACAACTAAAAGGTTTGTTTACGCTTCTTTCGGAAGATACAAAATTATGATAAACTGCTTAGAGCATACTCGGTACCAAACCTTACATGTTTGTGTACAACGCATACAGAGTTCTTGCCGACACTTTGACAGTTAGTAGGGGCAAGTCTGAAATATCGGCGTGCGCGGCTTAATCGCTCGGCGTGCGATATTGGCGTTACATCATGTTGTCAGCGGAGAGAAAAATTGCCGCACTCCGTCCCCCCGCGCCCCTCCGCGCCGCGCCGCGCCTAGCCGCGCGTTCCACACGCCTCGCTCGCCGATGTCGACAGCGCGTTTATATTACTTTGGGATTTATTGTAGTTTTACGAACGCACATTTATCTGTTTCCATAAGAAAAATAACATGTCACGTATTATGCTACTTTAATTTATTCACATAAATATCGATTAAGTAATTAGACTCCTGCGTCGAACTTTCTTCAGTACATGGTGACGCAGACATAGAAGACATTTGCTCGCAGAATGAGGCTGTTTGGAGTCAGTGCCAAGTCAATTAGGCAACTAATTATTACATACGTTAACGGTTACCTACCTATACCTACCTACTTACTAACGCAGTAAATATGTTAATATATTGAATAGGAGAGCTAGCTGAAGCGCACCCATAACCAACCATCCATTGTAAGAAAATAATGCATCCATCTTGAGTGAGGTTAAATTCTTGTATCGCTTGACGCACGAGTAAGGCACACAATGCCTAAAAATAAACATAATACCTGAAGTTACCAGCAATCTCCTGTTACAATCGAGTACACCATCGGGACTGCAACTTTAAAAGCATCTTTTTGCAACAATTCAAAAGTTTTCCCTTTGTCCATCGCAGTCTGCAGTATACAAAGAAAAAGTTAATTCTAAATGTTATTTGCTGGTCTAAAAAATGTATGGGAAATGTGTATATTCTTACTAGCAACTTGATTTAATCAGATGCAAATGCGTAAAATAACAAATAAGGATATGCCTCAACCAAGCTCTTCAAAACACATAGCTGATCCTCAGTTGGCAGTATTGGTGAAGAAAATTCAAATCTGACATTTCTGGTTTGCGGTGACGCATGATATTATCGACGTAAAATTTTACTGGCTTATTGGAAATATTCTGGCTTCGTTGACATACTTACTTCTGTATTAAAATCACCCGATTCGTAGTCACTTACTACAATTATCGTAATAAGTTTTTAATTGATTAACTTCGCGTTACGACTCTAGACCATTTTAATTAAACGTGTCTTCCAAAACAGCGTTATCGTGAAACATATAACATTAAAATAATTTAAGGCCCTCAAGAGCAAATTACATAATCAAGATCCAAGACAGTTATGTAGACCAAACTTTGGCATTCAGGTCGGTTGTTACACTTTACTTTTAAGACCATCATAAAATTGTGGCAGGCGTGCGTCTGTGCTACATTATTGAAAATTGGATGATGAAGAGCCGACATATCTATGTTTTCTTTAGGGTTCCATAGTCAACAAAGAACCCTGAAAAACCGGCCAAGTGCGAGTCGGACTCGCGCACGAAGGGTTCCGTACCATTATCTATAAAAAAACCGGCCAAGTGCGAGTCGGACTCGTGCACGAAGGGTTCAGTACCATTATCTATAAAAATGGCATAAAAAATCACGTTTGTTGTATGGGGCCCTTAAATATTTGTTTTATTTTAATTTAATTATTTATTTTTAAAGTGAATATATAACTTAAATATTTATTTTATTCTGTTTTTTAGAATTTGTTGTTATAACGGCAACAGAAATACATCATCTGTGAAAATTTCAACTGTCTAGCTATCACGGTTCATGAGATACAGCCTGGTGACAGACGGACAGACAGACAGACGGCGGAGCGTTAGTAATAGGGTTCCCGTTTTACCCTTTGGGTAGGGAACCCTAAAACGGCAAAAAAATCACGTTTGTTGTATGGGAGCCCCCTTAAATATTTATTTTATTCTGGTTTTTAGTATTTGTTGCTATAGCGGCAACAGAAATACATCATCTGTAGACTTTATAAGATAACGAGTAATAGTCGACCAACTTAAATTTGCAGTTGGAGAATTGACCGTGACGTATATCGATGTATTGGAGAACATGTTTTTCAACTACAATGTTAATTTTTTATTTTAATTAATTCATACCAACTACGGAACCCTTCATTGTGCGTGGTCTGACAGGCACTGGCTGGTTTCTTACATGAAATCGTTAGACTCTTTTCGAAACAGTAGGTGTCATAATAACAGATAGTGCTAGATTTTAGATAATAATAATTGACCGAGCCAACGAAGCGTCTCTGCTTCAAAAAGTCTGGCAAAATTTGCTTTCTTCTGTCAGTTTGTTGGGACTCCTCTACATGTCGTATTTTACAATCGATCTGGACGAAACTTGGTATGCAGATTTTACGACTTTATAGATTTTTTGCTGTCGGAGATTTTTGATTGGAGGGTTTTTTGTAGGAAGTACCTACAAAAAGGGGGCTACTGCATATCTCCGCCTTTTGAGATACGATGTCAATGGTACTTTTTGAAGTAAACCTTCTTTAGGGACGCTTGACTTGGGGGGTATGCTGGTGCATGTATGACGAGAGCATTACGGAAGTGACGAGAGCGTTACGGCAGTGATGAGAGCGTTACGGAAGTGACGAGAGCGTTACAGAAGTATAATTAGTATTAATATTGAAGTAAAACTTCTTAGGGACTTAGGGAGCAAGCTAGTGAATGCGTTAGGGAAAGAGACTACGAAAGTTGTTTAAATTTTAAACATGGAACACATGCGTCACCGCCGCGGGCCGTCCCGCTTAATAGGTATTTTTTTTCATTCACACTGGCTGCATATACACTCACAAGACCGCAGCTTTTTTGAAGTAAAACTACTTTTGCTAGCGAACGGTGATTTCTGTTTTACTTCAGACGTGTGGTCTAGCACACTCGTTTTTAGGGTTCCGTGCCAAAATGGTAAAAAGGAACCCTTATGGTGAGACTAAATCTGTCTGTCTGTCCGTCACACCTGGATATCTCAAGAACTAGAAATGCTATCAACTTGAAATTTAGAATAGTTTTAGATGACGTTTGCCTAACTATATTTTGCAACCAAGAAATAAATTTAAAAAAATATATCTATTTTGCAAAAGGGAATGAAAGGGTGTCTTAAAAATTTGAAGTGAGGCTACTAGGGCATGTGGGGTATCATATGAAAGGACGCGGTATGCACATTCTCAAAAAATTTTTTTTTCTTTAGGTAGCATAGTTTCCGACTTTTGATGAAAAATGTAAAAAAAATACCGTTCCCGAAGTTTGCATAGATAAAAATCTGAAATTATTCTATGTGATAGAAGTTTATGTAAAGATTACAGGAAAAATTAAACCATGTCTCTAAATAGCACAGTTTTTCAGAAATCATGAACATTATATATACGTACGGAACCCTCGGTGCGCGAGTCCAACTCGCTCTTGACCGGTTTTTTTTATTTTACTTGAAAGGTATACTTAGTAACTTTATGTTAGTCTCATAGAAATGTGGTGAAGATCTGATGAGGATCTTCGGCGTCATGACCAGAATACCTCCTCAAAATGCACGAAATTGCTCACTTGTAGATTTCTAGCAGTGGAATTGGCTTTTATATTAATTGTTGCAAAAAAGTTTGTGCTTTCGAGGTCTACTATTTGCAGAACTACTAGTAATAATTGTCCAAAAAATAATCAAACTCAAAGGCGCATAGACATCGGACTCTGAACAATCGCAGTTTCCAATTGCACATTTCGTTACTTTCTCAAAGATAGAAGATGACAGGAAAATAGGTACACTACGTATTGTCGCATAGATGATTTAGACAATATAAATGGTTCATTACATTATATTACAATCAATCTTGGCATCTAAAGATCATCTTACCTATAACTAAGTGTACCTTAACGAATACCGTACTGGTCTTGATTAAAGATCTGTCTAAAGGCAGATTTATATTTCTCATATACATAGCTACTATTGTAGTCTCGCGTTGTCGGAGTCTATTCAATAACAGGCGCACACCTGCTTGATTTACGAGCTGCGCAAATTCATTGTTATTCTCAACCAACGAGTTTAGCTCAGAACTATTCTATTCGAAATTATTTTATCTGATGAAATAATTATGACCATACTATTAAAAAGATCACACAAGGAAGTTCGTGAATAATATATCACCGTACTCGATTCATAAGTTGCACAACACATGTGCTGCGCACCATTCTGTTTCTAGCTAGAGGGGTGTGGGTAATTGTACTAGTAGATTGTCGTGGTCGAGTGTTCGGCATGGTCCACGTGGCACAAGATTGCGGAGGCGGTGTTTGCTCTTTGGCGGAGCCCGCAACGGGCTTACGGTTCAGCGAGTCGTGCGGCGAGCGCGCGGCCTCTCGGGTCGCATCTCCAGCCAAATTGAAATATCCCCGCTGCCACGACGTCCACCACTCGCATAGAGAACCATGCCAGTCGCTCGCCTGCGGCCACCCGCTTCACACATACATATCCTCAAAATGAACTGATAAAGCTCACATTAACATTATGTACTTCCTTATTTCCTCTAACATGTTACCTACATTTTCAAACTCACAATTTATGCGCCGTGGCAAAAAATCCAAATACTAAACGGCTAAGTGCTTTATTCGCTCTTGTGCCGCTCGGTAGTAATAATTTCATAATTCAAGTAGGTAGACCCGAAATGGGTCGGGTCATATTTCGCTAAAAATTATATATTGGCATGGTTCTCGAACGATTCAATTTCCGTGCGCAGACAGTAGCGGAATTTACGTGCGCAGATTTACATGCCAACGAAATTATTTGCAAATGGTACCTCGAGCGATTCATCTATATTTTATGATTCGTACCGAGCACACTTTAAGGTTTCTCTCTTCGAAATGAAATTATCACTTTATATTTCAAAAGAAAAGATATTTTTCGTGGAAAATATGGAAATATAAACAGATGTTTGGCAGATTATTAAGAACAGACTTTGAAATTGGGCAAAGTTTATTTATAAGGATATCGACATATTTTGAATATTTGTTATGTAGTCGGTAACACAATTCAATTTCACGATGTACTGAAACGGGTGTGAATTTCCCAACAGACATAATATGCGTGCAATTATGGGTTGTATGTTTTTCGTTTAAGCTACTCTATCTATATTTCTATTTGTGACCCGTGTGAAATACAGAAAATAAATAAGTGAAGTAAGTGACGCGTGCTCACATTGTTTAAATCGATAACCTTTGTAGAGGTGGTTGCCTTACGAAGCCCCTTTGCAGGTAATCCTGCCCACTTGGAGTTATTGCCGCCGAGGGAAGGAAAGATTACCTCGGCGGGAGATAAGGAGGTCGACGGGGCTTCGAGTGCGATTGTCCCCGAGTCAGGCGTCGAATTGTGTCAAGTGAAGCGGCAAATTAAACGGCCAGGCCTTCTGCGCGCTCTGCTCACTAATCGTCACATAAACTGCTGCCGCCCGAACGTTTAATTACGCAAAACGCTTTCTTCTACATGTACTTTAGTAACCGTACCTAGCCGCTAACTTAGAGCTTTTATTTTATTTTTATTGTTGCCAGTGCCATACTACAGCGGCAGCGAATGTCATTACTCATTTATACGAGTTAAAAAAATATAAGTATATTAAAACAATTCAAAGAAGAAATTAAAATAATCCGGTACAGATAGTCGTGCCTACCTGAATAGTATAAGTCATGAAGATATTGCCCGTATGTAGGGATACATTTTCGACTGACAGATAAGATTTCAGCCGTCGGTAGTCATACGGCATCCGACCTACTTTCTAATAAAACGAAATACATTTTCATGTTACCCATTCGTAATAAAATACTAATAATGTTACTTAACATCAACCACAGTCCCAAGACGCCGACAGTAAAAAACAGTGTACACGACAATATGTCAGCCAGTAAACAAAATCCCTTACATCAAAAAGGTTTATTGTTATGAAAACCAGTTCCTACTACTTAATTGTATTTTATTTATCATATTGACAACATTATGCGAAAACCCAACTTAATTATTATTTTTGAACAAACATTTATGCTCAAATTCAGGCGTTAGTTAAAATCGAATTATAGCCATTTAGGTAATAAGACTTTGTAAGCTTAAAAACATTAGCTACAAATGGCTACGTAGAGCTACGCGTAGACCTCGTAGCACTTGTGTAGAACTAAATAATGGTTTTGGAATACTATGCATTTCGTCAAAAGTTTTTAATTTAAAAACTAACTACCATGTTCATATTATACAGGATCAGATAGCAAAAAACACTATACCTACGTATAATTTGATAGCTTAATATAACGTTTAAAAAAAGTCTAGGGTAACTGTAAACTGTCTGGAAGACATGATTAGGTTTCTATATTTGAATGGCTTTGGAATACTATGCATTTCGTCAAAAGTTTTTAATTTAAAAACTAACTACCATGTTCCTTACCTATATTATACAGGATCTAATAGCAAAAAACACTATACCTACGTATAATATGATAGCTTAATATAACGTTAAATAAAAATTTAGGGTAACTGTAAACTGTCTCGAAGACATGATTAGGTTTCTATATTAATTAAATAGACACGGTAAATGATAGCGACAATGTGAATCGGTGGCAGGAAGCAAATTGTGAGTGACGCTAATGATAGGGCGCTCAGCAGTCGTAGTGCCACGTAGCGTCTTTCCAATTACGCTACGGCAGCGTAGCGGGGCCGGAGTCACGCTGCGCTCCATTCGTTACCGGGACGTGCCACCAACATCTGGACCATCCGTGTTATAACTCCGATAACTTGTTGCTACACAAAATTGGTTTTAGTTTTTCTCATAGTATATTGTAAGCTGTGTGGGTGTACCTTATTTATTAAATGAATACCATTAATGATACTGTCGAGATGCTACTAGTTATGGTAGAAAAAAGTTAGTTAATTTTTACTTTCGAATAATAAAATGAAATGAAATGAAATCGTTTATTCTGTAAATAGGATATTAGAATCACTTTTACACGTCATATAAAAAATAAAAAGAATAATCTAGATGTAGCCGACATTTCCTATCTCAGAAGAAATGAAGAAATATCTGAGAAGAAATGGCGAAACAAACTCAGGGGTCAAAGACTCTTTTAAAGTTCAGACATAATCTTGGTCAGATCATGTGAGGACCATATGTAGATCCGTGTCTGAAATGGTCTTTTGAGGAAAGAACCACACACATTTGAGTGGACCTGTCCAATCAGTGTAAGCATTTGTCAGTAATCGTGCAGGTCAACTCAAGACTTAAGGAGCTCAACGATTCGACGAACAATACCAAAGAAAAGACATTTGGGTAGGCCGCATAAAGCGCTCAAAATACCAGACCATCATTCAAAATAACTGAGAAAAAAAAAGGACCCACATAGTGTTCACATTCACAATAAATTAAAGCAGTAAATATAATACTTTTCAAAGTAAACATTCATGTAAAATTGTATATAGGTAATATTCTGCAATGTCAATATGTATATAAAATCATGCATAATAATTAAAATGTCAAGTTTTCCAATTTTATCAATTAATTTTTACTTATAACATGTAGCACCAATGTAAAATCCGTTTAATATGTATAGTTTAGTTATTGTTCAAACTAAACCTTGGGTACCTGTGAACTAAAACAAACCGTTTGCTAGGGTGGATAGTTAAGCAACTCGACAAAATCAGTGGATTGGGATAGTTTTCGAAGGGCCTCTTTTCGCAGTGGAAGTTTGCGGAATCAGAATAGGTATAACGTTTTATATACCTATCTCGCTAAAATTGTGTCATACAAAAAACCTAAGACACTAAGGCCGCCTTTGTACCTTATTGGGTGCAAAAAGTTTAAATAAATAAATAAAAAGCGTTTCAAATATTTACGTAATCTCGGATTTCAAAATAACAGTCTCGTGCGGGTACTAAATACACTTTAAACTTTTCTTGCTCTGTTTATAAAGTTCATATATTAATATTACCGTTTGAAGGCTTGAAATTGTTGCGACGTGATATATACATAATGCCAAAAGTTTCTTGGTCACAGAATAAAGTAGAGTATTCCGACAAAACACTCCACGTGGAATACTGTGATAAGGCGAAACTTTGTCTTGCTAACAAATTACACTCTGAATTTCGGTTCATAGAGAAACTTGTTCAAATGAAATCATTTGAACGGTGGCCACGTATCGTCCGTGGTATTTACTCGCTTTTATACATTGTTTTTGGCATTCTTATATTCTTTTTGGGTGTGTAAGTAATAATTATTACCTAAGCCCCTTAGATGTCCATAATAAAGCCGATATCAGACGCTTCACTCGAGTGAAGGTTAATTTTTAGGGTTTCGTACCTCAAAAGGAAAAATCGGACCCCTTATAGGATCACTTCGTTGTCTGTCTTTCTGTCAAGATCCTTTTTCTAAGGAAGTCGTGGAGTTATCAAGTTCAAATATGCAGGTCTACGGTTCCTTGAAGCTCTAAAAAATCAAGCTTCCAAGTAAACGCAATAAAAAATTCGGCCATTTATGCGACATATTTTGATACTCGCAAATAAATCGAAACCTATAGGGTACTTCTCGTTGACCTAGAATCATAATATTTGGCAAGAAGCAAGTTGCGAGGTGCAAGGCTGCAAGGAAAGAGTCTGAAAATCGTTAATTTGTAATCTAATTACATAAAAAAAAATGTGATTTCAAACTTACCTTTGCAGTTGGAAAAGTGACCGTGGCGTATATAGATGTGAGTATAGTATGGGAGAACATGTTTTTCAACTACAATGTTAAGTTTGTTCTTGGAATAAATTCATCCCAACTCGGAACCCATCATTGTGGGTGGTTCGACACGCACTTGGCCGGGTATTTTTGTTTCATTCCATGTTCATATGACACTGAAAAATTATGTAGGAATGCTCATCTGCTCCTTTAATTTCAATTTTTGGATCATTCGGTAGGCGAGTGAAAGATGCCAGTTTCGAAATCCAACATCACTGGATCAGTTCACTAATTAATACATTTTTAGCTTTTCTGCCTTATTTGGATGTTTCACATCGAGTGAATGCCGAATGAAAGGCCAAAATGAACAAAAAGTGAAGCGGTTATATCGGTTTAATTAAACGAATAACCAACATTTTAAATACAATAACCTAATGGTTATTCGTATTTCGGCTATTCATGTGATGTAATTTCATTATTAAGGACGCATTCGCAAATTTAACAATAGTTAGTAGTTTTTCGGTACATTTTGCGGCAAAATTAAACTAAACCAAATGTAACTAATAATTGTCAGAGATAGATTACTCCTTCATCTCAAATAGTAACAATTTTTTATTCGAAAATGTTGGTTCTAATTATTGTAAATAATAATTTCCGTTGCCTCTTCACACAAAATTGAATTTAGGAACATTTTGCTTCAATAAAATAACATAAATTTAGTTTTTTTTAAATATTCTATGTAAGCAGACATGTTCAACTCAAAAAGGTAGCAAAAATAACTATCAAAATGTTACAAATAGTCTCAGAAAATAATGTTGAAAATACCTATATTTTTATTAAAAACAGTGTCGATAATCTTTGTTTTATATTATTTAACAAACCTTATCAAGAAATTTAAAAATCACACACTGGGGTTCAGCTATCCGTGTGATAAAATCAAAATTTTATTTTATGATTATACAATATCTTCATTAAGTAAATCAACGGCGAAATAAGCTATATTTTCGAGTGCGCAAAAGTGAATAAACTATTATCAGGTGCTGAGACTGACACGAATGATTTATCACCACGAAAACTGTACTTTTATAGTTACACAGACCTAATGTTTCAATTTTTTCAAGCTTTCTCACAATTAGATAAGAACTTGACGAAAACGTTTTTTTTGTGATAGCACCCTTATTTATATCTATGCCTTCAATATAACATAACTCAGTGCAGCTATCTGGTTCCCAGTCACTAAAGACACAGTCCCCTCAATATCAGATGGTAGTGCAAAATCTATATATGTATATAAAATTCAAAGTCCTGACTGACTGACTGACTGACTGATATATCAACGCACAGCCTAAACCGCTGGTCCTAGAGACATGAAATTTGTGTGTTCTTTGTGAAGAGTAGGTATCCACTAAGAAAGGGTTTTTAGAAATTCTACCCCTAAGAGGGTGAAATAGGGGATGGAAGTTTATATGAAAGTCCGTCAGTTTTGAAGTTAGAATATTCAAATTTTGTGTTTAGGCTGACGATTGAAAATTAATTGATACATGTCTCAGCGTTTTTGATAATTCCACCCCCGAAGGGTTAAAAAGGGGTTTGATGATGTTGTGTATGGAAAGTCCTTAATTTTCGAAGTAAAATCACTAAATTTATTATCTAGGCTTATGGTTGGAAGCTAAAGCAACGGTGTTGTTAGAATTTGAACCCATAAGGGGTGAAAAAGGGGATAAAATTTTATTTTCAATGAAATTTCTTTTTAAGTTATTATTATTTACTTTCGGCTTATTGTTGGAAACTATAGGCATCCGCTAAGAAGGGATTTTTCGAAATTCAACCTTTAAGGGATGAACAAGGGGGATAAATCTTTTTCCTTAAGTTAATAAACCTGAAACATGGCACGAATACTAACCTAAGTAAATTATAAAGTGTGACATTTTTGTTTTTTTTTTAAACTACTCCTTATTGGGGTATTTGCGGATGACAAAGTTTGTATGGAAGAATTTTAACGCGCGGTCCGATTAACTCGAAACTCAGTATTTATACTGTAAACCAAAATAAATAAAAGAATTTATCAGTTTTTCGAAAATTGACCCCTTTTTTTTGCGTGGGAAATTATCAAATAACTTTTCCCGCTCTGGGCGGAGCTAGGGCGTGTCAGACTTTTACTGACTAAAACCCACCCATGTTCCTTCCGTTGCCTGTGTGCCAGGGCTATGATACAAACAAACAAACAAAATTCGGACAAACATCACAACCCTGGCAGGCCCTAACGGACCCCGTCAGTTGGTGCTGACATCTCTTTGAGGCACGCGTGGAACACAACGTGCTGTCGAACCGGGCTTGGTCCTTATCGGATGGCGAGCTACCCATCGCTCACCGTACGCAGGCCCGCGCCTACGGTGGCCGGAAGACGGCTTGCTACTCCCGACGCCCGGGGCGTCTCCTGCGGCGACTAGGGGTGCGAGGGCGCGATTCTTGCCTCTCCCTCACGAGTTCTGCCTCCTCCTTCGCGAGCATTACTGTTTCACAGAAAGAGGTAACGGCCTCCCATGCATTCTCGCTCCGAACCATAACCTGAACCAGGGCCGGACGCGAGAGATCACCGCCGCCTTGAGGACACAGCTGTGCTCCGCCCAAGCCGGGAAGACTACCACCGTATGCTCCACCGTGTCATCCGGGCGATCCACACAGTGGTGACACCCGGGCGTTTCCTCCCGCTTTATCCTGAACAGGAACCTCCCGAAACAACCGTGTTCGGTGAGGACGCCGTGGCGCCTCTCTAGCCACTCCTCAAAGAGGGGACTTATCGCCGGCTTGTGGCGTGCCCAGCGCTGTATTGCGACAATCGCACTTTCCATGCCACCATGAGATCCCGCCGGAGCTTCGTCCGCTGTGCCGTGATTTCTCGCGGCAGCGGAGTTTTGACCCAGCGTTTCGCCTCCTCGCACCACTCCCAGATGTGCGCGAAGACTTTTGCCTCCAGATCCCACGGCGGCAGTCCGGCAAGGAGATTCGCCGCCTCACGGGAGACCGTGCGGTAATGACCCTTAACAGGTTGAAAAGGGGTAGTCAATTTTACAAGAGAGGATTCCACTGTGTGGCTTGATTAACCCCAAATTATGTCGTGGGCATCAGCTAAGAAGGGGTTTTTGGAAATTCAACCTTTAAGGGGGTGAAAAGGGGGATTTTGTTTGTATGAAAAATCTTATTCCTTGAGTTAATAAACCTGAAACTTGGCACGAATACTAACCTAAGTAAAATATAAAGTTTGTCATTTTTTGTTTTTTTAAACTACCCCCTTTTTTTTTTTTTTGGTGGGAAATTATCAAATAACTTCTCCCGCTCTGGGCTGAGCGGGAGGGCGTGTCAGGTTTTACTGACTAAGACCCACCCGTATTCCTTCATTTGCCTGTATGCCAGGGCCACGATATCCCTTTCGGACAAACTCGCAACCCTGGCAGGCATTGGCCCTATCGGACCCCGTCAGTTGGTGCTGACAACTCTTTGAGGCGCGCGTGGAATACGACGCGCCGTCGACCCGGGCCTGGTCCTTATCGACCCTCTAAAGGGGGATTGGGGGATATCAAAACTTTTATGGAATAATTTGCGGTGCGATTAACTTGAAACTCAGGATTTATACTGAAAACTTAAAATAAAGAATAACTTTTATCCAGTTTTTTTTAAATCTGCCCCTTTAAATGGGTTGAAAAGAGATAGTCAATTTACAAGGGAGGATTCTACTGTGTGGCGTGATTAACTTGAAAATTGGTATAAATAATCTATAAATCCAATAATAGAAACGTCAAAAACGATGTTTCAACAATTTACCCCTTTGAATGCGTAAAAAGGGGCGATATAGTTTGTGTGAACAGAATCTTATTTCTTTAGATATATAAACTTGATATTTGGCCCGAGTACTTATTTACATAACATCAAGCCTGCAATCCCCAAAGGGTTAGGTAGAGGTGTATCTTTAGTACACCCACATTTCGACAGTTTTGTTTAAGTCCCATGTAATAGGGGGCGAGCCTATTGCCATCAACCGGGCATAAATGCAGACTTCGGGCTGCTACTAATAAATTCCTAATGGAAAATCTAATGACACTTTGCCCGACCTGGGAATCAAACCCACCCCTCATTCTTAGCAGTCGCGCCTGTGACCACTAGACTAACGAGGCAGTCATTACTTAAATAACAAAGTTTGTCATAACTTTTGCGTTTTTTAAAACTACCCCTCAAAGGGGTACATAGTTTTCGGGAGAATTTTACTGCGTACCGTGAATAACTCAAAAGTTGGTACATCAATTATTATTTAAGAACAAAAACGTAGAAAAAGTAAACAATACAAAATTACTTACAAATAGACTTAGACATGAAATGGAGGAGATTACGTAGGTATATTGAACAAGTATGTACAAAACGAAGTTTGTATTTATATGCTTTATATAAAGTTGTAAATCAAACTGCACTCCTATCTGCTTACCACGCTTACGTTGGTTCCAACTAAGATATGGTATAATGTTTAGGGGGAATGCTACTGATAGAGAAGCTGTTTTTTTTCGACATCCACGCGAGCGAAGCCGCGGGCGAAAGCTAGTACTGTGATAAATTATAAAAGGTGCAATGATAAAATAATTATAATAATAGGTTTAAGGTTTATGTATTTTGTCAGTGCATCACTGCATTTACTAACATTCAGTATATTTTGCTATAAATTCAATTATCTTGTAGTATTTTATTTCAAATACGTTAAAATCATTTTATACAATATATGAAGCAACTAACTATTTACGCTAGACGCCGTACGCAAAGAATAGCACCATCCCATTTCTTCCCGTGGGTGTCGTAAAAGGCGACTAAGGGACTTACTAGAGAATGGGCAGCAGCGTTCTCTATGCATTTTTGAAACCATACTGCGATAGCCAACCCGCCTGCCAAGCGTGGCGATTATGGCAAACCCCCCCCCCTTTTTTTTTTGGGGAGGCCTATGTCCAGCAATGGACGTCTTTCGGCTGAAATGATGATGATGATGACTAAATTAAATGACTAACTACCTAAATATACAAATAGATACAAAAAAGAAATGGACACTTAGGCGTCGAAGTACTCGTCCGCATCGCTGTCATCCGGTAACGTGCCCAAAAGATTAGCAGCATTGCGACGTTGAATGGCAATCCTAATAATTTTGTCAAAGAACGAGCCAGCCCGTTGGTCACGTGAAGTGTCGACCATATGGGCGAGAAATTTCCTTAAAAACGAGATGCGCACTCGAGCCCATGACCCGAGCGTTTCGACCCCTAACGGCTAAAACCTGTAGTTACCCATAAATAAGGTTACAATATTTACGACGCTTGATGGTCAGCAACGGCAGCAGCGGCGCCAGCACAGTCAGCCGTGCTTGGAACATGAGATGGTGCAACGGTGTCGACACAGGTTGCGTCCCACACCAGAAGCTTAACCACCTTCCAAGGCAACAACGTCATGCCCTCTGGTCTTTTACCATCGTCACGTACCAAACCGTTTGGTTCTAATACCGCTAGTACGCGACGAATAATATCGTTGATGCTGGCGTGACATGCTTGAGTTTTTTGTTTACGTCACCGTAAGTTTGTGAGAACCGTTAGTTTATACATCGGTACTATTTCCGTTAGATTATAAACTACCGAAAAATTGTGAACTGCATGATGTTTCGATAGTTTCTAATCTATCCATGGGCAAACGACATATTTATATAGCTTGACTGAAAGACATTCACTGTCACGTAAGGTATACGATTTTAGTAACTTGTCTGTTTTGGGATTGTCCGACTAGTTTCAGACTCAAACCGAGCTTTTATCACGCGACGAGGACACGGGTCAAACTGTGAACAATCGTACAATTTTTTTTATAAATCGGGTTTCAACCACAACTTATGGTGACATTTAAAACATTGGACATTGATTTGATCCACAAAAAAAAAAACTTAAAACATATTTGAGTAAACTTAGACTAAATGATTTCTCGAATCGACACACCACCTTTCAAAAATGTTTGCCACATAGTGGCTTCTACATACTGGCGCGACTAGTCGCGCGACGCGACACCCGGTAGAATAATTTTCTTGAATTATACATAGAAATTTTTCTACCGGTGTCGCGTCAGTATGTAGCAGCCTTGAAGTTGAAATTCTATGCGTCACGTCATGGCGCACCTTTGATCTTTATCTGTAGTGCGGTGGGCATCACAGAACAGACTATGATCGTGTCTCCTTGAAGCTTCTGTTACCTAATAATAATTAAAAGTATTAAACGGGTCTACATAATGCTATTTTATTAACCGTTATTCGTATAAAGCAATATGGAGATTTACGTCCAGCGTTAGTCAATATACTAACAGCTTGTTGAATGTTGCATTCACCTACTCACATAATAACCGCGGTGCTCCATTATGATATTGCCCTCTGAGTGAATTCGGTTTCATATCTTCCTACATAAAAGTAGCTTTTTGAGCTTTACGAAGCGCGAACATCATTCAACGCAACTCCTACTTAACTTACCCTCAGTATCCAATCATATTTATGCAAAGTAACCGTATTGTATTTGTTTTATTCGAAAAACGTTGATATAATTGTTTCGTGACTGAAAATATGTACCTACCAGTCCACCTACATAACTATTTTCTGTGTCGCTCTTTTTATTAATGCTGATTTTACCAGCAAGTATTTCGTGGCTTACGTAACTAAGTAGGTTTTAATGAAACAAATATTTTCATTAGTCCAATCGCGAAATTAAGATAATAGTTTAGCCGCGTCCAATAACTATTCCAGTAGGTACCCACGTAGATTCTTCAGACTTACAAGTTTTGTGGATTATTTGGAGCAACAGATCGCTCTGATAATCGTCGTAGGTACTGCATACTCGTATTAATCTAGCTTTAACAAAGCCAGCATAGAATATTATAGCCGTCGCCGGCTAAGTTGTCAATCAGGTACATAGGTACCCACGTAGATTCTTCAGACTTACAAGTTTTGTGGATTATTTAGAGCAACAGATCGCTTTGATAATCGTCGTAGGTACTGCATATTTATCTAGCTTTAACAAAGCCAGCATAGAACATTATAACCGTCGCCGGCTAAGTTGTCAATCAGGTACATAATTGACGGTGTGGCACTTACCGCGCCACAGCGCCATTCAGTTGGGCTCGCTGACACAGCGCCGCACTTGACGCGCCGCACGTGCCGATCACCGACACTCTTCGCGATACTATCGCACACGCGCCGCTGATCATATACCACTACTCTTACACTATTTGCACTAGGTATCCTCTAAACCTTTGAGAACATAAGGCATTAATATTTGTCGTATCTGCCAAGAGTTTATAGTAATGTCAACTCATGTACAGTAATCTATACTATCTATTATATACTAATATTATAAAGAGGAAAGATGTTTTTGTTTGTTTTTATGTTTGTAACGAATAGGCTCCGAAACTACTGAACCGATTTAAAAAATCTTTTACCAGTAGATAGCTACATTGTTACGGAATAATATAGGCTATAATTTATTTTCAATAAAAATAGAGATCCGTAAGAAAATTGCAATATTGTAACCCAAGGTAGAAAACCAAAAATTGTTTTTGGCGTGCGCTGTGAAAACTAATAATGATAGAACAAAATAATGTACTACAGGTTTATAGGTCTTATTAATGTCTCGCCCTCCACGCGGGCAAAGCCGCGAGCAAAAGCTAGTTCACTTATATAAGTACAAACAATTCTATTCTAAGAACATAAATACTCAATTTCACACCAATAATAATTTACGCTTGGTGAACTCCGGATGGTATGGAGAGTGTTATTCCAATGTACCCCCGTTACGGAATCCCCACACTAAAATTAATCAAATTAAGAAAGTTTGCTGCAACAAAACAACACACCGACCCTTATTTAGCAAAGGTAATTTTGCTGGCGGTTCGTTAACTGAAGCGACGCGACAATTATTTTCATATAACATAATCCTGGGGCGTTGCGAGGTGTGTTCTCTTGGGACCCGTGATTTGGAGGTACCGGGCATCCGTGCGTCCGGCGTCCGGGCGCGGCGGGCCGGACCCGACGCCTACTGAACATCGCTCGTTGACACGCCGCCGCGCTGCCTCGTCACTGTCTCCGGAAAACTCGTATTAATGTAAATTAGAGTAACCTGTCCTTACTCTCCCTCGTCAGCAGAGGCCACCCTCGTCATTATATTTTTACTAACTTATTTTTATAAAGAGCAGCACAATTCTTTCCAATTACATTTTCTCGGGTGTTTTTATGATTTGTAAGATTATCTTGGCAGTTTTCATTTTTATTTTGCTAATGCGAACATTTTACGGGTGTTCAAAGACCTGTAGGGTAAAACAACATTGTACCTATGTCCTGTGTCATGCTCATGCATGCCTGTCCTCGATCATGCATAGGTGCTAGGACTTACCACAGTAAATAATTGATCTAAGTTTTAGATTTTATACTTTTGGTTATTTGGTTTGAGAACTTTATCATGAACATCTCAACCTGGTTGGTCATTAGATCCTTAGATATTCAACTTAAAAGTATTAAACATACTTAGTTAAAATTCGGACCTACCGTTACTGTGGAACTTTAAGTTCGTCACATGAGCAGTTTCTTCATTGGTGTGGAAAAATAAATGTGTTTATTCAATAAATAAATAAATTTAATATTACCAATGATCCTATTTCTAATCTATTATTTGTACATTTTTATTCACCATCTGTCTTGTTATTTTCAGGTAAGCGAAACAGAAAACGGTGAGTATTGTAAATGGGCCTGGGGCCTTACTAGAGAATGGGCAGCAGCGTTCTCTATGCATTTTAACACGCCAATTTTAATCGCCAAACCCGCCTGGCAAGCGTGGCGATTATGGAAAACCTTTGGGGGAGACCTATGTCCAGCACTGGACGTCTTCCGGCTGAAATGATGATGCTGATGGTTGTAAATAGTCGCGGCCACCTTATTCATAAACATCTTACATTCCAACCAGCCCTCTTAGCAAGGAAAGGTTAAAGGTTTAAGGTAGCCACAAAGGGCGGGTGTATGAAAAAAACTCAAAAACTATTAGTTAACCATACCACTATCTCTGGACATAAATCTCAAAGTTCGGATTAATATCGGCATTATTTTCTGTCAGAAATTTCTCCAGATACTACGGCGTGCTCGCTTGAAACTCTTGAGAACGGAGACATTTGATTTTAAGCCTCGCGGACTATAAGTGTTATTTCTTCGAGAGAAGTATTATTCTGCGACAGGAGCGCAGCTCCGCCGTCTCGAATGCTCCATTTAGTTCCAAAGTTTTTCTCGTTTATCACCGTTGGGCTCTCAGAGGCGGAGATTTTTCCTTTAGATTTGTTGTCACGCCAGACCTTTTTAATGTACCTTTCTTATCGTGGCTCGATTACGAAGGAACTTGTTTTAGATCTAACTCTTCTTGGCTACTTTATTACTTCTTGTAATTAACAACAAGGAGGGAAAAAATAAATGAAACCCATAAAGTAAGGTAAGGTAAAAAACGGAAAAGCCGTCTCCCTGAAATCTATACAAATATTTGTGTAGATTTGAGAACCTTCGTTTACATTGGCCCATCGCGGACAGAAATACCTTTTCCAATATTATCATTTATGTTTGATTTGGGAATCCACTACTTATTCTATGTGTATTTATCTTCATTTATTTATTTATTTATTTAAACTTCTCGCACACAATAAGGTACAAAGGCGGACTTAATGCCTTAGGCATTCTCTACCAGTCAACCAAGGGTGGTGAAGAGATAAGATGGCGGGTGCTCTGATGGAGAGAAAATAATAATATTAAAAAATATTAAATTCTAACCTATTTATATTACTATTAATAAAATAGGTGCTCAAGTACATAAATAGATTATAAACATATAATACATATACATACGTACATATATACTATAACATATCCCTATATTATATATATAAATATAATACATACAAATTCAAGGAAAGGAGGTAATTGAGATGACTCTACGCTATTTGTTTTGTAAATAACTCTGCAATTTCCGCTTAAATGCATACCGACTAGTGGCCGTCCTGATATCAAGAGGAAGCGCATTCCAGAGAAGAATGGACTGAATATGATAGGAAGAATGAACAAAGTCGGAAGTATGAGAAGGACAGAGTAGAAGAAGATTGTTGGAAGAACGCAGATTCTTAGCGTGTGAAGAACATAGATACTGGAAGTGAGACATAAGATAAGAAGGAGGGCTGGGAGAGTTGAGAAGGGAGAAAAGTGAGGTCAAAGCGCGCAAACTTCTTCTCTGGCGAATGGACATCCATTTGAGCTCAGTCCTGTAACTCGACACATGGTCATATTTTCTTAGATTAAATATGAACCGGATACCATTGTTGAGTAGTCTGTCGAGCTTATCCAGCAAAACCGCATTCAAGTCAAAGTAGCACACGTCACCATAGTCGATGATAGGGAAAATCAAAGTCTGCACAAGCATAGTCTTCGTCTTAGCGGGCAAAAAGCTTCTCAGACGATACAGGGATCGCAGAGTACCGTTGACCCTTTGACTAACACTAGAAACCTGGCGTTGCCAGCCCAGCGTTGTGTCAAGATGCAAACCGAGATCTTTCACTGTAGGAGTAATGGGTATGACGGTACCATTAAAAATAAGAGGAGGAAGAGAGCTAAGTGCCACCCTACCCATCATGCGCGAGCTTCCAATTACAATGGCCTGACACTTTGAGGGGTTTACTGACACCCCAAAACTATCAGACCACTTTTTGATAGAGTCTAAGTCTCGGTTTACATCTGCTATAGCGTCCGATAAACTCTCCACCCGCTCAGCCGCATACAACTGAAGATCATCAGCATAAAGATGATACGAACATCGAAGACAGAGAGTTATAAAATTAATGAAGATGGAGAATAACAATGGAGAAAGAATACCGCCTTGTGGAACACCAGCATCCAGGTCGCGCCAACTCGATGAGCTCTCATCAACGCGAACCGATTGCCGACGTCCCCGAAGATAAGAAGAGAACCATTCCAGGGCCTCGGGCGAAACCATAAGATGAGAGAGGATAGAAAGGAGAATATCATGGCTGACAGCATTAAAGGCATTGGAGAAATCAATTAATACCAAAACGGTAACCTTGGTATCCTCCATTGCTTCTCTAATGTCGGCAGTCACTTTAAGGAGAGCGGAGGCCGTACTGTGCCCAGGCCTGAATCCAGACTGGAAAGAGCTAACAAGGTTGTTCTCGTGGACAAACCCTGCAAACTGCTTGTGTACGCAGGCCTCAAGCACTTTGGACAGGAATGGGAGAATGGAAATAGGTCGAAAGTGGCTGGGTAGAGAGGGATTTGAAATCTTAGGGAGTGGGCGGACAAAAGCCATACGCCACAGGGATGGGAAAAGTCCAGAATCAAGAGAAAAGTTGATGATGTGGGTAATCGGAGGGAGCAGGATATCAAGCACCCAAATGACCATACTACGACTGATGCCGTCATAGCCCACAGCCTTGGATTTTATGGAGAGGATAATCTTTTTAATTTCGTCCAAGGTGACTAGAGAGAAGTGAAATGGTTCTATGATGGGACTAGCTAGGCCAGTAATGAAATCGACCGTCTGGGACAACATTTGGGAATCCAAATGACAACTGGTTGTGAAGTGACGGTTGATATCATCAAGGCCAATCGTATTAGGAAAATCCACATGACGTGGTCTACCGATACCAAGAGTACCAAGGAACTTCCAGATATCAGCAGGTGAAGAAGAAGATATGTTCTCTAGAATATGGCGGCGTTTAGCGTTGCGTATCATCTGATTACACCGATTTCTAGCAGCTTTGAAAAAGTTGCGATTTTCTTCACTGCGATCCTTTTTAAATTTACGAAAGGCTCGATCCCTGCGCCTCATCGCCATCCGAACCCCTGTCGTCATCCAAGGAGCAGGAGGACGCCGGAGTTTAACCTTCTTAACAGGAGCGTGTTTGTCGTAGAGAGCAAGGACCGTCCGATTGAAAATACGCAGCTTATCGTCTACAGCTCTCGCCGCTGCCAGGTGTTCCCAATTGAGGTCTGACGCATCCTGACGAAGCTTCTCAATGTCCATGCGCGCAAAACACCGCATGTGCAGAACTTTTGGGACAGGTTTAGGCGGTTTTAGGACATAACAGAGGAAAATGAGGTCATGATGGGAGAAACCAGGAGCAGGACACTGACCATGAGAGGAAACAAGGGAGGGAGTGGATGTAAGGATTAGGTCAAGCCAAGTGTCATCGCCTGAGATATTAAAATGGGTAGGTTGCAGTGAAAGTACATGGAGACTAACGGACTCGATGATGTTAAGGAGTTTACGGGAACGAGGGCTGTGGTGAGCAAGGTCGGTGTTGAAATCGCCCATGATGACGCAATGTGCAAAATCTGACCCTACGGATTCTAGCGCCAATTCGAGATTGGAAAAGTAGTCGACGGCGGGTGGACAATAGACAACACCAAGTAGGGTCTTGACGCCTTTGACGTAGACCTCTAAAAAGAGGTACTCAGCGGAAGCATGATAGAGTGAGGGAGATGAGGCAATGATTTTGAAAGGGAAATCGCTACGAAGATAGATAGCTACACCACCTCCTCCCTTTCCAATTCTATCATTGCGGATAAGAATGAAACCAGGAAGAGAGTAGGTGGTGGACAGAAGATGAGGTTTGAGCCAACTCTCAGAAACCAGAACGGCATGAACATTAGCGTCGGAAAAGGTGTCCAACAGATCACTGTAGTGACTTGGCACACTTTGCGCATTTATATGGAAGATATTGAGCAAGTGACCTTTCTGTTGACTGAGACTCCGACACACAAATTCACCAAGGGTGTCAGTCAAGGAACTAAAACTAGCATTAGCGGATGAGCTAGAGGAATCAATGGCAGAGTAAAAAGAATCATCGTCAGTTAACATAAAATATAAATAAAAATAACTGTTAAATGTATAAATAAATTACAGCTAAGATCGCTTTCGCTTTCGGTGCAACACCACTCTCTTTGCACCACCCACCAGTAGCACCAGTATAGCTGTACATGGATCTTTTAACGCGTGGCCCATATTGGAACTACGCTACCAATCTTGATTTCAAAACACGAAATAACATTGCAAATTAATCAAGCGCCAAAAGATCCCTGTAACACTGTACAGTAGTATATTACAAAACCAAAAAAATTGAGGAGAAAATAGTATCACAAACATAAACACAAAATATTATGAACAAACGAATAACAAAACGATACATGACAAAGTTACGTGAGCAAAAACGAAACGCAAGATACGAAACATCACAGACGTGGAACAAGGAAAAAGGAACGTCAAAAAAAACAAAAATTCAAGGTTGACAGGTGACAGTGACAACTAATTGACAAACAAATTATTTTGGAATTAATTGAGCTTATTTACCGGCAGAATGAAATTTATGTCGTTTTGAGGTGAAATTAAGAAATATTAAGCATTTAGACATGTACGATAATATAATAATTACGTGAACTAACGTGCCAAAAACAAAAACTGCTATGACGGAGAAACAAACACTAATAAGTTGCAAACACTTAGATTTTACGCACTGCACTATCAGGCTGGCCTCCTGCAACAGCAGATGATTCCCCGGTTTTCTTAGGGTACTTGGCCAGCAAGGGATTGAGTTCCTCTAAAGAACAAATCTTATGGCGTGCTCCATCGGGGGATCTGATGACAATAACCCCGTCCTGAGTCCAGCATGCCGGCATCCCGAAGTGCAGGCGCGCTCTGCCGAATACGGTTTGCCTAGACCTGGTCAAGAATTCCTTAACAGTGACAGTGGAGCCCTTCAATGCAGACTTTGCCTTCCAAACAGTGGACTTCTCGTCAACATTAGAGAACCTTACCAATATAGGTCTGGTGATCCTTGGGCCCTTGTTTGACGCCCCAAGTCTGTGACACACTTTGATGGACGATGCAGTGATGTCAGGCAGTCCCAGTTTGTTCTTCAGAACGTCCAGCACAAGAGCCTTACAGTCCTCTTTGTCCGCTTCAGAAAAGCCAGTGAAAATCAGAGCTTTCCGGCGAGATCTTGTCTCCAAACCATCAACCACTCTAGAGCACTCCATGATCTGCTTTCTAAGAAGTCCCAGTACGCCGAACATAAGCTCACGAAATGACCGGAACTCTTCAGCAATCTTTGCTACGGTGTCCTTTGCAGGCCCAGCACAATGGATCTGTGCTTCAAGTTCGCCCATCTTTTTGAAGAAGCACTCCTCGAGGTTCTTCTGGGCCGATTGGATATCATCGAGTTGAGAAGACATGGTGAAGTGTTCAGAACTTGTAGTGTCGACAACAGTACTAGTGAAAGCTGGCAGGTGGTGTAGTTTAAGTGCTAGTATTACATGGATTGTTTCACCACAGCCTATTTAGTAGGATATACAACAATTATTGTACTCAAAAGCAAGTTAAAATACTTTATAATATTTTTAATTAAAAGAGATTTAAAAATTTATGTGTTAACTTTTTTACACCTACCCCCGAAAAAAACATTTCATTGTTCCTGCTAATTAACTGGGACTTTATTGCGAAGACTCAGATTTTACTTATTGGTTTGACTTTTTGGCGGTTAATTTATTCCATAAGTTTATATGGTCCTAGAACGTGTTAATGGTGATACTATTTTATGGTCCTTTCATGCCATTGAAATAAAAATGTTATGTTTTTATGGGAGAGCTGGTACAGGACGATTTAAAATGCTATCAGCAAATGGGAAACGTACAAACGACGTAAGTAAACTTAATACGTCAGTTTGGCAAGGTTGGTGAAGCGAGCGGTTCGTTAATTAAGCGACTGAAACGCGGCCATAATAAAAAGAGGGCAGATTAAGCTCGGCTCGGCTCAAGTGTGGCCGAACAGGTGCGAGAGGCGGTAAACTACAGGCACATTCTCCCAACTCCACCGCGTGCTGCGCTTAGATAAAAGGATTAGCAGACTTTCTACTCCCCTCTACAAAGTACTCACAATTACATTACGTCTACCACTCAGCAAATTCGTGCGTATTTTACAGTATCGAATAACAAAACCAAAATATTTCATGCTAATATTTTCGTTCCCCATCGCATAATAACCTACAGTACAAAATGTTTTTTATAATTTTACAAAAAGATAATGTTTGTTTTTGTATGATTATGTACCCTGGAGCGGAGTGAAGGTGAGATTGTGTCCCGTGACGGTTCAGCGCCGCGCCATAATGACTCGGCGCGAGCCGTCGACATTGCGTCGGCCCTCGCTCAGAGATTGGAAAATGCCTCCACAACTTTTCTACTTATACAAAAAGTTAACGTGAAAACTTTGTTAATGTTTCGATGGCTTAAGGGCTATTTTTATTGTTAGGAACAGAGTTTCTGACATAAATTTTATGGTGCTTAGTATTTTTAAACCAATTTCATTGCTACATCAGAAATATCATCAAATAGAAAAGCCATAGAAACTATCATCAAAACAACTGTTTAGTTGTAGGTAATTAAAAAACTTAGTTCTTGTAAGAAATACCCAAAAACCGCTTTGCTTAGTTATGTAAGTACTTATGCAGTATGGATGACTTTATTCAAATAATAAACATTATCTTCCGATAAAGCAATGAGATCAAAACAGTATTTTAGAAACATGAGTCTCTTCTCTCAGTTGATGGCGTAAAATTTGCATAAAAATATAGTTAAAATGATTTGTGTTGTAGAAAATGTCTGACTTTCGGGCAAATGGTGCTGTAAAAATGTTGGTAGATCGGGATAGGCAGGCTCGCGTAAACAGCTCGGTAAATCACGAGAATTGCGCGCCGCAGCTCGACTTGGACAATATTTGTGCCAATAAAATCCTCCCTAACAAAGCTGTTGTTGTCAACGAAAAGCCGCCTGACCTGTTTTTAGTCTATCATGGATTTCGTTGTCATCGTTTCCGAAGCTTAATATGGATGTTGAGTGTTTTTAGATCCACATAATTACGATGCCCCCCAGTTCTGCAATGATGAACAAAATAGAAGCTCAGTTTAATACGCTATATTTTTAGGGTTCCGTAACTAGAAAAGATATCGAAGATCCTATAACCAAACCAATAGTCGGTTTGTATATCTGTCACAAGGTTCTATTACAGTACCTATCGATAAGAGGTAGCTGACATTTTCACTGTGTGTTGTGGTGAAAATGAATAAAACATCAGCAATTCAATATCGAGTTTATAAAGATCCTTCATTTAGGAGAAGGTTAGTTCATGTATATAGTAGCACATACTGGACGTCTTCTTGACTTCTCAATAACTTGAAAACTATCACCGGCAGCTTTCGCGGGCGGGTAACTAATAAAGTAAGTTGGAGGGGAAAGTAAACTAATATCGGGTTGTTCTGGCGACGGCGACGAGCGCTGGCCGGTGCTGGAGTCCGCCCGAGACGTCATCTTCGCTACAGATTTATTACTTTTAATATGTGCACTCCATTTACGAATGTTAACTGCTTCAGTATGTTTTTATCCCATAGGTATTGGAGGAAATATGAAGTTCCTAAGAGTTATATTTTCGCAACCTTATATATGTCTTGGTGCTAATATTCTACTTCCTTCTTTAAACAAATAATCTTCAAATAAATTGATGATCCCGCCAACCGTAATAAATTGCCATAAATAAGAAACGTAACTGTAATCATTAGCACTGTTCCCATCTTTCTCACTTTAAAAGTCGTTTGAAGTTTCTTAAAATTTGCGAAAAAGTTTCGGTACAAATTAAGAGCAAATTTTACTCCGTCCGTTTAGCCATCAGTAATTTCAAAGTTCTAATGAATTTTGTTCTCTGACATTGAAAAATGAATTTCTACCCCTTATTTCAGCCGATCTGGGACATCTGTAAGCACCAATCGGGAGCACACTCACCCACATCATTTTAATATGTACATAAATATTTCTTTTATGATTTTGGAGTCAGCTAGTCGATGATGCAAATGTGATTTAATTAATAAACCTACAGAATAGCAGCGTATTTGTTAGACTTGAAACAGAAATAATTTCAGCTGTCTGGGCTTAGGCATAGTAAGGCAAAAGGCGAGGTCCGCCCGATCCCCGCGCCCCTCATTACCCCCTAACGGTGCCCCATTAAGCGCACGGGCCGAAGTGCCCCGGACCGTAGTTAATCCACGTCCTCATTCACTGTTATTTCGAAGGTCTGATCTAATCTAAACAGGGCTTAGGATCCTACAATGCCAGTATTTCGCGCGACTCATCCCTTTTATGTATTTGACTATCCTCATACCGGTCCCGCCGGTCGGTTGACGTTTGCCTTTGCTATAAAAGGAAATAACACTTCCGAAACTTCCGATGCGATTTCGCGTTAATGCCTTTGTATGAAAATTAATTTACTTGTAGGCATTTGGGTCGCAACAGTACCTAACAAACTGTTTATTCTGACAAAATTACGCACATTATTTATGGTTTAAAACATAGCATACTGAAGAAAAAGACTATTTATTGTCCATGAAATGTGGTGATAATGCTGACGCGAGCGGCGGCTAAGGCCGAAGTGGAAGGGTCAATTTGGAAGCTATTATACGGCGGCGGTTAGAGGCCTACTTCCGGCGGGTGCACTAAGCTGGCGTGTTCAAATCCCCCCCGCTCAATTTCGGCCTTTCTGCAACACCATTCATCCTTCGGCTATTTGGTGTAAGTACATTTTCACGATGAAGTTGTTCTCGGCGTTATTTCATTTTAGTGAACAAACGATTATAACTAACGAACTCGTAATTATTTTTCAGTAAAAGTCTTTTTTAAACTGGAACGAGACTCAGTTTTGATGAACCAGCTTAACAAATTGCTTTAGAGGTGGAAATGTTTTAACAGTACCGCACCCGTAAGCCGATTTCGGATTACCTCTTCATTTTTTACGATCCTCGGAGAAAATTTACGAATTTAGATTGAGTATTTATGGATTCCATATCCGATATTCATTTATAGCGGGGTCGGATCCGCGCCCGACCCCTATGTGAGCGTTTCAGAAAGTTCAAATGACTCCTTGGTTCACCTATTTTTGAATATTTGTGTTCACTCTGTTCAAAACAGGTTAGGATTGAGTCGTAGTAAAGAAATTATTAAGCGTTTCTTTGAATATGTGTTGGTAGGTAGGTATCTAATTTAAAAAAAAAACGAGTGATACTTACAGTAGTCGTATATGATGTGTAACATCTGACATCTCCCTTTGTAATAAGCAACTGAGCAGCGACAGAAAACCTCAAACCTCAAATTTTAAAAAGCCAAATATTGAAATATTTATATTCGAATAATTATTCATTACTAGTTGTCGCTCACTGGTCAAAATTCGGCCCCCTCTACTTACAATATATATAGTGCTTAGTAATTCCATGCTATTAAAAAGTACTTCGTTATTCCATGCTCAAGCTGTCACTTCCTATTACAGACTTCCGTCCCTTTTCGCCAAACCAATCCCACAGAAAGCGAGACAAAAGATGTTATATACACATCAAAAACCGAGTCGACAATTTTATGATTTTTCATAATGTTATGTATAAATTATATAAAGGAACCGATAATTTGTTCCTTTGATCATACCAAGAAAAGAGACAAAAATATTATAAATTTAATTGAAAAGGATTTTTTATAAGTTATCCCTAAATTCTCGCCCGCCTCTGAAACGCTTAAGTACCCTATGATTTTATTTTCAATCTCGGTTTTTGATAAGTAGTTCTGTAGTAATAGATTCACTGATGGACAGATATATACAGAGATATTACTACGTTTTATAATATACTAGGAAATGAATTTTAATTAAAACCTTATTTACTAGGCATTTATTTAATACTGTTTAACCTTATGTTCGTCTTATTTGAATGACCGTGCTACCTCTATATAATTTCATAAATTAACATTGATGAAAACCTATTAGTTGCAACAGTGGCTGGACGCACGATGCACCGCCCATGTTCCGCTAGTGGAAAAGCGGTGTAGTACATTGTAGCGGGCCAGCAAACGAGGAGTTATGACGTCGGCGGAGGATTACGTGAGTGGATGTCGTAATAAAGCTTGCGATGAAGCCGTTACCCGAAGATAAACGTAAATATCTCCGGCCGTCGGTGTCGGCAACTCGGCAGTATTCGCCCCCGGTCTGCCCGTGTGCCTGTGCCCGTTTCTCACATTTGTGTTTGTCTTCTCCCTTCATAATTATGCTACTGATAACATCTACAGCTACTGTGTACACAGCGTTGGTGGAATTAATTTTCACAAAAATAAAACGACATGATAACCGTAAAAATGATACAATTTGTTTTCCCATTCCTAAACAGTGTTTCAGTAGATACGTAAGCCTCACAGAGATAACATCACATTTAGGAAATCTAGGTCGCCGAACAGGGAGACTGTGTTGTAGCATCCTTTGTGCTCTATAACGTATGTATTCTCGCGCCTGCTCTTATCTCCTAAATTAATTACATAAATCTTGTCTGCACACGTCTTAAGCTTATATGACACGCCGCCATAATTCAACCGGTCCGGAATAGAGGTGGAACCGGACTCCTAATGAAGGACGATTACTATGCGATACGAGTGAGATGCATCAGCTTATATTTTCAAAAACTGCATGCATTCTCGACTTATTATTTATTTGAATCTTAAATCCTGGAGATAAACAATTTTTTTTAAATTAAAATACCAACATTCTAAATGCGATTTAGTAGATTCAAATTAGATATTTTTGCTGGGACATAAAGCTAGTCGCTCTTCGTTGCCCGTTAGGGTGAAGAGGCGTCGGCCATGATTTCCCAGGGCGTTCGCTGTCGACTGTACGCCCGACAACGCAGAGACCCACTGCAGTTGGCACCCCAGGTTACTCGGAGGCACTGCCTTATTGCAATCACGTCAACCACTGCCTTCGTGCGATACACGACGATACATGCAATTGTAGACGCTATAAGCTCGTTAAATATTTGTCTTTAACGTTTAATGGTGGATCTATTTAATAACTTATTTCAGGCAATTTTATCGCTCGTGCCGGGGTTCTCTAGGTACATTGTTTACTCAGACATCTGCAAGATGCGACTTTTATAAAAGGGTGACAATAAAAATAATATGTATAACTCAACAGCAAAAAAAGTTTTACTGTGATCAGAATAATGCTACCTCGCAGTTGACAGCTGTCATGTGAGTTTTGAATTACTTACAAATAGGTGTGGAAAGACAACTTGCTGCAAAACTCAGCAGAATTAAGTTTAAAAAAGAAAAAACCGGCCATGAGCGAGTTTCAAAATTAGTGTTCCGAACCAAAGTATACTGAGCAGTATACCTATAGGTATATAATAACGGTCGCTGGATTGCCGCATGCCGTAGGTATTTACTGTATTACGCGTAATTAGTAAACGAGCTCTATTTTTTTTATCAACTATAACACTGCCGAAAACGGTTATAATTTTCCTGGTAAATATGGCTCACTACGTAATAACAATAGTCCATTTTTAGGGTTCCGTACCAAAATGGTAAAATTGGTGCCCAACCCTTATGGTGAGACTAAGTCTGTCTGTCTGTCTGTCACGCCTGGATATCTCAAGAACTACTAATGCTATCAACATGAAATTTAGAATAGTTTTAGGTGACATTTGCCCAACTATTTTGCAAACAAGAAAGAAATTGAAAAAATATATCTTTTTTGCAAAAGGGACTGAAAGGGGATCTTAAAAATTTGAAGTGGCGCTACAACGGCATGTCATTGTGGGGTATCATATGAAAGAGCGCTGTTTGCACATTCTCAAATATATATATATATTTTTTGGGGTCCTTAGTTTCAACTTTTGATGAAAAATGTAAAAAAAATACCGTTCCTCCCCCCTTATCTCCGAAGTTTGCATAGATAAAAATCTGATATTATTCTATGTGATAGAAGTTTATGTAAAGATTACAGGAAAAATAAAAAGATTTCTCTAAATAGCACTGTTTTTCAGAAATCATCAACATCATATATACGTACGGAACCCTCGGTGCGCGAGTCCGACTCGCTCTTGACCGGTTTTTTTTTTTAATAATTGCGTAAAAATAAAGCCATTGGTAACGTGACATTGAACGCAAATCATAGCCCGACACGCCAATTCTTGTAATTCACTGTGTTTCAAATTGTTAATAAAAATAAACTTTATGCTTCAGACATAAAGGGTTTTTTTGCTTTACCAATACCTAGACGAACGAATTGGTGTGTTCTTGCAAGGAACAACACTGATTAGTAATGTGTCCCTATCGAACAATGTGTGCTACATTTTGTTCATTAATCTACTAAATTAGTAGGATTCAGTCTCATTTTGTGGTACTTATCTGATCTACATAAAAATTTAGGAATGGAAATCGTGCACCATGAGACTGTCAAAGTAAACATTAACACAAATAATTATTATTAATTGTCGGTTTTCAATATATTTTTTTATAATTTGAAACCTTGTTTATTAAGAATACTGAAACGAACACGTCTTTTGCAGTATAAATATTTCTGTATTTATATTCCAGCACGCATAAAAACTATTGAATTAGGTACTCGATATTATAATCAATATAGACTTCTTGAAGAAGGTTCCGAGGCTCGAAGAGAACTAAGTTAGAAACTTGGCGAGGCTTCAAACATCATGTTTCCATTCCGTTCCGGTAAAAAACCAATACTTTTACGGTAACTGTCAAATGAGATACTTTTAAACTTCATGACTACACTGAACTGATACACAAAATCATTTGAGACAAATCACATGCTTTTAATTATATATTTAGTAATTAAATTCACTACAAATCTTATTAATATTTGGAAATCATGACATTCGGCCATTCGACACTGTGTTGCTTCCTGACACACACACAACAATCAATTTTTTTAAATAAATCATGTCTTTCTTGCTTGTTAAATAAATAAAAAGTGTAAATAAATTCCTATCGATAAAGAAAGCATTGCAATACATTGTACTTCAACTTTATATTGTATTTAATTATGTTATTAAATTTTTAATTCAAATTTTAATTTAGCTTTGTTCAGAGTTACTTTTACCAGCATCGTCAGAGCTACTTTCCTCGGAACTATTAGTTCCAAAGCTTTTATTAATTATGTATCCACGGTCAGATTAATTCAACCGCAATTACAGTTTTACAAGGTTTGCCATTCTTAGTAAAACCAGGGACACCTTTTATTTTATAACGGTCACTGCCTAGAATTTTAATACCTTTGGAAATCCTAAAGAAGGAATTACAACCAAAAAGTAGATGAAATTATAAAAACTGTGGAAGCTTTAAATAAGCGAATACAGGAGTTGGAGGAGAAGTACATCCACCTTAGCAATGGAAAAACTTATCTTGAGCTTGAAATAAGCTCACTAAATAAATATGTGCGTAGTGTGGAACAACAGCGTCTATATAACGTGCTAAAAGTGATGGCATTCCTAAAGCTCAAAATAAAGACCTTGATTGGATATCTGTCAAGCTGGCTGAAACTCTCAACGTGGATAAATCACAGATACTAAATATTAAATGTGTGGAAGATCGAAATGAACGTTACAGAAACATCCAGGTAGAATTGAAACAAGTAGAACAAACACAGTCATGAGTACGCGCATCCAGATATCTTTCCGTTATAAAACCAGTACTCATACGGTAACTGTAAAATGATAGACTTTTAACTACACATTCGTGAAATCATAAAAGGCAAATAAGAAAATATAAGGCAAATAAGTAATAAGTTTAAAACTTAAAGTATGTACTTTCAATTTTATATTTAGTATTTAAAATCACTACAAATCTTATTATTATAAAGTTTGTGTGGAGACAACACTAAAAAAAGAAGTTAAAACGGAAAAAAGTACGCGACACTCGAACCGCCATGACAGTACCTACCTATGTCCCGTTTTGACAATCAAAATTAAGTTGCGTTATAAAAGTTAGTGTTAATGTTAATACGAGTATTTCGCTGAAATATTCATACGTTGGGGAAATGAAACCAAACGGAACATTACCAATTGATTTCTCAAAATATTTAAATTAACCTATTCTATTGAGTGCTTGCGAACGAATGTTCGAATTTGCGAATGAATGTTCGCCGTGTAACAAAAGCTCGAACAACGAATGTTTGCAAAACAGTGAAGAATGCTCGCGGTGAGTCCTTCCGTTCTATGCAATAACATATGAAAAAAAAAATATAGAGTGTACTGCAAACACATTTGTGACGTGATATAAATTAAGAATACCCAAAATATGTTGTAATTGGCCAAAAATCATTGAAAGATTGTATTCATTAGAACCAAAACTGCTAATCGATGTCCTTTGCAATTTATAATAATAAAAATACCAAATGAAGTTTAGTCATGATTTTTGGAAGTTTAGCGACGTCGATTTCAATCAGAGAGAACCGTTTTATAGCGCCATCTACTTGTATAAAGAGAGTAAATGAAGAGTTCCTCACAAGTCGTTCAAATATTCCGTAAGCGCACCGCTGCTGCAGCCGTGCCGCGCCGATGACGCGCCGACGACGCGCCGCTCCGCCAGCCGCCCGCACCCGCGCGGTAATCAGCTTTTGTGCGCGGTAATTGGGTGTCTGAGCTGCCAACCGAAGCATTTATTCCCGATAAATTGAAAACTGCTTTGTGCTTGGAATCAGATGAATCTGCGGGTGGTGTTTTTTTAAGTTAGAAGATAGGTCATATAAATATAAGCCAAGCTTGAAAAATAAAAGCTGGAAAAAAAAAGCGAAAGAATAGGTAGAAAAGAATATTTTTTAATTCGTTTTTATTTGTGTGTGAAACAAAGCGTTATTTTAGCAGCAGTTTCAGAACCTAATTATTATTTTGAAAACGTATACTTAGTGGAAAGTAAGTTACGTAATAAACATTGCTAATCCCAAGCCATGTGACGTAATAATTGTGAAGCTGTATAAAATTGTGATAACGCTCGTAGGTAATAGTCTCACTAATGAAAATATTGCGTCGTTAGAGATATCCTCCTCCGCAATTGTAAGGTCCTTACCGTAGTATCTACGCGGTGGAACGGCGTCATTTACATATTTTAATAAAATAATATCGCAACTGAATCGTAACTGAGAACTTGATTTAAGTTCTTACCGCGATGAATGTAAATTCGCCACCGCCGCCGCCGCAATTCCAGATTTCAATTCTGGAATTAATGGCAGCCGTCGTGGGCCCAGCCTCGTCTAATATTTGCGTTACTTCCGAAGACTTATCTTAAGAATGGAATAAATTAGTGCCAATAAGTGAAGATTGCGTTACACTCTCCAAAATAAAATGTGTGCTAGCTCACGATTGTTTTCTGTTGCTGAAGACGGCTGACTGCTTTCAGATTCGGCGCTTTTTTGGAGTGTTCTGTAGGCGGTGCACGACGACGCTTGGCCCTGCTAAGCGTGCATTAATATTGTCAATAGTTGGAGTTAGTGGAAGTGAAGTACGTGTTCCGCCTGCCGCTATCTACGGCGCAGCTCGCGCGGTGAATTCGAATGGTGTCTCACACCGCCGCACCTCCTCGGTCCCACCTTGTGCCCTCCACCCCAGTAACGCCCCATAAACTCGCGTCTTAATTTTAACTTTATTTCTTACCGCCGCTGTGTTCAAAGAAAATTAAGTGTGAAAATACTACTAAAGGATTTACACGGGCTTTAGTATGTTTACGTGTCAATCGCCCTAATCAGATAAAATGATCGACAAAAAAAAAGAATCTCTTAAAATACGTTTTTGAATATTATTAGCTGATAAAAGAAAGCAGAACACACGCCCATATTTTTATATTCGTTCGTGGTTGTTAAGGCTCGTACAGATCGGTGCCAATTCGCGATATCGCACCAGTCTGTACAAGCCTTTACTCTGATGCCAACAAAATACAGAAGTTAGTGTATCTTTCTGGGAAACGATTTATGAAAAGTTTATCACAACATTATTTATGAGTCAACTTCAGTGGTCACGTCTTGGTCAGTCAAGTCCGGGCTTTAGGTACGGGTAGACGAAAAAATTTTATAAAAACAAAGCCGACCGAAAGATAAAGAAAAGTAACACCAAACCTTGAAAAATAATTTGATTGGTTTGCGCTTTTATATTTTCAATAGTAATACATATTCCGTATTTCAACGGGCTTGATACAATTAAAAAGATACACCCCTTTGACAAACAGCCAGATAGACCGACGACTAATCTTAGAGTAGATCCTACTAGAATCCCGTTGGCACTCTTTCGGCATGGGAGTCTCATGTTGTAGTTGTTTCGCTTTGACGAATATAATATGGTACACTGCACTTAGTACCATTTGGATGCATGTCCAACAATCAACAACCTACATATTTCGTACAATAAAAATAACAGTCGGTATTGTGTACGATGACAGTAGAAATATCTTAGAAATAGATTGCCAATTGTAGTGGTTATATATCTGGTTATTGCAAGTTTACATCGAGAGCACGTCGAAGCGTTGGAATTTCTCAAAGGTAAAAGTTTTCTTGAGCGCATGTAATTCCGGAGTTGCACGACAGCGAGCGGGCGCACGGGGCTGGCACGCCGCCGGGCCAAGACGCGCGCGGGCGGTAGCGAGCGCGCTAACTTCACTAGCACGGCCGCGCGCTCGCTCGCGCTGCAAACGTCGCGGCGTCCACACAATAGCGATTATTGGGGCAATCGAGGCGAGCGAGGCCGAACCCGAGACGCGCCCCGCGATGCAAATAAAATTCGGAGGAGGCCACGGCTGGACAACGCTGCCCCTCGTTATTATTCGACTCTCGCGGAATTGCTTTTATGTCCTTAATGGAAAAGCGAGATATTTATTTCGGGTTTGTGAAAAGACCTTCCTTTAACATTTTCCTTGTTATGGCTACGAACCGTGCCTGAAAATTATACGGTCCCGGTGTTGTTTGATTTTACATTAATGTTAGCTTAGCCCACCCTTGTTGCTTTAGATTGTATGATCATTATCGTATATTAAATATTACATTCTTCTATGTCCATGACAACACTACAACATACTAGGAAATAAGTTTTATTAAATATAGTGTCGCGCTGGCGCCATATGTCATATTTAAAACCATGTCCCGTATACCGCTGTCGCCACTGGACTTGGCTTTCGAGATGAGAATATCTAATAAGCAACCCCTCGTGTACACCCTGCGCCAAATTTTCACGAGTTCATTAGGTAACTCCAGTCTTCGTTGTTTATTCTAGTTCACCCCTTCTGTTTTTGTTTCTTTTTGTTTGTGTTCTTGCTCATTAGATACACTTATATTTTTATTCCATGATTGTATTTTCTAAATAATCAACCTTATTTTTATTTTGTATCGTAACGACGAAGAAACTTTATAGGTAACTTTTGACAAATAGGAGATTATCACTCATCTTAGTTTGAATGTGTAAGTTTTTGTTTCCGAAAAAATAAAAATCTGAACCTTTATAATCTCACTTTCATTTCCGTCTGTCACGGTGGATTTTCTCGAGAACTATGCAACTTAAGAATTAATTTGTATTTTGGCGTAACGATGACGCGCGCACAGTCAAAGACCAAAAAATGTTTCTTATTTAATTGGGGGGTTAGTTCAACTTTAGAAAAAATATGTATTAACCATATCGTGTTCCATATCGTTTAAAAGAGTTTTTTTAAGGATTCGAAAACTATTTTGTTTATAATATTACTTTGAAGATAAAGCTCCGTTGTAAATTAATAAAAAAATTGTGCTTATTTACGAAGGCCTCTTGTCCATGTACCTAGTATTCATTTTTATGTAATACAAATTGTTAATTAGCTGAATTAGTATAGTAGTTTATAGATATATATATATTTTTCCTCGACTCTAAAATTAATATTCTTAAACTATTAATTTCATTTCATTCAAATATTAATTTCAGAGAAGTATCTCTGAAATTAATATTCCTAAACTATACATCTAAATGACATACATTTAGATGTTTAGTTTAGGCATATTAATTTCGCAAAATACAGTAATTCCCTACGGCTGGCCCAACGACCGTTCCAAAGACTGCTAAGTTCAGTTTGGTTCGGTACCTTAATTTGTGAGAGCCTGACTCGCTCTTGGTCAGTTTTTAGGGTTCCGTGCCAAAATGCTAAAAAGGAACCCTTATGGTGAGACTAAGTCTGTCTGTCTGTCACACCTGGATATCTCAAGAACTACTAATGCTATCAACTTGAAATTTATAATAGTTTTAGATGACGTTTGCCCAACTATTTTGCAAATAAGAAAGAAATTAAAAAAAAAAATATTTTTTGCAAAAGGGAATGAAAGGCAGTCTTAAAAATTTGAAGTGGGGCTACTATGGTATACTTACTACATATACTACATATACTTACTATCTTATGATTTTTTATTGTATGATATTAATAGTCTATTCTTACCAAAAGCAAATACTCACTTATATGAAAATTCTCTTCATCCATTGACCAAAGATTCAATACCAATCAAAAATGTATTTTGGCACAGGAAACTAGACCAAACCACTTGGAAGAATCTCATGATGAATGGATAATAAGAATAAAACTTAACGTGGATACAATAAATACAGAATAACGTCTACGTTAGGTCCTTAAAATAAAGTAAAATGTGACAGCACAATGCATGTTAATCTGCATGCAAGCATAATTTGTGTCATAATGTAGCACACGATAAGTTGGTAATTAATGTACAACAAGACAAACTAGTATTATTGAGGTAAGTGGCTATAAATAAGTTTCGCCAGTTGGTGCGAACTGCCCCTTTAATTATGAAAATGTATGCGAAGCACATGAAAGTTTGTGCAATTATGCCGTAGCCGCTGCGCCGTCGTGCGGTGGCCGGCCACGTCCTTAACTACCGAGCACTGGCTTCTGCTGCTATTCAATTACCTACCTACACCATTCTGAGAGGAATTTACAAGAAGCTTTTGTCGGAAATTCAAGTGAATAGAATATTCTCGTGATGTTGAACATACCTATCTCATAGCGTTGGGTATAGTTTCTTAATACTATGGCTACAGGTTATCAGTCAGTAATAGATAACCACCCATGGATAACAGCAATTACTTCAATAGTGACACATCTAAGCTATCAGTAGGTAAATGAAGCAATGCAATTTTGTACTAAAATTTCAAGCAATATCATCACAGTATTTTCCATCAAATCCTATCTCAAAAAATTACCCTGCATAAAAACATAAGCCTAATGCCATCGAACGATATCTCTAAAAATTTTATCACCTAACTAGTACAAAATAAGCCAGCAATAAAATGTCGCGGTCGAGGGTTATTTACAACCGGGGTCAATTATGTCGCAATAAAGTTTTTAGTGTTGCACAAATTGTCGATTTGGACTCGCTGACGGATGGCCGCGAGACTGGCGCCGGCAAATGAGCACACGATAAAATTATCGTTAGCGGTAACGACATGAATAAATGCAAGAGGGTGGTCCGCGGCCGCGGCCGACGACGAGTGAGACGAGTCCGCCTCGGCAGCGGCACTCGTTAGGCCTCTTGTGACGACTGCAACGTGCATGTACCCCTTCGCTGCACCGCCCGCCCGCTTACTGCACTTTCCTTACAGGTAAACCGCAATCTTTTTCATTTAGCCGTCACATGTCTACGACCTTATATTTACCAATACCCAAATCGAGACACAGTTGTCATTTTGTGTTTGTGTATCTCTTCATAGTCGAGATAGTCATTATAAAACTACAATACTGACAGTATTGTAGTTCATAAAATCACACACAAATGATTTTCGATTAGAATAATATATTTACCTATCGATCTCATGATAGTAGAGTAGGTAAATTAAACAACCAAAATGCACATTATACGCACTCGGTCGTATAAAACCAGTACCACGTGAACCATGCCATAAATATCAGCAAACCAGAGCGCCTAAATTATTGCACACAGGAGAATTTCCAGTAAAAGTAGAATATTTTCAAGCAAGAATTCCGGTGTCAGAATTTATAAAAGCGATTGTATTTTGTTCATATTGTAGTTTGTTTAACAATCATGTAAATAGGAGCTAATAATAGAAATCCACTCGCCGAAACTAGTGTTTGCGTTGATTTATAGTGGGTTGTGGAGCGCGCCGGCGGTAATTTTAAATGTCACGCATTATGATGAATACTAGCAATTTTCTCACGGGACGATAGCCTTGTAACTGGTGAAACTTTTTACCCTCATGATAAATGATATTAGTTATTTTAATCAATTCTCCTGTGGTGCTGAAGAATTGGATATTATAAGGATTGTTTCTATTTCATTCAACTAGAATAATAAAGAAGTAAATTTGCGTTTAGGTGTCACAATCAGATAAATACATTTGTGATCAGAGCCATCAAGTAAAGATTGGATTTCATAACAGGGCATCAGTTATTATAAATCGTAGATGTTCAAGTTGTTAGAAAATCTGTTTAAAGATTTTCCTAACAACAATGTCTTGTTATTTTTTTTCATGCACCTTTGCAGTTTATTTCAAGGGTAAAGTAAACTAAGTCCCGTATTACAGAACGTCACTCAATACCCAAGCATTACATAAAACTAGATTCAAGCCATTTGATTGGTTGAAACTAGCCTTAAGTAATACTTAAGTATTGAGTGACGCAATCAAAAATCAAAATCAAATTCTGTAATACGGGCCTTAAAGCCTCAAAAAGTATCATAGTTTGGGCAACACGCTGCAATTCTATAGATAATGCACACACGCTGTAATTAAAGTAGGCTCCAAAGAAAACACTGCTTGTGTCGTGAATTGTGAACAAAAGACAAGCAGACACAAACAAAAATCCCAATAAGTAACTAATTCCACTGCATACCAGGTAAGACAGAAGAAGACTCATTCAATTCCATTATCATTAAAAAGACAATAGGAAGGTATGATTAAACAGTTTTATTTCAACTATCCACATCAAAAGAACTCATCATCTGCCCGCCTTTACCCAACTATGTATATACTATTGGGTCAGCTTCCAGTCTAACCGGATGCAGCTGAATACCCGTATTTTACACGGAGCGACTGCCTATCTGACCTCCACAACCCAGTTATTGGGTAACACGATACCCCTTGGTAAAACTAGATGTCTATCTCTTCAAAGTTAGAGTGAACAGGCTTCTTCTGGGTAAGCTCACTCCATCGTCGACTTTGTCTCTGTCACCTCTGCCCTTTTTTTTTGTTCACGGGGTGGAAAATCCTCATGGATATCCTCCGCCCTGGGGCGGGCGGAGGGGTCTGTCAGACTCTTACTGACTAAAAACCACCCCAGTGTTCCCCTCCCACACTTGCACCGGGGATCTGCCCTAGACTAAGGTCAAGACCACTCCCATCCACAAAAAAAAAGACTGGTTGGCAGACTTTCGGGTGACTGTCAAAGATCTACAAATGACCGCCGGGACCAACGGCTTAACGTGCTTTCCGAGGCCCGGAGGGGTTTTGGTATGTAAAGATTGTCACCCATCCACGGACCAACCGTTGCAAGCGTAGCTTAACCTGATCGATCGACCCGTGCGGCTGTTATTACTTTGCCACAAGCCCCCCAAAAGCCACATCAAAAGAACTATCACCTAGGATAAGAAACTAATAAACATCTCTCACAGACGTAAACGTGAAAAATGACTCAGGGACCGTGCAATAATAGTATGACGTAAGCTATCGAGTCGGGAAAAATAAGAGTGAGTGAGACGCGTGTCTCGTGATCATCACGTAGCTTCTCATAGGTCGTAGCGCTCCCCGGGCCCGGCTGCCGTCTTAATCGCGACGTCATCGCGCGTAGGCACTACTTGTGTCGCAGCGACGATCTCCTGCCATAAATCAGTCTACACCGTTTGATGGATGAGTCTTCCCTGATAGAAAAACTGTGGGCATAACCTCTCTATCTAACATAGTTTTTCTAGGCAACGCTTAATTCAGAGTAACTTAAGGTGAATCCGCAGCTGTAGCCCGCAAAATTCCAAATGTTCTTTACGTTTTTTGCTATTTGCAGGTCAGTGTCATCTTGATATAAATATGACTCGCGACTACAACAGTTATGTATTTATAGAATTATAATCATGAGAATCCTAATCCTAACTAATATTATATATGCGAAAGTAAGTTTGTTTGTTACCTTTTCACGCCTAAACCACTGAACCGATCATCCTGAAATTTTGCATATACGTTGTCAGGTGTACAGAAACGGACATAGGGTACCTTTCATTCCGAAAAAAAAGTACTGTGCCCGAGGAAAACAACAATAACGTTCTTATGATAATAGATGGCGCCACGTGTCTTTCGAATCATGATTGAATTATATTATTACAAGCAGAGTACAACCCGAATTGATTGTTAAATTCTAAATTAACGCGAGCGAAGCCGCGGGCATGAATACATCTCTCTAAGTTAGATTTGTTCCATTGTATGACTTTTTTTATGAATTAATGATATTGGGGAACAAATCTAACTCTGAGAGATGTATTAATCATTCTGAAGTTTATAATTCTATAAATACATATTATATAGTCGCGAATCATATTTTTATCAAGATATAACCTGACACTGACCTACAAATAGCAAAAAACCGGCCAAGTGCGTGTCGGACCACGCACAATGAAGGGTTCCGTAGTTGGGATGATTTTATCCCAAGAACAAACTTAACATTGTAGTTGAAAAACATGATCCCCATACATTCCAACTGCAAATGTAAGTTTGTACGCACAATATTGAGTGATTTACCATGTTATTTTAAGACCACAGACTTCTTATAGATTTTCCTGTAATCTATGAGTAAAGAACTATTTTCTATTTTTATAAACATTTTGGGCTCAGTAGTTTCGGAGATAAGGGGGGGGGGATGGTAATTTTTCATCTATTTTCTTAAATAATTTCAAAAGTATGTATTTTAAAATAAAAAAAAATCAAAAATCCTTAAAAAAACCCTTTCATTTGATATGTCGCACGGTACAGTCAGCAAAACTTTGTTTTTTAATTTTATAATTTGCCCCTCAAAAGTGACCTCCATATCCAAAATTAATTTATTTACGTAACACATCCGTGTTTGGGTCACAGAAGTTCATATGTCTACCAAATTTCAACTTAATCGGTCCAGTAGATTCGGAGCAAATCAGCTGTGACAGACGGACAGACAGACAGACACACGAGTGATCCTATAAGGGTTCCTTTTTTCCTTTTGAGGTACGGAACCCTAAAAACATTTGAATTTCGCGGGCTACAGCTACGGATTCACCTTAACAAAATTATGTTTCCAAATTATTACCAAAATTAGCTAAGTATAAGAAAACCAAATAGGCTTCAGTATCATAAAGATGTTACTATGGAAACATACAAACAACAGTAACGCAATACGCGCATTAATTAAAATATGATTATGCATGGTTTATTATTATGGGCTGTATTGCCAACGCAACGAGAGATAATTAGCTTAATCACCGCGCTAGCTCCACCCTGATCATCACACAGGGACTCGAGTGTGAGGTATTCCTATTATAATTATTATAACTGTATTAAGGCAAACGCATAAATTTATTATAACAAATGTTTGTAATACACAAATCATTTGTTATAATATAATTTAGAATATAACTAATATATATACTAATACGGGCGCGCAAAAGCGTTCACCGAATAATTAATGTTAATGAATTATAGACGAAACATTTAATATTAATTGTAGATGAACTGCATAATTGTAGCAATTTTGTCACCAAAATAAATTCAATTTTATTTATTGAACTAAAAATAAATACACTGCGTTGCCTGCGATTGTAATTAGTTTGTTAATATTCGGAAACAACTGTAAAATCAACCACGTTTTGTGTAATTTGTAAATTTATTATCTTTACGACGTACGCTAACTTTGATTAAAGTTATTTGGTTTTTTTTTACTGGATTTTCTCTCACAAATATCTGAGGTTTTAGTTAGAATCCAAAAAGAGACGTAGTTTTGGATTTATTTGTGAGATCATCACAATCACAAAGTGTTTCACCGAGCTGCATAGCGAACCACTCGTCGCATATTGTAAGAGAATGATTTTTCTTGGAGGATCATTATGTTGTACTTACTTTATATTATTGTGATACCTAGACACGAATCGGGTAAAGGTAAAGGGATAAACTCCTAGTTTTAGAAAACATAATATTGTAGGCCACTTACAATGCCTTTGTCGCCGCACGTTGATCAAAACCTTTGTAACGACTGAAAATCGTAAATACATAACAACAATATTTCATTACCTACATGATTTAATTTACTGTATCTACACAATAGGCGATCGTAAGGGTGTGAATGACTCTTATTACGGTGTTAAAAAGTAAAAGAAATCTAAAACAAAAAGAAATAAGCATCCCGGGGGAGTGATAGTAAACAGGGCCCGTGACGAGGCCAGCTCGAGCCGAGTCGGGCCACCGTGCCCTCCCGCCCGGCGCCTCGCGGGCGCACAGCGCTAACTTTTATTATTTTTGTAGCGCTCGCGCTGTTTTTATTATAGCGAATGGCTTTGCCTGCTCCATCTCCTGTTATATCCTATACATATAGTTGATGGCGGGTTTACATAGGTGTCTCTGCCACAAAGTTACAATCTGCTACAATAAGTCGTGTTACTAGTAAAATAAAAAAAAGGTAAATTGTAAATAAACACAAGTGCGCTTTTCATTAATGAAACGCTGCCTTTGTAATAGTTAAGTATGGGAACAGTGGTCCGAGTATTGAAAATGCACACCCGCTCGTTAGGCGCCGCCCGCCGCCGGCCAGCAGCGGCAGCGGCTGCGGTCCGACGCGTGACGTCACGTCCCGACCCGCCCGCGCCCTCATTAGCATACATTATATTCACCATTACGTTCAGCTCCGCTTGCTACTTTTTGTGATGTTTTTAATGATACAACCATGCGGAGCCACGGGTGCGGTACTGTAGGCTTCTTATTTGCTCCATATGGTGGCACAGCTGGTCCATTTCTGTTTTCATTTTAATTAGCTACGGAAAAACTTGCAACAGCTGAAGTACTAATGATGATCACAACATTTTTATGGCTTATTACTTTTAAATTAAACGAACAAAATGATGAAAATTAATAGGTACTAATAAAAGTGAAGTAAACAATCATTGTTTACTTCACTTTTATTAGTACCTATTATTTTTTATCATTTATCAGTGAGCTAGTTGGTAGCTGGTGTCGCGCGCAGTGGGCGGCCCGCGGCGCGGCGCGCTGATTTACGTGGCCGGCCGCCCACCAGCGCACCCCGCGCCCTATTGTACCGTGCATGCAGCTGTACTGTACAAAACATATCTTTCAACGTACAATCATAATTTCATAACAAACAATCTAACGAAAGTCGGAAAATATGGTTACGGCAAGCTGTTAATTTTTAATAAGCGATGTAATTGCATAACGTAGTGTCGGGAACTCGGGACACGCGTAAATCACTATCCTGCCGGTCAGCGAGCGAAGCAAATATTTGCATATCGCGATTGATGCGAACCAATCAATACTGCAAATAATGAAAATGCTATATGAAATCTACAAATAGATTTCACGTGACGCTTGTTATTTTAAATAATTACTTAATGATATTTGGATTTATGCTTTAAAATAATTGCTTGCAGTTCTGCGTTAAGTAAATTGACGTAGTTTAATTAATTGCAAGTGTTTATAAATGAATGAAATTATGATTTGATTATAGTGCCTATAGAACGCTACAGTACCTACTCCCTCTCTCTGCCTATTCCTAAGACGATAAAAATAATCGATTAGCGACAGACGATTTTTTTTTCCTCTACATAAAGGGCTATTATATTATTAAATAAATAAACTATTACGTATCTAGATTTATTAGTGAATAACACTCGTCAATGCAATTTTACAAAAAAGAGAAAACAAAACGCACAATTACTAACAAAATCTATTAAAACCATAACTGTAACATATCAAAGCGATCCGTTTGAAATAGTTGCAGTGTATCTCTCGCATGCATGGTTCAATTTCCGGAGAGAGGCTATTTCCCACTAGGCCTCTGTGGCTCATCTGCGAATACTACGTGATGCTTTTGTATTGGAAACCAGTTGTTTTATAGGCTATAGTCCATAAACAATAATTTCAATTATCGATAACGGGAAAATCTTATGAGTGCTTTGTAAAATAATCCTGATGATCCTACAGTAAAAATAACAAGCATGTTAAAATAAATTACATCAAGCTCAGCAATACCCAGTTTACCCAAATCTGTACAAATTCACCTGATCAAAAATGTATATAGCTACTCATACGTACGCATGAATGTTATTATCCTGCATTTGTTTTCGCCGGAGAAGGGTAGAAAGTGTTAGTTTTTGTGCGAATATTTTGCAGCCAATTGTTACGACATAATACCTTCTCAGGAGACTGTCGCTCTCTGTTACCAGCAAGGTTATTAAGGCGGTAGGAGGCAATATTCGTGTCTCATAGGAGTCATAAATATTTTTTATAAGCATGAAGGAAGCGGACTCACAAACAACACCGCACAAAAGCGGCGCAATCAAAATAACACATCGGAGGCGCGCCGTCCAAATTGCTGTGTCAAAGTGTTCTCGTCCTGATTGCTCCATTCTGCCATTGCTACATTCTCCATTCTCCCAGAGCAACCTACCATACTTTATTTGCTTTTTGCTTTCTTATCGTTGACACAACGTGCTTGTAGATACAAGGTAGGTACTGGACGTGATATATCTTTATTTCGGTCATTTTAGTCATAAATAAGCTTAGAAATCTATTTATTGCCCAGATATATGAATGCAAATGCAGGTATGTAGGTGCCGACATAAAAACATTATATATTCTAAGGATATCTAGAATTGATACTGTATAGGACACGGCAAAAGGCAGTTACAACATGTTAGTGTATGCCATGCACATTATTGTACATTCAGCTGCATAAGTAAATAACATTGATTTAGTTTTTAATTACTTGCCACAGAAAACGATAATCCAATCACAGTAAGGTATGAGACGAGGCAATTCTCCAGGACATGATGGGCTAAGTATTGAGCACTTGAACCACGTATGGTGCTGCTCGGTCCGTCTGCGGGGGCAATCAGTGACTTGCATTAGATTTGTCAAGCTTACGCTACCGCACATGGATTCGTTTTTTGGTCTTTAACATCGGCAGCAAATGCCGTGAAGTGGGACCCGAGGTACTTATAAACGGGCCATCCACTAATCCATCCATATCCGGTATCCCCTTTTAAATAGCTAGGTCACTTTCAAGAAAGAAAGAATGAAAATTTGTTTATTCTGCATAAACAAAACGCACATTATAATAAAATAACATAAATTGCACACAAACAAAGTAGCCAAAAGCTTCTTATTCAACAATAAAAAGTTTGATAATCCACATGACATGGCTCTCGCAGTCTGGTGCAACATGACGGCCCGCAGATTTGCTCGGTGTACAGACCTAGTAAAAATCCACTATTTTCAAGGCTTAATGCCGGGGTCTGTATACGAGTAACCTAAGGGTCAATTACACCAAAAGATCGCTGGATGTCCTGCGCGTCCAGTACAACAATGCTTTCAGGATGTTGTTGATAGTTCCTCACTACTACAACGCGTCGGGAATGTTTGGGAAGCTCGTACCGACGGGTTTTACCCCATGGTGCGCAATAAAACAGTTTCACTACTGAGGAGACTAAGAGACAGTCGCAACAGCATCCTGAGAGCTGTAGCGGATAGTTTCAGCTCTCCAATTGTAAAGCAGTTTGTGCGGAGGGTTATTAGTACTAACTCTAGATAGAAATTGTTTTAAATATTATTTTAATAAAACTATGGATTCTTTGTTCCGAAATAAAACTCACTATTGTTATTATTTTTACGTCTCTTGCCAATTCTCGGGACTCTGGGGTCCCGGACTTTAAGAAATCGTACGAGGGGCCGAAACCAACTCGCAGAAGACTATTAGACGTTTTTTGGGAAATGAGGCACCTTTTATTACGTCTTTGACATTTCTTGGGACCTGGGGCCCCGGATCTTTGGTAGGCATACGAAGCCAACTCGCAGCGCTCGTTAGACGTTTTTTAATAAATGAAGGATCATCCGACGATAATCTTTGTATGCACTATGCAAGTGAAGGACAATCACCGGTTGATGTAGGACTATTGCTGGATAATGGAAACAAAAATATTGGACAATGGGTTTGGGACAGTGGACTGGTTACCTAGAATTAAGGAAGGACTATGGCCCCTGCCTGATCAATGTTTTATAAGCACGTATAAAATGGCAGGGGGTAACTTGCACACTCAGTAATGAGCCCCCGGAAACTGTCGCTAGCACATAGTGACGTAGCGACAAGGGGGCAACATATCCCGAGGTGCTTGAGGAGTGGAGAGGTATTCCCCGGGTATCAGGACATTCCCAGAGCCGAAAAGATGCTCAAGTTTCCTATCAGCATCGTACTGGAATTCTTCCTTCCTCCGAGCACGTTTGCACTTGTGAATCTCCACTCAAGCTGGGCAATAAAGGCAAAAAAGACGTGGGAGCTCTTTTCCTCATCAGTGTTCACTCCATCCGGCCAATAAAGGCCAGAGGTGAGAAACAAGACTTCTCCCGGGAGATAGGATCCATAGAGTCGCTACTGCCCAACAGCTAGCCACGTGCTGCTCTGCGGGTTTCTGTATCTCTCTTGGTCTAGCTTCAGCTAGCTTGGGCAAAGTAAACTCTACTGGCACAGACCTAGACTTCAAGAGCGCACAAGCCCCACCACGACGTCAACTTAGAGATACGGCGGTTGGGTTATTATTATTACTAAAGAAAACACATTATGAATACATTTTCTAGTCACCTAAATGGTTTTTTTTTACTTTTTTTCTTTAAACATCAGGTTATACTTTTTTCAATGATCAACTGATTTTGCTGCTAACTGTACCTGCGTATAATTTGATTTACAAAACATGACATTCGATTTGTACAATTGGAACTGCAAACATAAACTGAATACATCATAGCGTGCTGCGTTGCTTTACTACATGAGCACGTAGGAAGAAGGGCGCAGGGCGGCCATGCGGGCGGCCGGCCTCCGCTCTCTCTGACAACGTCCCCCGCTCAGCCTAATTCAATTTCTCCTACTCGCTTAACAATTCCTCCAGCGAAAACGTCTAAGTAGATGGGTCACGGCACCGGATTTAGTTTATTACGAGTAGCATTAAGTGAGCAATTAATCTGAATCCGTAATGGATGGAACTAGAAACGTAAGCATTCAGACTGCGGCTAACTTCCAATAATAGCTGCCTATTCAAATTTGTGAATTAGCATAGTTAACGAAAGCGGTATCATTGATTGCAACAGATAAATCACATTCACTAGCGGTATATTTAATGCGAAGTAATAATTCATGGATATTGTTTTTCGAAGTGATGCAATTTTGGTGATAAATCGTGTGCAATATTTTAATATATATATTTTTCCTTTTAAATTAAACTTACTTATTATAATAGAACCTTTGGACAAATGAAACAATCGGAATATCAAAAACCAAAATAATAGAGATGTTTTTAGGGTTCCGTACCAAAATGGTAAACAGGAACTCTTATGGTGAGACTAAGTCTGTCTGTCTGTCTGTTACACCTGGATATCTCAAGAACTAGTAATGCTATCAACTTGAAATTTAGAATAGTTATCATATGAAAGAACGCTGTTTGTTTGCACATTCTCAAACATTTTTTTTTTGGGCCCTGGTTCCCGATTTTGATAAAAAATCTAAAAAAAATACAGTCTTGTCTCCGAAGTTTGCATATATAAAAATCTGAAATTACTCTATGTGATAAAAGTGTATGTAAATATTACAGGAAAAATAAAACGAAGTCTCTAAATAGCACAGTTTTTCAGAAATCATCAACATCATATATACGTACGGAACCCTCGCGCACCGTGCCGCCGCGCGCCGTGCTATTGACCGTTTTTTTTTTAATATATACATATAGGCATAAGTTTGTTCATGGCATCAATAAATCATCAACTATCGTTATATGACGTTAACCAACTGTATATCAGACCATAACATTCAAACTGAACTGAATGTTTTATGACCTCCGACCAGAACCTGCTAAGTCAAAATGACATAGGACCGTTCCGCAACACACAATTTTAAAATACTAAAATTTCTATTACTACGCTTGAGAGCAATGAAATCAGGTCACCAATAGAAAACTTAATATCTCTGAAACGAACGAATGCTACCTTATTCACGCCGGTAGCACACCTCCGCCACGAAACAATAGCAGCGAAACCGCAGTAGTTCAATTCAACTGGGCTCGCGTAATGTTCACTCGAATCGGATGCCAGTAGCGGAACATGACGCGAACCAGTTGAATTGAACTGCTGCGGTTTCGCTGCTATGGTTTCACGTCGGAGGTGTGCTATCAGCGTTTATTTTCTAGCTTATACACTTCCGGCCTCCTAAATCGAGCCACCGTGCATTTTTATCTTTTTAGGCCTAAATATTAAAATAAACATCAAGTCAGTGAAAAATTTTAATACACTTTTGAAGCTGACGTACTGACTATCATTTCGGTATCAGCATTGTTCCAAATTAGAATTTATGAATTTGAAAAAGAGAAGCATATCAGAGTTTGGTCGCTCTTAAAGAAGCAACAAGCTTTGATTAGAGCATCTCTAAGTCAATAACTACTTTATTTCTTTTGTTTAACATAAAAAGAACATCGAAACTGTTTTTCTTATTTTTTTAACCATTCTGTCGTTCCAATTATGGATACTGTACCTGAAGTAGCAGCGCAAGCTGTGGCACTTCTTCAGTCTGCATAGTCAGCGAAACGTATGTGCACAACCTCATGTAAGTCGTTCTGCCGTTCAAAGAATTTACCATCGATACAGGCGGATTGAAAGTGACGGCTTCGTACACCGTCCAGGAGGACCACGAAACCGGGTCACTACAGCACGAAAAGATCGGTTTATATTACCAGCGTGGACTGAAACCTCATAAGCCAGCCAAGGGTCCCAAACTGACACGAGCTCACGGAATGGCGCGCCAACAGTTTGCACTCGAACATTTCCATTGAATTCAACGTCAATAGAGCCAGGTTCTTTTTACGGATGAAACCAAGATTATATGCTGTAATGCAATTATGGACGTAGGAAAGTCTACCGCAGACAGGGAAAGCGTTTTCAGCAATGTTGCATTGAAGAGAAGGTGAGTTATGGCGGTGGGACATGAACAGTCTGGAGCGGAATTTACACCGAAGGAAAAACTGGCCTTGAGGTTTTCATTTGACCATGGTTGCCACCACCATATAGCGATACATTCGTCAATTCTTGGAGGATCATGAAATGCCATATTATGAGTTTGTGGGCCAGGATTTCATTTTTATGTAAGATAATGAAAGAAAGAAAAATTATTTATTCGGACTCGCACAGGAGATCACAAATAAAAATCAAATAAAAAAAATAAAAAAGCCAAATGAAAATAAAATCAGAAAGTCCTGAGAAGGACATCTGAGCATGATGCTGTGTCATTTCAAAATAAGTGTCGCAGCGCTGGTATTCTGACAGGGTCCGCTGTTATGTCACGAATAGATACAAAAATAAAAAAAATATGAGTGATAACATATAAAAATAAAATGTATATAATGAATGTAGTGCTAGTGCGCACACTGCAAGAATTGTTCTAGAAAACCTGCATGACGTTAGTATCACAGTAATGGAATGTCCAGCAAGAAGCCCTGAAATGAATCCAATAGAGCACTTATTCGAGGAGCTGGAGAGGCGTGTTCGAACTAACCAACCACCTCCAAAAACTTTGCAGGAGCTGTAACTGCCATTTTGGAAGCATGCGAGAACATTCCACAGCACGTCATAGTGGCATTAATTAATTCCATGCCAAACTGCATAACGTCTGTCGTAAATGCTCTTGGAGGTAACAGAAGTTACACACAACACACAATAGACACACAATTGTACACAATACACAATTGGTAGTACACAAATGTTTTCCTTATTTTTCCATTGAGAAACGCGAAAAGACGACTTATTGCAATATAAACTGTTATTTTTTAGTATTCCAATTTCAAATTTGGAACAATGACAAACGGAAATGATAGTGAGTGACTGGCTTCAGAACCACATTTTTTTTCTTTATCCTACCTTTATTTAAAAATAGACCTCTAAGGGCGCTAATGTAGCCCGCGAAACTCAAAATTTCTTAAGTTTTTTGCAGGTATGTGTCGGGTTTTAATGATTATAATATATTTGTTACGGCCGCGAATCATATTTAGATCAACTTAGAACCTGTTACTGACCTGGCTATACTGACGCTTTCGCTTTAAACAAAAAAAACAATCGACTCCCAAAAAAGCACTACAACGTGAAAAATAACTTTAATTTCGGTAGTCGGTGTTTTTGGATCTATATTATAGCCGCCTGCCACCGAGTCGACTTCCGAAATGGAATATATTTTTCACGTTATAGTGTATTTTTAGAAGTAGGGTAGGGTTTTTTTTTTTTGTAATATGGTTTTATTTTTCACTTTTTAGTGGGACAGTTCGTAATTTATCGACGTTACAATAGCCTAATGTCAACTGCTCATCACCTTTTACAAAATATTGCTTTTCCCGATTCAGGGGCGTTAATTGTTGAGGAGTTCTCCTGGTAAGAACCAGGGAGAACTGCCGCTACCATATGCATTGTGACGAGCAGAAATTGCTTAGCAACCATATTAAAGTATCTGATCGAATCTCAACCCGTAAATTACTTATTATTAAGCGGTTCTGTTGGCCATCTGTGGTATTGAAATAAAATGATTTTATTTCTGTAAGTAGGTTTGTATAAACACTTTTACACGTTAATCATATTTTAAACACTAGATGAGGTCGGCATTTCCTATCTGGCTACTCTAGAGGCCGAAGTAAACTCAGAGGTCACAGTCTCTTTTATAGTCGACATAATCTTGGTCAGATCATGTGAAGACCATGTAGATTGGAGTCCGAAATGGTTTTTTAGGAAAGGACCACACAGAATGAGTGTATCTATCCACGCATTTGTCAGTAATCGTGCAGCTCAACTCAGAACTTAAGGAGCTCAACGATTTGACGAACATTACCAAAGAAAGGACATTTGGGTAGGCCGCATAAAGTACTCATACTGCCAGATTATCATTAGAACAAAATTAGAAAAAAAAAAATATATGGTCAACATTGTCCTCAAATATAAGTCACGTAAATAAAGAAAAATTAATCCCAAGCCTTTTTGTCGTCCAAGTAATCTTTAACTTTATATAAACCTTTTTGACTGAGTTTCTGTTTAATAAATAATTTAAATTTATTGAGGCTCAGTTCTTTAACATGGCTTGGGAGTTTGTTGTAAAAACGTATACTTTGGCATTTAAACGAATTACTAATTTTTTGGAGTCTTCGGCACAATAAGCAAGTCTTTGTTTCTAGTATTTATAGTTATATTATATTTGGTGAACTGATGAAAAGTGGAACTGATGATGAGTATCATCAGTTCCACTTCACCAAATGGTGCTTTCCGAGAGCAAATGCACGAGTTACCATAAAAAATACCCAAATCGCTATGGATGTGCCTATAAATAGCATTACATATATTATATCCCCCAACATCACACCTCAGAATCTTGGTGTAATGTAATGCCTAATCGCAGGCATCTCTAGTAATAGCCCGCGCAGATAATATGTAAATATTTACCTGTTAAAATGTGAGAAAATGACATAAGTATGTATATCTGTAAAAAATGGTTAGTTTATTTTTTTGGGTTCCGTAGTAATATCCGTCTGTCTGTCCGCGGCTCAGCTAAATACGCTGTAATTTGGCATGGACGCCGATAAAGTGGTAAAATTAAATAATGAAAAAAAAAAATGGAGTGTACCTCCCTTGCACGTAAAGTGAGGAAGAATTTTTTTTTCTCGCCTATCCGGTGTGTGGTATCGTTGGATAGGCCGTTTAAAACCCATTTTTAACCGACTTCACAAAAAGGAGGAGGTTCTTAAGTCGTCTGTATTTTTTTTTTTTTCTTTTTTTTTTTAATGTTTGTTACCTCAGAACTCCGTCGTTTATGAACCGATTTGGAAAATTATTTTTTTAATTAAATGGATATACTTCCAGATTGGTCCTATTTTTTTCATAATCCAGTTCTGATGTTGGGATCCATGAGTAATTGAGGGAACTCCTCAAATATTATAGGCATACCTATAGCAATTTTTATATTTTCATCAACAAGTCAATCATTTGCATTCAGAAAGTATAATTTGGTGAAGTGGAACAGATGAAGAAGGCCACAGATGGCCACCGGAACTTCTCAGTGATACGTAATTCACGGGTGGCGATGAGATAATATCTGGATTAAGATAGTTAAGCGAAGCAAATTTAAATAAATAGTTCTGATCAAAATGGTACCATCAAACTGATCTCATGATGAAGCCGGATGGTAGGCACTGGAACTCCGTTAAAAAACAATGTATCCTACCCGTGTTTGGTCTTATTGGAATTGTCATGAGATGCACTCTGGCTATAAATGATTTTTAACCGACTACAAAAAAGGAGGAGGTTCTCAATACATATATATCTAGCCATATGTACATATAAAAGGAAACCGTGACTGATTGGTCTATCAACACAGCTCAAACCACTGAACAGATTGGCCTGAAATTTGGCACGTAGACATCCGCTAAGAAGGGGTTTTTGGAAATTTGACCTTTAAGGGTGGAAAACGGGGGGTTTTGTTTGCATGAAAAATCTTATTCCTAGGGTTAATAAACTTGAAACTTGGACGAATACTTACGTAAGTAAATTATAAAGTTTATATTTTTTGTTAACTTAGCTTCAACGGATGGGATGTCAAAGCTTGTATAGAAGAATATTAACGCGCGGTCCGATCAACTCGAAACTCAGTATTTATACATAAGACCAAAAATGAAGAATAACTTGTATCAGGGTTTTTCAAAAATCTACCCATAACGGGGTTAAAAGGGGTAGTCAATTTTACAAGAGAGGATTTTACTACGTGGCTTGATTGACTCGAAAATTGGTATAACCTTTAACAAATAATGGAAAAGTCGCAAACCACTTTAAAAATTAACCTCTTTGGGGGTGTAAAGGGGGATGGATACAGTTTGTATGAAAAAAATCTTCTTTCGTTGATCTATTAACTTGAAACTTAGCCTGAATACTTCATCATCAGTCTCCTGCCCTAATCCCAATTTATTTGGGGTCGTCGTAACATGTCGAATTACACTAGATTTAATACATACAAAAGGAAACAGTGACTCACTTACTGACTGATCTATCAACACAAAGCTCAAATCACTGAATTGATTGGGCTATTTGGCACACAGATAGTTATTATGACGTAGGTAACCGCTAAAAACAGATTTTTGAAGATTTAACCCCTTAAGGGGTGTAAAATAAAACTTCGTGTCTCTGTTGTTTTCATAGCAAGTAGTAGTATACGAATTGGTGTGGGGTAGGTACCACTAAAAAGTGAAAAATAAAAAACTTTTTTATTTGTGTCTTTGGTTTTGTATTTTCGTTTATGGCCACCGACTTCCGAAATTTAATTAAATATAATATTAAATGTGGGTGTACTACAGGTACACCTCTGCCCAACCCTTCGAGGAAACAAGGCGTGATGTTATGTTATGTGCTTCCGAAATTAAAGTTATTTTTCACTTTTTAGTGTTTTTGTTGGAAGTCGGTTGTTTTTTTTTGTAAAAAAGTTTTTCGATTCAGTGAACCGTTTGCGTAATACATAGGTATCTATGCTTATACAACATTATTTTTAGTATATGCGAAACCTGAATATAGTTTGTTCAGAATAAGGAACTGAATCGATTTCAATAATTTTTACATCATGTTTTTTTTTCCAAAAATATATAAGTGTGATGGAAAATGTTATCACCATTTAATTACTTACAATACAATCGCCGTACGATTAGGTACCTACTGCCAAATTATTATCAATGAGCCCAAGACGACCCCATGGAGGCGCGGGGCCGCCATTAGCATGTTTTTGTACGGACAACCCGGTAACATAACGACCTTATAACTTTGTGATTTTTAATGATACAGTTTTGAAATTTTGTACATAGATTCATAGGATATACTAAAAATAATGTTGTATATAAACATACAAGAAGATAGGCAACAGGAAAATCCGTACAAAGGTGGTGATGGTGTGATTTTTGTTAGAGTCAAGCGTCCCCCCCCCCCTGCCAGCTAAATGGTTGTTTTTGGATATGTGAAAAAAATCATGGCATTAGTTTAAATAACGAAGTTAAAAGGAAAACTATCACAGCTGAATAGCCCTTACAAGTTAACGAGTAATTGTTGATTAACTTACATTTGCAGTTGGAGAATTTACCGTGACGTATATCGATCAGGGACCATTTTGGTTACCCATTGAAAGGGTTTTCGATAGGGTTGTTCTAAGCGGTTAAACAAAAACCCATACGATATGAGTAACCCTTAAATCGGCTTTAATTAAATGTTGGTAGGGTTTTCGATAAAAATCCATACAGTGTGGGTAACCCTTTTGAACGGCTTCATTTAAGCCATTCAAAATTACCCACACCGTATGGGTTTTTGATTAACTGTTTAGAAAAATGGTAACGAAAATGGTCCCTGGGTAGAATAGAGATAGAGTTGGTCATGCTACGCGTGCTGGGCGGATATCGAAATAACATAATATTATGATTCTTTCATGTTACTGGGTTTCAAGTAGGTATAGAACCCATTGAATGGGTTATCACGTAACCCTTTCACTGGGTTTCAAGTATAAACCCCATTCAATGGGTTATCATGTAACCCTTGTAATGGGTTTCTAGTTTAAAACCCTTTCAATGGGTTACCCCTTCAAAGGCTTAACTCTAAACCGGGGTTGTACGGTGCCTGATATCGATGTATGGAGGAGAACATGTTTTTCAACTATAATGTTAAGTTGTTTGGGATAAATTCATTCCAACTACGGAACCCTTCATTGTGCGCAATCCGACACGCACTTGGCCGGTTTTTCATTAGTAAAATGGTGTATTATAAGTACTAACTCTACAAAGCCTAAGTCCCTGGTCTTTAATGTTATGTCATGCAATAGTTCAATGGAACGGCCAAGCCATACATTTTGACCAAGATGTAAGGTTTGTAGAGTTAGGCCTTATAAAGTTAGAGGCTTGGCTCTACATTATATAATATCATCTTTAACTCTTTAACAGTGAGAGTGTTAAGTCTTGGCAACCTATTTTACATGAAATATTTTTGATTGGATTTAATTTCTTTTTGTAGGGTGCTCTAGTATTTTTTATTTTAGCAGTGATATTGTACTGATATTACACATTCAAGTTAAAACCATAACCCTTCCTTATATAGCATAGTTGGGTAAAAAGATATTGCTTGCACACCAGCAGTTACTTTCTTCATAGCTAACGAATAAAGTTTCTTCTTCGTTGTTTATGTATATGCTAATCTTTCATACCAAATGGAAGTAGGTACATATTATCCGTAAGAAATACAGGTCTGCACCTCTCTTTAGGTTGGAGGATGAAAGTTACAAATTTCTACATTGTCTTGTTGTTTGTGTGCAAATTCTAGCCTGCATACCAAATTTCAGCTTTCTATGACTTCGGGAAGTACCCTAGAGACTTTATTGTACATACAGACCTGCACCCTCCCATTACGGGGGCTGGAGGGTGAAAGTTGCAGTTTTTTTTTTTCGTTGTTTGTGTGCAACTATTAGCTGCATACCTAAATTCTAGTTTTATAGAACTTGGGGAAGTGTCCTAGTGGTTTTGATAAATGACTCAGTCAGTCAGTCAGTGATGAAATCGACGTGTTTTTAGGTATTAATAAAATCCAAAGTATAAAAGCTAGACAAATGAATCGTGTGTTATATAAGCCTGCTAACTACATCTTCTCTTCTACATCTCTAGGATTATCCAGGCCGAAGCTATAAGGGTTTGAAAATACGACGAAACGCTTCAAGAAAATATTAATATGAACCATACAATGTTAAAGGTGCGTTAAATTGCTCCATGCACTCGCTTTAAAGCTTATGGTGTAACAACTGGGCTTCCTTTAGCAGCCGAAAAGATTGTCATTTATTTTCTTTTCATATGAATTCCGAAAGGAATGAGTTTCCGTTTTCCCCAATCGAAATGCGGTGTTCGCAATATGCTCTTCGGTTTCGTTAGAAACAATTTCATTTCGGTCATGGTCCTTTCAGCTCGTACGTAACAATGAGTTTAATCCTATTAAAACGGACACACATTGTGCCAGAATTGTAGCGTGGTGGCTTTGGTCTGTCGCCGGTCGCATCGGCTCCCTACATCTACTAACCGGAACCAGACCTTAAACAGAATTAAACATGGTTTAATTTCCCTACTGAAGCTACGCTGAAAAAGCTCCGCCTAGTCGAAACACAACTATGCCGGGAGGAAATAAAATAGCAAGGGAAGCGATGCGGGCGTCGGACGAAGCGATTATGCAGTCGAGAATAATGGGCGCCGGTCCACATGCACGTTTTTGTTTGTGGTCTGTGACGCGATTTATACGCGAATTTCTACCGTCGCTGAAGTGAGCACTATTCACAATAATTGCTTTGAACAAAATTCCCTCGCACGTGTCTTTTGTTCTAGTCCACAGAACTCGTTTTATAATATAGGAAACATGCAATAAAATTGTGGTATTTTTGTGGGACACTTCCACGACACCCCCGCACAGCAAATATAATTAAAGATTAGCTGCGTCCCGCGGTTTCACCCACATACATCTCGATTCCGTGGAAATATAGGGATAAAAAGTTCCCTATGTCTTAATACAGGTCTTGGTTTACCCATGTGCCAAATATCATTCACTTTTGCATTTATAATATTACTAGCTGCTGCCGCGTGGCTTTTTCTAAACATATAAACCTTCCTCTTGAATCACTCTATCTATTAAAAAAAACCGCATCAAAATCCGTTGCGGAGTTTTAAAGATCTAAGCATACATACAGGAAGCGGGAAGCGACTATGTTTTATACTATTTAGTGATTGTTAGGATATTTTAAGAGTTTTTTTTTTAAAGCTTTTTTTAGCTTTACTTGTTACTATTTTAGGTGGAAGTTTCATGTTTTAGACAACTTCCTTTTCACCTAGCAATTAAAACTTATACTCTATTCGTTCTAATGATATAAGTAATGACTCATCGGCGCGCGTCGGTTTCTAAATAGTTATGGCCGTAGTATGTTACACTACTGAATTTTTTCGCTGATTTTATAACAAGAGCAACCCTTTTTTCCAGAAAAGAAAATCGAACTTGAATCAGTGAAACGCTTTCTGAAACAAACAACCGCTGGAAGGTACTTATTTTCTTTTACTTGGGCTGTAAGATTGCCGTGGCGGTTACCATTTTAGAGTCCCTTCTGTTATTGCAATGTCTTCGCTTTACTTGGATTGTTTTCTTCTAAAAGGTTTTCTTTGGTATCGGTAGGTATAGTATCTGTTTAATCCAGACGTTGGTCGGTAAGCGTAACTTTTAATAGCCTTATCAGTACTCGAGCAGACCGCGTTCTCTATCTCCGCCTCGCCCCTACTACAGATTCCGGCGCTACCGAGCCTTCATCAACCTTTATTAACCGCTGCAAACACGGAACACCGCCTCGTCTAATCTCTTTTTCTGCTGAATTTCATAAAATTTAAACTCAATCACAACAATTATCGCTTTTTGGTTTGATATCTTGATTAAACATATAGTCAACCTGATTACTGAGAAAAGTCTGCTTTTCTTGATGCTGTATGCAAAGGTCTGTTACACTTTTATTAGATTTTTAGCTAAGATGTTTGTGGGCGTTCAAGCAAAAAAGTTCGGCGTTTAGTTTCCGAGATATACGCAGTTTTGTAAAGTTGGGTGAAAACATTGCATATTGCGATTTTAATTGATTATTAATTAATGCTCAATTATCTACTAGTGCATGTAGTTTTTCCCAAATCAAGCTTTTTCAGAGTTTCAACTTCAAATGTCTGATATGTGCCAGTTTTTGAATAATTTCTAAACCTTATCATCATTGACTATTCTAGATACAGAATCTAGTCTTAAATCAATACCCCACTACTGGACCCTTTTGGTTTGGACTCCCACATTTGTTTATTGCATTTATGAGAGTTAGTAGAAAGAAGTAATGATGAGGCTGTCAAAGATACATATGTATAGTAAAAAACTTTTTACAAAAAAAAATAACCGACTTCCAATAAAGAAAACACTACAAAGTGAAAAATAACCTTAATTTCGGAAGTCGGTGTCTTTGGATCTATTTTAGTATTTTGCCACCGACTTCCGAAATTAAGGTTATTTTTCACTTTGTAGTGTTTTCTTTTTTGGAAGTCGGTTATTTTTTTTTGTAAAAAGTCTTTTTATTTTTCACTTTTTAGTGGGTAAGTTTGCAATTTATTTATCTAAGTTACAATAGCCTAATGTCAACTGCTCATCACCTTTTACAAAATATTGCTTTTCCCGATGCAGGGGCGTTAATAGTTGAGGAATTCTCCTGGTAAGAACCAGGAGAACTGGAACTGATGGTGACTTCACCATATGCATTGTTGCAAGACGAGCATAAATTGCAACAATATTAAAGTGTCTAATCGAATCGCAACAGTGAAATACTTATTATTAAATAGTTCCGGTGGCCATCTGTGGTCTAAATCATCAGTTCCACTTCACCAAATGGTGCTTTCCGAGTGCAAATGCATGAGTTACTATAAAAAATGTGAGGATTGCTTTTGATTTCCATGGGATCCCCTCATCAGATTCTGACTTGGTGACAATGGGACCACCTCGGGAGCATACCCTTTCAAACAAAAAAAGAATTTTCAAAATCAGTCCACAATTGACAGAGCAATCGGTGAACAAACAAAAAAAAAAAAAAACGTACAGCCGAACATATAACCTCCTCCTTTTTGGAAGTCGGTTAAAAAGGAAGGTAACGAAACATGCATCAGCCGTATGAGTATTTACGTTATGCTACCTTCGTTTTTATTTTTAGATTGTTAAGTTATTTTATGTCGATTAGCAGGTAGTACGTAGATTTAGTACTGAAAATAATTATTTATTATTAACACATATTGTTGAAACTAGGCTAGAGCTTCATATCTCAACGGCACACCTGCGCTGTCGCACCCTTAACGGAGCGTGAATTGTGAACAAATTTGTCCTACCGGATGTGCACGGACCACTTTAGAGTTTACGGTATTGGTAAAAGAGTTCACTGCCGTTAAATCTGCTATAAACAATAAAATTTGCATTTATTGGTCGTCGTCACTGCCATAAATTTACAGCGAGCGAGCTGCCAACGACATTTTGAGTGAATATCTGGTGCCATTATACCAGGAATAGTGGCGTTTCGTGAACTCACCGATGTGCATTAATTGAAATCACCAGTCAATTAAAGTCGGTGCCGGCAGTGAGCGCCGCGATGTCGTTGCTCTCTGCACGCCAATTATTGTCATTTGTTCAGCCATCCACTCGTGTACACCCTTCGGTCACGCGGCACGATACTCCCGAGTAACGTCACACAACACATGTACGCATCTAACTGCCCGTGTGTGCCTGTGTCAACCGTCCACGCTGGTCAATTTGTCACCATGGAAAATCAAAGCTTTTGTTTGTTGTTAACTTGTAAAAATATTTTTACTAACACCCACCCATTGCATGCTAAGCGACAACTAAAATAACAACGACGAAATTTCATGCAAACAAGAAACAAAACTTTGCACTCTCGACGGCATGTAAGTAGGTGTGTAAGTCCAATAATTCAAGGGGTGGTCGTAATGTTGGAAATTTCCAGGGCACTCCGAAAAGTTAGGATCTTCTGGGTCCAGTGAACTAGTGACGCTCACTGAATCCTTATCTTTATGTTCGTAGGTGCTTTAAATTATACCATGCTTAGTAGTTACCGTAATTAAGACACAACAAAAACTAATAAAAAACAGTTAGTTGTAGAGAGATTGGAAGTTCAGAAATATTTTACATTTCTCTAGTTATCACTTAAACTATCATTAGAAGATTACCGCTCGTTAGTCGCGAAGGACGTGCGAATTTACAGCATTGAAATAAGTACCCACTTAGCCTATCTACGCGTGTTTTTCTTGCAAGTTCATACAAAAAAAACCGGTCAAGAGCGAGTAGGACTCGCGCACCGAGAGTTCCGTACGAATATATGATGTTGATGATTTCTGAAAAACTGTGCTATTTAGAGACATCGTTTTATTTTTCCTGTAATCTTTACATAAGTTTCTATTATATAGAATAATGTCAGATTTTCATCTCTTCAAACTTCGGAGATAAGGGGGGGGAACGGTATTTTTTTTCACATTTTTCATCAAAGTCGGAAACTAAGCTGCCTAAAAAAAAATGTTTGAGAATGTGCAAACAGCGTTCTTTCATATGATACCCCACATGCCCTAGTAGCCCCACTTCAAATTTTTAAGACCCCCTTTGAGTCCCTTTTGCAAAAAAGATATATTTTTTTATATTTCTTTCTTACTTGCAAAATAGTTGGGCAAACGTCATCTAAAACTATTCTAAATTTCAAGTTGATAGCATTAGTAGTTCTTGAGATATCCAGGTGTGACAGACAGACAGACTTGTCTCACCATAAGGGTTCGTTTTTACCATTTTGGTTCGGAACCCTAAAAATTGAGCGACGATGTTTGGTAGGTACCCCTATTAAAGAAGTGTCAACCAAACCAATAATATCTTATCTACTTTTCCTTCTGTAAAAAATGTAGATAAGTAGAAATAATTGAATTAATGTAAACGCAAGTCTGTTTTTCCACAGTTTGTGAAACAATACAATAATTGTGCAACATATGTAATTGACGAATTGAAAACATATGCATTTGGAATTGATGAATTGATGTAATTGAGTTACAATGGTTATTATTCATACTCCAATGTCTCCCATATTCGACAATTTCGGGAGATTAAAAAACGTAGCCATAGGAGAGCACTGTGTACATCACTACTGTGCACATAAAGTGATTTACAATATGTCATAGATGTCGTGGAAGGTCGTGCATTTATTTATTATGTTCGCCATAATATGAACATCGTAATGACACAAGATATATTTCGCCACTTTATGTTATTTGTCATGGGATAAAAAAGATGACGGAGAGAGTAAATTATATTCGTTTTAAAGTATTTAACCTCTTGTTGTTGATTTTTTTTTTCAGTAAAACCTATCTTTTTACTTAAGATAAAAAGTCGAGAGATTTTCTTGACCAATAGATGTTGACTTCCGAATTGCGATGCAAACTGCACCAAGGCGTATATTATTGGAGGTTGAAGGACTGACTGATCTTTCACTTAACCGTCGGTTTTTTAGGGTTCCGTACCTCAAAGGGAAAAAACGGAACCTTTATAGGATCACTCGTGTGTCTGTCAAAACCAATTTGCTCCGAATTTACTGGACCGATTAAGTTGAAATTTGGTATACATAGGAATTTCCGTGACCCAAAAATGAACGTGTAACGTAAATAAACGATTTTTGATTATGGGGGTCACTTTTGGGGGAGCAAATTAGAAAATATTAAAAAAAGTTTTGCAAACTGGACCGTGAAACATATCAAATGAAAGGGCTTTTTTTTATAATTTTGTAATAAATACTTTTAAAATTATTTAAGAAAATAGATGAAAGATTACCATTGCCCCAAAACCCCCTACCGTGGTCCCATCTCCGAAACTACTGAGCCTAAAAATTAAAAAAAAAATACCGAAAATAATTCTATACGTATAGGTTACAGGCAAACAATTAAAATAACATGGTAAATCACTCAATATTGTGCGTACAAACTTACATTTGCAGTTGGAATGTATGAGGGAACATGTTTCTCAACTACAATGTTAAGTTTGTTCTTTGGATAAATAATTCATCCCAACTGCGGAAGCCTTCATTGTGCGGGGTCCGACACGCAGTTGCGGTTTTCACAAACTAAGTAGATCATAATGGTATGCCCTAGTGTTGTAAATAATCTGTGTACATCGTTCACTGCTGTCTATTCGGTATTGTATGAAAAAAAGTATCGCTTAAACGGATAATGTAATAAGTTTAGGTGGTCGGGCGCTAGGTAGCTCACAGTGGAGCGGCGCAGATACAATGGGAGCGATGGCGCGACGGCGACGGAACCGGATAGCGCCTATTGCCGGCGCACTCGGTGCCGATAAGAGCCACCGAGGCAGTCGCGCCCGCGCCGCGCCGTGCCGTTGCCGACGCCTGCCCCTGATTTATGTACGACGTGTCTCCTTTTTAATGAGTCCGTAAGAAGATATCTCCCTGAACACCACAATAAATTTCCGAGCTGTGACTTGCCAAAATGTTTCAACGTCGATATCTGCAAACAAACCCAGTTCCATTCCGTTAATCTGCCGAAGCGAAGAACGTATCGCGTATATAAGTCGTGCTTATCTCGGGTAATGGCCGCCTATCTAGTTGATCTGCCAGTTTTATTTATAGCCATGTTTTCCTTTACGCGCTCCTTCCAATTTGTGGAGAGTGAAAGGGATTGTTATGAGGCTGCCATGTTTCATACCAATAAACATGTGTATCCAAAATAACGACATTAACTATTTTTCTTTTAGGTGCTTTTGTTACAAAATTCTTGTGACGATTGTTTCCCTTCCCTATTGTTTGGGTTAGTTTCACTTCTCCTAAAGCGATTTGTAACAGAGAACAGGAACCAAGGAACAGAGCACAGAAACAGCTACCGTAAATAAACTGTAGACTACTAAAAACCATTATTTTGCCTAAAAAGATATGATGTTACTAATTCAAAGTCATTTCAGTTTTTTTTTAATTTACTTGGGCAATGTAGTGGTGTCATAAAGATCAAGATAAAATGGCTGCAGGTTTTTATGAATGTCACACAATTGAACAAAGGGAACTCGAGTGTATAACGTTATGTTTGGTTTAAAAAAAAATGCACTCACTTTGACTGTTTCGATTGAACAATTTTATATAAAATCATCATTTCAGCCGAAAGACGTCCACTGCTGGACATAGCCCTCCCCCAAAGGGGGGTTTGCCATAATCGCCACGCTTGGCAGGCGGGTTTGCGATCGTAGTATGGTGTTAAAACGCATAGAGAACGCTGCTGCCCATTCTCTAGTAAGTCCCTTAGTCGCCTTTTACGACACCCACGGGAAGAAATGGGATGGTGCTATTCTTTACGTCCGGCACGAAACGGAACGGATTTTATATAACGCTCCTTTATAATTTATTGATAAAACTTAAATCAATAAAATATTTTAATTCAACTGCTGTTTTCTAGTTATCTTGTAAATCCGAAATATCCGTATTTGATATTCATTCGGCCACTTCAACTACGTAGCGTATTTCAAGATTATAGGTATGATACGCAAGATATATATATATAACGTAAAAATTTAAAAGTCACAAAAAACTTCTTTAAAAATATATTTTTATAGAAGTTTTTATTGACTTAAATGTTACCTACGTACTTTTGAGACCTACTTATTTGACAAGCCGTATGCCCAATAAGATTTCCCATCGGCGACTTCTTAAGAGCCTTAAGAGATGAGTTTCCAAAAAACGATGATACAACTAACTTTTACTTATAAACAGCCGTCTAAATACCAACTTCCTCGTTTCTAAGTTCCAAAAATAACGAACTTCCATATAAACTTTCATCCCCTGTTTAACCCTCTTAGGGGATGAGTTTCTAAAAAAACGATGATACAACTAACTTTAGCTTATAAGCAGAATTCTCAGTACCAACTTCGACGTTGTTCACCAGAGCGCCTTTTTGGAATAGGTTTCAGTAATTTGACTTCAATAATTGAATACAAACTGGTGCTGTCTGTCTACCCAATATGATTATTTATCGTATTTCAGAAACGTTCAGGTAAAAATGGTAATCTTTTTAAAGAGTTCCTCACGACTTTGAAAAAATAATGTTGTTAATGCTAACGAAGCGCAAATAACACTCACACATATAATATAATGTCACATGTCAATATTTAACGCAGTAACAATGCTATTCAAAAGAAAGTTTGTATATAGTAGAATACCGTAGGTCATTAATAAAACGGTTTGAAATAAAAATGTCCTGGGAAGCCTGAAAAACGAAGGGCGGGGGCGGGTTAAAACACAGCGGTGGTTGCGTGCCCCCTCGTTACGGGCACCGGCGGCGCGGCGTCCGCGCTCGTTCTGTGTAAGTAGTGCGTTCATCCTGTTAAATTTATTGCCGCTTTTATATCAGCCGTTACAGAGAGGTCCCCTTTCGTCCGTATCGGGCCGCGCGGAGCCCAGCTTAGTGAAGTCGCAATTACGTTTTACCGGCTTTGAGTCCAACGGAGGCGACTTTTGCCGTCCATCGAATCGTAATGGAATTAGCGTTTCAGTGCTCTTTTAATTTGTCTTCTATCCTTGTACTAAACGAATCTTCTACCTGAACTGTTTGCTCTCGTCGTAACACATTTCTGATGAATAAGGTATTTATCTAATTCGTAATCTATTTGTGTTTATTTATACTAGATGTGCTTGTATGCGTGTAGACTACCAATTGTATCTCATTGGCATTCAAGTCATTTTCATTCGTCTAAAGATAATGCGTCTGATGTTGTTTTAAAACAACCCTTATCCTCTCTCAGCTAACGATGTAACGTATATATAACAATCGTATACTGGTACTGTTCTAACAAAGACGTTGCATTTAAGTATAACAATTAAATGTATTTATTTATGCAACATGTCCCAAAATTAAAGCACAATCTCATAAGGGGTCATTGTACTCATCATTATGAACAACTTTTACTATGGGACCAAACCTGAAATCGCGAAAAAAATCAACTGTTCCCTACATTTTGACCAGTTATGAGAACATCAGCAGATTTTTTTTCGTGATTTCAGGTTGGTCCCATAGTAAAAGTTGTTCATAATGATGAGTTAGCTTAAGAGGTTGTGCGTTAATTCTGGGACATGTTGTATAACCTGTTCAGCGCTTTTGGGTTAAACTACCTTGCGTAGCAGGCGCGTAGCAATAGCGCTACGAGCGTAGCATGCAGTGCATTTTGCTATTGGTAATTATATGACCGAATTTTTTTCTTTATTTGCCCATTTGAATTAGTTTTTACAGTAAGTAGTTGAACTTATAATATGTGAATACAATACTACTGTATTTGCTCGCACAAATAGCAAACTTACCTACCTACACAACTTTAAAAAATCCATTGTTTGACAATTTGCGGTTCGTGTACCTACAAGGTGAAACGACAGACAGCGCTTCGGAAGTTAATCCTTTTTTATAAACGAGTTCTTGAGTCTTAACAAATTGCAATAGATGTTGTGCATTAAAAATAAGTTGGACGTCACCTGTAGAGAGAGCACGGTGCGCGGCTCATCTAACTTGCATGTGCCGGCACCCGGCGCCGCCCGCGTCACGCTGCGCATCTCATTACCGCTTCACACCTAGCTACATCGCAATATGCCACACGTACTGATTCATTGCACTTTTTTGGCATACCTTAATATGGATTAGACTCTAACGTCTCTTCTGTCAGTCTTCGTCTGTCATTACAAAACCAAGTCCACTACTCAGCCTACATCATTCATCATATCAGCCGAAAGACGTCCACTGCTGGACACAGGCCTCCCCAAAAGCGCGGGGATTTGCCATAATCGCCACGCTTGGCAGGCGGGTTGGTGATCGCAGTATAGTGTTAAAATGCATAGAGAACGCTGCTGCCCATTCTCTAGTAAGTCCCTTAGTCGCCTTTTACGAAACCCCCGGGAAGAAATAGGGCGGTGCTATTCTTTACGTCCGGGACCACACGGAATAACCTCCGGAATAGTCAGCCTACAGTAATTATAAAATGATTACGGTAACTAATTTACAAAGTGATTTAGTTAATATATTATATAATATTTCGTACCAAGCAATATTACGATGTGCCTTGGAAGCATATATCTTAGAGGAGGAGTATCGCAGTAAAAGATTATCGCAGGGCGAACGTCGAAACCTCGAATAAGGATATTACCCTGAAAATTTGAACGTCGATATATTGTTACCTCGCCTAAAATGTAATATTGACGTGTGCATTGTTAACAACAAGCAGCCGGGACGGCGGGCGAGGTCGGAACTCGCTTTGGATGAGGCAATTTTATGGGTTTATTGAAAGATAGTCGTCTTCAGCGTACAACCCTAAGTGATGAGATCCGGCCGAACCCCGGCCTTCATAACGTTTGTAATACCATTTTACGACCAGCTTAGGACGTAACTTATACATATTTTGAATAACTTTACGCGCTGCTTAGAAAAGAATTACTGCAACCCGCCCCCACCGAGATAGGCTTTTATATTATGCAACATATACTTTACGACGGAGGTGTTTGCTGACTATGATGTTGTTCATTTGCATAATACAAATATTGTCTATATAAAAAAAAATATCCAGTACAAAAAAGAGTGCCTTAGTAACTTAATGATTTTGTAACATATTTAGAAACTTAGTTTCGCAAACAAAACTCGATGATAAGAAGGCCTGTAATAAAATAAATTAAATATCAAAAGCACCAATATTCACTGAGCACACCCAGTTGCGTCAGTTTCAGATTTTATCTTAACAAAATAACCCCAAGGTGGGGACCGCTACGCACAAACGTCGCACTTACCAGCAAAACGACCTCAACTCTAATACACGTTTCGCGTGTTCCCCTCCCGGTGTGTATAATAAAAGTAACATTTTTGTTACCGTTCCATTTTAGCCAAACTATGTTTGTGCGTATTGAGTAGAAATCGTACGGGTCAGCACACGTGTTCCGCACATACAATCAGCCGTTAGGGCACGCCCTGACACCCCTAAAACGATTTGATTAAACTCATAAAACTCGAGGTAGCTTCCTACCGCCGCTGCCGCCGCCGGTGGACGCGGTGCGGCCCACGATAGAAAGTTGAAGTTATATGAGCCCTTCCCCGAGAGCGCCTGCCTGAACCTCCGCTCCACCAACCACCGTTTAATAACACAGTCGAGTGCTTTCACCACCACGATTAAGATGACTGTGAATAATTACATTTGCAACTCTTTTTGTTTTTTACCTGGAGCAAGCAAACCATGCTAAGGTATTAATATTAAGGCGCTGACAAGAGGCAAATGATAAAAGTAGGCTTGTCTTAAACAAAAAAATTGCCAAATCTATATAGTTTATGGTAGCGGAAAAATATATGTTATTCTTGAACATATTTCTCAGAACTTGGTTGTGACCAAAACACGTTTAGAAAAAAAATCTCTATACAAATTAACCCTTTACTTTGAGTTTCAATCCAAAATATCTGTTTTAAATACGGTTGGTACGGTACTGTTGTACGGTTGGTATTTAATTAATAACAAGAACGTCTTATTTGTATGGAGAACTTGGTTGTTTTTTATTTTCGATTACTCAACTCATTTTTGAGTAAATCGATAATTGCTTCATATTTTGCAATAAATTACAAGCGTTGTTTCATCGCGCTTCTCTTTCTTTTGTATGCAGTCTGACAGTGACTGCGGTTTCGCTGTTGTCAGCGTTTTAAGATGATGGTATAGCATTCTGCAGTTTTCTACAATGTGAGAGAAAAGCAGTGAGTTAAAAGAGTGCTGTTATTTGTTATTCCATTACACGAGGCCATACCGACAGCTACCAGTATACGACGTGTTGAATTAATAGTTGTAAGTACAAAGTCAGGCCAATACCAAGTTTTCATGACACTAGGTTTGTGCCATAAGTGCTGTAACATAGTAAAAACACCAGCAACTAAGTTGTGTTTTTTTTTAAACAGAATAGTAAGGGTCTTTTATTTCTTAAGAACTTTCACAATGACGCCAGCTTATAGCTTGCCTTGCGGACAATATAGGTATACTTCATAATCTTTCCCTGGTGTCACCAAAACGTATGTTAATTCCTTCACCCGAAACCTTATAGGTAAGAACTAAAGTGCTGTTTGCTTTTGCTGCAACATTTTACGTAAACACATGCGTGCCCTGCCTCTTTATTGGATGTTGTTACCAAGTATCGAATCCCAGAGCTTACGGTGCTGGCGCGTGCACGTCAAACTTCGCTAACCGCCCTTAAGAAAGTTGGTAAAGTTGCCTCCCGTCGGAGATGTGCTATGCCGTGCCGCCCTCGCGACGTTGCCGACCTCGTGTAAACTGTAATCCTTCAGATGATGCTAGGATTTAGCAGCTTTATATTACCTCCACTGGAAGTTGTTTGATAAATGTTGTCTTTAACAACCAATGATACAGATCAGACATTTATCACTTCTTTATATCTTCGAATAAAAATAATGATCCACTCCTTTATTATATTCGACCAATGTGCTCAACAACATTGGGATTACCTACCTATTTTCATTTGTATCGTATGAGTTGAATTCGGCGAAGTAAAAGCCGCGGATAGCTCAAGGATTCGCGTCCTCGCACTCCACTGCGCGTGAATGGCGCTCGCGTCGTATTATCAACCGTCACTTCGCTCGACAGGTGTCGCCTTCAGCCAACTCGAGAGTAAATTACTAGCTTCGAAGTCGCTGAATCAACCCGACTCCTTAATCGATTTTCAAACCACTCGCCTAAGAGCTTGAGACACAAATGAGTATAAATGACTACCGCAAAATTGAAGACCGCATTGATGCAGTTCCATATTATTCTTGGCTTAACATAAATTCAATCTAATGAACAAGAGTAGCAATCATATACATACTAAGACCTCGCATAGAATTAACTGAATGTATTTAAATATCTCTATGTATGTTCGTGTAGCAGTTGAATAGCAACATCTTGCATGCTAAGCGCGAGCTACGAGCTCGTTTTCGTATTTAAATAGGGAAATGGGAAACAGACGCGGTGAGTCGACGAAGCACTGGTGCCGTGGTATTGTTTTAATTAAAGTAATTGGAGGAGGCACGTTGAGAGCCGCCGCTCGGTTGGCATGATCTGTGCCTTGAGGATTTACACCAATTTAAGGCCGAACCCAGCCAGGCGTCAATTAACGGTACGAGCCCTACTCAATCGTATAACTGTGTACGATTTATCTTCGTACGTATTATGATGGAATCGTAAGCAAATATGTAATTCAGTGTAAATCTCTCATTCATAAGTGTTTAATTAAACTGCTACTACAGAAATAAGACGATAGAAGTATAATACCTAATAGGTACCTACATATTACAAACAGCTCCCAGTTTCTTATAGACATATTGTATATCTATATTTATTTCCACAACAGTGGCTTCCTTTAGTTTCTTTCTGTACGACAAATGTAGCGGTGGAATATGAGAAACGAAACGAAAGAAACTGACACTAACAAAAAAGCAACCAAAGATAAACGGAAACGGACTCGCTCATAGAGAAAAGTAGACGGTAGACGCTCTGTGCAACAGAAAACTTTGCGGGGAGTCACTTCTTAGCTATCTATAAAGTAAGTAAATCTTTGTTAACAAAATAACGCTCATTTTATATGGGTAAATATTAACTTTATTTTATAACGCAATTTTTTAAGCTAAAATAGCTGTTTGATCAACATTACGCAATGATTTTCTAACATCACGACTTTTTCTTACAGGAAACTTTCAAGAACGTCGTCACCTTTTGTCTGTAATCAGGCAAATGTTCTATTTTCGTAGCAAAGCTCGGATTAACCCTTCGCCGAGAGCGCGTTTGTACAAGTTTCCTTAAAGTAATTAAAGGTTCAAGCAATTTGAACTCTGAAATGAAAATTCATAATCTATTTATCTGCTAGGGTATCTGTATCTTTAAAATAATATTTTATTCTACGTCACACAAGTAAAAGAAAACAAGATAAATTACATTGCAAAAATGTTTGATTGTTTAACAAGCGCAATGAGCACTACAAACGTACAGACAGACACATGAATCTTTGTAAAGCTAACATGTGCTTTCCCAACCGCACCAGTGGGAGAGCGCGCATCGCCGAAAACAGTGAATAATGCAAAGGCCTTACGAATCGGATCATATTTTTTCAGAGAAATGTGGAATCGCGAAGTGGCAAAACAGAATTTAATATTCGTAAAAGGGTTGACGTCGGGATAGGGGCAGCGCGGCAGTTGACGCGTGCCTGCTCTAGGAGTTTTTTTGGCTACTTTCCAAAATCAATATCTTCGGATACAAAGGCCGTCGCGCATTTTGCACTAATCTTACCGAGAAGACGCCATGAAGTAGACTTTGTAGATGGGTAGCTGTCAATGATATTTCATAGATCAACATTATTTAATTTTCTTGTATATTAAGTAGCAGGTACTGATTTTCAAATATTGCAAAATGTCTAAACACCCCACTTATTGCCAAAGTTTGCACAACATTAAATAGATAATTAAAGTTAAAGATTTTTACAGAAAGATTACACTTATTTATTACTAGCTTTTGCCCGCGGCTTGGCTCGCGTTAATTTAGAATTTGACAAACATTTCGGGTTGTAGTTTGCTGTTTTAAATTTAAAGTGCTATCAAGTACATCCCATAATTCAATCATGATTCGAAAGACACGCGTGGCGCCATCAATTATCATAAAAACGTTATTGGTGTTTTCCTCGGGAACAGTACTTTTTTTGGGGATGAAAGGTACTTTATGTCCGTTTCTGTACACCTGACAACGTATATGCGAAATTTCAGGATGACCGGTTCAGTGGTTTAGACGTGAAAAGGTAACAAACAAACAAACTTACTTTCGCATTTATAATATTAGTTAGGAAGTTATGATTAGGATTAAAAAAAAACGATGAAAATATCTAATATTAAATCTAATTATAACTTTAAAGTATATCACAGGTTTATGGCAAATATCATTATCGTACGACCAAAATAACACGTCGAAATGAAAACGCTCGGGGACACGTGAATGAATAATACATGAAAAATAAATCTTTCCGAAGACATTTCTTTTTCTGAGTGGAATTTACAGTACGTAAATATTATCTGCCTTAAGATCAACACACTAGGAACAGCCTTACTGTCGTAGATCGACATCTGTACTTACTTGGGACATTCCATACCTCTTGAATCTTGGAACCAGCTTTCCATACCTATAGAAAGACAATATACTCAGCAATAGAATAATAGTAGGTACATTACGTCAAACTTCATTCTGTTATTCAGCAGGATAATTAAAGAGTCTGTAATTAGGTAATTGAAATGATTGACGTGCAATCATAAGCAGGGGTAATAAGTGAAGATACTCTTTTTAAATGAATTTAACACAGTTAGTGTGGAAATGGGTAGGCGGCGGAGTGGGCGCAGTCGGGTGCGAAGCGATGCGCCGTGCTCGAGAGCTCGGTTCATTTAAAGGCACTTGTCTGTAATTGCAGAGCGACTAAGACTTTACCCTGACTGAACGGCAGGCGTTATCGAATAAAAAAAGTTTTAATAGTATGCCTTTGTCGAACCTTTATGGGCTTCGCAAAACTTATCTCGACCTACTTCCATCTTCACAGTTTTATAACCCTCAAGTTCTAACACGCAATGTATCTCTGCTATGAATTTGTTTACGACGCCTTACTTCACTACCAATTAGGAGCTCGTACTTGAATTGGAAGCTTAATAATCACATCAAATGTTTTTAGGTGAATGTGTCTTGAAGAAATGCACTTCGGAAGGATACTTTAAATAAAAAATCCAGATAGCGGTTGCAATTTCGTCGGAAACGCAATAAATAGCTCGGGCGGCGCCGCTTGACCCACTTCCTGTTACATGCCGAAACGCCTGCGATTTAATCGCACCCTGCCTCACTCCATCCTTCCGTCGAGACCCCACACGCTTCGCTTCTTTGCCCCATAATTATTAAATCCATTCCGAGCTCGCCAAGAAAGGGGCACACCCAAATAAAAAGCTCTACCGGACCTAGTGAACCATGCACATTAACATCAATAGCTTGTTGGAAATGTATTTTAGGGCGAGTTTACACAACACTCTTAAGATCTTACATGCAAAACCCAATAATATAATACCTGTCGCATAAATCTCGTAGACGCCGAATGCCATAAATAATCTTATGATTTAAAAGTTCTTTCCTTCATCAGAAGGCGCTATGACATTGTTTTATCTACAACATAAACTGAAAGTTACGTTTGAAAGCACATGACATCTTAAACATTTTTCTCATTGTATCATGTCGTTCAGATTCGCAGTATCAATACTTTTTTATTCAGTGGAGAATGCAACATCGTGTAGCCACCACCCTGTTTCACGTTCTCGGTTGAGTTCACATGGTGGCAAGTGCGGGCGGCGCGGGCCGGCGCGAGCGTCGCATCTGATAGCGAAGCGGAAATTGCGCGGCGCGTCGCGTGCGCCGCGTGTCCGTGACGTGCACTCTATTCGCTTGCTATTTTATTTCGCTTTGCTACTCACCTCGTACGCCTCCAAAATCTTTTACACTGCTGGATTCCAAGAATTCCTTTTGATACATTTTACTTTGAGCTTCTATCGAAATAATTTTTGTCACACACAGAAATTACTTAGGTACAAGTCACGGTTAAAATGTAGCAAGTTTCGAGCCGATTATTTACGAAGACTTGTTTTGATACCTGATTAAGTATTATGAATATTAGATCAAAACCTGATATACTCACCCTTTGACTTTACCTTGGTTTAAAAAATATACAAAGATGTGTAGGTATAGGTACTTACTTGAACCTAATACGACTGAGGATAACGAGAAGCATCTTGTAAGTCACTTTTCATAAGAATATTCCTACACAAAGACATCATAAGTAGGAAGCTAGCTTGTCTCAATATGAAGTTGATACGGGCTCGTGTGTGTTTTGTCTATGTCGCGCTCATAACACAGCAGACGGGAGAACGCTCAAATATTTTTGTGAAACTTTCATGAATATATTAGCCATAAATGTGACTAAAGGAATCTATTTCCTCCACTGAACCGTGCGCAATGCCGCCCGCAATGTACTTTCGAACACATAAACACTTTGAGGGTTCTATAACGCTAAAACTACATGCGTATCACAAATAATCACAACTTCAAAAATAACAGGGTCTTTCAAATAATCACATGAATAATTGCTGTATTTTGCTGAAGGTCACCAGAGAACAGAAATAAATGTAAAAAGGCCGAAAACCTAATTATTATTCAAGTATTCTAGCAACACGCTCACACGCTAACTCCCATTTTCGTCATCGGGACTTCTACCGCTCGTAAAACACAAGTTACACCATTATATTTTTACGACGGCAGCGAATGTCAAGTTTTCAAAAACACGCCTGTCGGCTCCCCCGTAGCATTTGTTCTTTATCACAGCTGGAAAACAAATGATACTCTACCGTGTACTGGTTACACCAGCCAGTACAATTCGTTTAATTTCGTTTAGTTAATTACTGTCATGCAAAACATTATCGATTTTTATTACAATGCCTACGCACTTAAAACCAACTGACGCTAATTGGAGATAAGTGTTTTAAGTGTGAAGTGGAGAGACAATTTTTTTAGCGGAAACTGTACTGTCAGCGAAATAAGTCGCTAAACATTAATGACTGTACTATTTCGTAAGACCTCCAAAAAATCTATTTACATACGTAGATTTGTAAAAAGATTTTTTCATCAGATTAGATTCAGATTATCAGGCTTTTTTCAGACTTTTGTTTTCTATAACTAGAATTTCACGATATGAGAGTAGTCTTCTAACGTGAAATTCTAGTTATAGAAATCAAAAGTATCAAGTGAAGTTCTTATTTTACCCGCGTTATCTGATTTTTGTTTCGCAAGAATCTTTGACTGCTACCTTCAATGTCTTGTTATTTACTTAAGTTATCGTCTTTTGTTATTGATGAGCATGTTAAGTTTTATTTTACTTTAATAGTAGTTTATGAAACTGTTACAAATAGGTTATTAAAACACGAGTGTGAGTGTATAAACCGAGTCTCAGACGAGGTCTCTATTAGTATCGCACGAGTGTATTAATACCTAGTTATGTGCATTTTCATACACTACTTTATCTAAGCTAAATGATACCTTGATATAGTGTTAAATTTTCATTGACTAACATAACCTCACACAATAACAATGGTTTGACCTATTAAATGTGAGATGTTTGACATTCAAAAAATATTTAGGTATTTCTAAGTATACAAAATCAGAAATTGACTAACATATTAAATAAGCACACAGCTCAAACTACTGGAACTAGGAACGTAATTTATTTGCGCAAGGCTTTGTTTATCAGACCCAGTGTCGGGGGTGTTTGACCACTACTTGTACCTGGTAAAGGCAATTATAATGAGTTTGTTTGTATGGAGCACCGGCTTGTCCGCACGCGTTTTATGTGTGTAGGTAGTCATTCTCTAAGCTGGGCTATTACCCAATCGCAGCACTACACTACTACCAACCCTTACCTGCAGCTGCGGCTGTGAATATCTCTTCTTGCTTGACTAAGTAATAGTTATTATTTTTTACGTTTTTAATGTAACTAATGTAAGCGAGCACAAAACCGGGAATTTTTTTATAATTCTACCTCAAAGGGGGGAAATAAGGGATGAAAGTTTGTACAAAAATACTTAATTTTTATGTAAAATCAATGTGTAAAAAGAGATAAATAAAAAATAATGTATCACTTTCAGGATTTTATTTTAAAATTCTACCCCAAAAGGGGGATAGGTGAGAAATAGGGAGGAAAATTTGTATGGGGAAGTCCGAAATCTTGACGGTCGTAGTCGTAGACAAAGTGCTAGTCGCTAATACAAGAAAATCCCAACCTAATAATGAATAGAAATAAACTAGTTTATACTCCCTAGCTTTATACTGGATAGGGTCATTATATTTAATATTCATATTTAATACCCTCAATTAGTTAAATAAGATCGTTTAACAACTGCAGCTAACTGTATCTGCCTAACCCTTCGGGGAAAACACGCGTTATGTATTTTTTTGCATCTATCAAAAGTTTTCTTAAATTAAATATCCCGTTAATACGCAGACAATATTTATTTACTCATTTATTTATTTCCTTTGGCAGACTTACAGCTAAACAAAACAGACTAAGTAATTGAAAATGTGACTGACAGCCAAAAGCATAATAACGATATTAGCAAAATAATGCTTTCGTAGTAGTGCATTGTAAGAATGAGAACATCGAGACCTATTTAAGATGAGCCAACACACAGTTCATTATCTCGTAAAATATATTCAATTCCTAAGCGATATTTAAAATTACCATTTCTCTCTGCATATTACTCTTGAACACAAGTTTAAGACAGGGAGGAAATAAAAGGTTACAATTTTCAAATATAAAAATCAATGCCACTTTTCGTTGTAATTTTATAACTCAAGAACGGGCTCACCTATCAAAAAAAAAGGTTTAGGCTTTGTTCGGACTATTTAGTAAATGGTTTATGTGAAGTTTTTTTTTTTGTTGTTTTTTTAATGTTTACCGCCCAACGGAGTGGGCACGGGTCAGCTAGTTATATAATATTTTTTCTTAATAATTTATCTTACATACTGGCTCCCGACCCGTGTGTAAGGTTTTTTAACCTCTCTTAAATGAGAAGAAACATAAATAACTCAAAATAATCCATACCATATAATATTATAAATTCGAAAGTAACTCTGTCTGTCTGTCTGTATGTTACTTTTTCACGCTAAACCACTCTGTGCCTCTAAGGGTGTGACCAGCCCATTTCCATTTGAGTTTTCTGGCTTTCCGTGTGTCGTCAGCCGCCGTCGTTACCTAATTTCTTCGGTTTTAATCCGGTCTTTTCTCTTAATTTACAAATTAACTGACCTTAAATAATTTGGTACCGTTATGTTTTTTTTTTGGTAAGCGTTTAACCTTTATGGTCGTTTTATGGGTACATTTCTGGTAAGCGGTTAAGCAGCAGCCGTAAAACCTTCGATTTGAAAGAGCCGTGAGAATTAACAGCTGGCAAGCTTGCTTCAGACGGCCTTTAACCTGATCGGGCGACGTTCCTGATTTACCTACTTATGTATGTATTATGTTGTCCAAGTCTCGTCTCAACTCCGTATAAATATGCATATAGTAATATTACTTTCTTGTATGAGCTTAGGAGGAAATGCTACCTTGTTACCTTGCAGAACAACAAAACATAACAGAACTTGTCATCTGTAATTAGATTTCGTTCGTTCTACCTTTAACCAACACACGGTAATTGGATTCCAATGGCAATCCTTTTAATTTTTATAGCATCATTAATTTGCACTATTTGCTTTGTTGAGCATACGATTTTTTCATAAACATATGAAGAAATGGATTCGTAAGTTCCTTCAAAATTCTTCGGATTGTAATTGGGCTGCATCAGATAAGTTTGTGGCACTATTCATTAATACCGTTTTAACCTCGTATATTAATAATATTGTGGACTTTAGGTGCCAAGGTAATCTGCTATGATCAAAGTAATTAACTGCACGGAGACAGTTTTAAATAGGTATTGATAATTATAAAACTAATGTGGAATAAACAAAAATCATAACCCTCCTTTTTGCTTCGCGGGTTAAAAATAGGTTTGAAGCTGAAAGAAATCGTGTCAAAAGTTTCCCACAAGGAGCTTCTATCTGAATGTTAACTAGAATATTTTTATCTATGCTTGTTATATACATTCCGTAGAGTTACCTTATTAAGTTCTTCTTCATAACAAACAAAAAAAAGACATGTTAAACACATACACATAACATCACACCTGTAATCCCCGCAGGGTTAGGCAGACGGGTACCTATAGTACACGCACATTTCGCCAGTTATTTTGAAGTCCCATGTAATAGGGGTCGAGCCTATTGCCAACAACCGGGCACAAATCCAGACTACGGGCTGCTACTGAGAAATTCCTAATGGAAAATACCAATAATACTTTGCCCGACCTCAATGACCTCGACCGAATCCAGGACCTCATGCTTAGCAGTAGCAATGCAAAAAATGATAAAACGCCTGTTTTACCACGGGAACGTACTACCGGGATGAAAAGTACCATTATATGTCCATCCAGGTTATAAACTATCTGTGTACCAAAGGTCATGTCCAGTTTCGACCCTCTGATTACCGGTAATATTCAGGATTGTGGGTTTTGCAGTACTAGGTCATTTAAAACATAAGATTTAAATTCATCATCATCATTTCAGCCGAAAGAGGTCCACTGCTGGACATAGGCCTCCCCCAAAAGGAGGGGGTTGCCATAATCGCCACGCTTGGCAGGCGGGTTGGCGATCGCAGTATGGTGTTAAAATGCATAGAGAACGCTGTTGCCCATTATGTAGTAAGTCCCTTAGTCGCCTTTTACGACACCCACGGGAAGAAATAGGATGGTGCTATTCTTTACTTCCGGCACCACACGGAACCTGGATTTATTAGGTAATCCTTTTAAGCTTGCGGAGCAATATAAAAAAAAAACAACACTAACAATAGCTTCTGAGGTTTTTGACGTTCCATTTTATCCCGTAATTGCCTTTAAAGTGTGGGAACAATAACTATAAGTCGTTTATTTTAGATCAAAGGAATATATTAATGTAATTACGTGTAAAACAAGCCAAGATTAGGTAATAACACATTTGTTTACCCATGAATGACGTAATTATGTTTCATGTTGACAAAATGATGAATCTGTTGAATCTGGTCAACAAAATATAAAATGTTTCACTGATCTTACATAGGAGTTCCACCTGCTAGTATCTATGTTCACTCACAGATGGCATTATATTAAAACAAAGATACTAAAATCCTAGGGGTATAAACCATATTTGGATCAGTTTTCGTAAGTTCCTGACTTCTATAGCTAATAAATTGAAAAACTAGAAAATATAGCAGTTATAAAAATATAACAATCTTTACTGAACATTTATTTTTTAATACCTAGGCAATCGTTCATTGACCCACTGGACATGTCCTTTCATCCAAATCCGTTCAGCCGTTTTTGCGTGATTGACATCAAGTTACTTTCTGTTTTGCTTACAATAATTACTTTAATCCTAATTCAGTAGGAACAAATAGTTAGAGAGAAATAAAAAAGAGGAGGTATTGAGGAATGAAACCAAAATATGGAACTAAAGAAGTCATTTAATTTTCAAGTAAATAAACAATAAATGCTTCGTGTTACAATAAAAAAGTGTTAACCAAAAATCTTCAAAATCTGGTCAGGTCAACAAAATATAAAATGTTTCACTGATCTCACATAGGAGTTCCACCTGCTAGTATCTGTGTTCACTCACAGATGGCGTTATATTAAAACAAACATACTAAAATCCTAGGGGTATAAACCATATTTGGACTGACTCCTATAGCTTATTAATTGACAAACTAGAAAATATAGCGGTTATAAAAATATAACAATATTTACTGAACATTTATTTTTTAATACCTAGGCAATCGTTCATTGACCCACTGGACATGTCCTTTCATCAAAATCCGTTCAGCCGTTTTTGCGTGATTGTAACAAATATTCAAACTTTAACATTTATGATATTATATTAGTTTAAAGTAGGTAGCATAATCCTTTACAGCTTTAAATTAAAAACATCTTAAATTAATCGACAATAGACTTAATTGAAATTAAATCTGTCGAATACGTGTATATCCAAACAATAAAACCGGCCAAGTGCGTGTCGGACCACGCACAATGAAAGGTTCTGTAGTTGGGATGAATTTATCCCAAGGACAAACTTAACATAGTAGTTGAGAAACATGTTCTCCCATACATTCCAACTGCAAATGTAAGTTGGTCGACTATTACTCGTTATCATGTAAAGCCTATTTAGTGTTGATAGTTTTCCTTTTAACTTTGTTATAAGCCGTGATTTTTTTTACATATCCAAAAACAACCATTTAGCTGGCAGGGCCCCGGACACTCTTAACTCAACAAAAATTAGCACTAAAATATTATGCAAATGGATCTCTGATTCGAAATTGGTTTTCACATACCAGTAATATTTAACGGCCTATCCAAAGATACTCCACAACATGGGAAAGACGAGAAAAAAAATATCATTCCGACTTTACGTGCAAGAGAGGTACCAATCCTAATTTAAATTTTTGTTTCACCACTATGTCGGCGTGATTAATATGTATCATCATCATCATCATTTCAGCCGAAAGACGTCCACTGCTGGACATAGGCCTCCCCCAAGTACCGCCACTTCGACCGGTTCTGATTAATATGTATACCCATGCCAAATTACAGCTTTCTAGTACTAGTCTCTGAGCTAAGTCGCGGACAGACATACAGACGGACATGGCGAAGCTGTAAGGGTTCTTTGTTGACTAAGGAACCCTAAATATTAAATGTTATTCGTTGGTAACCGCATCACTTGACCGGCTGGACCGATTTGGCAATTTTTTGTTTTAATTTTTTTTTATAACAGTTCGAATTATGTTTTTATGGATAGGAAAATTAGAAAAGTTTCGAAATGAACTGCTCAACTTTAAGTTTAATTATTTAGAATCAGAAGCCACCTTAGTGGTAGAAATCATGCAAATCAAATAAGTGGTTCTCGAATTTTAAGTGCAGTAACGGATAGCCAGACAAAGAGACGTTGCGATCTATGTAAGGATACGTTAATTATAACCAATATCCTGTTTCCTACTAGTTGATATTGATATCGAGACATATTCACAAGTGGTGATGTTTGATCAGTAGCCATGGTTCCGTACTGAACAGCTTTAGATGGATAAAAAGTACCTCGGTAAAACATTTAGATTTTATAAGTTAAACTTTTGTTAACAATAGGTATTGCTATTTATTAATATATTTTTTTAGTGCATAGTTAAGTTGCAAAGCAAAAGATCGATTAGTTAGTATAGGGGCGCGGTCGCGTGCACGAGGGCCATAGCGGCCGGGCGGCGGGCGGCTCGGCGCGGCGTTGCCTTCCGGCGAAACGCGAGGAATGTTGCCGATAGATTAACTTCTGATCTCTTTTCCGATATTATAGCGGAGCGCTTATGTAAGGAATTCTAAGCGCTTCAATCTGGTTTAAGGCCAACTAAGGCTTTCCGAGAAATCTGCTCGGTATCTCCCGACATAGATATATTATTCAACGTCTTACTAATACCCAAAGCTATGCGACTGGAGTAGCGCCGCACGTACTACATCCCTTGTGTTTATATATTTAGAAGTACATATGACTTTCTAAATCGAGACTCGCACTCGCTGGTTTTACGTTGAATTTTAAAACAAACATTATTTAAGTTAGAATGGGACATGTGCATAATAAATTAAAATGTATGTATTCTTTCCTGCTAGCTAACTTTATTCCAGGCTCGTGTCTTTCGCTTTAACATTTTTATGACACTATATCACTGTCCCTATGTAGTGGATACTTATATTAGTTTGAAATATTACACACATACAGTCTCTTTCGTCTTTGCGACACCACATAATATAACGACATTATAGTGAAATATGAAAGGACATCAGCGGTTGCCGAATATTTTGTCTTACGAGCTTTTCCTCTATTTTTCTTTTTCATATGACTACTTCTATGTAACTTAATAATATATATTTTGTTTCAGGTACGAATTTTATATACCTACAGTATCATGGAAATGTAAGCATAAAGACTGTACCTATTCCTATTTGCGGGTGAGTAAATATCACATAATAACTTCTACTTAAACTTAAAATAATGTTCCGTTTTAAGACTCGTGCAGAAGATCGCGGGCGCGACAGGCAGCGCGACGCAAAGTGCGTCACCTTCCATGAAGTTTTCATAGAAATTGTGCTACAGTGTCGCGTCGCGTCTCGCCTGTCTGCGGAAGCATTTAGAATAGGAGCTCTGTGTCAACTTACTTATTGTCAGCCTATTTCGACAAGCGTGCAAAGGCCCACTATCTTCATCCATGTAGAGCTAACTACACAAAATACTATGAATTTCATTGGTTTCGTAAAACTTTTTAAGCAACAATTGCATAATGAATTCCCTCGTCATTTGTGTGTAATCACACATTAAAGGTGACGCATGTAATGTAATAAAACGACGAGGTGATGCAGCCCGTGAGCCCGTCGCATACTTACGTCTGCTCCGCTCAGGTGGGGCGAGGGCGTTCTGCGGCTTGTTTGCGTACAAGTGAATTCCATTAGATCCAGCGTGTGTACCGCCGCCACAACTTCCACGCCCGCTTCATTCATATGCCATTAGCTGATCGATTTACAAGTACAATATGTGTTCATTTACTTATATCTATCTATTAGCATATTATAAGTTCATGATAGCTACTTTGGAACGTGGGATATTAGTCGGTGTGGGCGGTGGGGTGCATATTAAGTTGCAACAAAACTACAGATTACAAAAATAAAGTAGATATCAGTAATTTCTGTATGCTACGTAAAAAATATTTCGGAAGCATCATATCGGACTGTTACTCTTTATGTAATTATAATAACTCAACATGAAAACTCATTTAATGTCACAGAAATGTGCTTCACCATTTAAAAGTGTGTTCAACTGTGGCGCTGTAGTCGTGGAACAATAATTAAATTTTCCCTCGGCGCTGAGTGCGGAGTATGTCGTTTCATCAACCTCGGCACTAACTCGCGAGAACGGCGCACCACCTGAAATATTTAATTCAGACCAGCCATTGTGCTTTAATTCACCGGAAATGAAAATTCATGGCACTTTCTATACCATTCAAATTTCATCATATAGGTACAACATGTCCCGGAATTGACGCACTACCTCTTAAGGGGTCATTGTACTCATCATTATGAACAACTTTTACTATTGGACCAAACCTGAAATCGCGTAAAAAAATCTGCTGTTCCATACATTTTGACGAGTTATTCGAACATAAATGTAGGGAACATCCTTTTGTTGTCCACAATAATGGGTACAGTCAAACTCAAACTCAAAGCATTTATTTCAAATAAACCTATTACAGGCACTTTTGAATTGTCAAGGGGTCGGTCAGTCAGAGAGATGAAGCTAGTTGCCCATTCCAAAGCGTAGTAGGTTCCTATGGAGAAGAACGGGCAAGAAACTCCACGGAGACTCTTTTAAATCAAAATAGTGTTACATAGTATTGGTTACATCATTTATGTTGAAATTATGCAGTGACCCCTTAAGAGGTTGGGCGTTAATTCCGGGACATGTTGTATAACTCACCACCGTCATAACTTCAACTTCTAATAAAGTCATCATCTGCCTAGTATTTTCCCAACGAGTTGAGGTCAGCTTCCAGTCTAACCGGATGCAGTTAAATACCAGTATTTTATATGGAGCGACTGCCTATCTGACCTCCACAACCCACAACCCAGTTACTAGGTAACAGGATACCCCTTGGTAAGATTGGTTGTCAGACTTTCGGGCTTCTGACGACCCCTAACGACTATAACATCTACAAATGACAGCCGGGACCAAAGGCTTAACGTGCTTTCCGAGGCACTGAGGGGTCACCAACCGCGGCAAGCGTAACTGAACCTGATCGATAGACCCATGTGGCTGTTATTACTAAGTCTCAAGCCCATAACTTCTAAGTAAATAATTTTCTAAGTAATAAATTTCTAAGTAATTAAAAAATCCATAAATTATTTTAACTTATCATTAAGTTGGATTGAGTGAATTTGTGTTAATTTAGACTGCAACGGTAGTTTTTTTTACTAAGAAGCTATGGAATTTTAACGTCTTTATTTTACCCCTACAGTCTACCGGTCCTCTAATGATTTGGGAAAGCCGTATACAGTCCTCTCGAAGGGTCCCTATGCGCATACCTGTTGTAACTATTTCTATTTGCAAATCCGCCCCTGATTCATATTAATAAAATATTCACGTAGTGTTAGAGTGTGGCCTTACTTAAATAGCATTCAGCATTAAAGATTAGGCGCCGTATTAAAAACTATAAGACAATCATGCTTTCCATTGTGAATATGTTTTTCTAGTTTTCTTAGAGATGAGCTTAAGAGGCTGCAGTTTGAAAATTATGAATGTTGCTTTGTAGAGGACTAAAATCTTTACAATGAATATTTAATTTCCAAAAATGCTTGTTGAACGCCTAAAACTGTTACAATAACTAATTCAGTGTTATTATTACAATTCATAATCAATATTTTAGTGCACTACAGAGCGACAAGAGTAGTATTGAAAATTACTAGAGAAGTATTCAAAATATTTGACAGCTTTTTACGACGTTGCCAACTTTCAGAACGTGTCCTCCTAAAATGAGTTAATCTAACTTTCAGTTTCAGTTATAAGTATAAAAAATATGTTAATCTAGATTCATATCGTAAAACTCTTATTTTTGAATCAAAATTAGTACCTAAATGACAGACTTTACCCACGTGGAATTAAAAAGCTTTACTAAAACACACTTTCCCCGACAACATAATGCCTAAGAACAGTTTATGAAACTATTACATAACATGCGTTATTAAAACCCCTGTTCTAATTATGAGTGTTTTAATATGTTTTTATGTGCAGTTTCATACACTACTTTATCTAAACTCATGCAATTTTATCAAAAACACATTAAATAATATCGTAAATAGGGCGCCCAAAACCCAAATAACACATCCGCGGGGATACACCGCAAGCTCCACCAATTCACACACTATAATCATTGGAAATTGTACTTTAATAATAAAAAACCGGCCAAGTGCATGTCGGACCACGCACAATGAAGGGTTCCGTGGTTGGGATGAATTTATCCCAAAAACAAACTTAACATTGTAGTTGAAATACATGCTCTCCCATACATCGATATACGTTACGGTCAATTCTCCAACTGCAAATTTAAGTTGGTCGACTATTACTCGTTAACTTGTGAAGCCTACTTAGCTGTGATAGTTTTCCTTTTAATTTCGTTATATATACTATTGCCATGAATTTTTTCACATATCCAAAACCAACCATTTAGCTGGCAGGGGGGGGGACACTTGACTCTAACAAAAACTAGCACTTTAAAGCTTAATATTACGCAAACGGATCCCTTAATTGAAAAATGGTTTTCCCAAACCTACAATATTTTTGAACGGCCTATCCAACGATACCCCACACTATGGAATAGACGAGAAAAAAAAATATCATCCCCATTTCACGTGTAAGGGAGGTACCCTAAAAAAAAATGTTTTTCATAATTTTATTTTACCATTTTTTTGGCATGATTAATATGTATACCCATGCCAAATTACAGCTTTCTAGGACTAAGCGTCTCTGAGCTAAGCTGGCGACAGACGGACGGACGGACAGACAGACAGACAGACAGACAGACGGACATGGCGAAACTATAAGGGTTCCTTGTTTACTACGGAACCCTAAAAATATGTTATCCATACAGCATATTTTTTTTTGTTTTTTAGTGTTCCGTACCTCAAGAGGAAAAAACGGAACCCATAGGATCACTTCGTTGTCCGTCTGTCTGTCTGTCAGTCTGTCAAGACCCTTTTTCTCAGGAACGCGTGTAGGTATCAAGTTGAAATTAATATCAAATACGTAAGTCCATGGTCCCTTGGAGCTCTAAAAAAATCAAGCTTCTAAGTCAACGCAATAAAAAAATACGGAGATTTAAGCGACATATTTCGATATTCGCAAATACTATATTGGATACATCCCGTTGACCTAGAATCATGAAATTTGGCAAGAAGCAAGGTCTTACAGCACAAGTATAGGAAAATGACCTAAAATTGTAAATTTGTGGTTTTATCACATAAAAAAATGTTTTTGGCGATTACAAACTTATATTTACAGTTGGCGAATTGACTGTGACGTATATCGATGTATGGGAGAACATGTTTTTCAACTACAATGTTATGTTTGTTTTTAGGATAAATGCATCCTAACTACGGAACCCTTCATTGTGCGTGGTCCGACACGCACTTGGCCGGTTTTTTTATAACATATTTCCCAACATATTTTATAACATATTTTCCAAGTCTGATAAAATGGTACCATTTTTTATTTCAACATAAGAATTTAAGTACGATGAGTGTGGATAAAATATGAAACTTATTTTCTTATAAAGTACAAGTATTCAATGATTTTAGTATTATCTGTGGTACAGGCTGTCATGGAGCGTACTGCCGCGGTAAAATGATAGATTTAGGCGCCATTTTACGATATTATTTGTGTTTTTAAAATACGATAGTAGATATTATAAATACATATTCCTTTTGTACAAAACGTACGAATAATTTTAACTGCCGTAAATTCATTAGAATATACTTTTCAACACACTTACACGCTCATAAAGTGGCTCTTATTGATCCGCTTTTAGGTTCACAATGCAGTGTATGCGTGCTTTTTACAATTTGCGCCACATATGACTATTTACTAGTCGGAGATGTGCGCTTTTTAATCTCATTAAAGCTACTTCATGCCTTTTTATGCCTACTGTTTAAATAAATAAAATATGATAAATTAACATAATGTTTCATCAAATTATTTATTTTTGTCAAAATAATAACATTCTTTCGTGTTCTACGTCCAAATAACATACAAAAATATTCAGTTTGTATGCTGTTAATACCTAATAGACTATTCAACGGCTTCGTACCTTAAACTCTCCGTCAACCTGCGAAGACACCGCGACAAAAAGAATCCGCGGGTGTTATATCACATATTTTTTACATAGATAATTATTTTATGAAACTTTATTTATTTTTTGCCTCGCAAATGTGTTTTAAAATCGTCGTAAGAAACGCCGGAGCATTTTTCAGTCAGTAACTTTGCTCACTTGCATCATCATTTAATTATAATGTACTTACTAGGTACTATTTTACAATAAATCGTGCTTTATATGAGAAGAGACCTTTCCCTGCAGTGGGAAAATAACAGGCTGGTATTACTATACACTTGAAATAACAGGCGGGTATTACTATACACTTGAAATAACAGGCGGGTATTACTATACACTTGAAATAACAGGCGGGTATTACTATACACTTGAAATAACAGGCTGGTATTACTATACACTTGAAATAACAGGGGGGTATTACTATACACTTGAAATAACAGGGGGGTATTACTATACACTTGAAATAACAGGGGGTATTACTATACACTTGAAATAACAGGCTGGTATTACTATACACTTGAAATAACAGGCTGGTATTAATATACACTTGAAATAACAGGCTGGTATTACTATACACTTGAAATAACAGGCTACTACATTTGAAATAAAATTATTCATTTTGTTCACGTGAAAGAATTACAGATATCCTGCCTGTTCAATATTTTAAACTGGTCGTCAATGATTAGTCCGAACGAGTAACGAGTTCTTACGAACATTTTAAAACAAAAACTTTCCAAAATCTTCCACCCGTTCTCAAGTGATGCGCTTACCAACGAACAGCATTTCATTTTTATTTATATAGATAGACACGAATAACCTACCTTATAATTAAGAAATCTCACAGCTTTTGTCTATCATAGACTAAATAGCAAAGTTCAAATATAATCTGGGAAAAATTCACAACTAGATGCACAACCCAAAGAAAATGGAGGAAAAAAATGCAAAACTTGTTATAGTGTAACTTCTCGCGGAGGACACTCGATGCGGGGGCAGTAGGGCGCGCTGCCTTTTCTGCCGTACCATTATAATTTTATTTGCCATGACCAACATCGAACCATGCGCCGTGTATTCCATGAATTTTAAATGAACTGCTAATGCACCTACTTTAAATTTAGTCTTCAGTACTTATCTTTTACCAACTGAAATAAAGCGCTTTGAGTCCTCTTAAACTCTTAAGTCCCTGAAACTTTAGTCTTGTTTAGGAATTTAAATAAAACAATTATAGCATGATATATTCTAAACGACAGGTGACTGAAAACTGAGGAAAATTATAACAGTTGCAACATCTAGACATGGGGACAGCCTGTAGTTTATAGAAACGTTAATTTACCGACGATGAAAGCACTGCTCGAAGTAAGCGATCTTAGAAGTAGCCCGTAAATATTTAGTTAAGACGTTTATTACAGTTCTTGGAATATACCTAGTGACTTTTTTTAACGACCTGAAAGCCAAAGTGAATTTACTTTATACTTATCGAAGTATGTACATTGGTGGTGTCAAGTTGCGAACGGCAATGATTGGCCCGGTTTCTTGCCACCGCCTTATTTCCATCTTATTACCGGCAGCGCGGCGATATTAAAGCGGGCGCTACGCTGCCACCCGCGTCTCCGCCCTGTCTTTGCGTCCGTGAATTAGGTTAATGGCCTGCCAGGTGATTTCCTTCTAAGCCGTATTTCGAGTAAAGCGCCACCACCTTAACACGCCAATGTCGCTGGAACAACTCTAAATGCTTAACTTTTTCCTATACCCACAGTCGTTTTATACACACACATAGGTGCTTACGCTAAGTTTAGCGATAACCTAAGTAAATAATTATTTCCGTGAATTCAACTACTAAATTGCAAGGATTTAAATCTTTAGATTTGCCCTTACCGTATACCTACTTAGGTCGCGCGAGAAGTGTCAATACTGAGATTGTGAGCTCACACATCCCGAATCATTTTCTCGTAGAAAGCCCACGCCAGAGAAACTTTATTGTTTTTGTGAACACAAAGGGCTGTTAAAACCTTGAAATGACCTCTTGTGCCTTCAGAAAGTGTTCTAACAACTTAAGAAATTCTAAAAGAATGACTTCTCATGTGTAAATATTTTGCGTTTCCATGACAATCAAGTCAAGTCGCTTGTGTCATTGTGTGTCAAAACGAAACCGAAATGCTTTTGACGCGGTAGGGCGAATCTATCGATTTAAATCTTAGCTGAATAATGCCAAAGACCGAGTTCCGAGTTTGAAAATAAGAGGGACTGTAGGTATCACTTGTCATTTCTTTTTGACATGATCTTTGATAAACGCGTAAATGACTTCCTATATTATTGTTATGTACATCAAGGTACCTATTTCACAAGATTTAAACGAACAACATTCTTTTTGATCCCTATTAACCCGGCTACTTAAAATTCCTTTGTATTTTCATCAGTGATAGAGTGTTTTATACATACTTACATTATACAATGGGAGGGTTCCCGCGGGTGCTTTTGATTTATGGCACAAAGTCGCACCGCAGAGCGCCGCGACGCCCGCCGGCGCGGATGCAGCCACTGCCTCCGGGTTTTTGCGACCCCACCACCCTCTCAGCAGTCGCACTTTCCTGCCCAACAAAAACTAATCATGTAAAGCAGTTAGGAATGTTATTGAAATTTCAAGAACTTTAGCTGTGTTTAAATAGTTTACTTAAACAAAGCTTAACTTTGATTTAATTGCAATGTTGAGTACATTAACGTATCGCAAATCTATGCATACCTAAATGAACGTAAATAAATAACTCGCTAATGTACATAAACTCAAAGAGAAATACATCAAAGTATAGATTAAAGTACAATAGGCAACATTATCGCAATCAGCGGTCTTCACGAGCCAGACAACCATGGTATGGACAACGGAAAATATGTTTAAAAGGAAAAAGATACTGTGTTCCAAATATCAATCGTACCTAATGTGAACAATTAGGGTGGAAATACACCTAAAGCTGCTTTTCACGCATATCCCGTGCGTAACACATTTTTTTTTTTATATATAATGAAAATGAGTATGCAATAAACATCCAGTATTTCTCAAAACGAATAGGTAAGGGCCTGTGCACACCACGTTTTTTAAACGCGCCATTGACGCGCCTTTTAGAAACGTGCGTCGACGGTGCGCTTTTATCCTACAGAAGGTCTACAGGCTGCGTCTGACTCGTGTACGTATCGCGTCTGTACCGCTACAAACGCGCGTCAATGGCGCGTTTAAAAAACGTGATGTGCACAGACCCTAAGTGAAACAGTAACAGTGTTGTAGTTAAATTGTTTCAGGTTAATAAAGCACACAACATGCGATTATGCGGCTTTTAAAACTCCTGAACGATTTGAAAACCCGTAACAATATTACGTTTGAAAACACCTTAGTAAAATGAGAAAACACTGGCACTCGGTGCTGAAGGTTTTATAAGAATAATAATCTTGTTTTACTTAGTTAATACTATCGTTAGGTCCTTATAGTTAAGTTGACTAATTTAAAGGAACCTGCAATCTAAATTTTAGAATTTAAATGCCTTACCTACATCAATACAAGCATTGAAGTTGGAGAATATTCTAAAACTTAAACTCAATTATAGAATTATTAGTAAATAAATTTATTATAATTTTAATAAAAAAAACATTATTCATGCATTTAGATTACAATCGTGCAATTGCGTAATTTTTAATAAAACTGTCAAACTGAAAGAGTGCGAATCCAACTGAAAAATATTGCTGACTGATTAAAATTTTCATCTAGACATTCACGGATTTGTAATCAAATAAATTTAATTAACTCATACTGCAAAATAAATTAAATCAGTGTGTAAACAGTAATGAAATTAAAGTATAAAATGTTATGTTAACAAAATATCGAACCACTGCCTGTAGGATACAAAGTGTCGGGTTTAATTTCAACACTGAAGCGTGGTCGATTTTAATTAAGTACTTATTTAACTTTACATTTCAATTCGATTTATTTGCATCAAATACGACACGTATTCTTTACCAGCGGGGCGAGCACGGCCTACTGTGACATGACTTGAGTCACACATTTTATCACAGTTTGAGCGATAGAACTGTTTAGCATAAAATGCTAGTACAAATTGACATGACATAATTTATCATGTCTTGTCACAAACGTCTTGGTCAGCCCGTGCTCGGCCCGCTGTAAGCATTATACAGACAGTCTATATTAAATGAACACTTCTCCTGAATTATAATAGGTACTACACCGAAACACTACACGACACAATTATGTTATTATTGCTGTAGTTTCGGAGTTAATGTGTAAATAGGCACATGTTATTTATGCGGTATGTGCTCAAAGTGGCAACCCGTTAGTGGTTCCTTGAATAATCTCGTTATAATATCAAAGTACGTTGCGCGTTATGATTTTCCCTCGCGTGCGAACTCCGAAAACCTTACTGCCTTCAATCAATATCATGACCGCACAGGCACAAACGACTTTATCCACTCCCTTCTGAAAGCCTGTTTTCCCAAAGGTACCCCTTGATAAAAAAATCTGTAAAGCCATCAAACCGTCCGCACTAAATTCAGGTACGGCTCACGACTCACGAGACGCATAGTTGTTACATTACCTTTTAAAAGCCATCTTTTATTCTTTTTTCGCTACTCCGATATTATTTTTAGATCCCTTGCCTTTTACGTTAGATTTTTTATATTATTGTATTGTTTTCCAATACTTTTACGTGTAACAGTATAAAATAAGGATGAGATAAAAGCCACCTGTCACACTTTGTAGTGAAATGACACTTCTTTAGGTTCTATTATGTACAATGTTAGTGATGATGTTATTGTTGGTTCCATAGCATTGATTCTATGAAGTTCTCTAGAACCGTAACAAGCGTGAATTAGGAAAATCATAAAAATATATGAACAATAAAATAAGATATTTGTTTTATGAGTTCCAAGTAGGTGGGTACTATAGATTCAAACTTTATTAAAATCTAAAAGTTTGATTATCACATAGAGTTTTAATTAAGTTTGGAAGAATAGTGGCAAGAGAAAATTGGTTGTGAAATTAATAAGATGGTGCTAGTTAACAGGCGGTTGACCGACAATACAGATTGCGGTACTTCATGATACCATACAAATATCCGCCGGCAAGTTGAACCCTAACGCTGCTACTGGGCTACTATTTTTAATAAGCTCACAATATTTCTTTTAGTTTTCTCCAAGAAATAAAAACCTATAATATACAAAGCATAATAGTGGTAAAAATAAATAAGTAGGTATATAAAAGATAATACGTAAGTCTCCCGTCGGAACATACTCGCGTGCGTATTCAGTTCGTATGTGCGACCATTTCACAACAATAACACATCTCATTAGCCGTTGTTTTCCACTAAGTAATGCATGTTTCCTCGTGTCGCACCGGGCGGGGTGGGACAAAACGTAACTAATTAATTACGCTTACGGGGCCACTGTTTTCACAACTTACATTTATATGTATATATGACTATATTCTTGTCTAAAAGATGTCATATCTTAACAAGTAGTTTGCAATTAAATGCGTGCGTTAACTGCAATTCAGTGTTTGCAAGTGAATGATATTGACAAGACTGAGGTTTTATTTAAATTGTTACAATTTTAATAACGTAACGTACCTACATCATAATTTTAATATTTTCTATCTTAAATCTTGTACAATGCATATTATAATTAAATGGTTTTACATATTTAAAACAATGGATTACCTACAAGAGAAAACAAGTAATACATAATAAAGATTTCTTTAAATTTTGGGGTTTTTGCTTGCTTCTAACTATTGCAGCTCATCTTCGAGTAGTTCAGTAAGAAAGCGAAACAGATGTCAACTACAGCTGGTTGAAGGGGACCAAATGATATCAAAATTACAATTTGACCCGAAGTCAACCAGCTAAAGCGAACAACGCTTACACTTTCACGCACGACGACGACGCCGCGGCCTCTTCAACAATCTTCACACGTTTCACGTCTCTCAAATTCTTCGCTTGTTATTAAAGTATATTCATCGACGTACATCTTGATCTCGGCTCTTGAAATATAATATTAAGCGAGTAATAAACGTTACATGTGTAGGTTACATAGAATACTAATTTCGGTTTCATAAAGCTTTGTGTCATCAGTGTGCTTAGTTTATGTATATTTAGAAAGGTGTAAAATTTAGCGTATACAGTGGAACAGATGACTCCAGGAATAGCTAGTAGTGCGAGGTGCGAGGGCGTGCGGGCGGCGGCGGCGGCGGCGGCCCGCGGCGCCTCCACATATAGGGCTGGCCTCAGCCCGCTCTGCAATCAGACGCAGTGTAAGCTTACCCGCCGAGAGCCGCCGGAGCACGCGGTTCCGGCGCGCCGACATTGACGCGCCGAATGTAACCGTACACGCCGCCTCGCTATTTTAGTCTCGTCCGGTGCACTAATTCGGGCAGGGTTAACGCGGTGGCCTCCCGATCGCCGCCAATCGTAACACACTTCCGTCTTCGTTCTTCACGTCGACACTCAGTTTTTTTTCTACCGGTTCGTTACTTTATCTTACGAGAGCACAACACAGTAAAGTTTTAGTTCAGAGATTGGTAACATTAGTAGTTGGTGCTACGATAATGTTAAATGTTTTGGACTGTCAACCTAAACGTCATCGACCTGACGTAGGCACCGGACGAGGGGTTCGTTGACACCTAGCAGGCTTGACCTTGCATCTCGACATGTTTGACCCAAAAATAATTCTATGCTTGAAGGTTGCAGCCAGGAAAAAAAATCGAATTGGAGCGAAATGTTTAAGTGAAGTTTCATTAATAAAAGAGGTGACCGACCCCGAGTGGCCAGGTGAAAACCACGGCGGCACCTCAGGTCGCCGCTCTACGTTCGCGAATGCATTCCGACCGACGACGACGCGACATCGCGAACCTACTAACCCCGCGTCGCGAGGGGCCCTGCGCCCCGCGACCCTCCGAATCCGTCGACCCTCCCGCCCCCCTTCCGGTCCATCCAAAAGCTTCGAAAATACTCAACAACTATACGCGAGTGTAAGCCCAAATGATGAGGATATAATTCTTAAAATTTTGGCGAATGTGATAATTCATTAAGTACACATGCGAATCCGGCATAGGGATGTAATTAACGATCGTAGGTAGAGCGAATCGTGGAGAGCGACGCGTGACGAGCGCGCGGGGCGGGCGGGCGGCAGCACGGGCGGCTAGGGCGGGCGGGCCTCGCGTCTCGACTGAGAGGCGCGCAGCATCGCGCCGCCGCGCCACCCCCGCGCCCCGCGCCCCGCTCCCTCCGCCCCTGGCCCCCGGCGCCGCCGCCGCCGAGCCGCACTGTCTGCCGCGTTTGCAGCCGCGCCGGCCCGCGCTGCCGCCTGCCGCGCATGCTAGCCCACAGGCTCACACGGCCGCCGCACAGCCACATCAACCTGCCTCATCTAAAACTTTACTCCTCATATTTCCAACGACAGACTACTTCATCTGTTTGCATCCTGTCTTTTTTATATTTCAGATTCGCACGAAACTTTTTGATGCCTTTTTTAATAACCCCATTAGGATTCTCTTAGGTTTTCAACACTTTAAACACATTAATCTCTTAACGCGACTGTACGGTGCACAGCCACCAGAGAGCTCAATGTTTAATGGTTTTGTAAGTATATATTTTTAAAAGGTTGAGAAATTACTGTTTGGTCTGCATAAGGCCAAAAATCTAATTAAGATGATGTAAATTCATCGCAAATAGTCACAAGTATTGATATACTATCAAACAAATAGATAAATGAAACAAGGATGTACTTTATTCGCAGAATGTATTAAGGCAATCCATCACCGGAATGACCAAATCTATATCTATACTCTATACTAATAATAAATCTGAAGAGTTTGTTTGTTTGAACGCGCTAAACTTTAGAACTATCTTGAGTCGGATGTGAAAAAATATTTTTGCATTTGATAGCCCAATTCTATAGGCTATTTCACATAGCAAAAAAACAAAAAAGTCAGAAAGAAACAAATACCGCGGGCGGGCGATGAAACGGCGGGTGAAACCGCGGGGTACAGCTAGTATGTTATATTTGCACACCCACAGATAGTATAAGAAACTACTAAACTCAGGCGCTACAGGAAATCTCTCTTTGGAAACGTTGTGCATGTCGCGTAGCATCGTAGCAAAGTAGCAGTAACAGCGTAGCACCTGCTTTATTTATCAAAATTTGAGTTTTGAGATCTACGATATGCATTAAATGTCTGTTGATATGTTATACTTCCGTCTAAATTAAAAGATTTCAGTAATTCATGTTTTTCTTATATCAAACCGTAGCCTCATACAATTGCAAAAAGGGAGCTTGTAGCCGCGTAGGTTACCTCCACTGCTACATCTATTGCCAAGCTATAAAACCAATACCCATTCAATATGTTACAAAGACTCATTCCGACCAATCGACAGGTACCTTTATTAGGTACTTACTTAACATAATAAAGTGTATTTTTTATTCTTGCGTCATGCTCTCTTGTGCGTGTAGGTTGACTTCTCGTGTAGCAAACTTAACACTTGAAAACACTTTCTAATAACTTATTGCCCGACTTTGTCATTTCAAAGTAATGCTTTCCTCATTTTTTGGGTTCCGTACCTCAACGGAAAAAAAGGAACCCTTATAGGATCACTCGTGTGTCCAGTGTCTGTCTGTCAGTCAGTCCTTTTATTTTTTTTTAAAACGTTGCCCCACACTAGGAATTTCTCCTGTGTCGTGGGTGCGTTTACAAACATTTAAACTCACATACACAAACAGCCAGACCCGGAACAACTACTTGTAGGTCATACAAATATTTGTTCCGTGCGGGAATCGAACCCCCGTTGGCGCAGCAGTCAATCGCTTAACCACTGCGCCAACCGTGTCGTCAAAAGTAGTCTGTCTGTCCGCCTGTCACAGCCGATTTGCTCCGAATCTACCGAACCAATTAAGTTGAAATTTGGTACACATATGGACTTCTGTGACCCAAACACGGACGTGTAACGTAAATAAATGAATTTTGAACTTGGGGGTCACTTTTGGGAACTAAGTAGATTATTAAGAAAAAAGTTTTTCAAACTGTACCGTGCGACATATCAAATGGAATGACTTGTAAGGATTTCAGATATATTTTTTTTTTATAATTTTAAAATACATACTTTAAAATTATTTACGAAAATTTATGAAAATTTAATTTTATTCTTATCTCCGAAACTACTCAGCCTAAAATTTTGAAAACAAAATACAGAAAATAGTTCTTTACTTATAGATTACAGGAAAACCCTTGAGAAGTCATTGATATTAAAATAACATGGTAAATCTCTCAATATTGTACATACAAACTTACATTTGCAGTTGGAATGTACGAGGGAACATGTTTTTCAACTACAATGTTAAATTTGTTCTTAGGATAATGAATCCCCACTACGGAACTCTTCATTGTGCGTGGTCCGACACGCACATGGCCGGTTTTTTAGGGTTCCGTACCCAAAGGGTAAAACGGGAACCCTATTACTAAGGCTCCGCCGTCTGTCTGTCTGTCTGTCTGTCTGTCTGTCTGTCTGTCCGTCCGTCTGTCACCAGGCTGTATCTCATGAACCGTGATAGCTAGACAGTTGAAATTTTCACAGATGATGTATTTCTGTGCCGTTATAACAACAAATACTAAAAAATAGAATAAAATAAATATTTAAGGGGGCTCTCATACAACAAACGTGATTTTTTTGCTCGTTTTTGCTCTATATTGATAACGGCAACAGGTAGACGCTTGAAATATTCACAGAATATGTAGATATACAGTGTGAGTCTTCATAATGTGCACATATCGAAAAGAGTGAAACTAAGCTTAATTTTATCGACGGAAAAAAAATAAAAAAAAATATTAAACAATTTTTTTTTTACAAAAAAGTGTCTCTACCTGCTAAAGTAAAGTACGTAGTCGAGTGCAAGGCCTTTCTTTAACAGTTGATAGGAAACGTTGTGATTGAGTTATAAACATGGTATTTATACTTTTGGAAAGCTGATACGATGGAAAATAATTTAAAGTAATAAAAAAGGGTAGGTAATCAGGACTTTTACTGAGAAATTTTACAATTATTATAAAAAATTATGAAAAAATATCAGATGTTTGTTATAAAATCACCCTAATACTCAATTGAGGGCGAGTTTTTCGTTAGTTTTTATTTTATGAAGACGCCCTATTATTTCCAGTCATTACTGAGTTTGTTTCATCGTGACAGATCGTTTAGTTTAAAAGTTATACCGATTTGTTTACACAGGGGTCACAGCAGCGAACAAAATTAAAAAAATGCTATAAAAATTAAATTAAATTTTTAGATTTTTTTAAACTATTTTTTCCGTCGATAAAATTAAGCTAAGTTTCCCTCATTTCGATATGTGCACATTATGAAGACTCACACTGTATATTGACTTTAAATAGAAATAATTAAATTAAAGGGCAAAAAAACACGTTTGTTGTATGGGACCCCCATACAACAAACGTGTTTTTTTGCCATTTTTATAGATGAATGGTACGGAACTCTTCGTGCGCGAGTCCGACTCGCACTTGGCCGGTTTTTTTTAATAAATAAATAAAAGAAATATTTTTTTCCTCTGCCTCAACCCTTCTCTATAAAGGATTTCTCAATACTAATAAGATTTTAATAATATAATGGCTTCTGATTGTTAACCCTATATTAGCAACTATCAACTACCATACCACGTCAGGCTGTCTTGTGACACAGGCCTCCCCTCCACTTATTCCTGTCCAAGCTGTTCCTCGTCAACCTTGGCAGATCATCCTCCCATATTTGCACCTGTCCTTCTCTAGGTCGTTTTCCATTCCTTGGGTACCATTTTGTGAATTTTTTGCTCCATTTTTCCTAATTTCTTATCATCATCATCATCTGCCAAGCCTTCTTCCGACTATTTTGGGGTCAGCTTCCAGTCTAACCGGATGCAGCTGAATACCAGTATTTTACACGGAGCGACTGCCTATCTGACCTCCACAACCAAGTAACTTGGTAATACAATACCCCTTGGTAATACTGATTGTTAGACTTTTGGGCTTCTGGCGACCCGTAAAGGCTGTCAAAGATCCATGACGTGACCAACGGCTTACCGTGCTTTCTGAGGCACGCCATTTCGTAATTTCTTATCAATGATCAAACAAATGTTTCCCCTGCTCCTGGGAAACTATATTTACGTCTATAACAAGGGATGTGATTTGTAATCTTTAAGAATTTATTTCAAACTTTAAACTGCGAGGGACTTTACATACAACTCAGAATCAAACCAAGACGCAGTCAACATTACGGGAGCTGATATAATTATAGTATTTTTTTTTTTATTATAGTACCTTTTTTTTTGGTTGGGAAATTATCAAATAACTTCTCCCGCTCTGGGCGGAGCTGGCGGCGTGTCAGACTTTTACTGACTAAAACCCATCCATGTTCCTTCAAATGCCTGTGTGCCAGGGGCCACGATATCCCTTTCGGACAGGCTCGTAACCCTGGCAGGTTATTATAGTACCTAAGTGGTTATATGTTTCTTAATTTTGTTATAAAACTACAGGGTTATATTGAAAAATTGCTTCTTGCTTCGCCATCTGCATCTACTCAGCAATGAGTACGCGCCATCATAAGTATCCATTTAATATAATGTAGGAAATGATATACTCCTTGAATGGTCCCCGATAGTCGTAGGCATGAGTGACCACGTACCAAGTATTTTAATTCAACATAAACCATTGTGTTATTAGAGATAGTGAACACGACCAACTAAAATAAAAAATAAATGCATTCAAAAGTTATCCATGTTCCCAACAATTAGTTTTTCTATCAATTATAAAACAGTATTAAAAATACTTCGACGGAAAACGAAAATGTTACGTTATTCGTGCGACCAAATTGGAACTTTTCATACAATTCCACCAAATAAAACCTACTATTCAAATATCAGAAAACGCCATGTCCGCATAGAATGTCTATCGACTAACAATAAAGTGAGAGCTTTGAGCTTTTAGGCTGATGTCACAGATATCCATTCGCTGAGTCGACTCTTTTGTTCATCTACGAATTCATCGGAAGATTAATGAACGTACTCGTAATTGTGTTTCGTCTGTATAATATTATAGCTTTCATATAGTTACGTTATGTATCCGTAAACGTTATAGCTTTTTCGACTTTAATAATGTTAATTCCTAAACCCAGTGTTGTAGCAGCCTAACCGGGTTGTCACTTCAACCGAAACGTGATTTAAATTGTTACGGCGACCTGTGGATGCAGCGCTAACACTGCTATCTCACCTCAAATACCAGTTCTGTTTTTGTAACTGTTATAACAGCAATTCATTTGTTTTTTTTAACGTTTCTCTCGCGTCATATTTTTTTTGTGTATGCAGGTGTATTGACAATGTAAACATACACATAACTCATCTGCGTGTGCGGACTGCCGATTGTAGCGCAAGAGCTACTCATACAGCCACAACGCCAATCGAGAAATCACTTTATAAAAACCTAGCATATTGACATAACATTGTTTGATCTACAAACAATGTTATATTGAGGCAATTAATCAAAAATGTATCTATTATGTATCATTTTGTACCTACCTATTTGCATGATCTACCATGTTTGCATGATCAACCTAGGTGATCTCTCTTCCCTTAAATTAATCCTCAAACTAACTTTCAACTTATACGCTGGTCCTATTAGACCTACCTGCACTATTCCTGCGCTCAATTGAATGTTTCTGAGAAAATCACTACCAATTCTTTCTGAAAGTACAAAGACTATCCATAATTATAACGTTATTTTTTGTCACGAAACAAAAAGGATCATCAATATAATTAAATACAGCCTAAATATACTTAAAAATATGCATTCAAATATTAGCCAGCCGCAGAACCATAGATACTAAACAACTGCTTACCATTTTACGATATAGGATTGGACGGGAATAGGTGTCGTTCCTACAATAGTTCAGCACGGAACACCGATGAAAGTCAAATCAAGCTTAGCTACTGCGCTATGAGCTGATAACCAGTAGGTATCAGTTATTTTCATCCGGCCTATCCTACCTACTACCACTATTTCCACATCCCTACGTCACGGACCATCGGCTGAACTTACCCTCCGTGACAAGGAAAGCTACGATGTTCTGAACGGTCACCCATCCAATACTTAACCGCAACAAGATTGCTTAACCTCGCAGGTCGATATTGTTAACAATTTAGCTTTGACTCCCCCGTGGCCAATTCAATGTAGGTATAAAAGACGTTATTCGGGTAGGTATATCTTCATTCTTATCTCTTTCTTTTATTTTCGTATTACTATTGAGTGGAGTTAGAGGCCGTTACGGTTCCCGGTTCCTAGCCAAAGCAATTACATTTTATATCGTCAGATCTTTTAAAGCCTTTCTTTTTATTTCCATTTAGTCTTGAATGAACCGTAGAGGTAAACTTAAATTGACGAATTTTATGGTTTCTTTAAGTTTTGTTTCTTTACTTCTCATTTTCTTCCATTTCTGGCGCTAGAACTGTGGTAAATAGATATCCTTGTTTATTATTTTGCACTCATTTCCAATTCTCCGATAATTACTTCCACGTCTGTGCTTCAGTGTGTCATCTGCTTAATCAGTAAGCACCGATACACATAGTACACCCTGTCACAGTTACCGTGATTATTTCAACACGAACGCAATTAGAGAGGAGTGGCAAGCCTCCTTCTGTTTGTTTTAATTACGTCGAAATATCCGCTGCTGTGTCCGCGCGCCGCACCGCACCGCATCGCGCCGCATACTCCACACCGCACCACGCCTCACCGCACCGAGCCGCGATCCACTTTTTATTGCAAATTGCAAACCCCATTAATGATAAAAACAAACCGATTCCACGATTTTAAATTACAAACCTATGTTAAACTTAACAGTTATCAATTGCCCATTCTAATTGGAGTACTTAATCCTTTTTAGTATGAATTTATGAAGCAAAGTTTATTTTCCTTACTGTGAGTGTAAACTCGCTGAGAATGCTATAGCTTATTTGTGTACACTATAAAATGTACTCTATATAAGCTCGAAGTTTGAAATCTTTTATCAACTTAAATCGAATCGATAGTAGGATTATTTTATCGTTGTGGCTACATATGTTATTGTCAATCGCTACACGCTACCCTCCTGTATCAGTTTTGAGGATAATATCATTTATCGTGTTGCCCTGTCCACAACACTCGGTCCACAGAGTTATCCGATTTTTATATTTCAAAGCTTAGCTCCTTTCGGGTTAGTGTACAGGAAAATCTCTATTATAGTGAAAGATTTATGAAATGCTACAAAGTATTAAAAAGATGTATGTGTTGAAAGTAAACACACATACTTAATGGAGAATGTCATCGGATGGAGTGCACTCCAAATGTTAATTGCGCACCCCGTTAATTTATGTGTGACGTTATAACCAGCCCCATCTATTGGCGTTCCTTGAGCGTTACATTTCAAGTTTATCAATACACAACCTTTCATGTAGTATGTTAATATCACACTTTATACCTTTATACTTACCTATTTTGTATTTAAATTGAAGGCTGATTAAATCTGTCTCAAATAGTAGACTTGAAAAAAAAATTAAAAAGTAGGTAAGCTTTTCTGAAAATACCACAGAGGCAAGTCCTTTAAGTAAGTCAAGAACGTTCGCATTCTAATCTCAGTATCATTGTCAAATTCTTCTAATTTACCTACATTTTCGACAAGTTTTTGACATTGCTTGTCATTGAAATGAGATTGCAACCAACCGGTCTATTCTGTATTTTACATCTTACCGAAAAAACTTAGGTTTAGAGGAGCTTAAATTGAGCTGATGACTATTTATTTTTACCCGACTGCGGCGAAGCCAAAAAAGGAGAGTTATGTGTTTGACCTGTATGTATGTATGTATGTCTGTCCCTATGTTCCCTCGTAACTACTAAACGGCTGAACTGATTTTGATGAATGATATGTCGTTAGATTCGTCTTTATTGCGCGAGTGTCATATGGTATATTAAAATTATTGAAAATCAAAATGGCGGGTTATTGGCGCCAAAAGGAGTGTCTTCGAAAAAAAAATATCTCCCAAGCCTATCAAGTGGGGTATCAAAATGAAGGGTTTTGAAAGGTGATTACAAAAATATATACTTATTATATGTTTAAAAGTAATTTAAATGAGAAATTATTAAAAAATATCCCGAACTTTTGGAGTGAGTGAGTAAGAGGTCGTTATCACCCGATTATAAGTGAGGATATAACCTAATTTACCGTCTTATAATCCTAACAAAAAAGTATAAAATAAAAAAAGTTAATTTAAAAAATCAAAAACCCGACTGCGTAAAAACTGAACTTAATGATTTTTTTTTTACTAACTTTTTTTATTTTTCACTTTTTACTCGTAGTTAAGTACTATAAACAATCTCATGCAGTCGGAGGCAATAAGTGATGCCTCCGACTGCATGAGATTGTTTAAAGTAGGTACTCATTAATTTATATAAATCTTGTTTCCCAAGTGATGCCTCCGACTGCATGAGATTGTTTATAGTAGGTACTTATTAATTTATATAAATCTTGTTTCCATCTTTTTTAAGTTCACTTCAGAACGGCTGGATCGATTTGGAAATTTTTTGTCTTTCCTGATATAGAGATAAAAATGTTCACAATATTACGTTAATTTTCAAATGGCTGGGAAAATTGGATAAGTCGGGAAAACTGACAGTGCATTTCCTATGGGAATTTTGGATGAATTATGAAATTTGGACAGGGCAACGTTTATAATAAAATATCAATATAGGTAATGCAAATTCTGCAGTAATATAATGATCTGTTAGATATAAGGCTTCATTCGATTCTGTTCTGACACATGGGGGCAACTTTAACTCGTAACTATCTGATTAGCCCATTGACACAATACCTTCCCAGCTGCCCTGCTGTGTTTGGGTTCGATACCCACACAGAATACATATTTGAATGGCTTCTTTGCGTCAGCTGATGCTAACATCAGCAGACATTTCACAAAAATAAACGATATATAATTTGCTGACTAGTTCTATATCGTTTATTTTTGTGAAAGTTTAACTTTCTCTTCACTGTGTTTATTTGAGAGCCGACTGTCAATATTGACTATCGAGCGACCCGCCCCTGATTCACACGGGTGCAATCTACTGATGTGGCGACATGTCAAAACATCTAGATATCTGTGCTTTAAGATCTAAGTTAAAATATTAATATAATACACAAAAGCCTTTCAGAATCAATTATCTAAATGATAGTGAAAATCTCATCAAAATCCATTGTGTAGTTTAGAATAACTAAGCGAAGCGACTTTGTTTCACACTATTTATAGAAATAACACCTGTAAAACGCACCGAGCGGACGTTGCACTTAGTACGTGATGTAAAAATCTTTAAAAAATATTAAACATACATTCCGTATGAAGATACATCGAATAAATACCACATCGTATAACAAAGTCAGTTCAGTTCCTTGCAAGAAAATTACAAGCAATAAATACCATATCCATATATACGAATATACGGATACGTTACGTAAAAAGTAAATTGTACAGTTTTTATTTCAACATATTATTTTACCTCGACTATATGGTTCGAAATGTTTATATTTTTTGTTAAACATAATTAATGTGTGATGTAATATATGTTGAGATGATTAAGATGTATCAATTTAAATCTCGTAGCGATAACATGTATCGATCAGGCTGAGGCGAGCGCGTAGCTAACCCCGTTAGCTAGGAGCGCGCCCGGCCGCCCGGCCGCGCCGCCGCCGTCCGTCCGCGTCATTGCCATTCGCTGAGGAAACACGTTTCCTGCTTCATTGTTTCCTAATTTTTCTAACTTCTTTCTACTCCTCGCTCATTGGAGCTTCTTTTGTTTCGTCCTTTCCTTCCGGAGATGTTTCGGTTAAATTGTCACTTTTATTATCCGTTCCTGGGCAGGGGTGCTCTTTGGTAGAGGCTAGGGAAATAATTTACCGATTCATTTTATATCCTGAATTCATATTGCTTTGACGTCTTTTTATTATTTAATTATTTTCATATTCATATTAAGCAAGAATATTTACTGACTACTCATGAATAGTGAAAAAGAATACAATCTGTATTATGTACCTCTATTAAATTCGGCCCCAATTGCGAAATAAGTTTCAGGAAAACCTAACGGTAAAAATCAGGCTTTAACTGTTCGGCTAACTTTCCTATGTTTATAAGTGCTTGAACACAAAAAAGAAATATTTTTATGTAAGTAACTACCTACCCACCTAACGTCATGTATGAGTGTTTCAATGTAATTAAATTAAGACATGATGTTAGAACATGTACAGATATCGTTGGTTTAAGAGACAGTAGCTGGTTGAGTGAGGGGCGTTTAACGGGCTAATTATCAAACGGCTAATGAAGTTTGTATTCAGCGGGCGGCGGCTGGAGCGCGGGGCCCGGGCCGCTACGTGCTGTGACTCGCAAAGCGCCCCACCTGATAACTCCCCGCCCTCCACAGAAAAATTGCAGAGAAAAAGTTTCATCGCAAGGGGACGTGAATGAAATGAAGAATTGTGTCGGCCGCTTTCGGGATTATTCCCAACATAAAATTCCTTGAGAACCTTTTCGATCTATTTCAATTCATCAAGTCTCGTCTTTATATAGATAACCATTCGAATTCATACGTCTACAAAATAAATATTAAAAATGTCTTCGGACTAATACATATTTAATAGGTACCTATTGACAGTGTGTGCTCAACAGGAGGTCTTGAGATTTCTTGCCAAATTAACTCAAATCTTTTTGTAACATAGGAAACTATTTTTTAATACGTTTCAAACTCAAACTCAAACTCAAAGCATTTATTTCAATTAAACCATTGACAGGCACTTTTGAATTGTCAAGAAGTCGGCCAGTTACAAATATGAAGCTAGTTGCCCATTCCAAATAGTAGGTTCCTATGGAGAAGAACGGGCAAGAAACTCCACGGACACTCTTTTAAATTAAAATATGGATACAAAATATTGGTTACATCATTCATATTGAAGTTAAACATGTGAGAGCGATGCAATACGTCAAAAGCGTCCGTGATAAAAAGATAACAATTCAAAACTAAAATAATTAAAAATAAGCCGTGGCAGCTATGAGATGACCAGTCCCAACTGACAGCGCCCGTTCACGAACATGACGCATGGACGCGTTATATCCCGTATTTGCCCCTGTCGTACATACAGACAAAATAACTTATTTTTCTCATTGGAATTATCTATTATTTTCCTTGGAAGTCCCTGGAAATCAGTACCTGTCTGGCCATCAGAACTATTTTAAAAATCCGAACCGGATTGTTAAAGGACACGACAAAATGTCGCACATCAAAAAGTCTTTGAAACGTTCTAACATTGAATCTCGTAAAAATATTAAGAGTAAGTAGTGGCACACGGAAACTGCGAATTTTATCTTGGCCAGCACTTTCAGTTAATAACAATACATCTTGTTTTATAAAAAATATGTAGATATTTAATTTGTAACAGTATTATGGCCAGACTAGTTATTAATAAAATTTGAAGGAAGATATTTCTTGTAGATATTTTCCTGTTACAAAAGAAAACTTTAATGTTTTCTTTGTGCTCCTTTGTGTATCCTTATCTGGTATATAAGGATAAAAGGAAAAACTCGGAAAAGCTGCTGCAATTTTTTTTTCTTCTGAATATGCCTCGTAACTTATTGGTTTAATGGTGTAGTATCGAGCATTGGAAAAAGACGTGATGGTAATTTATATTAGAACATCTTCATCTACACTAACAGTATAGTTACACTTAATAACAAAAAGGTATTTTCTAGCACTAACATAGTTAACAGTAGAAAGGGAGCTAAGCAGAAATCCTTGAAGTTATTTCATCAAAATATTCAGGGTTTTTCTTCCAAACAATTGGAAATCGAATTGTTTTTAGAAAAAACAATGTTTGACATTATTTGTTTAACTGAGCATTGGCTAAAAGATTGTGAAATGTTAATTAATTATGAGAATTATAGTGTGGCCAGTTGTTTTAACCGGAAATCAATGCTGCGTGGTGGTTCACTAATCTTATTTAGAAGTTGTATTAAATCAAAAACTCGTAAAGACATAGTTGAACTGTCGGTTGAACATAGCATTGAACTGTATTGTGTTGAGCTAGATAAGCATGTTATAGTGTGCGTTTACAGACCCCCAAACTATCAAAACTACTCTCTATTTGAATCTGTTATGGAAGATGTTTTGGCAAAACTTGTAACTGGGAATAAATCAGTAATTATCTGTGGTGACTTTAACATTAATATTTTAGAAAATAATTCATATACCAGTCGATTGTTAAATCTGTTTAAATCATTTAATTTGTCAAATGTGTTTGTAGAACCAACTCGAATAACTACGACTACTGCTACATGTATTGATAATGTTTTTTGTTGCTGCGACTATTCAGATAAAGCTATTATTAATTATCTCCCTTCTGATCACAGTGGTCAAACCGTAACTTTTGAGTCCAACATACCAATACAAAAAGTGCAGATACAATTCAGACCAATAACATCTGTTAATTTAAATAAATTTAATAGCACTTTAATTTGTAAGTTAGGTGTTATGGACCTTTCAATGAACAGTGTTGACATTTTGTATAAAGAATTCTTTTCGGTAGTCCAAACCGAATTCAATAATTATTTTAAAAAGAACACTAAAACTATCAGCCCTAGGTTTTTATTTAGTTACTGGGCAACTAAAGGACTCAGGAAAAGTAGGGAAAGACTTTTCGAGCTGTATGGCCATAAGCCTTATATAAACACGGAAACTTTTAATAAATATGTTGCTACTTACTCCAGAACTTTTAAAAACACTTGCAAGGCAGCTAAAGCCTTATACATTAGCAACAAGGTTAAGTCAGCAGACAATAAAATTAAAACGGTTTGGAAAATTATCAATAATGAAACGAATAGGAACAAAAAGCATGATTCTGATTACGCACTGGAGACGTCATGTGGTCTCATTTGCGATAGTAAAGAAGTTGCTCAAGAATTTGTAAATTTATTTACCAGTATCCCACTGAAAACTACAGAAACTTTAAATTCCTCGCCCTCGCTCGCTTTTGACTCTGTAAGGGCGAACGTTTCAGCCTGCTCTATTGAATTTAACTTTAAGCATATTAACCCAATAATAGTATTAAAAGCTTTTAAGCAAATCAAGATCAAATTGTCCGAAAATCTTTGGGGAATGTCCATTAAAGTCTGTACGTCCATAATTGAGACTATTGCGCCTTACTTAGCCTTAATATTTAACTTGTGTGTGGATCAAGGAGTCTTCCCGGATTTAATGAAATACAGTAAAGTAATACCACTTTTCAAATCCGGGGACAGTAAAGACACAAATAATTATAGACCCGTATCCGTGTTGCCGGTTTTCAGCAAGGTGTTTGAAAAGGTAATGCTTAATCAAATGCTCAATCATTTCAACTCGAATAAAATCCTTCACGATCAACAGTATGGTTTCACCAAAGGACGTTGTACGACCGACGCCGGTGTAACCTTATTAAGACACATTTTTAACGCGTGGGAAGAGGCCCAAGATGCCATAGGAATCTTTTGTGACCTTTCCAAGGCATTTGATTGCGTCGATCACGAAACCTTGCTATTGAAACTTGAGCATTACGGACTTGGAAAACTTGCGCTTAGTTTAGTAAAATCTTATTTAAACGATAGACAACAGCTAGTTCAAATAAATGGTATCAATTCACTCGGTTTAAAAGTAAAAATGGGTGTTCCTCAAGGCTCGATATTGGGTCCTTTCCTCTTTTTAGTGTATATTAATGATCTACTCCATTTATTAAATAATCAACCACAAATGGTGTTATTTGCTGACGATACTTCCTTGATTTTTAAGGTAGATAGACGTGCTACAAATTTTGACGACGTAAATAACGCCTTACTGCAGGTCCAGAATTGGTTCACTGCCAATAATTTAGTATTAAATGGAAAAAAAACGAAGTGCATACGATTTTCTTTACCAAATGTAAAAAGTAGTGATTATGAGATAGTATTGAATAAAGAGAAACTAGAATTCGTCGATAAAACTGTTTTCCTGGGGATCACGCTCGACTCTAGGCTTCAATGGGGTCCTCATTTAACATCTCTTGCAGGACGGCTAAGTTCAGCAGCATATGCTGTCAGAAAAATCCGTCAATTTACTGATGTAGATACCGCGAGGCTAGTCTATTTTAGTTACTTTCATAGTATCATGTCTTACGGTATTTTACTTTGGGGACGGGCTGCAGACATCGAGTCTATTTTTATTCTGCAGAAAAGAGCCATCAGAGCCATATATAATCTCCGCAGGCGCGATTCTCTTAGGGAACTGTTTAAGGATATTAACATCATGACGGTGCCTTGTCAATATATCTATGAAAACATCATGTACGTAAGAAAAAATTTACATCTTTTTAGTAAAAGAGGCGAAAGACATAATTATAGTACTAGAAGTAGGGATCTATTAGCTCAACCAGGTTTGAGACTGGCAAAAGTAGACTCATCTTTCATGGGGTACTGTTTAAAATGTTATAATAAAATCCCTCCCGTCATACTTCAACTGAATGAGACGAAATTCAAATCTTGTATAAAACACACACTATGCAAGCAGGCATATTATAGGTTGGGGGATTACATCGCTGATAGAAATGCTTGGCTCAATGCTGGTCCAGCTCCACAACCACAACTAATTTATTAACATTTGAAAATACTGTTGGAGCTGATGAAGATTGGAAGACTACCTTTTTATTGTATAAACTCGAATATCCTTTGTATTATATAATTGCATATCACAGGTGTGAGTACTATGTACAATAGAGCTACCATTTACCGGGTAATTATGTCTTTCATTGACTTAAATGTGCCCTGGCGGCTGAGAGTATGTCATGCTCACTCAGATGTCTCGCTGATGGTGGCGTGTGTGTTGGATCATTTAGCTCCCTTTAAAATGGTTGAGCTGAATGGTGCTGATCCATGCGTCATGTTCGTGAACGGGCGCTGTCAGTTGGGACTGGTCATCTCTTAGCTGCCACGGCTTATTTTTAATTATTTTAGTTTTGAATTGTTATCTTTTTATCACGGACGCTTTTGACGTATTGCATCGTTCTCACATGTTTAACTTCAATATGAATGATGTAACCAATATTTTGTACCAATATTTTAATTTAAAAGAGTGTCCGTGGAGTTTCTTGCCCGTTCTTCTCCATAGGAACCTACTATTTGGAATGGGCAACTAGCTTCATATTTGTAACTGACCGACTTCTTGACAATTCAAAAGTGCCTGTCAATGGTTTAATTGAAATAAATGCTTTGAGTTTGAGTTTGAGTTCATGAGCCTTCTGAATTTCGTTGATTCCTATGTAAATCCCATTCCAAATCTTCTTACTGCTTTATGTGGAAAACTAATATTGATTTGAAATGACTGTCCATTGAAGGTGGACATTTAGTTTATATCTTATGGTAAAGCTAATGTTTGTGTAGCCTTCTTTATCTGTGTGTTTATTGAGTTTTGAAGTGAAAACTTCTTTAGCCGCGTTGAGCAATTTTTGGTAGGGGCAAAACTTATAGGTTCGCGTCACCCACCGACATGCTCGCGTCACCGACATGCTAATGTGATGTAATGCGCCAGATTGGCGACGCGAAGCACCCTGTGTGCATGGATACGCATATATACACTAATACGTTGTATGTACTCGAGTATATACAATGTATTAAATACAATACAATACAATTTTGTATTGTATTACAATATATTATTTTTATTATTATATTTTGTATTGTATTGTGTGTTTTTTGTTGTTTTTTTTTGTGTGTGTTTTTAAGACGTATTTTTTGCTGTAATGCCAATAAACGCATTTTTCTTTCTTTATTATCGCACTGAAAAAAAAAAGTGTGCTTTAACAAAAATCTTGATTTATGTGTTCACGCATCTTGACTCCATACGAGCCTATCAAGATCTTGACTTCTGAAGCTAGGAGAACTTTGTTAAATTATCATAGTTCCGTCTACTAAGTAATGAATAAGTTTAATTAAGCGTAGTTATTTAATTAAGCTCAAATATTGGCCAGTTTAAGAATGATATAATGCTAACAAGTTGCTTGTTACCATGAATTTAAATTATTATTTGATATACAAAAGTGAAGAAGTAAAATCAATCAACGCATGTATGATGTAACAAAGACCGGTGATTATTCTGTACATGTCAAATTGACGATATAAATAAAATTAATTTGTTCTGGCAAATACGCTATCTTGTTCATAGTAAATAGATAAGTAATGATTCCAAACATTTTAATTCCATTTCATACATTAAGAGATAATGTATCTTAGTTAGTCTGCATTTTTTTCAGTGTGTATATATGACACAGTATAAGTGCACATGATACAGTCGACTGTATCAAAAGAAATGTTTTTTGAAAAAAAAAAAAAAATTGGGGGTTCCGAATACTTAGAATTGAAACTATTTTTTTTTTTTCATCAAGCGCATACATGTGGGGATCTATGGATAGGTCTTCAAAAATGATATTTAGGTTTCTAAAATCATTTTTTTCTAAACTGAACAGTTTGCGCGAGAGACACTTCCAAAGTGGTCAAATGTGTGTGTGTGTGTCCCTGTAACTTCTAAAATAAGAGAATGATGAAACTAAAAAAAATATATGATGTACATTACCATGTAAACTTCCACCGAAAATTGGTTTGAACGAGATCTAGTAAGTCGTTTTTTTTTTATGCATAATGATACGGAACCGTTCGTGCGCGAGTGTGACTCGCTCTTGGCCGGTTTTTTAATACCTTGGAGCCGACTCCAAGGTCTTAGGTCTTAGGCTTTATGCGCTACCGATAGCGCATAAAGAAACAGGTTAATCGTCGTCGCCTTTCAATACACAGTCTGAAACATAAACGGCAAATACAACAGCCGTCCACTTGCAATGTTTTGAAAGCTGTTAGTTGTAGTCCCGTGTGCGCTGTTGCAGTACATCTAAGTCATTTCGCGCAATAGCTCGCGCCGCGGGTCTCTTTGGGAAGGCCACTTCCTTTTAACGACTGCTATCATCTACCAAGAAAATATAAAGAGGTCTATTTGTTTTATGGCCACCTCGTAACTAGACTTAGTTTTCCAAACTAACTTGAACGTTTGTTTGGAAAGACAAATGATTGAATTTTCTTTTAATTTAAATATATGCTGGAAAACTGTATAGCGCGTGTAAAATTCTTTCGAATGTGGAAAAATCGATGAAATTATTTACACAAAGTAAAGGGTTTCTCTGGGTTCAAATCCACGACCTAATAACTCGTATGTCGGAGCCTTATCCACTGCTGCTCTCATTGTTCATAATTGTTATAAAACTACATTTTGTATTTTTCACAAAAGGTTTTTATGCTAATACATATTCTATTATTTTCTCCATGGATTATAATGTCAATAACGAACCAATAGTTGATTATTACTAGTAATGTAATGTAGATAGAAATCCCATCAAAAATATTCAAGTAGGTTGCCAAGACTCGATGATACCAAACTTGTATCCTTTGAGGCAGCAACTCTCCTGGCACGTTGTCCGCCGCTGGACATCTTGGGGATATGGACGCGAGGGTCTATAGCCAAATCCGTGTCATCCGCCAAAGTGGCAATGACGTTCCAGGAATCGGTGTTGTACGGCTGAACCCGTGGTCCCACGGCCTGTCGCGGCCTGGCGCGCGGCCACGCCTGTCGAGGTATGTCGCGGCCAATGCCGAGCATTCCCACCACAGGCCTCATCGGATCGACGGTACCCACGGCCTGTTGGCTTGGCCTGGCGCGACCTGTGAGCAAGCGGGCCGCGTGTCCGCAGCATGAGGTGGCAGGAATGGAGGGAGACACGCTCTAGAGCGGTGGCGTAAGCGGCTGCAGAAGTCGCAATATTATACGCTAGTAAGCGCGTTGTCGAAGCCGTCCTACCGCACTTCGAAGCTGAAAAAAAGGGGAGCGCATCTCTTATAGGCTCACTCAGGTGCTGACTGGCCACGGTTACTTCGGTGAGTACCTGAACAAGATTGGGCAAGTGACCACGGCAAATTGCCACCATTGCGGAAGTAACTTAGATTCTGCACAGCACACGCTCGAGGAGTGCTCTGCGTGGGCTTCTGAAAGACAGGTCCTGGTCGCCCGGATTGGACGAGATTTGTCTCTGCCAACAGTAGTTGGGTCTATGCTAGCGGAATCGGAGAACTGGGCGGAAATGTCCACATTCTGTGAGACCGTGATGGTGCAGAAGGCGGCTGCCGCGTGGCATCGTGAGAGGGCTGATCACGGGCGCTCAGACTGGAGACTCTGTTTACCTACTGAGTGACCTCAGGGAAGACGGCGCAACGTGCTGTCTTCCACACCACCGAGGTGGTTTTAGTGAGGTAAAAATCCCAGACTCCCCCGGTCTTATCCCCAAAGCCCGGGCGCCTTTTGAAGTTTTCCCCCCGAAAACAAAAAAAAAGGTTGCCAACGCTTTCACTGTTAAAAAGTTATCAGATCTACTCCTATGGGCTTATGGTAAGAAATTAAGTCACTGGTATTTAATATTGTGTCATGCTAGTTCAATGGAACAGCCAAAACATACATTTTTACCAAGATGGCTTGTAGAGTTAGGGGCTTGGCTCTACATTAGTTATCATCTGATACTCGTAACTTTCATTGAAAGCGTTATGTGAGTTTCGACAACCTATTTTACATGAAATGTTTTTAGTGGGATTACATTGATTTTTGTAGGGTGCTCTATTTAATTTTATTTTTCGGGTGCTATTTCTTATGCGTCAGCTATTTCTTTTCTCTCTCTTTTAGCCCATACTCTATCTTTGCCTCTTTTCTTTGATGGCTTATTATATGCAATGAGCGATAAATTAGGGCGGTACTTATATATTAACTGAATATTACACATACATGCTAAAATGATAACCCTGACTTCTAGCATAGTCGGGGAAAAGGGTATTCCTTGCACGCCAGCAGTAACTATCTTCACAGCCAACGAAAAAGAGTTTCTTCTTCGTTGTTTATGGAATACAAATACAAATGGAAGTAGATATACCTATTATCCACAAGAGTAGAGTTAACTACCTAAACATGTTGTCATTTTTCGGTATACTTCCTGGACATATGCTGCCCACTAGGGAGCAAAACTGTCTCGACCATTTTATGCTGAAAATACATAAAAAGAAGTTCTCAGCATCCATCGCTATTTTGCACACTACGGTGACTGATCACTATACAGCATTTATCTCTATAAAAAAGTCAAAAAATATTCAAATCGTAAATAAAACCACTACTACGCTAAATTTTGAACAAGCTTTAAAGGATTTACAGGAAAGGAAATTATCAGACTTATTATTTTGTAAGGACCCAAATCTTTTAATCAATACTTTTATTAATATCATAACCAGCGTTGTAAATGGAAACACTAACTTAAAAAAAATTCCAAACAGTCAACGCATCATAAAGCCGTGGATCACCTCAGGCATTCTACGCTGCATTAAAAACCGAAATAGATTGCAAAAACAAAATCGCAAAGACCCTCATAACGAAATAATAAAAGTTACCTTTACTAGGTACAGAAACTACTGTAATAAGCTGATAAAAACATTAAAAAGAAAATATGAAAGAAATTTACTTGCACAGTCAGTTTCTAATAACAAATTACTCTGGAAAAATATAAAAGCCATCACATACTCAAATAAATTAAAAAGTCAAAACTTAGAATTATTAAACATAAAAACAACCCCTGTAGAGTCAATTAACTACATCAATAATTATTTTGCAAATATTGGAAAACAACTTGCTCAGAAAATCAATCCGGGGTTAAATAATGTTCCTGATAACCAAATAAATATATTAAAATCACAACTAAATACTTTCGTACTATTAGACACAGATGATACAGAAGTAGAAAGTGTACTGATGAATCTGAAGTCTGACAGTGCCCCGGGTTGGGACAACATCTCGACAAAATTCTTAAAATTTATAAGAAAGGAAGCTGTCCCGATTATAACTCATCTTGCCAATCTCTGTCTCCAAAAAGGCGTATTTCCGGCACCACTAAAACAATCCGTAATTACCCCTGTTTACAAGGGAGGGAACAAAGACGATGTCAACAACTACAGGCCCATTTCCGTTTTGCCGTCGATATCAAAAGTGCTTGAAAAAATTATAAATATCAGGCTTACCAACTATCTTAAAAAAATTAATATATTATCTCATTCGCATTTTGGCTTTAGAAAAGAGGTTTGTACTGAAGATGCAGTAACTGCTTTAAGTTCTCTTGTAGCTGAGCACCTAGATAAAGGAAACAAATGCCTGTCTATCTTCCTAGACCTGAAAAAAGCATTTGACACCGTCTCTGTCCCAATCCTTGTAAACAAGCTGGAGAAAGCCGGAATAAGAGGGATTGCTCTCAGCCTACTCAAAGACTACCTTTCCAATAGGAAGCAAAGAGTGAAAATAGGTCACCATACCAGTGAAGATGTAGATGTATCATACGGCGTCCCACAGGGTAGTGTTTTAGGGCCTACTCTCTTTCTCCTGTACATAAACGACCTCTGTAATATGGAAATAAAAAATGCAAAAGTATTCTCGTACGCTGATGATACGTCTATTGTGTTCTCGGGTTCTTCTTGGCATGAGGTAAAACTGAGTGCAGACGCAGGTATGGCTCGGGTAGCTGTATGGCTAAAAGATAACTTACTCTCACTGAACACTAATAAAACCAACTACATTTGTTACAGTATCAGTAATCGAACACAGCCCACTGAAGATTTCGATTTAAAAGTGCACACATGCGGTGACATGCCTCCTTCAATCTGTAACTGCTCATTGATTGAGAAGGTTACTGAGACTAAATATCTAGGTGTTATGGTAGATCAGGCACTGTCCTGGTACCCCCAACTTGAGCAAACTTCTACAAGAATAAGGAAACTCAGTTGGATCTTTAAAACCCTCAGACATATTGTTCCAACCAAAATGATGAGCTGCAAGTACCGTCTCAGAAATCTTCTTAATGAAATATATGTGGCTCTGGCCCAGTCTGTACTACTATATTGTATCCCGATTTAGCGCGGTGCAGCTAAAACAAAATTTATAAATGTAGTAATGTACTTTAAAAATAAAAGATTCTCCACTGAAAGCTTATACCAAATAAGTGGCCTACTTTCAGTTCGGAAATTATATATAACCCAAACCGCTCTAAAAAAACACAAAACCCTACCATACAATAAAAGCAAAAAAACAAAAAGAAGAATAGATCTAGTTGCTCAAATTCCCCAAACTAAAACTAGATTTGCATGTAGGCAATTTAATAAGCGCTCTGCTCAGTTGTACAATAAAATGAATAGACATGTGTATGTATATAATAAAAATTACCGAGACTGCAAAAAAAGTATCGTAGACTGGATACAACCACTTACTTATGAAAAAACCGAGGAACTTCTGGAATACATTTTGTAGCCGAAATACATCACGTATAATTAACCGAAACCTGAAGCACAACACACACCTCTTCACACACACTACACTACACCACACACCTCATCACACAGCACACGAAAACACCTGCCTCACTACAATCCACATTACATCATACACTATACATACCACACCATACTATATACACACCACACCACAACATATATAGCCATATCGTTTAATAACAATAAGTGTACCCCGGTACACTATTTTTTGTAACTCATAGTTAGTCTATTTATACTGCAATGTTATGGAAGCGCGGAGTCTTCTAATACAGGCAATGTTTTGCTTAAAAGAAGGCTCCAAACACGTTTAAAATGTAATAATAAGCTAATTATGACAATAAAACTATTTTGTAATTTGTTTTGTAATCCGTAAAAAAATACAGACTTGCACCTCCCATTAAGGGGGTTGGAGGGAGAAAGTTGTAAATAATTTTTTTGTTTGTGTGTCTAAATCTTCTAGTCTAAATCTTAGCCTGCATACCAATGGGCACGCCACAATTGTGGCGATAAGTCCCCTCTTTGAGGAGTGGCTGGAGAGGCGCCACGGCGTCCTCACCTTCCGCCTGACGCAGGTCCTCACCGGACACGGTTGTTTCGGGAGGTTCCTGTTCAGGATAAAGCGGGAGGAAACGCCCGGGTGTCACCACTGTGTGGATCGCCCGGAGGACACGGTGGAGCATACGGTGGAGGTCTGCCCGGCTTGGGCGGAGCACCGCCGTGTCCTCACGGAGGCGATCGGCGGCGGCGATCTCTCGCGTCCAGCCCTGGTTCAGGCCATGGTTCGGAGCGAGAGTGCATGGGAGGCCGTCACCTCCTTCTGCGAAGCAGTAATGCTCGCGAAGGAGGAGGCGGAACGCGTGAGGGTGAGGCAGGGTTCGCGCCCTCACGCTCTTAGCCGCCGCAGGAGACGCCCCGGGCGTCGGGAGTCGCAAGCTGATTTCCGGCCACCGTAGGCGCGGGCCTGCGGACGGTGAGCGATGGGTAGCTCGCCGTCCGATAAGGACCAGGCCCGGGTCGACGGCGCGTTGTGTTTCACGCGCGCCTCAAAGAGATGTCAGCACCAACTGACGGGGTCCGTTAGGGCCAATGCCTGCCAGGGTTGCGAGTTTGTCCGAAAGGGATATCGTGGCCCTGGCACACAGGCAACGGAAGGAACACGGGTGGGTTTTAGTCAGTAAAAGTCTGACACGCCCTCCCGCTCAGCCCAGAGCGGGAGAAGTTATTTGATAATTTCCCACCCCAAAAAAAAAAAAAAAAAAAAAAAGCCTGCATACCAAATTTCAACTTTCTAGGACTTCGGGCAGTACCCTAGAGGTTTTATTTTATATACAGACCTGCACCCCCCATTACGGGGGTTGGAGAGTGAACCTTACAGATTTTTTTACATTTTTGTTGTTTGTGTGAAAATCCTAGCCTGCGTACCAAAGTTCAGCTTTCAGTCCCTGACTCACTGAAGTCAGTGACGAAATCGATTTATTTTAGGTATTAATAAAATCGAAAGTGTATAAGCTAGACAAATTAAACTTTATCCGTCTTATTACAAAACAAGAATGATATTTTGACATGGCTTAAATCTTATTACAAAACAAGAATGATATTTTGACATGGCTTAAACCATGGGGCCAGTTTTTGTAATAGGAACGTAACTGTCATTGAAATACCGTTCCTTATACAAAACAGAAAACTTAGTTCGCTACTAGGTTTTGTCAGTTTTGTATTAGGAACTTTACCTTAGACGGAATAAAATTCGAAATTCAATAATGGCTCCATGGTTTAAACATGGGTCTGAAGATAAACCTTGTTTTGTAATAAGACGGAGTGTGTTTTATATGTCTGCTAATTACATCTTTTCCTGAGAATTTGGGCTCTCTAGCACTAGTTTTGCGAACAGTAGACCTAGCGAGCACACACTTGTTTTCAACAAAGTTTTAAGTTTTTAAAAACATAGTAGAAAAATTATGATATTTTTTTTTAAACAAATCCTGTACTTACACTAAGTTTCGTCTAGATCTATCCGAAATACGACCTGTAGATGAGTAGTAACAAACTGACAGAGGAAAGCAAATTTTGCGACTTGAAGCAGAGACGCTTCACTCGCTCGGTCAAATATCTACGCCGAAGGTATGAAGGTTTTAAAATACGACGAAATGCTTCGAGAAAAGGTAGGTAGTGCCCCTGCTTTTTGTTTCTTGCTCGTCTTGTGGGCACTATCATACCGAGATTACAAGACATTTTTCTTTAGGTCACGGTTCACTTATAAGGATCTGACCGTCGGAATAAGTTCAGTAATTCAGTGTTATTTCGCTTTAAACATAGGCACATCATAACGGATGGTTCGTTAGCAAGGGCAAGTCCTACCATTGTAACGGTAATTGACAGGTTTTGGTTATAAATAAGATTTTTAGTATGGGATCCTGGGTCAACGATGACAGGGTAAATATTTATGTTAATTCGGTTATCGTAGAGCAATGTTTGAAATGCCATCGGTAGACACTATGTTGAAAGTTATTAACTATAAGTTGTTGCCCGCGACTTTACTGTTCTGCGTGCTTTTGAATTCAAAATTAAAAAAAAACAACAAAGCTTCGGTCCGTAAATATTGCAAAAACCAGTCGAAGAGCTGAGACAAAAATAACAATAATAATAATAATCTTTATTGCAAACTACATGGTCCATAAAAACAATAAAAACAAAAAAAAAACAATTAATAATATTAATACATATATCCTGGATGAAAAGAAGGCCCAAGGCCCAGACTACCTATTTGTCAAAGGACATGTCCAGAAATGGTTTTTTATTATTCAATAATTCTAACCAGGATCAGATAAATATATTTGGATAGACAACCCAAAAGCTAGCTTTTGGGTTGTCTACCGAACCGCCGTGCCGTGTGTTAGAACTACTAGTAGTTCTAACTATAACATAAATTTTTAAAGGAAAAATCGTTTTTTTATTTTAGTGTGAATTTACTCCTAAAACGAACAAACCTTTCTAACTAACTAGTGTATTAAAGTGAACACACCCTAACCAAATAGAAAACTTGTCAAAATTGACACATGGCACTGTCATTACTGTCTATAAATATTTGATGGATGACTAATACAATGTAAACAATATGAACTATGATGAAATCGGGTATTTTCAGTCCAAAATGTTTAGTCTAACCTTTTAGAACTGAAAGTGCACTCTATAGGTATGACCACGGCTACTTCGAATGTTTATGTGCAAGTTGTAATAAGTAATTATTTTAATATGTTAATAGTATCTACTGATCGAGAAAATTTTATAATTACGAATCGAGATCGGAAGAAGATGAAAAGCTTTTCAGCAAAATATCCTATTGAAAAACTGAATTATTATGCTCTATTTGGACGTTCGCATGGACGTAAAAATACCAAGACGGATGATGCCTGTCAGTCAACACTTTATGTCATATTTTGACAGACGATTAGAATCAGCTGTCAAATAAGATATTGTCAAAGTGTGTGGATTTTATTTGGGATGCCATCAACAAATATAATATATGTACTAACATTAAATATTTTATAATTTTTCTCTTAAATGGAGGGGTCTAAAAATATTATTTCAGTAGTTACAAATTCCATATTTTTGTCGCTTTTATTTAGGTGTAGTTTGACCCTGGTTGGATTTTTCTCGGAATAAAAAACCAACGCCCATACAAAAAGCGGACATCTCCTTTAATAACGATCCGTTCAGTGGTTTAGGCGTGAAAAGGTAAGATCAAGCAGACAGACAGACGGAGTTACTTTCGCATTTATAATATTAATAATTCAAGTAGGTATATTTCTATACCTACATTATACATTAAATTCGCTTTTCATGTCTATCTGTGCGACAGCGTTGTTCTTCTAAACTGCGCAACGGATTTTGATGCAGATTTAACGATCATTTAGACATTTTAGACTTTAGAGAATTTATTCCGGATGGTTTATGTTTATAATACCTTAATATTAAACTCACGTGACGGCGCACCAAGTGGCGCCGCTTCGTTTTGTTACAAAGTGACTGGAATCACCGCAAAGTTCGGATAAGACTGACACTGGCTGGTGATATTCACTCTAGCAGAGCGTCGCAGCGATGCATCGATGTTTGCGTGGCGACAGGAGAGGATGTTAGAGGAGCCGCTGTCGTACCACGTCCCGACGAACTGCTATATTCCCGCACAATTCTGATGATATTAATGCTGCTGAACCACTAATACGATGACCATTTCTGGTAAAGGCTATCTATCCTGCGCCGTTATACATGTAATGAATATGCAAATCTCGATGTTCTGTCAAGTCGTTATAACCGTGCGAAGCTGGGGCGGATTGCTAGTGTCGAAATATGCATTAAATCGATGGAAATATGGATGAAAAGGAGTATGTAAGGAAGGTAGCAGGTGGTGTTCTTATAGTTTCTGCCTACCCCCATGGGAAGAAGGCGTGGGTTTATGTATGTATGTAAATATGGATAAGAAGTTGTATACAGAAGAATTTGACGTTTTTGTAGGTACTAAAATCGGTCAGGGTTGCTAGAGGTAGTGCAATCCAGTACATATAGGGAATACGCATGTAATTTTTTTTTTTCGCAAAGGCTAATATAAACCGAAAAATATTTTGAAGTCTTAATTCAATTACTGCTTAATGCTCACAAAAAATATTCTACTCCAATAATTTTCTGCTACTTACCTACCGTAGTGAGATTTCAAGCAGGTTGCTAACATGGCACCATCGTGGTACCTTCCGGCGTTGTCGAAAACGACGCGTTTCGAGTTTGCGTCCCGTTCCACCAAAAAATACGAAACTTCTAATAAAATAGGAAGAAATGCATTTTTTTTAATGCAGTTTTTTTTCTTGACTACAATTGTAAAGTCAAGAAAAAAAATAACATTAAATATTTAAATAATGAATGAGTTTTGAATTACTTGCATAATCCCTATTATTAACATAAAATCACACCTGTTTTCCCCGAAGAAAACACGAACACACACAGGCACACAATGAAACACAAATATGCGATCTAAGAAATATAAGCTTGCTCAACAAAAATATCCTCGGGAAACCGCTACTGGGTTTGTATTTTTAATGGTCATTAGTCACGAAAAGATAACAGAATGACAAACGAAACCGACCCCGTAGGAGAATGAGTACGCCATATTTTTGGTAAACGTCATGTAAAGCACTGCCGAGTGTATTTACCTACGTTTAAAAGTAAAGGCTATCCAATGAAATTTAGTGAGTTTTTACGGTTCCGTACCTCAAAAGGAAAAAACGGAACCCTTAAAGGATCACTCGTGTGTCCGTTTGTGATTTGCTCCAAATCTACAGGACCGATTAAGTTGAAATTTGGTACACATATGAATTTCTGGGACCCAAACACGAGCGTGTGATGTATATATATTAATTTTGAATACGGGGTTCACTTTTGGGGGAAACATTTGAAAAAAAAATAGGTTTTGCAAACTGTACTGTGTGACATATCAAATAAAAAAGGACTTGTTATGAGGATTTCAAATATATATATTTGTTATATTAAAATAATTCGTTTTAAAGTTATTAAAGAAGATAGATGAAAATTTACCATTCTTCTTGCTTATCTCCAAAACTGCTGAGCCTAAAATTTTGAAAAAAATACAGAGAATAGACTGCAATATTAGTTTTAGTATATGCGAAACCCGAAACACGTGTCTAGTATTTTATGTAAAGAATCTATGTACAAAGGAGACGGAAAGATTACATACAATCTTGGGCCTAGGTGTAATAAGATGAATGTCGTGTCAACTAATAGCTTATATATTATCAACCTTTCACTGAAAATTCTGCAGATTTTGTCAATCTGAGAACAGAGTTATAAGACATTAAAGTAAAAGTGAGGTTATGTTATAATCTTTAACTAACAGCTGATTCCTGAAGTGCAAAAAATTTCCATTAATGTTTATTATATTTAGTAGAAAATGTGTGAAAAATCTTATGAATAAAAAGTCTTGAACTCATAGGTAGGTAACAGGTATGGAGTTATAGAAAGGATGTCTAAAATAAAATAAAACTCATTTAAACACGTAACACGTATATGAGTTGAATAAAACACTATATTAATAGTGTTTTATTCATCTTCTATTAAAATGTCATCTAGAAACTGTGCAAGTGGTACTATATGAACTTGGTACCTAGCCCAGCTAAGATACCTTATAATGCACATTATATGAGCACAGTAGCCTCCAGTTTTTCTCCCTACAATACAATTACAGTAATGCATTACTATAGTCTCCCTTGCTCGAAGAGAGCTGTTGACTAAAATATAAGTAAATAAAATAAGTTCTTCGACTTATATGTTGGGGTTGTGTGCCCTAAGTAACCAGAAGTATTGGCAGGTACCAGCTCTCGAAGAAGGCTACTGCTGTTCTCCCTGCACACTTCTGTATTAATACTATAATTTCCTCTTACATGTTCACCATAGTAGGAATGTGCCTGCTTGATTTGGTATTATATGTTCCTCTAGAAATCAATATTAGTTCACGGGCTCGCAATGCAAGAGAGCGTCCGCAGCGGAGACAAACATTACGGTGGTCTAGTAGTCTTTTTTGGTCATCAACATGTGGGCTTTGAGCCAAGTCCCAGCACGCTTGAAAAACATAGTCACTACTGTTTACCTAAGAATGGAACATTTTAATCTTCAGCCACATCAACTATACCAACTTAACTATTGTGTATAAGGGTATTATAACATTGTTTGAAAAATAAATAATGTAAACTATCTCCATAATATGCCTTCTAAATAAAAGTATATAAACCTCCCAGGATTGTAGCTGAGGTGCAGCCATTGCCGAATCACTGACAGAATTGTTTCATCGTGTAAGGATCGTCGGCCCAATGTATTGCAGTGATCACAAGTTACAATTTACACAGCAATCCATAGTTTGAACAACATCCAATCCACAAGCCTACGGTAAAATCCAAAAATAACAATTCCAAGTAAATCGTGTGAGTGATCTTCGGTGTCCAGTGTGAAAACAAGGGTCGCAGGTAAGGACAAATACAAAGCAGTGGTCGTGGAAAATTAAGAATAATCGGGAAAGCACTCAAAGTCGCATCGGAAAACACGAAACGAGTTAGCAAACAAGAGCAGTCGACAATATTTACTGTCTAGTGTCAATATCAGTCAGCTGTCATGCCAGTGGCATAGACTAAACACTCCTTTTTTTGGGCAGTCGTGTAAAAATAGAAGACTATAAAGAATTTAGTCGATATGAAATTGATAATCATTATATTGGTTTTTCAGTAATTAATTGCTATTTTAGTTATTAATACACTGTAATTAAATGCACTTTATTGCACATAAGTATTTAAAGTACATTTAATTACTTTGAGTTAATTATCTAGTTGCAAATGTTTTATTTTTGTAATTCTGTAATCGATTAGTCAATCGATATCTCACGAAAACTTTCTTTTTCATATTTCTCTGCTTCCAGATTGAGAATTGAATTGATTTTTCATATTCTAAGATACAAAAATATGACTATTTTTTTAAATCATATCTCAACTTATTACAGTTGGGCCCACTGTTTTCCATCTCCTTTCAAAACTGTATCATGAAAAATCACAAAGTTATAAGAATGTTATGTTACCGGGTTGTCCGTACAAAAACATGCTAACGAAGCCCCCGTGCCACCAGGGTTGTCTAATTGTCTTGCGCTCATTGATAATGATTTGGCAGTAGTTACCTAACCGTACGGCGATTGTATTGTAAGTAATTAAATGGTGATAACATTTTCCATCACACATAAATATTTTTGGGACAAAATATAACATGGTGTAAAAAATATTGAAATCGATTCAGTTCCTTATTCTGAACAAACTATATTCAGGTTTCGCATATACTAAAAATAATGTTGTATACTTACAGATTACAGGAAAACCTATAAGAAGGCTGTGGTTTTAAAATGACATGGTAAATCGCTCAATATTGTGCGTAAAAACTTACTTTTGCAGTTGGAATGTAGGGGGAACATTTTCAACTATAATGTTAAGTTTGTTCTTGGGATAAATTCATCCCCAACTACGGAACCCTTTATTATGCGTGGTCCGACACGCACTTGGCCGGTTTTTTTGTCGTATCTGAATTCTTCTTGATATTGTAAATGAGAAAACTGACAGAAACACGCGAATGTGTAGCACTACTAGGGCAATCGTAACTATACGACGACTAATAGTATTCGTCGGGTTGGTATATTTGGTTCGTTAATATTGTTTTAGTCACCATGATTCTGGTAGCCAGGCTATATTTTCGAGTTTGTCCGAAAGGGATATCGTGGCCCTGGCACACAGGCAAATAAAGGAATACGGGTGGGTTTTAGTCAGTAAAGGTCTGACACGCCCTCCCGCTCCGCCCAGTGCGGGAAAAGTTATTTGATAATTTCCCACAGAAAAAAGAGGCCATACCTTCGTTATTTATATAGAAAATCAGTGCTCAAGTTTATTGTAAAAAAATAATTTCCTTTCAATAGAAAGCAAGATCCTGAAGAACTTTCCTTAAAAATATTCCGTAGAGCTTGCTATCTTCGTTACATTCTCGAGGATTTTTTATGATGTGCTTCTATTTTTATAGCCCCGGAAGTGTTCTGTTTATTGTTGTTTTCTTGCAACCCTCTTGCTCGCACTGCAAATGCGTTCTGTACATATGAGGTTTGTCAAATTCGCAAAAAGAATAACAAACAGTAGCACTTTTCATTACAATTTATCTGTCTTCTAGTATATCGTGCAAACCTTGTGCAACATCAGATTTCCCATCGTAAAAAACCGGCCAAGTGCGAGTCGGACTCGCGCACGAATGGTTCCATACTATTATCTATAAAAATGGCAAAAAAATCACGTTTGTTGTATGGGATATCGCACTTACTTTTTTAACTTAGTGAGGTTCCAAGCACTTAGCAAAGAATAGATTTTATTCACATAATTATGTTTCGTCACTTCCGGCATTTTCGAAGAGGCCGCGTTTTAAGTTTGCGTTCCGTTCCACCAAAAAAACGCAACATAAAATTGTGAAATAAGTAACGAATTAAAAAAAAAAAGGAATTTGAATGACAGACAGACAGACAGTCTAACAGACAGACAGACGGCGGAGCCTTAGTAATAGGGTTCCCGTTTTACTATTTAAGTACGGAGCCCGAAAAAGGACATAATTACTTAGAAACTTTCAACCCCAATTTCAATTTAATAATAAAAAAAAAAATTAATCCTAAATGGGCATTTATGACACGTCAGAGCACGGTTCCAATTAATTGGTCGTGTCCCATGGAGAAGAGCCATGCAAAAAACGCTACGGTTACTCTTTTTTAAATAATAGGGAATATGTACGTAATTCAAAAGGTATCCATTATTTTAATATACATTATGTAGGAGTCAAGAAATAAATTCCTTTTTTTTTTTTAATTCGTTACTTATTTCACAATTTTATGTTGCGTTTTTTTGGTGGAACGGAACGCAAACGAAAAACGCGTCCTCTTCGAAAATGCCGGAAGTGACGAAAAATTATTATGTGAATAAAATCTATTCTTTGCTAAGTGCTTGGAACCTCACTAAGTTAAAAAAGTAAGTGCGATTTCTACTTAAATTAAAGCATAAACATCCATTTAATGTCGATTTGGGGCTAAAAATATATGTAAACAAAGCAGGGGGTCTACTCCGAAGCGTTAATACGAAGTATCGGCCGAATGTTCGGCCGATTTATAACTTCCATAGTTTCCTTTTTTGACTTTGAATCCTTCCTCAACGTTGTCACATTTGTGACTTTGGTTTATCTCTTTGCCTGTCGTTTTTTTTTGTTCTTCACCGTAGTCAGCCATAGTTAGCCGTTGTCAAGCAACGGCCGAACATTCGGCCCATACTTCGGATTTATGTTCGGAGTAGACCCCCAGTTTCATGGACAATGACGTCACATCATGACCGCGACAGAAACGGACGTTTGAACCAGGGGCGAGCCGCCCATAAAGGCAATTAGGCCTAGCCTACCCTAGCCCTAGCAGCCAAAATGCATTTATTTAACTTCGTTATAAAATAATACAAAATATATAAAAAAAAGTTAAAACTCCTGTTAGAACACTTATAGCAACTTCTCGCGCCCGTGTGGCGTAATTACGCGCGTAGTACGTAGTAGACTGTATAGGCTCCAAGACGAAATGCCTCATTTTGCGACTTTTTCATTGATACATTTAAGCACACTGATGCATATTTTGTGTGTATGAACGGCACACATTTCTAGATTATGGGCGTAACTCCTTTGAGTGGAGCTGGGCTGTGTTTGGCTCATGGCTGCTACACAGTTGCGGTGTGTTCCGAGTTGGAGTTTATTATTATTACTTGCAATAATGATCATAGATTTTTTTTTTTAATTTAAAGTAATAAAAAAAAATTGAAATTCATATATCTCGAAAACGGTGCGCCCTAGGCAAAAAATTACAGAAATTTAACCCCCCCCCCCCTGACTGCCATCCCCCCGTGCAAGCACCATGCCAACATGAATTTAAGTGTAAAAAAAACCAACATTAAGGCGCTAAGGTAGCCCGCGAAATTCAAATTTTATTACGTTTTTTTTGCAATTTGCAGGTCAATAACAGGTTGTATTTTGATTCGCGGCCATAACAAATATGGCTCTACAGAATTATATCTTAATCCAGTAACTTATTTAGAAGTAAGAAACAAAGAAGTTTTAATATAACCCTAATTACACATGTTGTTTTTAAAGTGATGTTGGTTATAATGGAACGCACGGGAGGGCGAAGTAGAGAAACCTACTTATTGTTTTCGTTAGATAGATAGCTTTTAACAATGATTGTTAGACGCCATCCGAGGATAGATATAATTATACTGTCTATCATCAATAGCGATCTGTCTTTCACTGAAAATTAGTAATTGGGTTCGGCCGTTAGACTGTAATCAACTGTAAAAAATACTCACCGTAAAGTTTGAGCGTTAAGGGGGATGCGCTAAGAGCGAATTTGAATTTCGCGGGCTACCTTAGTGCATCTCCCTTAAAATCGACCGCTGTCAGCAATTATGTTCTAATTCGGAATGCAGCCTGGATGACGCCAATAACCCGGCCATATTTGGTTGCCCGCTTTTGTAAAGCAACTTAATATGAACATGTCGCTATTTTATCTGGTAGTATTATTCCATTGATATTTTCGAAATAATATTTTTCTTAAATACGCCATATTGTTTCATCGTGATAAGCAATTTATAACGCGTTCTTACTTCCTAATTGTTTTTAATCTATTAAGTAAATAAGAAAATAAAAAAATAAAAAAGTAAGAAAAAAAAAAGAAAATAAAAAAGTTATATATAATTTGTTTTGAAACAGAAAAGTACCGTAAATGTTACTTGTGTTTTGTTTCTTGGTGATTATCCCTTAAAAATGGTATTCAGTTGTGAAGTGTGCGCTGAAATGTGTGTTTGATAGAAGTTAAATGCAATAAGTTTTCTCAATTATCGTTTATTGATTAGATTCAAGTTGTGTCTAAAGGTAGATGTGTAAGGTGTGTACCCGAATTATGAGAATTAATCCAAGAAAAAAAAATCGTGAGTTGAACCTTGAATAATTTGGTGAGTTCTTGTATTTATAACTTTTATAGGCTTATTTTCAAATATTATAAATAAATAAATGTGACTACTTTGAGGGTAATCATAATTATGTAGAGCGACGTCGCGTTTTTTTTTTTTTTGCTGTCAGTATTTCGTGGCCTACCCTCCATGGTGTACCACTGCACGCCACTGGTTTGAACTGTAGTAGAAAGGACAATGCCAGCAACTCTATAGAACTTTGACCCATCAAATAAAAGTTGGTTTACAACCATGTCGAATGAAGCAGTCTATTGCTGCTTTATTAGTGATAACTAAAAATATGTTTAAATGTCTTTAGACCTTGCGGTTTCTGTTTAAATCTAAGAACAATTATTACATTTAGGTTAGATACCTTAAGCTTAGGTTAAGTGCAGTTATAATAAGTTATTAATGGATCACTGTCTTCAGAATGAATGAACAGAATGTCCACATCCAAGACAAACGTGTGTTTGACCTAGATCTCTTTCAGCATTCACATTTCGATTTCTACAATGCTGGTATAGCCGCAAGAAGCACTCTTAATAGATTACGGCTACTGGTAGAAGCTGTAAGGTAAGAAAATAATTATGGTTCAAATAAACAAGTTCATTATTATGTACACCTGCCACACAACCCCTAAAACATAAACTTGACTATTTTGCCTTTAGGTACTTACCAGTTAAAGATACTTTTAGTTAAGTATACTATTCATTCATAATTTGTAGCATTTGTAGGTTACAAGCCAAGCATAACCGCAGTTAGTACAACCATTATTATTTTGGATTTTTCGTTATGGTCAAATACGATCGATAAATAACCTAGTATCTACATACTTGTTGCAACGATTTCCATGTTGCGAGAAGAGTTTGCAGTGCCGATATGAGTTTACAAAATCTCTAAGCATCTTGTTGACGCACAAGTGACAATTTATGCACCTTAGCATCGTTAACGTCGGAAGCAATGATCAGAATCCGAGACAAATAGCACAAGTCGGCGAGTAGGCAAAATCGAGTCCGTGTATAAAAGCAAAAATTGTTGTGAAAATAAAACAGTATTATGATCACGGAGAGATTATGGAGCGTCAAAAACAAACTGTCTTCAAACAGAACAGAGCGAATGAAAATGAATTACTTTTAGGGGTGAGGCGTATTTATCGTAACAGATAGAAATAACAGATATTAAAAAATAACAAATATCTGTTGTTCCTACCAAAGGTATGGTATTTTAAGTAATAGATCATTTCAAAGACATACTGTCACCACGGCACGTAGTCAATAAAACAGCTCCCATACGGACTGTTACCGTTTACCATAAACACTCACAAATTAAGGAATATAGCAAGGTTATTAAAGGTTTTTTTTATAAATTAACGTAATTCTATAATGTCAACTTTAAACAAAAACAAACAAAGAAGATATTCAATAGAGATTTAAATACATATTTATCGTCCGTACATAAATAACAGGCTGTTATTTAATAACAGTAATTTGGATCTGTTATTTTAGTGTAACGGTAACAGTGATAACAGATATTGTGTACAACCCATCTCTAATTACTTTTTGACATTGTCAATGACGTTTCGTTACACCTAACGCTCAAATGAGAAAGAATGATTAGAACACAGTATCATTCATAATTATTATATAAATATATATAAAAAAACTTTATTTTCAATTACTGGGTGTATTTAGACCAAATACATATTAAAATCCGTACATAGTAATTAATAGATGTCATTTTAAATTAAAAATCTCGTTTTGTCCCACGTGTATGCGTACAAAATAACGCAGATGGTCGCGATTAAAAACAGGAAATAGGACTTTGGTTTTTAAACTCCTTTTTACACTATTTTTTTATCCGCAGGTTTATCAGAATAATAGTTAAGTAACAAAGGATTATATTTTCATGCGGTAATTTTGATAAATTTACATTTATTGTAAATTAATGAAAGAGTGGGGCAGGATCTGGCATTGTCATTTGTTAGTTTCATAATTTTTTTGAGCATCAATCAGAAGTAGCTTTCAATACTTTTCTTGGGTTTGTATTACTGCCTATTATTGATTTGGAATGAAAAAAAAATACATGTATATTCCCTATTGGCTTTTACAATCGTTTCATATTACAGTGTTAATAGATACCTGCCTCTCATACACGAGGTTGTGGGTTCAAATCCGGGCAAGTACCAATATTACTTTTTCAATTCATGTGTGCTTTCTTATAATGTAGTAATAGAGGGTAATAATATTATATGATAAGAGGGACTCGCGACTAAGTAATACCAGCCGTCACGCGTCGGGTCGATCAAACAGGTTAAGCTACGCATGCCGAGGTCGGTCCGTGGATGGGTTGGTGATCATCAATTTCGTACCGAGGAACCTTCCGTGCCTCGGAAAGCACGTTAAGCCTTGGTCCCGGCTGTCATTTGTAGATCTTTGACAGTAGCTACGGGTAGACAGAAGCCAAAAACTCTGACAACCTGTCTTATCAAGAGGTTTCGTGTTACCCCTTAATGGGGTTGTGGAGGTCCGCGAGGCAATCGTTTCATGTAAACTACTCATATTCCGCTGCATCCTACCTCCGAGACTGGAAGTCGACCCCGACATCATTGGGAAAAGGCTAGGCAGATGATGTTTATAATTAGGTATGTAATATTTTATCATTATTGCCGTGTAATGAATTTTGATCAACATACAACGTTAATCAGCTGCAGCGCTGTTTACCAAAATTTGCAAAAATCGTAAGAAATTTTGAATATCGCAGGGTACAGTGAACGAATCATCTGAAGCATTTTATATGTCTCGTCTCACCAGCTTGTGTATGAACACAAGCTGGTGAGACAAGATATAAAATGCTTCAGGTATCATTAAAAGCAGACCTTCCTAAAGCATTTTCTAATATTATCACTATTATCATCATTCTCCCGCTCTTACCCTTATTTCTTCCATACTTGTCTATTAGTCGTCATAATACACTCCCGGACACCTAAATCGAGCCACCTTGCATATTTTTGTTTAAAGGTCTCTATTTTTTTAAATAACGGTAATACATAGAAAAAAACAAGTGGTTTTGAAGCCTCACTATCATTTCCGTTTGTCATTGTTTCAAATTAGAAATTGGAAAACTAAAACAAAACAGTAGTTGCAATAAGTCGTCTTTCCGCGTATCTCAGGAGCAAAATGAGCGTTGAGTTTGAAGAAAACAATGGTTTACATAGAGATAACGTTTATTTATTTACTTGTGTTACCTCTAAAAGCTTTTACGACGGCTGTCATGCGGTTTGGCATGGAATTAATTAATGCCACTGTGATGTGCTGTGGAATGTTCACCCTTGCTTCCAAGATGGCAGTTTGCAGCTCCTGCAAAATGTTCTGGAGCTGGTTGGCATAAAGGCTCTATTGCATTCATATCAGGGCTTCTTGCTGGCCATTCCATTACTGCGATATTAACGTCATGCAGATATTCTCGAACAATTCTTGCAGTGTGCGCCCTTGCATAAAAACGAAATCGTGGCCCACAAACTCAGCATATAGCATCACATGAGCCTCCAGGTATTGACGAATGTATCGGTCGCTAGTTAGTGGTGGTAACCGTGGTCCCGTCACAACCTCAAAGCCAGTTTTTCCTTCGGTGGAAATTCCGCCCCCCACACTGTCCATGACTCATCATAACTCACCTTCTCGTCAATGCAACATTGCTGAAAACGTTCTCCTTGTCTTCGGTAGACTATCCTACGTCCATCATACAGCATACGTCTTGGTTTCATCCGTAAAAAGAACCTGGCTCTATTGACGTTGAAGTTCATTGTAAATGTTAGCGTGCAACATTTTGGCCCGCCATTCTGTGAGCTCGTGTCAGTTTGGGACCTTTGGACCGATCTTGTCGTGCGTAGTGAGTGACCCGGTTTAGTGGTCGTCCTGGATGGCACCTGGACCGCCAGTCTCGAGGTATCGATGGTAAATTCTTTAAACGGCAGAATAACTTACATGAAGTTGTGCAATTACGTTTCGCTGACTAAGCCCTGACCACGGAGTAAATACTCCGTGGCCCTGACTGAAGAAGTGCCACAGCTTGCGCGACTGAATGGATTAAAAAAGAAAGAAAAACAATTTCGATACTCGTTTTATGCAAAACAAAACAAATACTATTGACATAAAGATGCTCTAATCAAAGGTTGTTGCTTCTTTAAGAGCGACCGAAACTCCGATTATCGTTTCTTTTTCAAATTCGTGAATTCAAATTTGGAACAATGGTGATACCGAAATGATGGCGAATATCAGTATGTCAGCTTCAAAATTGCATCAAGTATCGTAATTTATTATGTAATCAAGTTTTAGTTGTTGAATAATTCAATAAGTACGAGTATAATAATGATTTTCACATTCACAAAATTTCACAATACAAATTTTCGTTCACATTTACAAAATTGAAAAAATGCTTTTAAAGTATACAAAACTATAGCTTGCAATGTATTTCAAAGAACAATACTAAAATTGTATTATTCTTTGAAATACATTGCAAGCTATAGTTTTGTATAATTGGATTATATTGATTAATTTGATTATTAAATCGTAATATGTTTTTTTTACATTGTTCTCACATAGAAGCTACAAGAATAATGTACCCAGAACTTTGTAATTTAAAAGAGTGTCCTTGGAGTTTTTGCCTGATCTTCTCCATAGAGATCTACGTTTTGGAATGGGCAAATAGCTTCAACTTTCTGACTAGCTGACCGACTCTTTGACAATTCAAAAGAACCTGTGATTGGTTTAATCGAAATAAATGGTTTGAGTTTGCATAAATACTTTTTGTTTGACTAATCATTATTTTGATGTTTAGCTTTTTTATAAGCATAAAAAGGTACCACAATTTTAAAGCCCAGCAGTACCTTAAATGCTACTAGAGCTTATTGATAAGTACGTGACATTAAGGTTAAAGAGAATTTTATTTTTATTTCTTAATTTAACCCTTGGCTAAACTACTAGCGATTTTTTTTTTATTGGCATAAATATTTAAAGTGTTAATAAAAAGTTCAGTGAGGTCGAATTATTTTTAAAAAAGCCCGGGAGTGTATTAAATACCTTAAATGCTACTAGAGCTTATTGATAAGTACGTGACATTAAGGTTAAAGAGAATTTTATTTTTATTTCTTAATTTAACCCTTGGCAAAACTACTAGCGATTTTTTTGTTATTGGCATAAATATTTAAAGTGTTAATAAAAAGTTCAGTGAGGTCGAATTATTTTTAAAGATAGAGAACCTTCTTAATCAAAAACTACTTTTATAATGTGAAACAATTAAAGGAGGTCTAACTGAAAATATACAAAGAGGAGTCAGTCGTATTATTACTTACCACAAATATTACTGAGCGCTCAGGGAGACCAATTGAGGTAGCCACTGAAGCTATCATCAAAAAGAAAATTATTAGTAAAAAAGTATTATTATTTGCCTAACCAAAACAAACAGTTAGGTACAGGCAGAGCCGTTTGCGATATTCTAATCTAAATACGGTTAACGTTATGTTATTATTCATATCTTTAAAAAAACGTTGGTTTAATTACTGCTTGTTTAATTACGCCGATATTTCTGCGGGGCAAACATTTTGTTGGGCAATAAGTCTCCGCTAATTGTTTGAAAAGATAATTTGGTGGCGGTTTATTGTGGGTGCCGGCCGGGACGGGCGCGTTAGTGATGGCGCCCAGGGTCGCCCAGCCGCCCGGCCCCACGCACATATGCCACTAATTACTTATTCACTGGTTTAAGATACGTTCGCTAAAAGTTAAGTAAATAATAGCTGTAATGACTGTTTGAACGAGGAAGTCTTTATAATAGCAGATGTCTGTTTATCCTCAAATTACTAACAAAGCTTCTACGCTCCAAGGTGTCGCAATTTTATTCGTATATTCAAGGTCTAACTATTTATCGTATCATGCTCCTGCCCTTATCCCTATTTATTTGGGGTCGGCGCATCATGTCTTATATCTATTTTACCTTATATTTCACGAAAACAAATCAATATTATTTTGTAACATTATCATCATCTGCATTGAGATGTTCTCCCAGAAATAAAGTTACCAAATAACACGATACAGCCAGTAGTGGTGGGACACTAAAATACTTCTTTTTTTTTTCTTGTAGGAGTGAACAATTTGAAATTGTTTACTTTCAAAAACATTAAATTCAATCTATGTTAAATCTCTTTGTTTACTTTTAATTGCAAAGGAAATTGTAAATTTCCTTTCCTTAGCCTTCAACCTATAGGTACGTAATTTTCTTGGTTCTGACGCAGAACGTAGGATTCGCAAAACGTCAAGTTGAAATAAAAAGTTCGATTCACCCACGCGAAGACCAATATTACAAGACCATAATTGAAAATTCTTGTTTATGGGAAGTTCGGTAGCGACGCTTCTATGAGTTTTCCAGTATCTTTAGTAGGTGGTAGAAACTATACAACTTATTATAATAATATGGACTGTATTTATTTATTCAATACTTAATTGACTGTATTTTGTTACAATTTTCGTATTTTGGCTAAGAGGTTACTGACCCGTTCCAGGCGCCTCCACGGACAAACAGACAACAAAGTAATCCTATATTAGGGTCAGTTTCCTCCAAGCGGAAAAATCCTCGTGCATGTTCGGGCATCCTTCTGGCCGCTCATTCACATCAAGGGCAAAAGTGCGCTTGGGACGTGGATGCTCCGCGGAGAATCAACAGAATGCTCGAAGATGTTCAAGGCTGCGCGAGGATGCTCGAGGCTGCGTGTGGCTCTGGGGTTGTTCAGTGGTCGAAAATTGTAGACTTGGATATGGTTGTTATTGCACTATTGGCAGATGTAGAAAAAAAAAAAACTTGTAAATTTCCGGAAACACTGAATCGCGGCCAGGTGGCACCGCACTTGCGCGCGCCCGCTGCTTTGGGTTGATCGGGCGGGCTCGCGGATGCCCGCGACTGCGCGCTCGCGCATCTTTGAGCATGCACAAGTAAACGCTTGACCACTGCGTCTAATTTTTGTCAATATTGATACAGTTACTTATTCAGTGAAATCTAAAAAGTGCTCGAGTATCTGCAAGGATTTTTCCGCTTGGAGGAAACTGACCCTAACAGGATTACTTTGTTGTCTGTATGTCCGTGGAGACGCCTGGAACGGGTCAGTAACCTCTTAGCCAAAATTCGAAAATTATAACAAAATACAGTGAATTTAGTATTGAATAAGTAAATACAGTCCATATAATATTATAATGTAAGCGTGGACGCAGCAATAACAAAAATAAAAAAATAAGATTAAAAATTATGTCAAACAAAAATAAAAAGTAAGTGAAACCAGGATCACAATAATTATTTCAATCAGAGTAACCGTATGCCAATAAGTTAGTGAATCATCATTAAGAAAATCGTCAATCGTGTAATAGGATTTCATAATTAAAATTTCTTTTAACTCCCTTTTCAAATCAAATCAAATTTGTTCGTTAATGTAGGTATCAATACAATAGGTTGTTATAATATAATGGTTAGTTCGCTACATTTTACTCGAGAGCATACAAATAATAATACAATTCTAATTGTGTCGAAACAACAGACACACATTTCAAATAATGCAATTACTTACACACTAACACACAATTCCTTACGTACTAACACACAATAAATTACCAATGTCAAAAATAATAATAATCTAAATGTAATAATGCAAAAATCTAAATGTCAGTGGTGTCCTCCATAAACTGAGTTGTGGAGTAGTAACATTTACGAATTAAAAATTCTTTCAGTTTCTGTTTAAACATATTATTATTAAGATTTTTTATTTGTCGTGGAATTTTATTGAAAATAACAGGAGCCATTCGATAAATACTTTTGGAGGGCCGTTCTACTGCGGCCTTTTAAACTTAAATTTAGTCATATATTTTTATAATATTAGGTACTCTATTATACAGGGTGCCGCTACGGTGGCGACATTAATTTAACACACGTATACAGTTTCGCCTTTACGTTTTGTGAAAATATATTTATTTATTTTTACATTAAATTTTTTTTAAAAATATATGATTACTGGCCACAAGCCCTACCAGTGTGTCAAATTAATGTCGCCACTGTAGCGGCACGCTGTATATAACAACCTTTTTGCATTAGTGCGGTTTTATATTTTACTTGAGAAAATCGGTTTTCTTTTGTTTTATCGTGTTTAGATATCGATACCCATCACGTCTGTGAAGTTTACACACAAAAAACCCTGTTATTTCCTGTGACTACACAAACTACGGTCTATGACTCCACAAAAAAACATACTTAAATTAATTATTTTTTTGTTTTATCATGTTTAGATATCAAATATACTCATAACGTCTGCGTAGTTTCGCTAGCTAATTTAATTTGACCCTAACGCTGGTTGCACACCTCCACCACGAAACCATTGTAGCGAAACCGCAGTAGTTCAATTCAACTGGCTCGCGTCGTGTTGAGTAGCGGAACATGACGCGAGCCAGTTTAGATGAACTACTGCGGTTTCGCTGCTATGGTTTCGTGGCGGAGGTATGCTATCAGCGTCATTGTAAGTAGCAATACGCGCCGGTCGTTTATAAGACCACTAAAGTGCCAGAACAAATTGTTTCGTAAAGTGCTTTATAATTCGTACTGATTGAACTAGAAGAGAAAACAAATATGGAGCAAGATACCAAAGACAGAAATAATACTGGTAATGCTGTGATCTCATTAACCAAGTTCTTACTGATTGTATACGTTTCAGTATCGTTTATTATTAGACTGGGTGTTAACTGGCTCATAACAATTAAGTATTTGATTTTACGCTGTGAGCTCACTATATACTATGGGATTTCTTATTTTGGTTTTACAACATGCTGGCTTCTACAAAATTAGCTCATAGGATTTCGTTACATAGGTACTTAATATTGCATCAAAACTGCAACGTTTTTCGATCTGTCGTTAGCTCTTTTATGTACTGCGATTATTTTGCCTCTCACACAATTTGAACATTTTTGTTCTTGCTAAAACTCAGTAACTACCTATACAATATGCATAACCTACTTAGATCAAAAATATATATTTTACTATTATTCGTTTAATCCACGTGTAGAAACCAATTTTTCTTGATAAATTGAAGGTTACACTTTATATTATTTTAACTTTTTACGTCGATAAGTACCATAGTTTAGATGTGTGTTTGATAAATTATAAACTCCTAATATAGATCACACATGTGTCGCCATCTAGTGTACGTAGCTGAAATTATGATCACGATCTATCGCGTGTTAGTGTTTTTATACTGAATAATTTGCCAACTAACTTGCAAAATTCTCACTTATTTCAGCATTACTATTATTTATTTCTTATCTGTAATTCCGCAACGAAAAAAATTAAGAAACAAAACGAAATGTTTAAAGTTATGTTTTTATTTCAAAACTCTCAAAATAGTATTAAGTACTATTATTATGAAATATTTTGGTACTTACAAAACTCAGGGTTTCAGACCTATTTAAGCTTTTATAGAAACATAGAGCCACAAAATTTATTCTTATACTTTCATAAGTATCTCTAACGCTTCATTGCGGACTACGCAAAATTACAAAATTATTAAATAAACAATCATCAGATGGCTTCTTTATTTGGGTTAGGTACATCGTTAATTAATTTCTTAATCATAAGTATCGAAACAACTTTGCTAGGTACATACCTATACTGGTTTTTGGACACATACTCGTATTAGGTTTGTGCAAACTATTCTATAGCTCGGCTAGGTGTGATCAACTTATTTGTAATTTATAATAAGTTTTAATTGTATCTACCGATAATGCCTACATATATGGAAATATGTGTAGAGTGAGGCACGGCGGCGGCGTCGGAGACTTTCAGTGGCCTCTGGAGCGCTGCCAACGATTCGTCTGGTGGTTATTTTCGCACGTCATCCACAAATAACAAGACATCTACCGATTCGGTCTTGTATCTAGGGTCTATGAAAAATGGTTTACACCAAGTTTTGTGACGCACATACATATTATCATTCATACAGCACATTTCTATTATATTCTTACAAGCCCGTTCAAGATTACATTCAACTTCAATAAAATCACTAAACCGAATTGCACGCAAGTAACTCTATTAAAATGCCCTTTGTCTAGTATTCATTATCCCCCTGTCTAGTTTTAAATTCTTTTGTTGGCCGTAGTCGTTGCATGGATGCATGAATAAATTGTTTTTGAGAGTCGAACGTACCGAACAAACTGGTAGGTCAAGATCCCTTTCTCATAGAACACTCTTTTGTGCGATAGTAAAAGGCGTTCGCTATCAAAGGGCGCGGATCGGGTAGAATGTTGATTTGTGGGTAATTATTATTTAATCTATGGCAGTGAGTAAAGCTGGGTTCACTTTCTTGAAGGGACGAAGAATGTCGTGTTGGTCTCTAGGAGCATCGAGTTGGTCGCTTGCTGCTCAATTGTGTGTGTGATCCTGATCGTAATGCGTGCGCGCTGTCATTGCCCTAGGCCCGCCGCTGCCCCCTCGGCTCTTGAAACAATGAACGGAACCTGGTTAATGATCGCCCTGTTTTCGGCGTTATTTTTAAATTTACCTTTTGATGATTGAATATTCAATGAGAATTTGATAAACATATATTCCATTCATATAAAAAAAAACGCTTAACAAATGCGGAATCAAATAGTAGTCTAAACTATCTGATATAGGTATTTGCCCGCTCTTGTATAAACTGTACCTCTGAAGAAGAAGATAAAAAAATGCTTAACTTTTACAGCGTTTTTTATTAAAAGAAACTAGCTGCGCCCCGCGGTTTCACTCGCGTAAGTCTCGATCCCGTGGGAAAGCCACCCTTATCACTTAGGGGTATGAAAAATAGATAGTAGCCGGTTCTCAGACCTACTGAATATGCATATAAAATTTCATAAAAATCGGTCAAGCCATTTCGGAGGAGTATGGTAACTAACATTGTGACACGAGAATTTTATATATAAGAAGATACCTATACCTAGTTTCAGGATACAACCTAAAACTAGTCAGCAGACAATATTATTACACTCTTTACGTTTATGTTAAACATACAATATTTTAATTCATCAACAAGACAACGACTATCCAAAGCTCACGTAAAATAACTTCGTTGAAAAACAACAAGCTTACTTATATTTTTATAAAAATATTTTTTCCTCAATAAAAATAGTCCTCGTTTTGGTCTGATTAGTAGGACTAGGTATTTGCATGGATGAATCTGAAACATTTTGTAGCTCGTAAAACTCGGTATAATGAGTAATACTTTCTATATTAGTGAATTACGTACCTGCGTGGGTACGTAATTCATTAATATAGAAAGTAACTATGCGTATACTTACCAAGGTATTATGGCATTACACATTTATATCCTTCCTTAAAAGCACAGAATCGTTTACTGACATGAAACCGTTTCTAGATGTAAAAATACAACATAAAATAATTAGCTAATCAGTCTCTTCATCTGTGTTGGGGTCGGGATCGCCTGTCATGGAAATCAAAATACACGAAAAACACACTTATTACTTAAAAGTCACAAGTCGGAACTGACTAACAATATAGCCGTATATAAGCAAGAAACAATGTAATGTCCAAATAATATTGTTATATTAGTAGCATTGTTCGGCGAGGGCACGGGCTCGGGCGTCCATTCAGCCGCGACCGATCCGCATAATGAGATGCAGTGCTCCTCCAGATGTGGCGCAGGCGCGGCCCCAACGCGCTGCCGTTTTTTGTTTCCCCGTTTTTGCCATCCACTCACCAGATAAACGGTTTAGCAATGCTGATTACTTACACATAACATCCGACGTCTTAGATTCTGAATAATCTTGAAGGTATAGGTAGTATAACAAAATATTAATTCACACAAATTTTAAATCCCTGGAAATAGTTGGTACATTTTCATTACAATAAATATATTCATCCAATAAGCTACATTCTAATTTAGAACTCTTAATTAATAATGTGATACTTTACATATGTACCTACTTTTATAGGTAAACGATTAACTGAAAACTGTTTAACTACATCACTCGAATGATTGTAATTGTATTTAAAAGTTAATTAATGGAACATTAAACATTCCTTTGTCGAATTATTAAAATATTAAGATTAGGTTATTAAAAAAGTTTTGGCTGCTATTATTATTTGCTCACGCATGAGGCATTGTTGGTAATTAAGAAATAAAGATTAAGAAGTATACTTCGAAGAAACAGAAAATAATTACAACTATTCAGTAATAATTATAACTATGTAATAATTATTTTGATAATTTTGAATGAAAATCTACAGTTATTTTCCTTAGCTAATTCCCACAAGTCTCACATAATTTAAAGTTAGGAATGGAGTTGTAAGCTCCGGGCTGCGTTAGCCTCGCGTTTATTTATGTTGCCTTAGTCAGAACTGTTACCTACGCCAGATGTTATTTTACGACAGTTTGCCACCGAATAAACAATCTCTCCTTTTCTCTTACTTTTATTACCCAAAGAACTAGTAATGCAGACGTACCCTAATGTCTTGATTTTAAACGTTACAAAACACCAAGATATCAAAAATGTTTTGAACACGCGTGACTATAGATTAAGTTTCAAGATTTAATTAATAAATTAATAATCTATATTAATATTTACCACTGCGCGTCCTACGAGTAACATTATTCGTTTCTGACAAGTTATTATTCCGTTTCACAGACTGAAATACAAGAAGTCCATGGCAAATATACACGTCGCTTCGGAACTATAAACAGATATCACACAATTTAATTAAAATGAAACACTGTTAAACCGTGATCACAAATAACAAGACAAAGCTTCTGCCACACATGTGAACCAGGATGATGCGATTTCCGGACCCGCGGGCACGCCCGCGCTGCTCCATACTTCTTTACATTCCATACGATTATAAGTACTATGGGAAGTAAGGAAGCACGGAACTCGCGCAAGGCTTTGTGTCTTCATTCTTGAGTGTACTGCAATCCTGTGCAGTTGCAATTAGCAACTACCTGTTACACATGAATAATACGCAGCGATAGTAGGATGCGTGACGCCATCTCTTGGTCGATGGTGATGGAAGCACAACGCGACAGTGGGCGACAACGTGGGGGTGGCGAGCGACGCGGCGTGGTGGCAGCTCGCTGAGCACTGGCAGCGCGCTCGCTGCGCACGCGCAGACCAGCTCTAAAAATGGAGTCAACCGGCGGAGTTCGCTTACGTCTCGAGAGTACCATCCATTCCAAATTTGTATTTTCCCGAAATAGAACCGGCGGCGCGCGTCCATCGGATCGGTTACCCGACCGTGCAGCGACCTGCAGCGTGCGAGGACTGGTCGAAGTGCACGTCTGAACCACGGCGCGGACTCGCCGGAGGCCGCCGGCCGCCGGGCCGCTCTTATGTAAGGAACACCGTGAACCGCGCCGCGTGACGACCGCTTCGAAAATAAACGTGCACGCCGAGTCCGACGTCGACGGGCGCCACATGTGCGCGCTCCCGTCAGCGTTCCAATGATCGCGCGCTGGAGGGGAGGCTATTATTAGTTGTACACCATCCACCACTGTCACCTCCCGCAGGGTAGTCGAGCTATACATAGTTCCGATCACGGGATCTGGCAATCCTCAGCGTTCACTGACCTCCCCTGAAACAACATCAAATATTATGTACCTGATCAATATTCCAGAATACCTAATAATGTAATAAATAAACCAATGCATTTTCTTGCGATTTTAAAGCTCTGCTAATTTGCGCTGTAGACTACTCGTAAACATCAAGGAGATATTCATTAATGCAAGCAAGTAATTTATTTTTGCTACCAGTTTCGCGTATATCTAATCTATGTATCCTAGTAGGTAGGTGTGTTTGTATGAGAGAACGTGGCGGCCGCATCGCGGTAGAGAATTCCCGCTGCCGCCCGTAAAGCTCGCCTCTCCGTACACTCAGTCAATAAAAGAATTTTGGCAAACTTTCGTAGACAAACAAGTGGGACGACAGCCAACTCATCTTTTGTCTGCTTGAAAGCAACATGGTTCTGTTAGCATTTCGATACCACAATGTTTCAAAGAGTACTTTTTTGAAACATTCACTCCTTAGTATTTTCTTTATGAAAATAATATATTTTATTAAGTTTTTGTTATTGCTTTCTTTAGTTTTCATAAACCAAAGTTTAAAGGTTTGTTAAACCAATTAACATGTAGGTAATAATTTAATATCCTTAATTTAATCTTTATAAAAACTGGCTTAGTGATTAGGTACTAATTAATTGGATGGAAAAAATACTGGGGATTGAAGGAAATAATGAAAAATAAATCAATACACATTAGTATAAAGAGAAAACTTTTTGAAATAGCAATCCTGCCGTGTCTGACCTACGGCTGTCAAAGTTGGTCTCTCAGGAAATGTGAGGAAGACAAGCTAGCAATATGTCAACGCAAAATGGAAAGAAGCATGTTGGGAATCAGACTATTAGACAAAATCAAAAACCAAGAAATTAGAAAAATCACGAAAGTGACAGATATTGTTGAGAGAGTGAGGGCACTAAAGTGGAACTGGGCTGGTCATATATGTCGAATGGCTAATGATAGATGGACCAAAAAAAATATAGAATGGATCCCAAGAGAAGGAACAAGGTCTAGGGGACTACAAAGGAAAAGATGGGCAGACCTATTTGTACAAAGACTAGGGCCGAACTGGATGACCAAAGCCAGAGACAGACACTACTGGAGAAAACTGGGGGAGGCCTACGCCAAGGAGGCGACTACTACTAATTTAATTAATTAATACTATTTAAGTACTGTATATATTATAAATACATTATTTCAACATAAAATTTAATTAAATAAATTTTCAAATTCAATGCACTATCATAAATATAATTATTAATTATCAAATAATTTAAAATGTGGCGAATCAAAAATATAATTTTGCATGTTAGAAATCGTAATGATTTATTGTTAATCCAGAATATGCATGCTATAAACAGTTACTTTTTGGGAAAAAGTGTAAGAATGTAGTAGAATAAATGGCTTTTTTATTTTATTTTTTTATTTTATTACTAATTAATTACTAGCTGCGGTTTTAATTTTTTAAGTTTTTTATATCTAAAATTGAATGACAAGTGTAGTTTATTCCTACTACGATAATAGTAGAAAGTTTTAGGCAAATTAATGTCAATGGTGGGGCAGTTAGTTGAGTAAAATAAAATTATAAGAAAATAAAGGAGATATGCCATATGTTTTATTTTAAAATATGTCTACAAAGGTACATACCTACTTATAAAATGACGCTACGCTTTTAAAAACCCGCTAAATAAATAAAGGAAATGGCCCAAATGCTCTCTAGGCATATACTTAGTTGTAATATTGCAGACCTATGAAGACTAATAGTAATGGGGCTACATTTAATTTGCAGGTTCATAGGTAATTAATGCACCCTGTAACTATTACAGTGGGTACGTAGTTATCTATTGTAATTTTATAAGATGAGCTACGAGCACTATCTCTTGAGTAAAGAAAGGCGGCGATGCTGTCCGCAGAGCAGCCGTCCGTCCAAAGAGCGCTTGTTGAATATTAATGCGACATTGTTATTGGCCACTAGTGCCCGCTGCTGCCCCAATCGCACATTTCCATAACTTACTATTCTGGATCCGCGGGGAATCAGCTCACTATGTAGGAATATGATCACTTGGGCCACTCATATTTGCCCTGGAAATTGTGTTCCGTCGCGACAATACATTACATTATTCATTACGGAATCTATAAGTGGACGGCAACTTTAGCCTGCCTTCTCGAATACTCCGCACGAAGCTAAGTTCTGTGACAACGCAATGATTCACGGCCCGATTGTTTCACATTACTAAATGTCATGTACGCTCCACTAGTTATTACATTTGTCGTTGATTGTAAATACCCAGTGAATTAAACGCGTGCAATGTTAATCGTTAACGGGAACCACACTGACGACGATACAATTTAAAAATGCATGCTCATGTTATATTTATTTATACACTGAGATAAACCTACTTCTCCATTCAAAATTCTAAGCAGCTCTCTGCTGCTTTGTTTTCGGTGGATTTACTTAAGTTAAATCAAAGTCGTTTCAAGTTAAAAGGTCCCTCCTTCCATTGCCATAATAGTAATGTGTGTTTGCCTTTTTTATAAAGACAGCAGATTTTGTAGGGATAACTGCAGACTAACTTTAAGAAATGTAAAATTACCATACCGTTTGGGGTTTTAACACACATTCAAGATTTCGGGTAGCCACAATCGACCGTACAATTAATAATTAGATAATTGACTGACCTGACTCTGTTTTGAACCTGATTGGTTTTGATTTTAAAATGTAATATTTTTACTGGAGGCTCGCTAAGATCAAATAATTATTGGTTAAGAGCAAGTTAATGTGCCATGTTTATTTTTAGTAATTCTCAACCAACATCAGTAGATAGGTAGATAATTACTAAAATATATATGCCAAAAATGAAAATCTGGATGGCAGCTCGATTTAGATAAATGAGGTCATATTTTTCGAGCAACATTTAATGAATCACAAAAATAAAGAATGTAACTTTACCGGATATAAAACAAGTAATCAGTAGTCAAAGTCGTGGTAAAGATCATTGATCACCTTTGTGTCTTCATCTATAGAAATAAAAATACCGGTCAAGAGCGACTCGGACTCGCGCACCGAGGGTTCCGTACGAATATATGATGTTGATGATTTCTGAAATACTGTGCTATTTAGAGACATCCTTTTATTTTTCCTGTAATCTTTACATAATCTTCTGTCATATAGAATAATTTCAGATTTTTATCTCTGCAAACTTCGGAGATAAGAGCGGGGGGAACGGCATTTTTTTTTTAATATTGCATCAAAAGTCGGACACTATCTGCCTAAAAAAATGTTTGCGAAAGTGCAAACAGCGTTCTTTCATTTTTAGACCCCCTTTCAGTCCCTTTTGCAAAAAAGATATTTTTTAAAATTTTTTTTCTTGCTTGCAAAATAGTTGGGCAAACATCATCTAAAGCTGTTCTAAATTTCAAGTTGATAGCATTAGCAGTTCTCGAGATATCCAGGTGTGACAGACAGACAGACTTAGTCTCACCATAAGGGTTCCTTTTTACCATTTTGGTACGGAACCCTAAAAAGAAATGCTGTTCTTTAGTAAGCGCATCACTTGAGAACAGCTTCACCGATTTGGCTATGTTTTGTTTTAAAATGTTCGTAATAGTCCAAATTACGTTTTCACGGCAATATTTTTTTTAAATGTAGCCCGGAAATTTGACATATTCGGGAAAAAGTGATCAAGACCATAATTAAATTTTTGACAGGACAACGTCTGTGGGGTTAGCTAGTTAAAAAATAAATTATAAAGAACTTTGTGTACGGCTCGTGTAAACCCGCGATATTAAGATTTATTTCAGCTGTAATAATAGGTACGTGGGATCCCAGCCGTTTTGTAGTCCCGGATATACCGGAATTTTCTGAATTGCCAAAAATTGGTTTTGCTTGTATTATCATCCTTACGCCTTGACTTTAAGCTTATTTAGATTTCATTAAGGTCAGTTTATTTCAACAAACAACATACAGATCAACATTAGTACAACACAACGTTGCTTCGAGACTATAGGTACAGTTGTGGTTATTCCTCAACAGGCCATAATTCAAATTCAAATAATTTATTTCAAATAGGCATCTATAAGGCACTTTTAAACGTCATAGTTTACAAGAAAATAGAATTGATTCTAGTTGCCTCTTCCAAAAGATGAATTTATATAAATATCTATTGTCTGTTCCACCAACCAGTGTAGAACCAGAGCGAGCGCTGCTTATATTGGCAATAAACTAAAAAGCAGGCTCGGAAAGGAAACATTAGATGCTTTGATATTTTAGCACTTGCATTTTCAGAATTCCAAATAGTTTTTTTTTTTTTGTTTTGTGTTACACTGACATACAATTATGTACATTTTACTGTGTTTGCAATAAACAACTTTGATTTTTATAAGAAAATAAAGATTTTTTTAAATAAATAAGTTTATCTTTAATTCAGTCCATTTTTAACTTCATGGTCAAATCCCGGGATTATCTTGGGATCCCGGGATCACGTATAAAATTCCTGAAATCCCGAGATTGATGCAGATTTCCGGTATTGTATTATCTATACGTGTTACATTTGGGATAGATCAATATTTTTATTTTTTTATTGGTGTGTTAAATGAATACCTTAACCCTCTAGTTTAAGAATACATATTTATGTAATTTTTTTTTTTGTGAAACCAGTTTTTTTACGTGTGTTGCAATGGTAGGGACATAATTGGCCTATGCTTAACAATTGTTTTGTGACATTCAGTAAAAAGGTTAGAGTATCATATTACTTAAGCCCAATACCTAGTGCTTACAGTTAATTATTAAAGTGATACATTAAATTGGTTTTCATGAGACGAACGAGTCTAATTAAAGGTCAGAAATTAATTACCTATTGGCAAGTCAAACATTAGTGTGGAACATAAAAACCGTGCATTCACTTTTTTTAAGCAAATAACGCCTATTTGAAATTTTAATCTATTACTAAACGAAACGCGTCGTAGCTCGTAACGTAAGTCTTAACTAATTAAAACGGATTACTCGTAGGAGACTAACTAACAATGCACCATTATTGTCCTATATTATATTATCCTTAAGCCCAACACGTTCCACGACACGCTTCAAACTTTGGTAATTATTGGAGCTCTACTTATCTTGAAGCTATCACTTAAGAGACACCAGTAATAAGTTGAGACAGCAGTTATAAATCGAATTTATGACGTCGCCTTCGGCTCATCTCGATGCTTAATGGACATATTTCTACAAAACGTCACATAATATTGTTTGTATTACAAAATTACAAATACGTACTCCATTTTGAAATAACGTATGATATTATGTTGTGTATTCAATTATTACCAGTATTTAAATATTGAGTAAGTGTTAAATTATGCAGCTGAACATTATCAGGACTGGTGTGTGCGGTCGCTTCCTCCATTTTAGCCGCGCCGCGCGTGTTCACTAAATGATGAGGTCCCCCCGGGACTCCTGGAATGGAAATCAGTGTTACTTGTAATGTGTAGTACACAGTACGTGTCATTTCGGGCCGCGAGTGCCACAAGATTTACATAATCGTAAATATACCTGATATTTAACATATTCTTTGTATTGCACATTTACTTGACAGATCACTTGTCTAACCATCGCTAGCTTTCTAGCTCATCCGCACTCCTGTTTAGTCACCTAGTGGGGGTAGATACTCAATTACTCAATATACATACGTTATCAAAAAGTAAAGTAATTTCAATGACACAAATTATTAACTATTAATTAAAAAAAACAAAAACCCGACTGCGTATAAAGTGAACTTAAAAAAAGATGGAAACAAGATTTATATAAATTAGTAATAGGTCGTTATTGTCGTGTTAAGAAGATG